>JAESUZ010000815.1:2847500-3447500 GCA_017311185.1 Proteles cristata cristata
TTATACTCTGTTATCTATCATTTTGTCTTATTTGGAGAAATATTTTTTAAATATTTTGCCATTTTTTTTCATGTTATTGGCCCATCCACTTTTTAACTCATTATCCATCATTGGCAATAACTACATTCTTGAATGATTCTGATTCTCTCTCTGGTCTCTATATTGACCAAATATCAAAATCACCATAGAACTTGTTAAGCAGAGTTTCGGGGCCCTATCCAAGAGTTATTGAGTCAGAATCTTCAGAGGGTGAATTTCAGAAGTTTACAAAACCTCACTATGTTGAAATTCAAATTAACACCAGAATAAGATATCATTATATACCTAATAGAGCAGCTAAAATAATATTTTTAAAGTGAAAATATCAAATTCTGGTGCAGACACAGAGAAGCTTTCTTGGAGGTTGAAAGGTATAAGTGAATAAATGTATAAACCTTGCTGATTTTAATCTCATAATTATAATGACTTATTTAATCCTACTGTTAAAATTACCTAATCATATAATGATAGAGATGGACAAGATAAATATATTCACTTGTTATTTATTTTCATATACAAACCAACTAAGAAACTTAGGTCCAAAGAAGGAAAGAAAGGAAATAAAGTAACAAGAGAAAAAAAATTAGTTAAAAAAGGGGGGAACAGGGGAAGAGAGGGAAGGAAGGACAATAATGAACTACTGCCCTTCCAAAGCTGCTCATAAGTTATTCTACAAATGTCTCTTGTTTTCAAAATGCCCAACCCCAACATATGTCCAGCATATTTGACCCTCTAGAAAGCCCATCCCATTATTCCTGCCATACTTTTCAATGAAACTCTAATTCATAATTTTCTAACTCTAGATTCCTATTGGTTTTTCAACATTGCCCCTTTGTGTTTTTTCATCTGCTGTTCTCAAAACTACTTGATGCAATTAATTTCTGTTGTGACAGGAAGATTAAAGAGGTGACTATATTAAAGCTTGAAACAAAGACCTGTTCTTTAATCAAATGACAAACACAGACTTTAAACATTATTTTCTTTTATATCCATTTTCACTCTCCCCCACCACCTTTGAAAAATAATCTGTTCTCTACAGAAAAAAGCAAAACCCTGCATGTTTTAATTGTGTTGTGGTTAAATATATAAACTGAAAGCATCTGTGTGGTGAGCGCATATTTTCCCTTTGTGTATTTCTTAAATGGTAAACCCCAAGAGGGGGGTGACCGGGTAGAATGCACTTCCTTAAGGCATCGTGAATAAAACCAGTTGCACTTATGCTTCTTATCAAAGTTATGAAGATGGCTATAAAAGAATGAATCACATTAAAAAGCAGTCAATATTTACTTCTCATGTTCATTAAGGCAAGAAATGTGAATTGAAAAACCACTACTAAACATATTGATGGTTGTAATTTAAGTAAATTTATGGATTAGCCTATCAGAGGGCTTATATATTTAGTAATGATTTTCATTCTTTGCTCATTATATGAAACTAAATGATCAATGAACCTGGAATATTTTCCCAATTAGGTTGATACAAAGAAAATGACAAAAATGAGATGGCAGATATCTGGGGGCTAGAATATTATGAAGGAATACTTTGAAAAGAAACAAAAGCTTTAGTAGTAGGGGGTAATTTAAATCCTGAATTACTGAATCTATCCTTTAGAGCATATAATAAAACCAGGGACCCAACTAATAAAGGCAGAGGATAGATCTGTGTTAGGGATGGAGTGAGGTAAAGAGTAAATATACAAAAGTTATCTGTGTAAGATTTTTATTAGAGTTGATATGCCTAGGACTCCTGACCTAGAAAGAAATCACTCTTGATGGTAAGGACAGGACTTGGTGATGTTAGTTATCTTGGAATTGGAGCTGGTTGTTCTAAATATTCAGTAGCAAGCAGTGTCACTGAAGTACTTTAGCTTTTCCTAGCCACAATTTATTAGATATTTGAAATCCAAATGTTCCTCAGTCTCGCTCAAACCTATTTTTATCTCAGCTGATATTGCAATTTTGTTCTTAGAGACCTGTCAAAGACATTTTTTTTAGGGTTGCAGCATAATTTCAAGCATTTTGTGTTATTTCTTACACCACCACATATTTTTTACTCTGAATCATATACTTTAACTATTTGTCACATATGGAGTTTTTACAAGTCTGCACACCAGTCTTCTATTTATTCTGTTTCTGTGTTAACTTTGCCCACGATATGATATGACTTTCTTTTCATGTGTTTATATAATGAGATAATGGTGTACAAGCTAGATAGACTTACACCATCAAATCACTGCAATAATTTGTATTCTCATGTTATTGGTAAACTGATTATATTTGGTAAAAGAAGATGTATTTGGAGAAAAATAATTTTCCTTATTCACTGATAGGATTATTTAATGTACTGGTTTTATAAAGAAAAATGGCATATTGCCAACTGCTCTTCCCATTCCCCAAAACTGCTTTTCCAAATTTCCCTTCCTCCATTATTCAGCATATGTAACAAGTTGACTTGTGCCCCCCAAATCATATGTTGAAGTCCTTATCTGCCAGTAACTCAGAATATAAATTTATTTAGAAATATTCATTGTGGATGCAGTTAATTAAGATGAAGTCATACTGGACCAGGGTGGGTCCCTAGTTAAATATAACTGGTATCCTTATAAAAAGAATGTCATGTGAACAGACAGACAAGCACATAATGAGAATGTCTCCTGAAGACTGGAATTGCCTTACCACAGCCAAAGAACTGCCAGGAGGAGGCCTGATACTGATCCATCCCTAGCACCGTCAGAGGGAGCATGGACCTGCAAATACCTTGATCTTGGACTGCTAGACCCCAAAATGATAGGAATAAAGTTCTGTTGTTTACATTCAGTGTGCGGTACTCTATTATAGCAGCCCTAGCAAATTAACAGAGTCTCTAACCAAGATTCCCATAGATATCAACACACAGGAGCCAACTCAGCCACTTGTCTCCTGGCTATTACATCATTTGGAGCTTCAATTGTTCTTCTCTCCTATTTGGATGCATGTATTAGTCTTTCTCTCCTACCATGCAAACCACTCCACCATTGTCCTTCATCACATCTTCTCTTGTCAGTTACATTCCTTTTTCTGATGATTTATCACCAATCTCTCAATCTCTGCTGAATTCTGTTCCACAGTTTACAATCATGGTGAAGTGTTTATCTATTTACAATTAGAGAGACCTTAAGAATTAGAAAGAATTGCTGCTCTTTCTTTCTTAGCATTAAACAGAATCTAGCCTTCATCTTCCTCCTTATGGAAATTATTTCCTGAAATATCAGCAGTCACATAATTATCCAGTAAAAAACAATCTTAACCATCTTCTCACGGTTTTTAATTTTTTGTCCCAAACTACATCGCTAGTAATATCCCTCTTATTTATTTGTTTGTCTGTTTATAATTACATGTAGACATACAGGGCTTTGAGCCCCAATAAAGCCTAGGAATCTTCTTTGCAGAGGACATGGAGGCTATTCCACTTTATGGTTTGGGCCCACCGGAGGTCGTCTCCCCATTCAGCTCAAAGTGGACAAGACGTAGACTGCAGAGATATAGCAGACAGAAACATTCATGCCATCCACTCCCCTGCTCATTTTCTCATTTGCTACCTGAATGATGAGGGGTTTTTTTTGTTTGTTTGTTTGTTTTGTTTATTATTAACACTATTCTGCATAGACTCTGAAAAAATTATTGTTTTCCTTCACTGAGAAAACTCTTCTTACCTGCCTCTGTAATACCACTGGCCCTCAATATAATTTGGGACCCAAATATAATTTGTTCAAAGAAGAACTCATTTTGTTCCATAAATTCAACCTGATATTCTGCTTGAGTATGGTTTCGGTGCTTGTTTTAAAATTATAATCTATAATTCAGGCCAGGAACTTGGACTCATCTATACCTCCCTTACACTGCACTTACCAGATGGCTCCTAGGTCCTGATAAGTTTATATATAAAACATCTCTCAAATCTACCAACCTTTCTGTAGTTTTACCTGGAATATCTGCACCTTCTTGCCACCGAGTTATTGCTTATCTAATCCAGTCTGCACATAGTTGTCACAGTTATACTTCTAAAACATTAACAATTTAAAAAATATTAGTAGGACATTATTATTAGATATATTTCTTCCTATTGCCTTATGGAATAAGCTCTTAATGCTATAACATCCAATTTGCTTATTAACATGACTTTTTACTTAACTTCTAAACATAGTCATACTTACTCTAACTCTAGCTATAATCTAATCATTCCCTAAATATGTTCTGAGGACAAATATGTTTTTATTTGTACTGTTCCTTTGTACATAATGCTTTCTTATTAAGATAACAAAACTACTTTCAGTGTTGCTTCCTTTGTAAACATTTTGGGACATATACTCTTTAGAATTAGAATTAATCATTCTTAAGGGAAGCATTTTTTAGTTCATATTACAAGTGTATTATGTTTCATTTGTGTTTTAGTGTTTAACTGATTAATTATTATAATTTGAATTGACTTGAATTGAATAATTTTACTAACTCCCAACTAGATACTAGAATCTTCATTATTCAAATATAAAATGATTGAATAAATCTTTACATTCAGAAATCTAACCAAGCATAATCAAACTTATAGTATTAATCAATAACATTCATAATGGGTGGCCATCTACACTATAATAGTAGGATAAGGACTGTTCATATTATCACTGTAACTATAAACCTATCAGTGTCTAGTAAACACTAGTAGCCCTTCCAATAACTGTTTTTTAAATTAATTCATTCAGATTTCTTTAAAACACATCACATTTTTGACAAGTTATAAAATTACGATGAAAATAAATAACTTATTGGTAGAATAAGAATATCTGTTATAAAAATGCGATTAAGTAATCAAGGATGAGCAAAGATCTAAACTCCATTCCATTCCGCTTATCAATCATTTAAAGTGGGTGGGGTACACTGCACTACTCCTTTTCAGTAAAATAATTAATACAATCTATTATCCAAAACCAAGTTGACAAATGAGATTCAGCACTTCTTTTTTATAACCATCTTTGGTTTGATTTACTTTCCAATGAAAAAAGTCTTAGTTACGCCTTAATCACAAGGACTTTGATGCTGAATAGAATCAGTTTCTCTATGCAGCGTGGCAGGACACCCTTAATGGCTTCCTCCTTATCTATGGGTAATGGTTCAGATGTTATACTGAGAACCCCCATGGCAATACTCCAGCCACTTCAAGGAATTTTCCCAACACAGGTGGTTCTAAAATTTGGCTGCTCATCAAAATCACTGGTGGAGGTTTAAAAAAAGTGCAGTTGCTTGGGCCCTAATTATCAAGAGAAACTGATTTCAGTATTCTTGCATAACAGAGCCCACTCATTTGTATGTTTAAAATCTTCACAAGTTGACTCGAATGTGTAGCTTAAGCTGAGAACCACTGTAACTCTTAACCTTTACATTCTGACCTTCCTTTTGAAGTCAACTTCCTTTATTCTAATTATGTGATCAGAATAAGCCCCATTGCTTATGAGTCTTGTTTCTACAATTCATAATTTGGTCCAGTTGTTTTGGTGAGAATTTCATCTTTGGATTTAATCTCTTAAATTTCCTTTAACTGCTCTCTCTGCATGTATAGGCAAATTGCACTTTTTTCCCATATAACATGCAGCTAATAGAATGCCACCCTGGTGTTATGCTGAGAGAAATAAGTCAGGCAGAGAAGGACAAGTATCATATGTTTGCACATATAGGAAGATTAGGAGGAACTTAATAGACGATCATGGGGGAGAAGAATGGGGGGAATAGTGGGGGAGAGGGAGAGAGCCAAATCATGAGAGACTTTTTGAATGATGAGAATAAACTGAGGACTGATGGGTGTGGGGGGGAGGGGGGAGATGGGCATGGAGGAGGGCACTTGTGGGGATGAGCACTGGGTGTTATATGGAAACCAACTTGACAATAAACTATTTGTAAAATAAATAAAAATAAAACAAAAAAATAGAATGTCATCCTGGTAACATGGCCACAGACCACCAGTTATTAATATCGCCTTTCCAGTCTGCCCAATCAAAAGCAAAGATGGTGAGCATGCAAGCCTTCAAAATTTACTATTTTTCTGCTTAGGGATGGCTTGATGTGATCTATCATCAGACAGAGAGAAACTTATGCTTTTTATGGCCAATTTAATAATAAGAAAGTCATTTTGGCCATTGACATTTCAAAACATAATTCTCAGTTAGTAAGTATATATCTAGTCCAGAGGCTTAATCTTATGAAAAGACATTTTTGAAGAAATACACATTTCTTTTAATCTTCCTTGCACTTGATTTCCTTTTTTTTAATAGTTTATTGTCAAGTTGGTTTCCATATAACACCCAGTGCTCATCCCCACAAGTGCCCTCCTCCATGCCCATCGCCCCCATCCCCTCCCCCCATCCTCTCCCCCCACCCCATCTGCCCTCAGTTTGTTCTCGGCATTCAAGAGTCTCTCATGGTTTGCCTCTCTCCCTCTCCCCCACTATCTCCCCGTTTCTTCTCGCCCATGGTCCTCCGTTAAGTTCCTCCTAGTCCTCCTATACGTGCAAACATATGGTATTTGTCCTTCTCTGCCTGACTTATTTCACTCAGCTTAACACCCTCAAGTTCCATCCATGTTGCTACACATGGCCAGATTTCATTGTTTCTCATTGCCATGTAGTATTCCATTGATTTCTTAATACTAGATATATGAATTTCTCTTTATCCATCATTTGAATGCCTAATTCTTCTTATTATTAGTATACTCCATAGTAGTACAGTATGAAGCCTAAAGATGTTTTTAAAGTATATAGTGTACAGTTTTAAAACTCTCAAAACTATCATCAACAAAGAAAATGTTAGAGTAGTAACAATTTCTCTACAACGTTCTTATAAAGTAAAATGTGTTCCATATTTTATACATTTAATTTTCTTTCACTAAAGTAATAAATACTACATTTAAAATGGACACAGCTGATTTCATGGGTTAATTGTGGAACTTATAAATCTTCAAGGAAACAATATTCATATCCAAAAACTTTGACAAATTCCTTGATATATGTGTTTTTTTTTTTTTAATGTTTTGTTTGTTTCTGAGATAGAGAAACAGTGTGAGCAGGTGAGGGTCAGAGAGAGAGGGAGATACAGAATCTGAAACAGGCTCCAGGCTCTGAGCTAGCTGTCAGCAGAGAGTCTGACTCCGGACTCAAACCCACAAACTGTGTGATCATGACCTGAGCCGAATTCGGACGCTTAACCGACTGAGCCACCCAGGCACCCCAGATATGTTTTATTCACACAAACTCGAGTAGTGAAATCACAAAGTATTACAAATAGTCATGTTTTCTTAATAAAAGAGATTAAGATTCCTAACACATTGTAATACTTCTATTATATGTTCTTCAATACAGATTGGCACTACATAGTTCAACAGATTTTTTTTTTTTTTTTTTTTTGAGAGTGAGTGAGTGCGAGCAGGGGAGAGGGAGAAGGAGAATCTTAAGCAGGCTTCCTGCAGCATGCAGCCTGATGCAGGGCTCAATCTCAGGACCTTGAGATCATGACCTGGGTCAAAAATCAAGTTGGTCACTTAATCAACTGAGCCATACAGCAGTTGCCCCCAGATTTTTTTTAATTCAAAGATATCTTCATATTCATAAAGAATGTTCTAACATGGCACTGACATTGGGTCATACAAAGTACTATCTGTATCTATGATACAGATGAAAAAAAAAAAGAAAGACTCATTAATGCTGATAGTCTTCTTTTTCTTTTTCTTTCTTTTTAAATGTTCACTATGCCCGAAATGGAGGAATACTCAAAACAAACACAGAAACAAAAACCACAGGCTATTTTGAATTCTGTATTCCTGAAGAAAAATGACAAAGTGGAGATTTCTTTTGGATTCACTTCCATATTGCTCTTTCAGAAAGCCTGGCTTTCCAAGTTCATCCAGCATAGTGGTTTTGGGAACTATCATGTCCTCCAGGGAATACTGGGAAATGAGTTACAAAGACTTAGCACCATGTACATTGTGCTGTTTATAAGTCTGGTTGAGAACTAAATAAGGACAGGGGCACAGCTGCAGACACACAGCAGGGAGAAAATCACTTAAGAGATAATGAAAAGTAGCAGGATAAGAAGTTTAGAGCGAAAGAAAAAGTTCAGCACCTGAGATAAAACCCTGGAGGGGCGCCTGGGTGGCTTAGTCGGTTAAGCGTCCGACTTTCGCTTAGGTCATGATCTCGCGGTTCGTGGGTTCGAGCCCCACATCGGGCTCTGTGCTGACTGCCAGCTCAGAGCCTGAGCCTGTTTCAGTCTGTGACTCCCTCTCTCTCTGACCCTCCCCTGCTCATGCTGTCTCTCTCTCTCACTCTCCTAGAAATAAATAAAACATTAAAAATTAAAAAAAAAAAAAAAAAAAAACCCTGGAGTGACAACATAACCTGGAAAAGAGACATAATGCAAAAATCCTACTTTGAAATCCCCAATCTGGAAAAGGCAGAATCTGTAGAATATTACTTATAATTAAAAGGTGGTGAAATCCGGTTGAGGGGCAATGACACTGCACTCTGAATGCAGACATCATCTAACTTCTGGTTCTAATCACTCGCTGACTTGAATGTGACTTGAAGTTTCTTACCCTCTTTTGGACCAATTTTAAAATGACAACAGTAGACTACAATTGCAATTATTAATTTTGTCTGGTTCTAAAAGCTTATAAATTCTAAGTATAAACATTTTTAGACAGCTAAAGAAAGAAGACTATCAGATGCTTATTAGATAATGACCATAAACTTGTAACAGAAACTTACAGTGGCCACATCAATTTTCTGTGCAGCATCCTTGAGTGTTGGTGTGAGCCCTTAGACTATTCCATATCAGTGAGAAAAGGCACCACCTAATGAGGTAGATATTCTGCATCTGGAGTGTTCTTAATGTTTGATACTCATCTTCTAGCAGTTTTTACCTCTGGATCCAGTTCTAGCCTCAAATAATATAAAGGGAATACATTTTCTTTTTAAATATTTAAAACAACATTTTCATCTCCTTAGGTTTTATCAGATCTAGGTTATGAACATCTTTGTTTCCTTCAGCTATTGCTCATTTACATGATGTCAGAACTTGAAAAGCAAAAGGATTGCTGATTTCTCAACAGGCTCAAGCTGTCAGTATTGTTTTATATGGTGATACCTTGAATGTAATGAAAGACACAGGGACCCCAAATCCTAAATAACCCCACATGATTAGTATCAAGGATGACACAGGAGATTTTAGCTTCTAAGCCCAGCTGCCAACAAACTCAAGGAAAGGCACATGAGATTAAACTACATTAATTGCTGATATCTGATGCATGCAAGTTTCAAGAACTGACACTGATTATACAAAAAACCAGCAATAGCAATATTCAACAGTTATAGGGTCAGGCTCTATACAAAGCCCTTAACATAATTTACTTCAATTAATGGAAACTGGTAATTGGACAAAACAGATATTTTCACTTATTATTGAAGGACTGGTTCTTAGGGAAGCAGCCCTTTGCTCTGCACAAAGTCAAGTCTTTAGTTAAATTTACTATGGACAGCATCCCTTCCTCTATGACCTACAGCTTTGTGCCTATCAAAACCATCTGGCATCTTGTGCCTATGTCAATTGGGTATTACCCAGTGATATTCCATTTCTCATTATCTGCACATATTTACTCTTCACCTCTCACTTACAGTGAGATGTAGGTTTTATTGTTTGTCTGTTTTTTTTTTTTTAATTTTGGCATTCATTTGATAATTTCATACTGGACAGTAGAGAAGACTCAAGTGTAGCCTTGATAACAAAAAGTCTAGGTTACAAGAAAAGTGCCTTGATAACAAAAAGTCTATGTTACAAAAAGTCTAGGTTAATTGCTATTTGCTTGTGCATGTAGGTTTTAGGTCACAATATACCATCCGCAAGAAGAAATGATTTATGTCTAAAGACTTCTATGCAACATTTCTGATCCAACCAATAATTAGTAGGCATATTTTCTTCCCTCTCTCAGTACTATCCTTACATCTTATCATTAAAAGTGAGTTTTTCCTAATGGAAGGAGAAACTTTAACAGAATAATTATAAAATGGTTAGTCATTAGAAGTTTCTCTGTGCTAAATAGCTTGGTCAAAATGTACCTCGGTGAGCTGAGCTGGAGGTAACAATGGATGTCTCTTCTATATTGCAAATAAGCATCATGATACCAATGAAAATTCTAAACCCTGTGATACTGTGAGCCACATCAATCTCTGCCATCCATATATTTTTTTAGAACTCCATAGAACATAGTGTGATGTGCATATGTGTGTAAATGACAGACCAGGCTACTGGAAATGGTAGTTAAGAGGCTCTGGTCCTGAATAAAAGGATATAATAAGTGCTAAGGAGCAATGGTTTCCTTATAATGTTCCTATTAAAAGAAGGCAATAAGTAGACCTCTTACCCAAACCAAACAATTCCTGGGACTGTGAGGGGTGCAGGGCAGTGCTGGTGTGTATGTGTGGTAGAGGATGTCTAATTACACATATCACCGAAGCTCAATGTGGTGATGACAAGTGGTCAGGAAAAGTAGAAGCAGTAATGTGAAAATGTACTTTAAAAACGTGAATTTAGCTTCTTTATATTTGACTGCTTGCATCTGTCATTCATTGTATTCACTATTCATCATTGTTTTGTATCACTTAGAAATGGCAAAAATGTTTTTATTTAAAGCATTACTAAAATTTTTGAAAATACTTTATTAAGTCAGAGGATATAGGACAATCCTACAGATTTTCATCAGTCAATCAAGAAGCATTTTAAAAAACTTGCTATTCAATCAGTTATAAAAATTAGCTAATTCTGTTTTTCATAGTTCCTCCTTTTGGGATTTTGGGATCCATAAATTAATTGTTAACATGAAGATAAGGCAATTGATATAGTGCATCTTCCCCAATACTTATTCTTCTCCACTGAGTACTCTAGTACCATAAAAATATGAAATGGAATTGGAATAGAATGTATTTTTATTTGTTTATACATTTGGTGAACACAATTTGATTTCTAATGATTGACTCCTTTTTTTTCTGTGTTCATTTTTATCTAATGCTACTGCCATCTATTTAACAACCTAAATGTGTGTTCAGGAATAATAATTAACTCCATAATATTGTTCACTTTTTAAAAATCAGAAAATATTTGGGCACCTAGGTTTCTCAGTTAGTTAAGTGACCAACATCAGCTCAGGTCATGATCGTACAGTTTGTGGGATTGAGTCCTGCATTGGGCTCTGCGCTGACAACTCAGAGTCTGGAGGCTGCTTTGGAGTCTGTGTTTCCCTTTCTCTCTACCTCTCCCCTGCTCATGCTCTGTCTCTCTCTCTCAAAAAAAAAAAAAAAAAAGAAAGAAAGAAAAGAAAAGTAAAGAAAAAGAAAGGAAGGAAGGAAGGAAGGAAGGAAAAGAAAAATAAAAAAGAATAAAAAACATTTTTATTTAAATTTAAAAAATTAAAATGTTTCTAGTCTTCTATATCTTCCATTTGTTATCATTCTTCAAAGAATAAAAGGGTTCTAGAATAATATTCACATTTCCTGAGGTAATTCATTCTGAAGAAAAGGCCTGAAACCATTTAGAGGAACTCTGAATTCTTTTAAAATTTCCTTCTCTCTTTTATTTCAAGTTTTTGTTTATTTATTTTAAGAGGTGGGAGAGCGAGGGGCAGAGAGAGAAAGGGAGAGAGAATCCCAAGCAGACTCTGCACTACCAGTAGGAAGCCTGATACAGGGCTGGAACTCCCAAACTGTGAAATCTTGACCTGAGACAAAATCAAAGGTCAGATGCTCAACTGACTAAGCCACCCAGGCACCTCTCCTTATCTCTTTTTTAGTTCAGTTTCATCCTGAGTATTTATTCTGCATTTACAATTTGAAAATGTATTCTCTTTGGTAGATATGAAAACAAAATAGGCCAAAAAACAAGTATGCATTATCTCAAGTAATCAAAGGGATACAGTTTTAAATCTAGTATAAAAATGCCCAGTATAAGCTCTACAGATTAGCACCTGGGTAGCTCAGGTGGTTGAGCATCCCACTTTGGCTCAGGCCAGAAGCTCTGTTTCTGAGTTCAAGCTGTACATCAGACTCACTATCATCAGCCAATAAGTGCAGAACCTGCTTTGTATTCTCTGCCCACCTCTCTGCTTCTCCCCTACTTGTAATCTTCCCTAAAATAAATAAATATTCTTAAAATAGCTCTACTGAGAAGTTTTTAAATAACCCAAAAGTTTGTTCTGAAAACAATAGAAGAAAAATCAACAAATAACATTTTTGTTTAACAGCCTATGTCTATGAGTGATTCATGTCTATGAACATGCCAATCACATTTTCAAAGAAAAGGGAAGATTGAACTATCTAGCCTGGTAGTCAAATGAGCTAGATCTATTTTTCTTTTTCCTTTCTTTTCCAAATGAATTGCTTGCATTTTAGCTGATTGACACTCAAGACATGCATGATAGAAATAGAGGGATTTTTAGCTGTTTAACTGAAAAGACTTAAACCCAAAGATTTTAGTGAGTACCTACAACCTTACGCTAATCTCTCTGGCACCATCCTTTATGTGCAGTCCAATAAGACACACCTACAAGCTTCAATATTTCAACAATTAGAAGAGCACTTCTACTGAGACACTTCTTTAGGCTCATGAAAACGTTATTTGTAAATGTCATAAAACTAATATCAATCTTTGTTTTCCCCTAATTTAATTTCTTCCTGGACCTATATTTTACTTTTATATTCAAATTCACATGCTTTTGGTTAAAACTGCATCTTTGAAAAGGAGAAGATTGTAACTTGCTTCTGGTAGAATGCCCCTGAGATCTATTGGTGACAAGGATGTCATTTGTGAAAACTATCTTTGAATGGAAAGTAAATCCTAGGTATGAAAAAACAAAACAAAATAAAACAAAATCTTATATTTCATTTCCTCTTTCCATTTGTCTAGATTTGAAATCCAAAGAAATTATTTAAACAAATATTATGTCTCTTAGTATGAACTAAACTCTATAGGAACTAATGGACTTTTAAGAACTTTTGTTATGCTGGCTTATAAGTGTTCTAATTTTCAATAAAACAGCCCACTGGGGAATGAGGAAGATAAACCCTGAAATTCAGTGAAACAGGGCATAGAGTATGTCCAAGAGTTTACTCTTGCAAAGATACTATATGGGTTTTAAATTATATGTTCTCCAAAATTTCTCAGTACATTTTTTTAATTTAAAATTTACCTATTACACGTATGTTAAACTTATGGAAAACATGAACCTAAAATAAAATTAGTCAACACAATTACACTTCTCACTGTGAGGAAAAAAGATGGTAATTTTTTTCATTATGGTAAAATAAATGGAGAAGTATTAAACTGGGGGATGTAACTTCAAAGAAAATGGTAAAAAGAATACCATACTTGAGCACTTTTCTCCTATAGTTTTGTCAGTAGTCAGTTTCTTCTGCTTAATGTGTGCTGTATGCTAGCCACATGAAATAAATGACTTTGGCCTTAACTGAACGCTACTGTCTGCAGTACATCATAACCCTAGCCTGCTGATAATAAGCCTTAGTTGGCAGTAATCTACATTCAGTGGCATTTGGAAAGCTGCAATAATGATGATGAAATTAAAACCCCAGAATTTTAGTAGCACATAGGTCAGTGTGCTGTAAAAATGTAGGTAAGAATAATAATGACCTCTAAAATGTTTGTGTTCATTGGTGAAGGCTGAGCTAATTAGGACAGGAAGCTGAAATACATTATTTCTCTTCTGAGTGTTCCAAATAGAATGGCCTGGAATAAACAAGCAAATTCTGAAGTTGTATCTTTTTAAGGCAATAATATACTCAATAATTCTATATTTATATCAGTATATCTTTTGACCTCTACTGTTCTAGGTGGTTCTATATTAAGCCCTTTTTTATTTTAAGGGTTTGTTGCCAGTGATAATAACTATTGGGCAATGTTTCTTCAACAGGCCTGGGAATGGATTACCTTAAGTTATACATATTCTAGTTCAAGAATAGCCTCTCTCAATCTAGACCTATAATGTGTCTCTATTAGTAAAAATATTGAATTATGTTGGTGTAACCACCTAAATCATACCCAAAACCCCATGATTTGGAATTAGTCAAGTAGACATTTACCTAGGGAAGGAAGACTCTAGTTTCTTTTTCTTTTTCTTGTGCTTACACAGAAAGGGATTGTTGTGTTTTTTTGTTTTGGATGAATGGTACATTAACCAAATTAAGCACATGCCTTCATTCCAGAATTCTTCATTCATTCTTCTATGGAGTATAATCTTTCAAGGGGGAGGTGATATAATTCAAACCAAATATAAACTAATCTCCTCACCTACCATTTTATGGTATTCAATTTGTGAAACAGTGGACTAGTAATAACATGATTTTTATTTATCCCTGCCTAATCTTAATCTACTTGAAAACTTCATTTTAAATATTCCCAAGTGCTCACTAATCTGGATTAACTGGATTAAACTGGAATGACTTCCTTAACCAAGCAAGTGTAAAACTAATAAAAAATTATGTATCTTTCAAGAGCCAGACATACCATAAACTGAAATACAATCAATATGAATTTTCTCTACTCATTATTGTTATAATGGATGCACTATACTTAAATTCTTAATGCACAGACAATTCCCCTTTTCAAGTTCACCGTCATTAAAGCCAATTCCTTGGGTTTCCTATGGTGTGACAGCAATGACCATAGATGGCCTTTGATAATCTTTTAGAACTAAATGACAATTTCAACCTTTGATCACAGGTAACATGTGGTTTTACATAGAAAACAACAATAACAACACCTCCTTATCTATAAAACAGCAGGATAGATAGATCTAAACAATTTAAAACAGAAACAGTAAGTGGTTTACATACTGGATGTCAGCTGGACAGTTACTAGACACCAAATAAGAGAGAGAGAGAGAGCGAGAGAGAGAGAGAGAGAGAGAACGCATATATTATCATTTTACTTGGCACCATATCAACCAAAAATTATTAACTGTCTCTATATTTTTGGCTTCTTGAGGAAATGAATATAACTATTATTGAACATCCATTCATTTCCAGACATTGGTAATATGCCATTTTATATATCCTCATATTTTAGATGGAAGCTCTTATGGATTAACTAATACGCTCAATATCATAGTTAGTAACTGTCAAAGTACTAGCATCTTACACTGAACAAAACACTCTTCTCACTCTAAACAATACCTCAAATCTTAAGTTCAGTATGGAGATTGATCATTTTTAGCCTAAATATTAATTGTGCAAATTGCTGTACTTAGGTCAGGTCTGCCTTACAGAGTTATGGAGGACATTCAGGCCCAACCCTTGGGAGACTACAGATTGTGGTCTATGGAAATCTGCTCCCCAGAGTTGTTGCCATCATACTGACCAATTGTCTATTCTTGGTTGACATGTTGTCACATACAATAAAACCAAAACTCTCTTATGAAGGGTAGCAGTTCACAACTGCAGTGTGGAAAAAAAAAATGTTGGGTTTCTTCATAGAACAAAGACTCATTCAGAAGGTCTTTAGTGATTTCTTGCTTGACTTATTGGTAATTTTGTCAATATGTTTAAATTTCATCAACTCTTTAGAGTAAGACGACCACCTTAAGAATGTTAAATGGTGGTTTTCAGGATCCAATGGCATGAAATGAACTCCTGTACCACAAAGAGCTTTGATAAAGACTGGCTAGATGTTCACAAACTATTTCCCCTCACTCTCTGAGTAGAAAGCTATACCATATGCCCCCAATTTGCCTGTTTAAGTGTGGCAATCTGAGTGAGTTCTGACCTATGGATTGTGAATAGAAGTAATATAGGGCATCTCTAAAATGAACCCATAAAGACATACTGTGAAATCCTCTGTTCCTTCCCTCACATGCTGTAGAGAATCCAGAACAATACCAAGGCCCTAGGGTAGCACAGAGCTAATAGAAATCTTTGTCACCCCCAGAGTCTACACTAGACTCATTAGACAATAAGTAGATAAACATTTCATATGCCAAGCAACTGAGATTCTAGGGTTCTTTGTTACAGCGATTTTCCTACTCTGAATAATCTAAACTCTATGCAAATGTGAGGGAGGTATTTCTGTCTATTATTGTTAACATAGTAGCCCAAACCTAGACCTTCTTCTCTGCCAGTATTCTACTGTCATGAATGGCCATTCTGTACATTGTTACTGTTGTAAAAGTATTTCCTAGGGTTTTCCAGACCTGCTGAAGCACCTAGATTCCACTCACAAGTATTGAATTGCAAATAACTGATTTTACTTAGCCTACCCCTGCAGCTTAAGCAACTGACAAAAAAGATTCCTTTCTGAGCTCTCTTCTTGAAAGAAAGAATGATACTCTTTCCACTATGTACATGACTTTTAAACTCTTTAAATATGACTGAATTCAGCCAATATTTTTGGCCATTTGCAAAGAAGTTTTTCACAAAGATATGACAGAATTTCAAATTGTTTATTTAAATGGCATTCTGAAATGCATGTCATTGCTATTTATAGTGCATTTAAAAATTATATTTCATATTAAAGATTGCTATTTTGGAAAGTTCCTCCAATATTCTCCATGTCCAAGCAGATGATATGACACTGAAGTGTAAAAAGGAGAACCTTATGGTCTCATTTGAGTCACTATTGCACAATGAAAATAGCATACACAAAAGATTAGTATATTTGCAATGGACTTGTAAAGAGAAGATACACTGCCTTTATTGAAAAGCCTGGAACTATAAATTGTCAGACCTGAGAACCTATTTAAAAAATTTGTAATTTCGGTTACTAATTCTCCATTCTAGTAAAGTGTGGAACTGCTTTTATTTTAATGTAAGAATAATTTAAGTCAAGAGTTTCTAAATACCACAAAGCATCAGTCCAATTCTAAAGTTATGTACTTGACCAAAGATCATTTTTTATTAAACTAAGAAGATATCATGTTTAAGAAATCAGAAAGAGTGTTGATTACTAAAAGAAATAATTCCTTCTTTTCCTAAGAAAACTCTTCATACTAAGCGTATGAACAATCAGGAAAAGACTGAAAAACATCCAGCAGTTATTCCATTCATTAATAGATGCAATTAGTGAATGTTTCTACTAGCACAGAGATTTTTTTTTTAATGGAAATCCACATCATATTTTCTCCTAGCTGGTTTTCTTTCTCTTTCTTACACTGTTAGGAATAGCTTTCATCCACCCATCCTATCAATGTTTGTTCCAACTTTTATAAAGATATCAAGAAAATTCAATATATATCACCTCAGGACAGGATTCATATTCAAGACAAAATATGATGGCAGCAAGGGTGGAAACAATATATGAACAGTGCACAATAAGATTACATTAACATGAAAGTATCTGCCAATACTGGGTTCTCCCAAGGCACTTACACTGTATGACCACACCAGTGTTTGGTGGCCCTTTCTGCTAACAATGTTTCTCTTCTTTCGTTGAATTACAACACTTCAAAATTCTCATGATTGCCAAATTATCTTAAAAAGATTCCATCTGCTGCTCTGAACAATTAAATTTACATCAAATATTTGAAGGAAAGACAGATGGACAAGCCAATGGGCAATTATTGAAGATGGCTAAAATCCATTCTATCTTCAAGTAGGTCAGAATAAGCAATATTTATGGATTTTTTTCTTTTTTACTATATTAGTATAGATATAAAGAGATAAAGGATTGCTATTCTGGATTCTTCTTATCATGAATAAAATAATTTATTGGTAAAAGTCATTAAGCCCACCTAATACCAGGCTGCCAAGGCCAGTTCTGTGACAAAGATTTATGTTTCTTAATTTTTTTTATAGTTTATTCATTTTTGAGACAGAGAGAGTCAGAACATGAGCTGGGGAGGGGCAGCGAGGGAGACAGAATCTGAAACAGCCTCCAGGCTCTGAGTTGCCAGCACAGAACCTGATGTGGGGCTTGAACACATGAACCGTGAGATCATGACCCGAGCTGAAGTCGGATGCTTAACTGACTGAGCCACCCCTATGTTTCAAGAAACTGGAAACTCCAAATATATAAACCTATGTTGTCTAAGAGGAATATTTACCATTCTTTTCAGTTTGGACTCCAAAGCATTCAAAATATTTAATTGATTGATTATACCGTTCATGCTTATCAATGTCCTAATAGCTCTTTTCTATTAAATTACATGATTAATTTCTATAGGTATGTGCATGCCTATGTGTGTGTGTTTACAATACATATCTCATATATATTCATGTGCAATTGTCAATAAAATAGTAATGAATGTTGTACTTCTCACTAGCTTCAAGTAACGAAAATCATTTTTAGTGTTGTAACAAGTATAATATCATTTGAAATCTTAATCATTCCAATCTAACTATAAAATCTTAATTTCTAGTTTGCATGTAGGTCATAAAAGATACCAAAAACAACAGGAAAACATTATTTTGACAGCTTTCATTATGCAATAAAGGTTCTCTTTTAATACTGAAGATAATAACTGTCAATCTGAATAAGTGATGAGGGAGAAGTATCACTACATCAAGTCTCCTACATTCTACTTTTGCTATTAAAAAAATCTCACTATCAAGATAAAATTATTGGCTACTTAGGACTCTTAGAAGCTTACCTTGTATTGAATGTTTTAAATGACTCAATTGGCTTACTTGATCCCAATTTTTATCAATAGTCCAGAAAAAGAAATTTGAACAAGTTGGCCCATATGTAGTAAAGTATCTCTCTAACCTCCCCCCACCATAAACACACAGAATTTTGAGGATACTAGTGTAAAGAATGTTTACCTCTTCCTTCGAGGAATCCTTTTTCCTATGAATTCTCTTCCCAGATAAAGTTTCATATAGGAAATTAGGAGACACTCTAAATTTTTCCTCATTTATATTAAATATTTTATCACCATGATGTGAGTCTACCAAACAAATAAATACCTGCCAAGAAAATATATGATTTTATTCTCAAGTCAAGCTTCCCAGAAACAAAAGTAATACTAACATAAAAGTTATGGGCCTCAGGGGACTTGGGTGGCTCTCGGTTAAGTGGTTAATGTCTGACTTCAGCTCAGGTAATGATCTCATGGTTCGTGAGTTCAAGCACCACGTCAGGGTCTGTGCTGACAGTTCAAGGCCTGGAGCCTATTTCAGATTATGGGTCTCCCTCTCTTTCTGCCCCTCCCATGCTTATGCTCTCTTTCAAAAATAAATTAATCTTAAAAAATGTTTTTAAAGTTATGTCCTAAGAAATATTATGTGCAGATAGCCTCGGCAAACACATTGTGTGTATTCAGGAGGCAGAAAATGACACTTAAGAATGAATGGATGGGGCGCCTGGGTGGCTTAGTCGCTTGAGCATCCGACTTTCGCTTGGGTCATGGTCTCACGGTTCGTGGGTTCGAGCCCCACGTCGGGCTCTGTGCTGACTGCCAGCTCAGAGCCTGGAGCCTGTTTCGGTCTGTGACTCCCTCTCTCTCTGACCCTCCCCTGCTCGCGCTGTCTCTCTCTCTCTCTCTCTCCTAGAAATATATAAAAACATTTAAAAAAATTAAAAAAAAAAAAAGAATGAATGGAGAATTTAAGTTCAGCTTCTGGCACTAAGACCATGAATGAGGATATAAACACCTGAAGAGAGGACTGTTAGTGAAGTAGGAGAGTGTAAAATAGTGATATCCAAATGATTGAAATATGAAGACTCCTTTTTAACATATACATTGTTGGTGAGAATGTGAGGAAAAGACAATTATACATATAATATTGGTTAATTTATAAATTGATTACAATATTTTAAAATCAAATAAACTCTTCCTAAATATTTTATTCATTCATTCATTCATTTATTTTTAGATTTACCGAAGTTTTAAATATGGAATCTCCATAACCTGGCAGTTTTACTTTTAGGAAACTTGAGTACAAAAATAGACAAACACTCAAAGTTACATAACTATCCTTTTCCTTATATTTACTATGAACTTGTTAAAAATGTGAAATAATGGAAAATACTAATTGGCAATTAATACAAAAATAATTAAGGTTGTATTCATACTTTAGAATAGATACAAAGCCAAACTGTTTACTTAATAGATATATATTTTGTTGGAGGAAGTTTTTAACAACTAAGTTAATATTGGTTGATTGTTAAGATAATAACATGGGGAAAAACAATTGATTTTAAGAACAAGATAAAGCAGAATGAGATATTTGGAGTCTCACCCAGTTTCACCTTGGAGTTATGAAGAACAGATATGTCATTTTTGCAGAATTTACATATCTAGAAATATTTTTAAATCATATGGGTAAGAGGTTGCATGTTCTAGGTAATGTTATCTTGGAAATGTTATTGTGGAAATAAAAGTCATTCTTGAGACATTGAATATATCTCAAACATACTGGCAAACAATTCAATAATGGTAGAACTGTGACAATAAGTATCTGTGCTCTTAACATCCTTATAGTGAGAGGACCACTATCTAAAGCAGGCTCCAGGCTCTGAGCTAGCTGTCAGCATAGAGCCCAACGTGGAGCTTGAACTCACAAACCATGAGATCATGGCCCGAGCCAAGGTCAGAAGCTTAACCAACTGAGCCGGTGCCCCTTTCTTTTTTCTTTTCTTTCTTTCTTGTGTTTTTTTTTTTTTTTTTTAACTTTAGTATAGTTGACATACAATGTAACACTAGTTTTGTGTGTACAACATAGTGATTCAACAAGTTTATACATTATACTATGCTCACCACAAGCACAGCTACCATCTGTCACCATACAATTCTATCACAATATCATTGACTATATTCCTTACATTGTAGTTTTTATTCCTGTACCTTATTCATGCCATAACTGTGACTTATTCATGCCTTTATCTTCCACTTCCCTTTACCCATGTTACCCATCTCATTATCCCCTCCTGTCTAGCAGTTATCTAATATGAAATGATACAATGCACCCCTATGTTTATTGTAGTATTATTTACAATAGCCAAGACAGGAAAGCAAGATAAGAGTCCACTGATAGACAAATGGATGAGGAAGATGTGCATGTGCCACATACACACACACACACACACACACACGGGATATTACACAGCCACAGAAAAGATGAGATCATGCCGTTTGCAAAAACATGGATGAACCTAGAGACTATAATGCTAAGTGAAATAAGTTAGACTAAAAAGACTGATACCCCAAAATGTCACTTACATGGGGAATCTAAAAAAAAAAAAGAAAAAAAAAGCAGAATCAGTCCTTCCTTTCATTTTTAAATTTTTGTAGGGTTAAAAAAAAAAAAAGCAACTAAAAGAAACAAAATGACTCATGCAGAATAAATGGATATGGAAACTCAACTTTTAGTCACCTATAAACATCTTCCCCAAGTGCCCACAGCAAGGTCACACTTGAAAGAGCTTGGCAGGCTCTTTGCTCACACTGTAGTAGCAGTCTGGTTTGTTTCAAGAATGAACTGCACAGAAAAAGCTGAAAAGAGACCCTAGTCCCATTATCCTTGATTCCAGACAGCTTGATGAGTGAACAACTTCCAGGAACAAGTCTCTGCATGCACCTCAGTTATTCTCACGAAGCTTCAGTATTTGTGTACATTACTTTCCTATTTTTTTAATGTTTTTTTTTTTTTATTTATTTCTAGGAGAGAGAGAGACAGACAGTGTGAACAGGGGAGGGTCAGAGAGAGAGGGAGTCACAGACTGAAACACGCTCCAGGCTCCGAGCTGGCAGTCAGCACAGAGCCCGACGCGGGGCTCGAACCCACGAACCGCGAGATCATGACCCGAGCGAAAGTCGGACGCCCAACCGACTACGCCACCCAGGCGCCCCACATTACTTTCCTATTTTTAAAAACTGCTTCAGGTACAGTCCAGCCAATAACCTCTTTCTTAAGCCTTAGGAATTGCTGAAAAAGTGCTCCTCCTTATGATTAATGGCAGATTTCTGAGTGTGCTTGCAGGGTGTTGCTCGGACCCCTCACTGTTTTTATCTATCACTATCATTCTTTCCCTTTCCTCTCTCTAACGGTCTCCCCTGTGCTTTTCTTCATTCTCTTCAAGCTTCCTTAACATGTGTAAAGGCCTCTCTGCTTGCACACAAGTATGGGAGTTTGCACGTGAGAAAAGCTGACTTTATCAATACATTTGTTGATGAGAATTTAAGGAGGAAAAAGGTAAGAACTCCACAAAGGTAGTGCTAATTGATTTTCTTTATAAACGCACAAGCAGTTATACAAGTGACCATCTGCTTTGTCTGCATGAAGTTAATGAATACACAAAAGGAATCAAGGTTAGAGCTTACTTGAATCTTAAATCCAACTGCTTAGATAGTTGCTTAGATGTGTCATAAGACAAAAGGAAAAGTGTTCTAGTTTTCAGGATAAAGACCAACAAAATACAACAAGATCCCTTGTTTGTTTCACTGAAAAACAGTGAAAATAGAATTATATTGGTCGCAATATCTGAATGTACAGATATCAGAAACTAATATATAACATTTGCAAACAGGACTCTGATATTATATAGCCAAATTGGAGTTATTAAAAAATAGAAAATAGTTAAAGACAACATCACTGTTGTAGTTAGCAATTTCCATTTAAAAATATATTCATTTCTGGGGCGCCTGGGTGGCTCAGTTGGTTAAGCATCCGACTTTGGCTCAGGTCATGATCGCACAGTTCGTGGGTCCGAGCCCTGAGTAGGGCTCTGTGCTGACAGCTCAGAGCCTGGAGCCTGCTTCAGATTCTGTGTCTCCCTCTCTCTCTGAACCCCGCACCCCCATTCACGCTCTGTCTCTGTCTCAAAAATAAATAAACTAAAAAAAAAAAAATGAAATAGATTACATTTAAAAATAAATAAATTAAAAATAATATATATTCATTTCATTTGGCTCAGTATTTTAGAAGCACACAGAACTATTCCATGAAGATAACCATTAGGAATAAAAGAGCATAGCAGAAATTAATTCAAAGGATCACTGCTACTTCTAGACTCCAGGGTTAAAAAAGCAGATCTGTTTCACTATTGTTATTTTAATGGATAAAACAAAAACAAAAAAAATGATTATATATACATAATGAAAAACCAAAGATTTGCAGGCACAACATTTATTTCACTTTTTCAAGTTGGAACAATGAATGGATACAATTGCAGATCTATATGCTAAGATCCTCTGAATCATGAAAACTTATCTATATTATTAAATGGGATATTCATAATTTTGAGAAGTAATATCTCTGAAATTATTAATAAAAAATCACTGGTCATTCATTAATTCTGCAAAATACTGACTTGTCTTTGGTAACACAGTCTCTGTTAGCTGCTGGATATCTTGCATTGACCAAGAAGGTCCACATTCATGACACTTATCATTCAGTGAATACCAATGCTGCAATGTGTCCTAAAACATGAGAGAAAAGAGAGCTCTGTTGGACACCAGGTGCATCAGGGAATGGAATTAAATCTGAGCTGACAATTGAAGGATGACCAAGAGTTCAGAAAAGACATACTGGATCACAGTTCAAGCTCATGGTTGGAATATTAGATACTCTTGACTCTATTTCGTCGTCACAGACTTCTAAATGAAGACAAATAGGTCTTTGAATGTAGGAGAAGGTATTCAGGTCATTATCATATGAGAAACAAGTTTCACAAAAAATGACTTCAGTGGATGCCAATTTGAAATCTATTTAAACACAAATGTTTAAATTAATTTATCCTCTTCCCCCAGAGAAAATATAAAACAATATCAAAATTTTGGTGTTATACAGAGTGAATGGAGTACCAGCTTTAAATCTGCAGAGGAACCCCAAAATATTGAGAGTTTAAGATCCTCCCTAGGTTGTTCCAACCCACTTCTAGCCTTATATCTCAGAAGCTCACTAAATGTGCTATAAATCCGAGGCAAACTCTTCTACATACTATCCCCCGTATACCTGTTACTCTTCCATGTTTATATGTGCTATGGTCTTTCTTCTGCCTATGCTTGTCTTATTTCGTAAGGCCCACCTCCTCAGTGACTTTTGACACCCTTAGTCGGATGATTACAGTTCTTTATATACTTATTTCTGATGACACATAGTAAGTTCTGGCTTGTATTATATTATTTTATATATTTAATTAGAAGAGTCTCCCACCTGACTGGAAGCTCCCACAGCAAGTGAATTTTGTCTTCATCTTTCTATGCAACACAGAGTGAATTTTATTTAATGTTTAAAATAAAAATGAATTAAACTGAATTGAACTGAATTAGTATGCAGCCTATAAAACAGCTCCTCAGTCTAACTTAAATTTCAGATTTTGTGGCCTATTTTTCACTCCAAAACCATTTACACAAAAAAAAGTATGAATTTTAAAGCTCAATTCTTCTTTAAATTTGGAATATTTTACATAATCTTGTTTAAGAAATACCATGTTTCACATCAGTGCATTTTACAAGTAACTCAAATCTTGTCTCTAGAGTTAGTGAGCCATGGAAAAAACCTCATTATGTGGGAGAAAACATCATTCATTCTATCTTTCTCTCACCAAATATATATTATGCCATTCGTGTGCATAAGTAACCATCCTAAGTGCTAGGGATATGATAGTGAAAGAGACAGAAAAGATCCCATTATAGACCTTAGAGTTTGGAGGCCAATAGCAGAGACAGTAAATACAGACATTTACAAGTAGTCATAAAAATTATGAAATAAACAAACAAGGTACTGACACAGAGAATAGCAGGAAGAAAGAACTTTGGATTGAAGGTTATGAAATACCCTCTGTGATGCAAAATTTAAACTTACACCTTAAAAATGTAATTTGAGGATGGCGGTAGAATGTAATAACATATTAAAGAGATCAACATAATGTTTACAGACTTTAGAAGACTATTTGTGGAGAAAAGATAAATAGTAGGGAAAAACAAAAGCCTGTAATGGTTAGGAATTAAAAAATAATTAGCTAAAGGTATGAGAGTTCCTATAGTTATAATTGAAGCTTGACTGTTTAATGACTCCATATAGATATTGAGTCTTATGCATAACCCTGCTAAATTCATTCTTTTTCCACCTTGTCTACCGTATTATATGAGATTATTTCATATCTTAGGCACCTTCAAGAACTTTCCATGTTTGGACCATCGCATCAGAACTTAAGAACAATCGTTAACATTCTCCAACTGTGGATCCTGTAGACACATTACTTATATCATTATCCAAAACATCCATAAAGCACTGACTATGCTCACCTTACATTTTATTACTCCACCCACAGTTTGCTGAAAAATAATAGCTCCTCATACTACAAGACTTATAAATATTTTACATTTATACTTTATATTATATACAAATATAATAAATATATATATTTATATATAACATAAAGGCATTTAAGGGGCGCCTGGGTGGCATAGTTGGTTAAGCGTCTGACTTTTCGCTTAGGTCATTATCTCGCGGTTCGTGGGTTCCAGCCCCGCGTCGGGCTCTGTGCTGACTGCCAGCTCAGAGCCTGGAGCCTATTTCAGCGTCTGTGTCTCCCTCTCTCTCTGACCCTCCCGTGCTCACGCTGTCTCTCTCTCTCCTAGAAATAAATTAAAAAAAATTTTTTTAAATAAAAAGGCATTTAAGCTTTATTCTTCATAGGGAAACGGTTCAGTAGAAAACAAACACAAACACAATTGCAAAACCAAGAGACAAAAATACTGCCTTGAGGTCCTCTCTTTATCAGAAAACATTGATGAAATAAATTTCAGGAGTGGCTAAAATCTGTATTCTTGCCCTTCCTAAGATTTTATGGCCCCTTCCCTTGAAAAGTGCATAAGATTATTATAATCAGTAGTTGTTCAATTTTATAAAATTTCATACGAGCAAAATTTAGGTCTCTTTTGCATATTTGCCTTTCCTCCCCTCCCGACATACCTCTCTTCTCCAGCTATCATTTCAGCCCCCACTATCTATTTTATATTTAATAACATTGTATTGCCAGTAAATATTTTTGTTTATACTGTTACCTGTTCACCTAAATTATGTGCTAAATGCATTATCAATTGAAAAAACAGACAACTCAGCATTTTCATATCCCTCAAAAAGAAAGAAAATTGCATGTTTTACTTTTTATGGATTCTTATTGCTTTTTAAATTCTGTCATCTAATGGGACTAATGTTCCTGGTTTAGGAGTATATTTACCATAAATAGCTTTAGTGGTTATCAAACATTGCTGCTTCATTTTGGCGTTTAACCAACCTCAACCACTATTTATTGCTTCATATACTTCTCTACTGTGAACATTACACCTTAATTACCCCAATCTCTATTTCTAGGCCTGATTTAGAAAGGCTGAATGGGAATAACCATTTCTTGTTTCACTTATGTAAGAAGGCAGTGCCTGTGCCCAAGCAATCAGAGATCAGGGCCATGAAATCAGCAGAGTGTGTTTCAGTGACCTGAAAAATCCAAGTTCTATGGCAATGGAAATTAAAATTCTCTTATCTGCAATAAAAGGGAAGTGGAGGAAGTAACAGGCGGTCCAATATTTCTTCTAAATGTTCACATCCATAATGAAGTCTAGTGACACTGCATGCTGCTGAGGAAAATGGAAAACTACTAATTCCAAAACTGTTGATTAATTTTAGGAAAATAAAAACAACTGGGATTTTTGTGCTTTAACAATCTATCTTTGCTTTGCCCAAGTATACCCCCACACTGCTTTGTCCATGTTAAAAAAAAATACTGTTAAGAATAGTGTTAAGGTATAACACTATTTATGCTGTAGGACATTATCTCATAAACAGAAGAAATTAGAAACTTGATCATGAAGTATATTAAATTTGTGTCTCACTTTAAGCCTGAAGTTTTGTTTTCTTGATCTTTTAAGATCCAGCTTAAATAACTCATTTCTGAGAATCTTTACCTATTCACTACAACATAATCAAAGAAACCTTCCTTAAAGTATCCATGTGTCTGCTCAGCTTTCCACAGCAAGTGTCATGGTTACTTACAGTTGAACCCTTGCTATGGGGCAAGGATCATATCTTAACCTCTCTATATTCAAAGCTGGCATTCAGTGCACATTTGTGAAATGAAATGTCATTTGGCCAATTGACCAGACAATTCAGGGTGTTTAAAATGCAGTAATGGGATTAAAATGTATTTTTGCTTTTACATTACACTATTATGCCCCTTTTAAATTTTAGTATATAAATGATGCTTCCATTATTTTAAGATGTTTAAAATATTTACAACTGCCTTTTCTACCCTCAGCACCTCCAGTTGGCTAGGTGTCTCTGACTCACAGATGAAGATAAACTGTTAATAATTTGTGCTGCTGGGATTTGATCTTAAAGTGGTATTTACTACAGTAAAACTTCCTCTTGTGTTTCCAGTCTAAATGCTTCTGTACTCATCCCACACAGCAAATCACCTACCCCGTTCTTGACTCTGTCTTCACTCATTCCACTGCTTTGGTGGTTATCCTACTGTTCTTTGTTGAGAAATATCTCGGTTCTATTCTCAGGTCTATTTTTCTTTAATGCCTAGCATACTGCTTTGTATACAATTGGTGTCAAGTCTATTTTTATTTAAAAAACAAATTGGTGGGGCACCTGGGTGGCTCAGTCAGTTAAATGTCCAGCTTCTGCTCAGGTCATGATCTTGCGGCTGTGGGTTCGAGCCCCACGTCGGGCTCTGTGCTGACAGCCAGCTCAGAGCCTGGAGCCTGCTTCATATTCTGTGTCTCCCTCTCCCTCTGACCCTACTCAGCTCACACTGCCTCTCTATCTCTCAGAAATAAATAACAAATATTAAAAATAAAAAATAAATAGACAAATTAGAGGATAAAACTCTTACAAACTTAAATCTCTCTCATCTTCATATCCTCTTTTATACTGATCAGCTTTAACAGCACAATGATTAGCAGTATAGGTAATCTGTTTTTCTATTTTCACTACCTCATTCTTCTCTAAACGTATAACTTTGGGAAAGTTACTTCACCTTTCTCTATCACAATTTCTTCATTTGTAAAATAGGAAAAATAGCAGGGAGTGATTTATAGGGTGTTCCACAATCATTCTCTACATACAAAATACGAGATTTATTACCTGTTTCTTCTTGAGAAGACTGTCTTACTTCTCTGAATGACAATGTACATGTTTTTCAAAGAGGGTTATCAATACCAGAATTCATAGAGACATAAAGTATGTTAGTGGTTGCCTAGGATTGGCATAGGAATGAAGAGTTCTATAAATGGCACAAAGTTTCTTCTTGGGGTGATGGAAATATTCTAAACTTAGATTGTGGTGATAGTTGTACTATTCTGTAAATATACTAAAGTCTTACAATTGTACTCTAAAAATGGGTGAATTATATGGTATGGAAATTATGCTTCAATATAGCTGTTAATTAAAATAATAATGATGATAATTATAACAGGATTCAAGTCAGATCTGTCTGAGTTCAAAGGACATATTGTCTATTCTATCATTGCCATCTCCTCATAGAAAAATGAGAAGTTTATATTGTTGCTGTTGTTGTTTTTAGTTTTTATTTTAAGTACCCTCCACACCAAACGTGGGGCTTGGACTCATGACTCTGGGATCAAGAGTCACATGTCCTACCAACTGAGCCAATCACGCAACCTGAGAAGTTTATGTTTGAATTGATCATGATAAATGATAGAGTTACTCTCTAGCAGGGCACTTAATATAGACAATATGGAGGTAATCTATAGAGTTGTCTAATCTAGTCATGGAAACATTTAAGTTGTTTGTGAGACAGGACACAAAATTAAAAAAAAAAATCTCTGTTGTAATTTGACTTGACAGTTATTTTCTGTCTACATATTAAGAGAAGACATTATCAAATTATATGTAGATTAGAAATACATTTTTTTTCCAGTTAAGAAATGGGTAAATGACACAAACAGTCATGAAAAAACATGAATGGGCCAAAGACATAGAGATGCCCAACAGATACATGAAAAAATGTTCAACATCATGCATCATCACAGAAATACAAATCAAAACCACTAGACTAGACTGAGTAGAGATACTGAAGATCAATTATCTCTACAATTCATAGACAATATGTTAGAAGGAGCATACCCCTTATAAGCTAAAAGGAAAGAACTGTGAAGTAAAAGTGTTGGAATCATTTTACATTTTTATTGAAATCATCAAAATATGTCTTTATATAAAGTACACAGTTGAATGAGATCTTATTTACAGTGTTGAGTGCCTTACCCATACTTACAAAAAAGGTATTCACTCTTTTATATCATGATTTTGAAAACAGTTTACCTTTTCTTAGAGAAGTAAAAAAAAAAAAAGTAATTTAAAGAGAAGATGAAAATCTCAGGAGCTCTTGCCAAAACAAAATTTCAGAATGCATTTAAAATCCTTATAACTTTTTCTTTTTTTTTTAATTTTTTTTTAATGTTTTATTTATTTCTAGAGAGAGAGACAGTATGAGCAGGAGAGGGTCAGAGAGAGAGGGAGTCACAGACTGAAACAAGCTCCAGGCTCTGAGCTGGCAGTCAGCACAGAGCCGACACGGGGCTCGAACCCACGAACCGCGAGATCATGACCTAAGCGAAAGTCGGACGCTTAACCGACTAAGCCACCCAGGCGCCCCTACTTATAACTTTTTCTATTCAATATCTAAATCAAATTCCTGAAGAAGACATTTTCTACTAATCTAAGAGATTAAGGAAAGAGAAATGGTTTGGCTGCATATGTTTGAGATGAATCGTATTTCTTCCCTCTTACTGATAGGAGATTTCATTCCATATTGTAAGTTGGGGCTCACAGTGCCAGACCTGAGAGTTTTTAAGCCTGCATGCTTTTGAGTTGTTGGATGTCAGAGGAGCTCCATCAGGGATGTGTTGTCTCTGAAAAGGTTAAATGCAAGAACCTCAAAGGCTTTTAAAGAGGAGACTGTAGAAAATCTGTTGTCAAGGAGTATTATATCTCCCAGCTCGGCAGTGTTTGTCTCTCTGATCCTCCCTCTTACTTTGAAAGTTAGAAAATCCATAAGAGGCGGATGGGTATGTCAAATATTTTAAAACCTGGCATAAGTTGGGTTTATTTTTTGGATTATTCTGGCTTATTTTTCATTGTTTAACAAAGGAAAAATCGTAACATTGCTGTCTTATATCTCCTTGAGAGTAGTAATATAGCTTTCACTAGCCAAAACAGTGCAATGAATGTTATCCTTTGGAAAATCTGTATGTGTATTTTTATTTCATGAAAAACCCTCTACATTTTAAGAGAAGACATATTCAGAGGCAATCATTTTTCCTTTGGCAGTCATCAATTACATAATTACATGTACAACAATTGCCAATGTGTAAAATCAGTTTAGAATAAGGCAACTAGGTTAATAGAGAAATTAATTTGTCAATAAATATTTACTGAACACCTACTCAGATGAGCACTTTGGGAAATATAAGACATAAAGTAATGGCAGGGTATGGACCTAATGAAACTATGATTAGAGTTCATAAGGAGGTGTTGCCCTAGAGTGAGATTTTAAGGGAACAGAAGTGAAGTTAGAACCTGAGACATAAAGGGAATCTGATGCATGGAAAGAGCACTATACGAAGGAGAATAACAGCATAACACAGACAGGGAGAAAAATTCACTTCCACCTGGCAGGAATCATTATTAATTTCTCTTATAAATTGAATGTATAGCCTTTAATAATTACTTTATTTTTTTCATATTACTTTGAAAAAAATGAGCTGAAAAACCACTCAGGTGCTTGTGTGGATAAATATGTATCAAAAGTGTATGGAGAACTTGTGATAACAATTAATATTTTCATTTAAGTTTTGGAATGAAAGAATACTGTCAGGTGAGAAAGTGAACAAAACTCACCCAATTTTTATTCTTACTCAGGAAATGTGGACACTCAATAGGAGACCCTTCAGGTCTCTTCCTGAATTCACGTTTCTGACAGAGAATTTATTAGGACTGCAGTAAAAAATTCTTTCAAAGGAATATGATAAAGTACAATGCCTATAATAAAGCATAAACCTCAATAATGTATACTAAATGATATAACATGAAGCATTGTTCAGCAAGCAGGGAACATAACACAGGCAAGCCTACAGGACTAAAATATCTGTTAAAATATTAGTGAAATTCACTGGAAAACATTCAATTTGTGCAAAGCATTTCAGTGTTCCTTCTGTGATATATTTTGTATTAACATAATCAAGTTAAATGATTATTATACTAGGATAGGAGTTCAAGTTTAATCAAGTCAAAAGTTCAGGGCTAACAATATATCTTCTTCAGTATTTACTTAAACTTTGAGAGTCAGAGATAATTAGTCTTATGAGTTTAATAGTAGGTAGAGTTTAAAACAGACACACCTACAACACTGAATTTCATTTAGGTTGCTAACTCTCACAAAAATTTTACTCTTTTGTGTTCAGAACAAGGAATTTCAAATTAATAAGTTTGTGGAGGGCACATTGGGAGATTTGGAATTACTCCCTACTTTGATCAACTTTTACCTTGATGGATCCCTCTGGCACAGGAGACTGTCATTGAGAAAAATCTTTGATGAGGGTGCTGCTTCTACTTCCCATGAGTTGCTCCTTAAAGATTAGTTAAGAATTTGCTGGGGTGATTCCCATAGATGGTTTCTATTCCAGAAGCAGGATTTTCACATGTTAACTTTCAACAAGTTCCATTACATACTGGCTATGACCTTGGACAATCTTCAGACTTGGACCCAGAACACTTGGATAGTAAAGTGCTTGCTATTGTTTTTATGTCTGTAGATGCCCTCTGTTTGCTCAGAAAAAAATCAAAAGGACTATGGACAAGATGATCTAGAAATCATGCTTGCTTCTACTCACATACTTTCAACCTTCTGACCTCTAAAAGTTGCCAGCTTGAAGAAGTGGTGAGTTATTAGAGGCAGCCGTATGACCAGCAAAATAAATCTGCAGTCTTTGCTGACCACTGCCTATTCACATCCACCATGAAGACTGCCAATCATAAAAATATTTCATGATCCAATCCCATTCATTTCTAAAAAGATGATGAATGGGCTACTTCAGCCATAAGATGAAAGCTGGGGGAAAATCTTGATGTTGATGTCTACTAGATGGACCAGAAATAATTAATGTTACCCTATGGCAGTGCAATTTATCAGGGATGACACAGCACTTGGGTTCCTGTGAACTAAGTGATGACAATTACTACATTGAAATTTTAACAACCAAATTTGAACCAACCTAAGGAATGTACTGAATAAAATGAATTCCTTTATTTACAATAATCAGAAAACCAGGGCCTTTAATGAGAGTAAGACATCATTTCCCAATATTATTTCTGTGCTTTAACAATCTTTACAAAGGCATGAAAAACAATTATGACTTAAAATTATCATACACCCAGCTATTTTCAGTATAACACTTTTGTGTTTTGTGTTTTGTTCTCACTTATAACAATGTACAATATGTTCAAATTATGTTTTACTGATCTCTTCTGGGACCTGAAAACATTATGTTCAATATCAGAAAATATTAGTTCTACCTAACATATAGAGGTATCACCTGGAAAAAAAGGATGTGTTTGAAAAAAATAAGAGTAACAACAAATATATCTCTCACAAATTCCATGTATTCACTATTTAGATGTATTTATATATCATGCGTTATTATTGTCTTCATTTCCTAGAGGATAACATATAAAGAATTGAATACATAGTTGGTGTTTTCCAGTTTTCAGTATTAATTTTTTAAAGTAATTAATTGCCATTAATTTACAATAGATAGAGAGCTGTACTCATTACTTAATTGTCTTTTAGACAGATGGAAGTGGTCTGAAAGCCAATAAAGCTATATAAGGCAGAGGCTATAAAAAAATGAGTAAGACCTTTTGCAATGAAGATGTTCTTAGAAACTTAAATTCTCAACATTGAGGTTATTCCGGAGTGATACTTAAACTTACATGTACAATTAGATCAAGTCTTGACCTTCTGTTTGTTTGGTTTTATTTTTAAGAAATAATAGAGGTAAGTTATGTTTAATAAAAAACATATCTTCCTCTACCTGGCCTTAACAATGACTACAAGAGACTTCTAAGCTATAGTAGACTTTTCCCATTTCCACAAATAATGGTAAATTAAGCAAAACTAAAACAGGGAACAAAAATATATTCCCTTGACTTTGAATCTCTTTAAAATATTTTGTAATAAATATTAATTCAAAATCTAATCTTTGAGGAAATCAGCATGTCTAGATAACATGAAATAAACATTATTATAATCCTAAAATTAGAGAAATACTGTTAAATTTTCAAAGATTTTATTTAATTATAATAAAACTGTTTGAATCATCACAGGAAAGAATATGGGTCTTAGGATAAAACACAAGACGTAGTTTAAATCATATTCTCCATCCTATAAGCATTTCCTAGAATCAATGCACATACATACCTATTTCTTATTATTTCCAATGGCCAATAGTATATGATTAAGTTTTATAGCCAGTGTGATTATCTTGAAGCACTCCAAAACTTTGAATTTCATTGAATAATGTTATTTTAGAAAGATTCTGGCAAGAATTCTTTTAAATAAAAATGTATTCTTCCTAAGTCTCAGTGTACCCAAATTATTAGAACATGAAATTTGAATAATTTGGTTAATTGGAATTTTATTCTAGTATAAAGCACATTATAATATTCAGAGCTTTCTTTTTTTTTTCTTTCTTTCATTTTTTTTTCTTTTTCTCTTTCTTTTTTTTAAACCTTTCACATAGTCCTAATGATCCAGCTTTCTGTACCTTGTTTTTCAATGTCTTAGTGATACTGGACACATAAATATAGAAACTCTACTGTTTGTCACCCATATGCCAAAGTGCCTTTATCAAACTAAGCAAAATTAAGTATGGTGTTCTGTCTTCACTTTTCTCTGACTGGCAACACTGTAATTTCATTCATCTATGAAGTATTTTTAAATCTAATTATTCTTACAACCAGCCAGGAGAAAAGGTCATTATTCTAGCTCATTAGCTGTTTAACTGGAAGGTATAGCAGTGAATCTGTATTTTGACTCTCTAATTCCAATCTTTAGGACTGCCAAGAAAGGGAAATTGTGTAATACCATGACTTGAAGAACGATGATTATCACACACTTCCTTCTGTCCTATGTTTACTGATACCACATCCTAGAAACATTCTATGCAACATCTGTCTTCTTTTCTTAACACATACAAACAAACATGATGTATGTATGCACACACATGCACACTAGTAAGTGTACTACTGACTTTATTTTTCAGTTATTATAATCTTTACGTATACACATATGTCTCCATGTACCTAGAGAGAAACTTCAACCAGTTTTTATTCCCCAGATGCAATAGCAGAATTTTGATCTGTGTTTTAATATAGAGAAGAGTGAAAAAGTAAGCCGAAGATAATGAATATATATCACAGCACCAGTAGAAAGGACAATTCTGGAACAGTTAAACAATACAATATTAGTTGAAAAGTATAATTCTGTGATACAGACACACTACAAATTTGATGCCTTAAAATGAGTCATTATCATATAATGGAATTGTATTTGTTTCCTATCATTGCTATTTAAATACTACAAACTCCATCGCTAAAAACATAAATTTATTATCTTTAGTTCTGTATATCAGAAATCTGATGTTGAGCTAAAATTGAGACTCTAGGGGACAGTATATTTCCTTGACTGCTCCAGCTTTTAAAGGCTGCTCACTTTCCTTCTACTTTCCTTTTCCTATGGGGAGGCATATTCTCCAGCTTCACGGGCAAAAAATGGCTAGTCGATTCTTCATCTAGCATCATTCTAACCTCTTCCATAATAACATTTCTCTGACTCTCTTCTGTCTCCCTCTTTTGTTTTTAAATACACATATGATTATACTGGGCCTACCCTGATACAAAAAATAAAAATCTACTTGAAGTTCAATTGATTAGCAACTCTAATACAACTCTAATATCATCTTCCCCTTAAATTCCCTTTTGCTTTGTAACATACCATACTTACAGCTTCCAGCGTTTTGAGTGTAGACAATCTTGGAGAGGGGGAATTATTCTGCCTACCACAGTCTACCTTTAGGTCTCCAAATATTCACATTCATTCAAAATGCAAACTACACTCATCCATTCAAAGTCACCCAAATTTTCAACCCAAAACAGCATTAACTCAAGTACAAAATCTTATCTAAATCTTATTAGCAAAATTCCCATCAAAATTATTTAAATTAGGTATGGGTAGGACTCTTGGGTAGGATCCTAGAGCAAAATTTCTCACCATCTGTGAGTCCCTGGAACTCAAAAGTCAAGTCATTTGTTCCCAAACTATAGTGCTCATACAGATACAGGATACTAATTATAGATATTTTGGTTCAAAAAGGATATAAATGTACAGAATTGATGAATCACTGTACTGCACACCTGAAGCTAATATAACCTTGTATGTTAATTATACCTGAATTAAAAAATTTAAAAATAATAATCACATGGGGAAAAAAGGATAAAAATGGAAGAAAAAAAAAGCCACTGGTTTAAAACAATTTCAAAATCAAACCAGGCACTCTCACTGGTTCTCTATCTCTGTCTCTCACTCAATAATTTAGTATCAATTTCAATGTGTACTTTTGGTTTAGAGGAGTAGATTCCTGTGTTTCATGGCTTACATACAACGCCCAGTGCTCATCTCAACAAGTGCCCTCCTCGATGGCCATCACCCATTTTTCCCTCTCCCCACCCCCCATCCACCCTCAGTTTGTTCTCTGTGTTTAAGAGTCTCTCATGGGTTTGCCTCCCTCCTTGTTTAAAAATGTTTTTCCCCTTCTCTCCCCCTTGGTCTTCAGTAAAGTTTTTGAAGTTCCACATATGAGTGAAAACATATGATATCTGTCTTTCTCTGACTTATTTCACTTAGCGTAATATCCTCCAGTTCCTTCCACATTGTTGCAAATGACAGGATTTCATTCTTTTCCATTGCCAAGTAGTACTCCATTGTGTGTGTGTGTGTGTGTGTATATATATATATATATACCACATCTTTATTCATTCATCAGTTGATGGACATTTGGGCTCTTTCCATGATTTGGCTATTGTTGAAAGCACTGCTATAAACATTGGGTTATAAGTGCCCTTATGAATCAGCACTTCCCTTTGTTTTTAAGGTTTAAGAATAATCTTTCTGTAGCTCATACCTCTACCTTCTGGTTCCCACCCTCAGAATCATCCTTTTTTGAATGTATTAAAATTATTTTATTTTCCATGAAAAGTAGCACATGTTTACAGCTGAGTATTTTTACTTGCCTATTTCCTATCTGTATAAGTTTGATGGTCAAACATCTTCTTTTAGTTTGTATTCCCTCTGTCTTTCATAGTCCAAGCTGGCATTTTTCTTCTGGAATAGAATTCTCCAGAATCCTGTGGATCTCTCCTTTAGGTCCTGGGATTCAATGTATTAAAATAGAGTATTCCATGCATATTTTTCCTAGATAATACCATCTCTGTTTTTGGATACCCTTGGTATGGCTGAGGGAATCTAGGGGGTCACATACTTAATCTCTTCCAGGAGATATTTGTATACATGAATATTCCAACTTTTCAATTTTTCTTATACATTAGTAAAAGGTTGTGCACACACACCATGGGTTTTTTCTCTAGACCTAGGTCTCTTTCCAATGAATCTCTAAACTTTCTTGTCTTTTGTCATTTAGGCAGGCTAAGGATTAGTGAAATCACTGTCCCCTCTCACATTTTACTATAAGCGGTAAGATGGAAACCAGGACACATATTCAATACTTTACTAGGAAATCTCATCTAAATATCCAGGTTCATCACCTATGAATTCTGCTTTCCAACTAACTACATAATATAATTCTGCTAAGTTTTTGTCATTTTATAACAAGGATTCCCTTTCCTCCAATTTCCAGTAGCATGCACTTCATTTTTTTCTGTTCTTTCACCAGCAGTGCCTTTAATCTCCATATTTCTCCTCACAGTGCACTTACAATGATTTAGATACTCTCTAAGGTGATCTATGTTTTCTCTGCCATGCTCTTCACTCAAGTCCTCACTAGCAGAGCCATTAACATCTGTATTTCTCTAGTTCTGAAGACAATCTAGTTTATTTGTTTTTGTTTTTGTTGTTTTTTAATTATACTCCTGAAATATCTTTCTGCCTCTGTCCTTTGCTCAATTACCAAGTCACTTCCTCACCTTTTAGGTATTTGCATAGTAATAAACCACTTCCACGTACTAAATTAGCTTCCTTTTGCATCTGTATCTGATCACCACAAATCAGTGACTTAGAAACTTACTATTTTATAAATTTAAATTTATTTCATCACAAATGTATTATTTTACAGACAGGTAGATCAGATGTCTGGCATGGGTCTCACTTGGCTAAGATCAAGGTATTGGCAGAGATGTGTTCCTATAGGGAGTTTCAAGGGGAGAAATTCAACTCCTTACCTTTCGGCTTCTAAAGGATACCCACATTTGTTGGCTCTTGGATCCCTTCCACATATCCAAAGCCGGCATCAGTAGATTCTTTCTCACATCACATCATCCACATTCTGCTTCTATCCTCACCTCTGACTTTCTTCTTCTGCCTCCTTCTTCTGCTTTTAAGGATCTTTGTGATTGCATTGACGCACCATAATCTTAAAGTCATTAGTTTAATCACATCTGCAATGTCCCTTTTGACACACAAAAAAAGCATAATTCACATTTTTCTGGGTCTGGGACATGGACATGTTTGGACAAGCGTTTTGTTCTGCCTACCAAAAGCAAAGATAGAAAGTGTTTCATATGTAATGTAACATATTCAAGTTATACAGGTTGGGATTTATTCAACAGCTAGTTTATCCAAATTCAGGATTTTTTCTGCTTTATATAATTATTTCCACTTTGAGTGAAAGGCGTTCTTTGGAAAAAAAAGAGTAAAATGTAGACTGAATAATGTTATGTGCTTCAGTTTAGATCTGAAAAAGTGAAGTGGAAATAATACCCTATTATCTGTCCATCATATCACAATGGGACCAAGGAACTATAAGCTGCCATTTTGTCTTGCTGAGATTTAAATATTATTTTTATTTTTTCTGTTGAAATTTAAATATTAGTTTCCCCTTTGTTGGCCTGTAATACTTTATTAAGGCTGAAATATTCAATTCTAGAAATTAAAAAACAGTGCATCTTTGATTTATCTTTTCTCTACCTACATGATATTGGCATCTGAAATGTTTCACAAGTAAAAATCTTCAGACCAAGGCATCTCTGATAAGAATATAGGTTTGGGGTGCCTGGGTGGCTCAGTCAGTTAAGCTTCTGACTTTTCAACTCGGGTCATGATCTCGCAGTTGAGAGGTTCAAGCACCATGCTGGACTCTGTGCTGACTGCTTCTGTGTCTCCCACTCTCTGTTCCTCCCCTGCTAGCGTTCTCTCTCTCTCTCTCTCTCTCTCAAAATAAAATACATGTTAAAAAATTGTTAAAAAAATATATAGGTTTGAAAAGACCACTATGCTTCTTGTATATATTACAGATCAGTTTAGTAATATATTTTTCTACTAACTCTAAATACAAAACAAAACAAAACAAAAATATTTAGACTATTTAGAAATAAGTGCATATTATATGATATCTACCCCCTGTGGAGAAGAGGAAAAACATAAAGTCAATGGAAATGGAACTATTCTGCTTATTAGCAGCTCAGAAGTCAGTTTTTCAAAAATTATGGTTAATATAATGATTTCCATTCTTGATTTATCATTACTCTCTTAAGGGAAGATTTTTAAAAATTCAGTTTCCATTCTTTTCACTAGAATTAATGAAAGGAAATCTCCAAAGTTGGTCCCTATTTAAATATTACTTTATGAAATAAAATCTGTTTTTATTTTATAATGGCATTCAGTTCAAAATTGGCACAAATGCCAGTCATATTGGAGATACTACCAATGCTTTTAGATTCACTTCACTTTTTATCTGAATGTTGTGCATTTAATAGAGTAAGGAAGATTTGATGTTCCATTAGAGGTCAATATTTTTGTCAGCAGAGAGAGTAACAAAGAGCAGAGTTATTGAGTCTGGAATAGAACCAGGAGAACTTGGAAGAGACAATTATTTCATCTTTTGTTTTGTTTTGTCTATTTCTAGGAGACAGAGAGAGAGACAGCATGAGCAGGGGAGGATCAGAGAGAGAGGGAGTCACAGACTGAAACAGGATCCAGGCTCTGAGCTGGCAGTCAGCACAGAGCCCGACGTGGGGCCTGAACCCACGAACCGCGAGATCATGACCTAAGCGAAAGTCAGACGCTTAACCGACTAAGCAACCCAGGCGCCCCAATTCTTTCATCTTTATTTATTTTTTATTTATTTATTTATTTCTAGGAGAGAGAGACAGCGTGAGCAGGGGAGCGTCAGAGAGAGAGAGGGAGTCACAGACCGAAACAGGCTCCAGGCTCCGAGCTGGCAGTCAGCACAGAACCCGACGCGGGGCTCGAACCCACAAACCGCGAGATCAAGACCTAAGCGAAAGTCGGAAAGTTGGACGCTTAACCGACTAAGCCACCCAGACGCCCCCCAATTCTTTCATCTTTAAAGAAGACCTTTTGATAGGTCAAGGTTCCTTCAATGCCCATGGGATTATGTTGATAGTGATAACCTAAGTATGGGTTTGCTGCTCATCTATATTTGCCACTACTGTCTTGTCTATTTCCTCAATACAATTTTTCACAACTTTGTTTAATTTATTCCTTTTCTTTACATCAATATACTAACAGGTTACTCAACATGATGTTACAGACAAAGTCCTGGAGGACAAGGACCATACCCCATTTCTCCTTGTAATGACACAACTCAGAATGGATTTGTGCCCATTGTTGTATTAGGTCCTCAAAAGTATCAAAATGCATTTTATGATGTCATCTCATTCTGGAAGCCTAACCCTCTTTCTATTTTCTGAAGTTAGTGATTTATTAATGGTTATATTTTTCTCTGATGATTTAAATTGTTTATCTTGCTTTCTCTCCCTTAAAAACTATAAAATCTATATAAATAAGAATTCTAATTCATCATGGCAACTATATTGACTAAGCAGTAGGATGTTACCAAAGAAATGTTTGACTGAACACGCTAATGAAAAATGGTCCCACTCTTTTATATCTCTCCTTCCCATCCTCTCTATCTCATCCCACCCCTCAATCTCTCTCTCTTACATTTTTGTTAAGTCAAAATCATAAGACTATCTGATGTGCATCACTTTTGTGAAATGTGTGTGGTTTGTTTTGTATGTGTGTGAGTGTGATATGTGTGTGTGGGGGGGTGATGGGTATGTTCACGTGTGCATGTGTTTAATCCATTATATAATTACCAGTTATAACTATGAATGATCCTGCCAAATTATGCTGTGGTTTCAGAGATGATTAGGTCAGGAGGCTTAAAAAGGTTTTTTACCACTATAACTTCTCCTCTGGTAGAAGTCACAGTGCAATCCTCCTGATTTGAATTTACAGCTAACATTTTTATAATAAAATAAAATAAAATAATAAAATAAAATAAAATAAAATAAAATAAAATAATAAAATAAGATGATGAAGATCACGTTAATATTCTTGGGAAGACAGCTACTCTGTGTTAGATATGAGAGACTTTGAGTGATGACTTCACAATTTGTTCATCTGAAGAGAGCCAATAACTAATTCCCCTTCCCTACCCCCATCCTAAACCTTAATGACTATTGCCATCTCCTTAGTCTGACACTTACTCACTTATTTCATGATTTACTCAACCATTGATTTTGGCCTGTCTTTGCAAATTTTATTCTGTAAATTCATATTCATAAATGTTAATATAAGTCTCTATTGAGAAAAAAGCAACAAAGCATTTTTCATAACAATACAGTAAATCTCTTATCAATTTGTACACATGAAAAGATTCTGTGTGTGAAGTTTTATCTTTAAAAATGGACCGCATTACAAAAGAATGACAAGCCTTCAGGAGTGAAACGTTCCATATGATAGAATACTTGGTTGTAGCTAAATTTATACATTTAAAAAGATTAGTGTTTTTTCAATCACATCTCTGTTCCTTTTTTGCTAATCAACATGTTTGTTTTACAATGCTTTATAAAACAATTTGCGCAGTAATTAAATGTCTAACAGAGATTTTTATGTCTATTTTCTGAGCACAAATGTAGTTTAGCTTAGTAGTTTGGAGTTATTAAGTGAGCCATCATAATTCAATGTTTTAAATAAAACAAATTATAGACCTCTTCCTAGCTTTGCATGAGACTCATATCACAGTAGAATTTATGTACTTCAAATTTAACAAATTCCACATTCCCAACAACCCATTTTCAAATACATAAATAAAATTGTTCTTTATCATTTCAGTTCATTCTTTAAGGCAAACGGTCTACAGCAAGTAGAAATAAAAGGTCAAAATTGATTTTTGTGTGAGAGGGAACAGAAGGGGAGGAACTAATGTTTATTGAGGACCTACTACATGTCAACCACTGTGCTCGATATCTATGTCTTCTCATTTAAGTCACACTATCATCCACAAAGAGACAGTTTATCCACATTTTATAGATAATGAAATTGAGGCTTAGGGAGGAGGTTAAATAACTTGTCCTAAGTTATCTTTGTCAAATAAATGGCAAAGTTGTGTTCTAACACAAATCTATTCCCTCCTCCAAACTGGTTCTCAAATTTTCTTACATTTGTGTTTACTGATGTGCACAAATACAAAAATTCACCCACCACCTTGACCCACTTCTATAGTGGCCAGCAGTATCATCATCACAAGAAACTTCCAATTATTGAGAACTTATTGCAATCAATCATTTTGCATAGCCCATGCACAGATGCTCCCATTTTAGAAAAGGTCATTTAATCCCTTACTCAACAGACATGGATTACTTCATCTATTCTTATCTGAAACCAGAAAAATAGATCATTTCCCTGGGAATGATTAGAATTCACACAGGATATCAAATGCAAATATTTTATCAAGGAGAGAAATAATATTTGAAAAGTATTTAAATATATTGCATACTCTGCTAGGTATATGTTTTGAGAGAGAGAGAGAAAGAGAGTGTGAGAGAGAGAGAATCTGGTCTAATTTACCCCAAACTCTGTGAACTCAATTTCTAGCACATGGATACATGTCTTCTCACTTGTTTTCTCTCTTTTTCCACCAAATTATCTTTATTTTACAGAAAAATAAACTGAGACTGGAGAAGTTCATTAACTGGTTATTATGAGATAGCCAAGAATAGATATAACTCAGGTTTCTAGGACGTCTAAACTCATGCTTTCGGGGATTGGAATGGTGGCAGAAGGTGGATGGAGGATGGGAAGGGATGACCTCTCTCCTCAAGCACCTCTATACTTATTACATTTATAGTAGTAAACGAAGTACATTTATTGAAAACCTCACCTTTTCACTACCTGTAATTCTCAATCATTGTTACAATTGTTAACTTCTTGGTGGACAGCTACCATAAATGCCAGAACTAACTAACTCAAAATTATATAACACATATATATTTTTTTATGTTATGCTCTTAATTTTTTCTTCTACCTTTCTGTCGCAATGCCTATAATTTCCTCTTTGGTTTCTGTGAACTGAAGGGTAATGTTCTAGGCCAGGGGTCTATAAACTGTGGCCCATGGGCCATGTGTAGCCCGGTGATTTTTGTTGTTGTTGTTTGGTCCACAATAGACCTGTATAGTTTTAAATGGTTGGCAAAACAAAACAAAAGTCAAAGGAAGAATAATTTATTGGTATGTTATAATCATATGAAATTAAAATTTAAGCATCCATAATTAACTTTGAATGTGTCATAGCCACAGCCACTCCACTTGTTTACTGTCTGTGGCTGCCTCAGTGCTACACAAGCAGAGTTGAGTAGTTCTGACAATATACGCCATAAACCCTAAAATATTAACTATGTGGCTCCTTACACAAAACTGTATAGACCCTGTTTGAGGGCCTCTTCTCATTCTACATATTCTTGGAGCAACCTTTTCTGCAACAGCTATGATCCTCAGCTATACAGCTGCTTACCTTCTCTCTCCAGAACCCTCAGCCCCACAAAACAGATGGCCAATAGAAAGTTCCGCAAGGATGGTACAAGAGACTGCTAAACCCAATGTGACCACCATGGAGTTTATTTCCTCTCCCCCAAACTAGATTTTCTCCCTGAGATTCCAAGTTCAGAGAAATGCACCAGTCTACTTAGTTTCCCAAGCCAGAAACCTGGGGTTCCTTGATTCTTTCTTCTCCCTCCCTCATCCCTCTGTAAGTACCAGTAACTGTAGACTCGGTTTCTTAACTAACCCTCAAATCTATTATCTAATTGCACAGACCAGCACTGATTTAGGCTATCATCATATAGTGCCTGCATTAATTCAGTTACTGCCTAATAAAGATTTCTGACTCCAGGCTTGTTTTATCTACCTTATTCTCCTCACTGATCAAATCTTTTCAAAGTGCAATGCTAATCATGTCACCACTTTGTTTATAACCCTCAGTGATTCCTTATTTCCCCCAATATAAAAGTCCATCCTCTGCTTACCATTTTAGATATTCCTATTCCTCAATTTATACTCAGATTTTTTGAATGGCCTCTGTTCTAACAAAATTTACTTTCTCTAAGAAATATATCACATCCTGCTGAAATGCCCAGTACAGAAACCTAACAAATATTCCATAAGCCCTCAAAACATAAATGATCATCCTTAGTGCTGTATGTATTTGTTACACTCCCTTGTGATCTTACCACTCTGGAATATATGATCCCGTGAGGGCAAAAGCCACTGGTCTGCTGTCTTGATCAAAGTATTCCCAGACCTACAGTAAGGTCTGGCATAGATGATAGATATTGCAAAAATATGTGTTAAAAAGAATTGAGTGTAAGTCTGGTACATATGCCAAAATAAGTGTAGTCAAAATAAATCTTTAAAAACAAAACAGGAGCACCTGTGTGGCTCAGTAGGTTAAACATCTGACTGTGGATTTAGGCTCCAGTCATGATCTCACGGTTCGCGGGATGGAGTCCCGCATCAGACTCCACGCTGTGTATAAATTCCACATAGGGTTCTCTCTCCCACTGTCTCTCTGACTCTCCCCCACTCACACTCACAGTCTCACCTTCTCTCTCTCAAGAAAGAAAGAAGGAAAGAAAGAAAGAAGGCAGGCAGGCAGGCAGGAAGGAAGGAAGGAAGGAAGAAAGGAAGGAAGGAAGGAAAAGAAAGAAAGAAAGAAAGAAAGAAAGAAAGAAAGAAAGAAAGAAACAAAGAAAACAAAGAAACAAAGAAACCAAGAAAAGGAAATAAAACAAAACAAATTCTCTATTTCTTTCAGGAAGAAAAGATGGGTGAAATTATTTTATTCTTATTTGTAAAAATTATTTAGGAGATTATTCAGCAGTGCTAATAAGGATAATCTCAGTCATAGTAAATATTGTTATTTCCCTAGAAAGTCATATAAAAATGAGAGACATCTACAATATCAGCACCACTTATAATTAAATTTTCTATCTTTATCATTAGATTAATATACTTTACCATTATTTTTATAAAATAAGCATTAATAGGACCATACTACCATATATAAATTATTATATACTAAAAGGAAACAGGCTAGGTCCTTAGAAAATGAGATATAATCTACTCTTTACTACAATGAGGTAAGATGCACATGCTCAGTCTAAATCTGGGTGCACTAAGGGTAACATGTTGCATAAACTATAGAACCAAATGTGAAGCGTGATGTAACAAAATAATTTATAGAAAAATCTTATCTAATACTACCTTACATGCATCTGAAGTCTCAGAATAAATATTAAATTGTATAACTTATAGTCTATATTCACTAACTATCTGAAAATCAGATGCTCTAACAACTGAATTTCTAATTTCTTCTTCATGTCTCACTAAATGCACTTGCCTATATGAAAAGTAACTCTCTGAGATTGTGTCTCGTGCTTTCATATCCATATTCATATTTTACATCAATTTTTATATAAATTATTCTGTGTGTTCATTAACATTAAGGAGGGTCAAAGCCTCAGCTATTTATTTGCATTTACACAAGATAGGAGAGGACATTTTCTAGCACTTTTGGATAATGAAGGTGTCAATAAACTGACCATCTGAATATCCAAATTAGGTCTCTAAATGAGGCTGACAAGAATGCAATCCATTCCAAGAGGGGCAAAACAAGAAATGGTAGGCCTCTGGCTAGTCTAGCTGGTCTATCTGGGAATTTTACTCTCTATCAGCACTGTACGAGATACACTCTTCACTCTGCTTTCTTGACTTCAGCCTTCCTGCTTCCCGTCAGGTTCTAGTAGCTATGTCTTTCCTCCTTTACATTTTCCATCCCTCCATCTTCCCCATAATAATCCATTCACTACACGGGCAGGCCTGAAGCTCCTCTACCATAAAATAATGTAGCCCAACGCTTTTCTTCAGTCTTGCTACTGCCTGTCTCCTTTAGCAGAAAATTTTCAACCAAGAGAGTTTATTCTCATAGCTTCTGGATTATCATTTCTCACCATAAATACCTCAAAACTCAATTCACTGCTTCATCATTTTACTGAAATCTCTCTCCTCAAAACCATCAGTAAATTATTGGCGATGAATAAGTGCCTTTTCTCTATCATCTAACTACCCTGCTTTTACCGAAATACCTTTCACAATTCTTCACTTTAGGTTTTCCCAAAACCAAACCTCTGGCAATCTTCTGTTTAGTTTTGCTTCCTCCTATTTTACGTATTTTTCCCTCCACTGGAAGTGTTGCTAATTCTCAAAGTCCCATCACTTTCTCTTTTCTCTCTCTATTCTTTCTTCTGAAGAAATACACAAATGCCTACGTTGAGCAATCTCTTCTACTGAGAGGATTGCCAAATTGTATTTTTGGTCATACTTATTATTTGGCATTCCCTGTCTGCCTTACATCTCTGTGTACATGTCCTATGGGAACATAGCATTCAATATGCTTCCATCTAGGAAACCATCTTTTGCTTTACCTGGCTCCATCCCAATGTCCTTGTTTTTATTTAATTTCTCTAATCCCATTCACCCAGGCTCAAATGCTCAAGATTATCTTAGTGGCCTTTCTCCTGCCTGGAACTATATTCAGTAGGTTATCAGATGTTAATTCTACTTCCAAAATATATTTATGTCTGATCCTTTCTCTGTTATCTCAGAACCACTTTAGTGATTTAGGATAACATTAATACTTTCCTAAACCAGTAAAATGACCTTATTTATCCAACCTTTCCTCCCATAGCCCATGTAATATACCACTTTCATATTTGTTTTCCTAAATCAGAATTCTTGTCATGTCACTGCCCATTCCACAGAAATTTCTGCCTACCTGGCAGTATAACTTTAGTTAAATAACAATTCTTCCACCATTCCATAAACATAAATTGAGATTATGTTTTCAGTTTCTATATTCATTGACACACAGCACATTGCCTTGAGGACTTTAAGCATCCAACACTTAACGTGAGGTTACTGAATTATTTTCAAACATTCGATTCTGCTACAGAGAACAAGAAAACAGAAGGATGGTTGGTAATCGTTAAGTATTAAGTGTTGATATAAATTAAGCTTAAGAGATACAGGCAAATCTCCTAAGATATATTAAGCACAGTGGTCAGGAACAAGTAGTGAGATAAAGGTAGAATTCAATATATCTTGTTAGTAGAGTAAATAATTTAGTAACCTGTAAGATATGCCAAAGAAAAATAGAATAAATAGAACTATGATATAACAAACAAGGGTATAGCTTATGGATAGAAAGGGATTAAAAGATTTATTCAAGATCATGTGACCTCTGGGCTAATATTTATGTCCCATTTAACAGGTTTTCCATCACATTGGTAATACCCTAAGGTGGCCCAAACAAATATAAAGTACCTGCAATCAATGACCCACATTCTCTTTCAGAGGCACAGGTACAAGTACATGTGGCCACAACTACAGTTCCATCACAATTTCAAGATAAGTAGATTTAACAGTTTGCTAAATGAGGATTTCTTCTAGGAAATATCTGATGTGTTAAGATATTTTTGTTTTGGGACTTGAGGAAATAGTTAAAATCCTGTGCTCTCTCTCTCTCCCATTATGTCTGCCTTCACGTTAATCAAGAAGCTTACTAAAACTGGGGATTTACCTTAGGGAAGTTCAGGGCAAAGCAGAAAACAGCTTGTCTTTTCAATCACAATCAAAACTCATGAGAATCAACTGGTAGCCCATAGGGGTTTGACTAAGAAAATTGTCTGAATCAAATTTCAGGCTGAATCTAGCCTCTAGGTACAGCTCTGTAGGCTTCAATTAAGGGTTTAATTCTCTATTTGCTGCTGTAAATCATAGCTGGCCACAGAAAGGCATTCTTAACCACAACCCCCTCCCATATAATCACCCTGAAGCAATAACATTTCACAGCTTGGACATAAAGCACTGACAGGTTTTTGCAATAAAATGTGACCTTTCCTGTTAAAAAATGTTTTACGACATCTGACAAACCATTTTCATAATGGGAAGATATATATCCACTTGGTAAATTATAATAGCATAAACAATTTAATTTTGTAGAAGATGTGAACCACAGTATTTTCCAAATGAGAAAAATTTACTTTTATACCTATCTACATTTAAAAATAATAATAGATCATGCTTTTTTAAGGAAAAGAAACATTCACACCAGCAGCATCCTCAAACGGAACACTCGACTTATATATTTAGAAAGAATGTCTGTATGCCTTTAGAGACATCCATGAATTTGCAATACTTGAATCTTAATATTACTTGCTAAGGGTGCTTTGAGGAAAAAGTAACATAAGAGAAAATGCCTTTAAGTAGAATCTACTTTCACACTATTGCTTTAATTCATCCATCTCATGCTTTATGGGGCATTCAAGTGTGCATTAAAATCACAGAAGAACATAAAGTTCCAAATCAAAGGAAGATGAGAAAGAGTCCTGGAAAACTGTACAAAACTGTTTTTAAACAGTCTTTTCTTCTTTAAAGCAGAACAAGAGAACATTCAGTAGTAAGGGTTTTTGTTGGACTTCATCACAGGAATGCTGATCAAAGAGGCTTGGAAATCCCCAAAGAGGAATCTTTAGAGGATCTCTGTAATATTTTTCTCTTATATTTATAATGATATTTTCAAAATGCATTTCCAAGGCAAAAATGAAAACTATTGGTCTGAAAATTACATACAACATTTCTGGGTACTATTAATTTCCCTAAAACATTCATGTGTGCATGTAGCTTTTAGCATGTTTATCACATGACATCATTTGAAGTGGCATGCATGCTATAAACAGAAAAGCACACTCACACAATACTGTGTGGTACAGAATGAAATTTCAGAAGGCTCTTATAACTGCTTACCCATCATTTAAACATTTAAAAATCTAAAATGGCATCATTAATGTTTCCATTTTAGAGTCACTTGAGGTAAGAACAGAAACAAGTTCATCATGCAATCTCCTCCTGTTTACTTAGAACATGGGAATTTGCCCAAAGTGCCTACAGTATCTTGAAACTGACATTATATGGAAGTGACTTAGAGGCAACTCAGACATGTTCTTAAAGAGAATTCAAATAATTTTTGAAAATAACAGAAAAGCTAAACAAATCATTCACTAATTGATGAACATTCTTAGGAAGGGACTGTGTCTTTATTTAACTTCATATAACCAAAACCCAGCACCATTTGAGGTAGAAGTTGTATTCAGGAAATATACATGAATGACAAGATCATTTTAAAAAATTCTCCACTTGCAAATACTAGTTTTCCTTGTATATCCACAGAAAGAATTTATGTTTATGAACATAAAAATTATTAGGATTATAGACTCTACTCATAGTATAGGATAACCATCAATATTTCTGTAATTTTCTGTGGGGATTTATAATATAAAGTAACACTAGATACCACTTACAAGTTCAAAGTTTTTCTGAAGTGCTAAGAAACAGTCAATGATAAAGTCTTCTCTGCAGGGGAGAGTGTTTGGGAGTATAGTTTCCTTGGTTCCCTGCAGGATTTCACAAATCTTTCTCTGCAAGGAATTTGTCTTCAGCAATCTCTAGTCTATTACATCTGCCCAGAAGGCTTCAGAAATGTTCCATTGCAGGTGGTAGGTCATATATTCTAGAACAACTGAATTAGTTTAATGATGAAACTAAAATATGTTTGCCCAAAAGCCCCTGTTTAGAATCATATTACTTGAATATCTAAATAACATAATTATCTACTGCTTTGAGTAATACTTTGAATGGAAAATTACCCCAGAGATACACACAGTGTTTGCTGTGGCCTTTTTCTCCTCCTCCAGTGCTTCCAGCTGTATGAGCAATTCTAAACATTCTTTATTTTCAAAACATGTAATCAAAACATAACCTGCACTTTGCTTCCCATCTATCCCCATGATCATCTGCCACATGATACACATGCATCAGATTCATCAGATTTAACCTGATGCTCGAAGCCCTCTGCAAATTGACTGAAGCCTACACTTTCTCTACTTCCTTCATTTGATGACAATCAAAACGACTTCGCCATCATTCCAAGATTACACATTTCCTTGCCTTTGCTTATGCTGTGCTGGCCAAGACATCCTCCTTCTCTACTTCTTAAAGCCCAGCTCTTTTTCAAAGCTCATTTCATGTCAAATACGCTTAATAAGCCTTTCCTAATGTGATTTCAATTTTTCCACAATTTCCTGAAAAATGTGATTTTTCCACAATTTCCTGAAAAACGTGATTTTTCAGAATTCCAATAATAGTTGGAAACCATGTTTTTTTTTTTTCCTTTTCATTGATCAATTGTACACCATGTTGTTGGCAATATCATCTGCACTAAGTTTGAGGTCAGCAAACTAGGACTTGAGATTCAGGTTTTGAATCTGTATAATCCTATTGAATTATTTTAACCTCTTTCTTCCTCAGTTTCATCCCCTGTAAAGTGAGCACAGCATTATCTATAGGATCAGATTGTTGCTTTAAGTGAGAAACCTTTGTGGAAATACCTAGCAGAGTTGTTCTATTGCTGTTAGCCTTTTTAAAATATTTTCTCAGAAATGTAGAAGCTTCTCTAGGAATCTACTTTTTTGTAGCTTCAGCCTCAGTCATCAGAAACAATTATTATCAATGTATGATAGTATCATAAATAATTAGGGTTTAATGATAGATTTTTCATAATCTATATAGCATATAATAAATAGCAGAGTGTGGTACTTATACAGTAGTGTGTGTATGTGTGTTATATATATATAGCACCTATGTAGCTACAAACTAGATGCTATACTATTATAGCAGAGTAAATATTCTATACGGTTTGCAATCAATATAGTATAGTAGACAGGTTCACTTCTAACTACATTGCAATAAATTTCAATAAAACCAATGTCTGATTCCAATTTAATGTACATATTCCACCAAACATGTCATTATTTTAACATGATTTAAATTCAAAATGCCATCACATTTAAATTAACATCCAGACTATTTTTGCAAAACATAAATTGTGACTAGATTATACAGCCATGAACAGAGAGCACACTATGAGACTTCAATTATATTACTGAAGGTGTTTCAGAGATACATTGGTTTACATGAACTATAGGAGAGGGATTTAATTTTTTGCACATGCACATCCATCTAATATTATCTATTGTGTGTTTTAGCTATTTTACTAATTTTAGCTTTCCTGACTATCATTATGGTATGGAAATATCTATATAAATACAAATATACATTAGAAATCTAGGGGCACCTGGGTGGCTCAGTCAGTTAAACGTTCAGCTCTTGGTTTTGGCTCAGGTCATGATCTCATGATTTGTGAGTTAAAGCCCCACATCCACACTGTAAGTACAGATCTTGTTTGGGATTCTGTTTCTGTCTCTGTCTCCCTCTCCCTCCCTCCCTCACTGCCCCTCCCCTGTTCATGCTCTCTCTCTTTCTCTCCATCACTTTCAAAATAAATAAATAAACTGAAAAAAAAAAGTAATATATATTAGTAAAGCAAAATCTTTTTATTTACCCTGGGATTCTAAATTTCAGTTGTTATGACCTCAGGTTTGAGAACAACCAAGTATTCAAAATGTGATTTTTCAGAAGTCCAATATTTTTTCATTTTTCTTAATACATGTTATAAATAGATTTCATTTGTTTTTATGTGCATTTCTTCATAACAGAGCTCTGAACTAACATGTTTTCAATAAACATATAAAATAATCAGCTACTCCTCTACAAGAATAGTCAGAATTAGGAAATAATAGAGCACTATGAAATTAGTTTCAATTAAATTCATTTTTACTCATTTTTATATTTTGGTTTACTCACATATGATGAAAAGATTCAGGATTATTCCCTGCATTTTGGACAGTGCTATATTAAGCTTAATTTTACCATGTTCCCCCCACCACCTACTAAAAAGCCAGAAATGAAGAACATCAACAAATAAAACTTACAATTAGACCCATATGTATCAAATAAAGACTTGGTCTGGGAAAACTGACTCCTATATGTCTTTCAGATTACAGTTATGATTTAACTACAGTATTAAATCTGTCCTTTCATTTTTGGAAATAAAGGTGCTTTTAAATGAAAGCTTCTTCTGAGAGTGTTCAAGTGTTTGAGAACACACAAGTTCACTGTAAATGATCCAAAAGAAAAGATGGTTGAGCCTAAGGGTCATGGGTTTCTGTGTTTCTATGGAAACCTGGTGGAAACTGTGTTTTTTATGGATTTTTATTCACATTTCAGTTGTCTTTAAATGATCACTTTGTTGCCAATCAAGCATTAAGAAATAGAAAAAGCAAAAGTGTTGAGTTTGTAAATAATCTGTTTTGAAATTAAATTAAGGTTGTTGAAAAGATTCAGCCCAAGTTAGTAAAAGCAATTGCCTACTCCTAGTGTTTCAAGTACAGTGTTTACTCTGCAATCGCAACCTCCTTCCAGCTTTGTACCATCAGATTCGTAAGAAAAATGCCCTGCTAATGTGTTGTTCAGAGTGTTGTATTTCTTGTGGGGCTTTGACTCCTCCTCTTCTCTCATTCCTTCTGGAAAGAACTCCACCCACTTGAAATTCCTAGATGCTAGAATTACCACAGGTAAGACAATGATGTCTTTCTTACTCAAACATAATGTGTTGCATCTTTAAAATTCCAGCATTTTTGAGTCAGCTTAACTTGCCTTTTCTTGCTTAAAATAATGACTTAGTTTTCTAACCTCTAATTCCAGTAAAATTTCAGGAGAAAAATAAGAAAGAAAGGAGGATTTCTGGGAGAACAGTGAATTCAAAGTTGAAAAACATGACTTTCCCTCTGAGAAATCTTAATAAATTTATACACCCTTTCCTTCTTTCATTTGTTCACTTATTGTACTGTCTAAAGTAATAGAGTTTAAAATTAAAGTTATATAATAAATATCAAAAGTGAAGGAAAATTATGTCTTAATACAAATAAAATTACTTACAAAGCCTCATTTAAAAAAATGTATATGTTCAATGGGCCATAAGAAATGAGATTATAAAAATAATCAGGAAGCCCCACAATGGGAGAAAAAAGACCTTGTGAATACTAATGATCTTGCTTAAATGAGGAAACCAATATTTGGGAAACCAATAGTTTCCATATTAGGCTAGAGATTATGGATATTATTATTTAATTTAATATAAAGCTTCATTATGGGCCTATGTTGTACCAAAATGGCTATAAGCCCCTAGAGATAAAACTGTAATGACAACATAATATGCTCTCAAAGATCTTGTGGTCCAGTGGTAGAGACCACCATGTAAACACATCAAGCTACTAACTATAATAGGGAATTGTGTAGAAGTAGGGGGAAAAAGTAGTATAAAAAAGAAGTTAGATGAAACAGGGAGAAAACAATAAGCTTTATGCTGCAAGGTAGAATTGCTAAAATTTAGAAGCTAGTTCAATTTAAACTTGTGGTTATCAATGAGAGGATATTATTTATTGTTAATTTTTCTTGGCAGAGTTTTTAAATGGCATTTTTAGAACTCAACCCATTGAATCTTTGTTACAACTCACTGAGTTGATATTAGCATTATCTCCATTTTATAAAGGAGAAAACTGACACCCAAAAAAGTTAAGTATCTTGCCCACATGATCCAGCTATTCAATAAATAGAACTCAGATTCAGAATTAGGCTGATGTGGCTTCTGAGTCCTTGCAGCTTATGACCATGTGATGTTACTTTGTTCAAAGAAGTCATCAAATATATACAATGGACTATCACTTGGCAATCAAAAAGAATGAAATCTTGCCATTGGCAACAAGGTGGATGGAACTGGAGGGTATTACACTAAGGAAAATAAGTCGGTAGAGAAACATAAACATCACATGATTTCACTCATGTGGGGAATTTAAGAAAAAAAAACAGATGGACATAGTGGAAGGGAAGGAAAAATAAGATAAAAACAGAAAGGGAGGCAAACCATAAGAAACTCTTAAATACAGAGAACAAACTGAGTGTTGCTGGAGGGGTGCTGGATGGGGGATGGGCTAAATGGGTGATGGGCCTTAAGAAGGGTACTTGTTGGGATGAGCACTGGGTGTTATATCTAGGTGATGAATCACTAACTTCTACTCCTGAAATCATTACTATACTATATGTTAACTACCTTGCATTTAATGTTTTTTTTCAAAAAGTTGTCAAAATGCGTAGCTGTTTATATAATTTTTTGCCACCTGAAATAATCTTATAGCTATTTAAAAAACATTTTGGAAGCATAATGTCTGAAGGTTTAGTTTTTTTTTTTCTTTTTTTAATGTTATCCATGGGTAATAAGCTCTTTCCAAGAAAACTCTAGAGAAAAAGAAAAAATAAAACATGAAGACATCAGTGCTGAAATTCAATGTCTGAACCACTGCCCAGGTTTTGGTATATGATACATTTTTTCACATGTATACTAAACTACATTCTATCAAAAAAAGGGGAGATGAATCAAACTTTAAAAAAAAAACGGTTTGACTTTGTTCTCTCATAAAAGTTTAATTTCAGAAAAGCCCATCAAATATCATAGTAACTACCATCACTAAGAGAATTCTTATTCTCAAAAAGAAATAGGAATTTAATAATATGATTCAGTGAATGAAAATTTGAGGGAGCCAAGTCCATCCTAAGATGACAGGAAGCAGCCACCAGCTGAGATTCTTTGCTGGAAAAGCCAGGACTGACCACTGCCGGCCAGTGTCCTAGGTGATCCTGCCAGAACAGCCCTATCATTGAAGTGTAATGATCTAGAACTGATGTTCCAGGGGTCAGATGAGCCTGAGTGTATGCCTGCAACACAAGTTAAATCATTTCTTTCTCAACTTCCACTTTTATTAAATGAAATGTTCAAATCACAGAAAATAAAAAATGTGAATAATCAGAATCTCATGGTTTTCCTACCCATGAACTCACATATACATAATATGCAAATACACATTCATACCATCTATACACATTAGGAAGGGAATTCATATATATTATTTATATGTGTGTATACATATTTTTTTCTGTGTGCTTGTATGTGTGTGTGTGCGAGCGCATGCATGTGTGTGTGTACACATACAGTGGGGAGGAGGGTTATAGAAAAGATTGTGGGCTTGTTGAAGGGGCAGCAAATGTCACAGAGATGAGAATGGATAAGGATGAGAAGATTCAAAATAGAGAGGTTCATAAGCCCATACAGTATGACAGTAAGCTTAGCCTTAAAGAAGGAGATGTCCAGCAAGAAATTTCTGAGAACACAAATGGTCAAGGGATTTGTGTGTCTAAATAAAGAAATCAGTAGAATCTTCTCTCTTAGCCTCACTACTTCCAATTCTATGACAGTTGTGGTACTAGCCCTATTGGTTTTTCTGACCCTTCCTCTCACCCAGCTTTCCTGATTTCTCGTCAGTTTATTTCTCAATGAACTTCTCTTCCTCTCAGCTACCTGTCCTTAAATATACAGTCTCTGTAAAGCACTATTAAAGTCAGAAATCAGGAAGAAGTATCTCCTTTTGCAGGAAAGCAGTACATTTTATTGTGCTTAATGGATATCCTATAATACTTCTGAAAAGGCTCTTAGAGTTTATCATGTAAGCATGTGTAAACAGATAATATTTAAATATGTATTTTATGCTTGATAGAATATAATTTCTCTCTTGAGGAATTTAGATGCAGACAGAGTATATATTTAGTTCACTTTAAACTGTAAATTAATTTTCTGATAGACTTAGGAACTTGAATAATCTATCCTATAAATATATGCAGTATGAAAAGATGTTTTAAAACAGGTATCATTTAAATTCTAATCAGTTCATAATGAAATTTTCCTAGACTGTACATTAAACAGGGCAAAAAATCTTTATCAAATGTCATCACTAGTCTGGGATAAGCACCTTTCTAATTTAAAATCTGTTCTCTCCAAACAAGGGTGAGAAAATTAAATAAAGCTATGTTAAGTTATGTATAATAAAGATATTCTGAAAAAGATATGGATGGAGATATGTCTTTTAGAATCTCTGTGCTCTACTTGGCACTATTATTCAATTTTTTTCTCTATTCTTACTTTCATAATTCACACTATTCTACTTCCCCTCTCTCATCTCTGATCATTATGTCCTCCTCTTCCTCTTTCCCCTCCTCCTTTTCCTCCTTCTCTTCCTCTTCCTCATTTCCCCAAACCTGAACTTTCAATTCCGAAATTCTCTAACTATCCATTTCTTGATAGCTCTCCACTCATGCTCAGTCTTCAGGGTGATCCCCCCCACACACAGGAGTTTATCTCTAAGTTAATGAGCCTCAATTCACTTGTCCCAACGTGAACTTTTGACATGTACGCATTCACAGTCATATATCCAATTTGGTGTTAGACATTTCTGCATTCCTTGTTTACGCATCAGACTGATCACTAAGTTCTTCTCAATTCACTCTATATTTCTTCAACCTGAGTACTTCCTCTCTCAACCAACTACTTTTACCAATAACCTTCCCAACTTTATCATTTGATCTTTGAATAGTCTCCTAGCTACTTTCCCGATCCTCTTCCTGCAATTTGGCCCTGTTCACATCTATTCTCCACATAATTGGCAAAATGCTCCAACTAAACTACACATCTGACCTTTTAGGCCCTGCATAAAATCTGTCAATGATTCCCAGTGGTTTACAGAATAAAGTCCGAGCTCTTTAGTATGACATAAAATGAGGCCCTCTAAGCTTTCAGCTTCGATTTTTTGTCTTTTCTGCATTAAAATTTATACCTCAGAAGTATTTACTTCAGTGAAGTTCACAACATTTACAGGGCTTCTCACATCCAGCCCCGTGCCCAAAAACTCTCTCTATATCCTCTCCATCTTTTCACCTAGTTTTCCTTAAATAACTCCACTTAGTTCAAAGATCGATTTTCTCAAGATGCCTTTCAGGCTCCCCACATGGATGGGTTGTATGTGCCTTCTCATTTCTCCCCTATTAGCATGACAACAGTAAGACATTTTTATTCCTTTCTATATCCATCTTCTCCGCTAGACCGTGAACTCACTGAAGGCAGGGAATGTATCTATTCATTCAATAAATGATTTATGGAGAGCTTATAAAGAGCCAGGAACTGAGTTAGGCACTAAAGAAAAATGTTAATAGTACTTTTTCTCCTACTCCATGCATACAATCATTATATTTAAATTTAAACCACATATTAAGTAAAAATCATTTTCTCTACCATACGCTACATATTTACATATTTATGTATCCTAGGACATCTTAGTATTCATATTCGTTCTTGTTAATATAGTACCTAGGAGAGATGTCCACCTTTGTGTGTTTGTTATAGCTTGCCCACATGCATTGAGGCTGCAGGTTGGCCATTTTGCAATGACCAAATTAATTTGACTTTTATTATTGATTTAACTCATACATTAAATACCTCAAATTGTATTTGAGTATAGTATGACTCTGTTATTTACATATAGTACTATGGGTAACTATGGTACAGTGGCCTGAAGCCACTGGAATACATTGCCCTCCTCAGGACCTTTGGTCATGCATGTCCACAGGCCACTAGCTGAATGAATCTATCCTGCCAGTCCTCACTCAGTGTCCGTGCTATTAGTTACCCTTTAGTCAATTACAGGTGATCTGAATGCTAAGGAAATAGAAAGTTGCATCAAAATAGGATCCTTTATGTAACTGATAAGGAACTTAATGTGTTCAGAAGTATCTCAGCAACAGCCATAATGTGTCATTTTCTATAATGCTGTTATCCAACCTCTTCACATAACATACCTCAAAAAGAAATGTTAGTTCTTAGAAACAGACACACTTAGGGCCTTTAGATATGGATCTACCAGTGGCATTTTCCCCTTGGTTGTGGAGCTTTATAGAAAATATCAGAACATTTTACAAAAAAACAATGTGTCTTCATAGAGGGTTGGTAGACTTAGTAAATTAAAATACATGACTCTCAGCTAAATTTGAACTTCAAATATACAACAAATACTTATCTGAAATTCAAATTTGACTGGGTATCTTATATTCTGTCAACCCTACATACTAGGTAGTATATACAAGATTGGATATAATATAGTATTTATATAACAAAGTTTAAAAATCTCACTGTCATCAAGAAAGAAATTTCCCTTCTTTCCCCTGTAAATTCTCATTCTCTCTCTCTGTCTCGACTTTGTGAAATATTGTTTTGTTTTCTATCTTCACTTCCCCTTTTGCACAATCTGATTAATTACTCTTCTGCGATTTTCCACATTTCAAGAGGGTGTTGACCTCTCATTAGTTTGGTTAAGCTTAAGGTTGGTTCTCTTATTGGGTAATAACAGCTATCTTGTTTCAAGAGGAATAGTCAAGAATGAGAGAGTAATATAGAACCTGAAGCTTCCTATTTTAGGTTTCTACTATGCATAATGTTTATTCCCTGGTGATTATAGGAGTTTATGATAATTGGCCCATAATCTCAGATACCTTTCTTATCGACCTGGGGTGGGGATAAAGATGGCAGGTTAGGAGGAAGAAGGCAATTTAAATAATCTTCCTTTCATGTTGCTGTCAGTAAACTACCTCTTATTTGATCTGAGCTTTGTATATAGCTAGGATTCTGTAGGCTTGACATGTCTTACTTGGCAGTAATTTTAAATGAAAATGTAAATGCAATATTTAGGATTATTTACATGAATTACAACAAAAGGGTAAGCTATTTCAGTACAGATCTCTAAAGAGGAATTATAGGAACAAACCTCAGAGAGTATTTTCTTCCTCTGAGTCTCTTCCACTTATTAGCATGTAAACATATTCCAGCAATCATTTTCATTTCATTAGTAAAATATCACACCTTTTTAGCAAATTAAGAATAATACCATGTAATTCTTTTCTGCCTAACAAAGACAAGGAACCACACAGGAAGATAAAGTGTCTACCAAGCTAGATCTTTTGTAAATACCACTGTACTGAATATAGCAGCTTTTCTTAAGCCTAAGAACAGATAATTCTGTTTCAGGCAAGAGATAAGCCCAATTAGCACACAGATAGCAAGCTGTACTTTATAGGAACACTATCTCTTCCTGCCTGAAATGACCTTTTACAAACTAAAGTAGTTTCAAAACTAAGTACTCAGATATTAATTAATTTTTCTCTCATTCTGTCTAAAGAATATATATGTGTATAAAATGTATTTCTTTACACTGAAATCAAATTGTGCGGAACATCCATATTAGTAAGTAATTATTCACATATCAAAAGTAATTCACCAAAGGATTTCCTATAGCTTTCCTTGCAGTTCTGAAACTCACAGCACCTTAAAATTTTAATTTAAAATACATAGCTATAGCTATAGCTATATCTATAGATCTATAGCTATAGATATAATCATTAAATATATATATATACATTACATACACATGCCTATAATTTATATGTAAAATCATTGAAAAATAACTGACCCATAGAAAAAAATTAATACATGCCTATTTTCAAATTTTGCATAAAGGATATCAGTTAATACTATTCGATATCTAAAATTTAAGGATAGAATACCTACATTAGTTATGAATCACAAAAATTATAATTAGGCTAAATATCTATTTCTATTGCAGCAATCAGTCCTAAATAAATCTTATCAACTGCATTTAGTTTATATAAACTATTTGCCGGTTTCAGTACATGGTCTAACTTGAGATGAGTGTTGTACTGTAAATGGTATATGAGGAATTAGTATAATTATAATAGATAACATGAGCCATAGATTTGAGTGAATACTCTATTAGTTGAGGGATAGTAAAGTATAATTCAGTACCACCCTCTGATGCTTAGATTTGCATAGTACTTCAGCAATTGGTTCTTTCAATATTCGTTTATATCAGGACTCCCTCTCAATTCACAAAAAAAATAGTCACAGATGATGAAAGTCTCTCAATGTTTTATTAGTATCTTTAAAACACCAATTTTTGGTAAAGTAGTCCTAATAGCATATATGTTTAATGATTATTTGACTTATATAGATAATTGTATTGTTATAGTCAAGAAATATTTAGTATCTTCCATACTCCAAAAGCTTTGTTAGGTACTGGGAATACATTAGCGAATGTAACACACAAAAGTCCTCACAGCATGGAGCTTACATTCTGTTAAAGGGAAAAAATGTGTCAGGAAGATAAAAGTATCAGTTATGCAATCAATATTATATTTTTTAGCTCTTTCTGCAATTATTTATTGAGAATCTACAATATCCTTTGATAGATACTGTGGAACACACAGGAAACTATAAAATATGGCCTTACCTAAAAATATTTGTATATTCATGTGTAAGACAGACATAACTGTAAAACATAAGGAATGGTGAAATGCATAGATGCAAAATGTCTTACAACTGAAAAGAAACAAAAAAACACTATAAAAATTTTAAAGGATTGAGAAATGCTTTGTGAAAATATTTGATGTTTTAAATTAATTTTGAAGGGTTGGTATATGAAGAAAGGGCATTCTATCCTTTGATGTGTTAGGAACAGAATGAGCACAAACAGCCCAGGCCTTATTTTCAAATACTTTGGAGAGAAGGTGGGAAGCATATGACAGAAGCATATAATTCATGGACAAATAGGGCTTGAGACAGGGGAAAGAATAGTGAGTTGAGGAGAGATTACCATGCACCTCAAATGTAATAGTTTAATTGTCACTCTATAGGCAATGGGGAACCAATAACTATTTTTGAGGAGTGTGATGCATCTGATTAAGAAAGCATAAATGTGAGTTGAACTGGCATACAGAAGCAATGTTTAAGTTGTTGAAGCAATTATAATATGTTTGAGAATATATTTTTAGAAGTCAGTTATCAAATGAATTATCAGTATTATACATTAAGATTCATATTTATCTAATACAATAGTCACCCCTTAGCCACAGAAGACATGTTCCAAGATCACCAGTGGATTCCTGAAACTGTCAATAGTACTGAAATCTCTATATACCATGCTTTCCCCGATACCATACTACATACGTATGATAAAGTTTACTTTTTAAATTAGGCACAGTAAGAGATTAACAATAATTAACACTAAAAAAGAATAATTGTAACAATATATAGTACTGTAATAGAAGTTCTGTGATTGTGGTCTCCCTCTCTCTTAAAATATCTTCTTGTTCCGTACTCACTCTTCCTGTGATGATGTGAGGTGATAAAAGGCCTTCGTGATAAGATGAAGTGAGTTGAAAGGTGCAGGCACTAATGTAGGCTACTACTGACCTTTTAACTACATGTCAGGAGCAGTATCAGCTGCTTCCGGACTACAGTTGACTGCAGGTAACTGAAACACCTGAAAGCTAAACCATGGCTAAAGGGGGACCACCACACTTCTATTTTCAGAAAAGAAGATTTGGTTCCTGATTTGTTGTTTTGGTGTTGTGTCATTTTTTTGTTTTGTTTATTTTTTCTGCGATCTTTCATAATCAAGCATGTTTTATTAATATATCATATGACTGGCTTCATCATATATCCAAAATTTTTAGCCACAAGTAACTGTCACAAGAATGCCAAGTGCTAGATGTATTTGCCATCTTTATGGATAAAGAGAAAATACACAAATATGAGCAATTACCCTTTTTGTATTATATTAAAAGTAAAGCATGAGTTCATTAATTGCTTATTCAAAAAATTGATCTTTGTCAGAAACAAGTCAGAGATTAATACCATACTTATAAATGTCTTAAACTAATTATTTACTTATATATAACAACTATACATATGGTTCTAAGCCTTGGTTTCCTAAACCTGTAAAGGGTAATGATAATCGGTCAATTTCAAGTCATGAGGATCAGATATGTATTCTTTACCTCTGTTATCTCCAATCCTCACAACAGCCGTGTAATTGAGCTATGATCACAACCATTTTACAGGTGACAAAACAGGCTCAGATTCAGTTCAAGAGCAAACCCTTTTCCACTTCAAACCATATACTCTCTCCCCACTATCATGCTGACTGGACAAACCATATACTCTCTCCCCACTATCATGCTGACTGGACATCATATGAATTGTACATCACACAGGTACTGTGGGCACAGAGATGAAAATAATTATATGTAAGAAAGATAATGAGAATCTGATTTTTTTAAAAATACTCAAGACTTCCCTTTATAGGAAAGATATTCAATGTTGGAAAAAAAAATACTCCAAATAATGTCCCACCAATTATTTCCACATTTTGAACCAAGTGTGTGAATTATTTATATGAATTGCATGGAACTGTAAAACCAGAATATGCAAGTTGACTTAATGAAAAAGGAACTGGCAACACAAAGTACTATCCACTTAATTTCTTGTTCCTAACTTATTCTTAGCCCCTGGGGGAATTTCATCATTTAAAACTTTCACCTTTCAAAACTTTAAGTGGATGTACGGTTTCTAGGCTATTACTACAGTTTATTTATGTGAAAAATACACTAATATTAGAAGTTAGAGCAATATCAGGATATGTTAAATTTTAACTGATATAAAAAATACTTTCCTTAATTTAAAAATAATAATTTTAGTTTTACTCCAAAAAGTTTCCCTTAAAGAAAATATATAATTACAATAACTTCATAGATAAGGCCAAAAATTCTATATGGATTTCCTTGAAAATTTCTCTTGTTGGTTATGTTATTTTTTTTTTTTGATTAACCACTAAGTAGATAAAATCTGCTTTCATTACCTGGATTATCGTCTGTAATTACCTGCTCTTTAAGCAAAAAATGAAATTAGAAGACTGTTCGTTTCTAAAATGAAGTATAAATGTCATTTCATATTTATCTAACACTTCTATTTTCAGAGGCAAGCTCAGTTTTTAGCTTTAGCAAAAGTATTTACATGTTAAGTGTTTAAAGAACACTGTGAAGTTGGAAAACACACTGTCACCATTTTGCAATGTGATAGGCACTATTAGTGATCCATTTGGTTTCTATTCTCTGCATGTCTCACATAATAAAAAATAAGGTTGGTGTTATTTGTTTTGAACTTTGGAAGTTAACTAAGAGCTGAATATGACACTTTTTAAAAGTACAGATAAGTCCTCTGAAAATAATATCCTGAGGAAGTGGGGGGTAGGGCGGTGCAGCCAAGCATTCCTTCAAAGCTTCTTAGGTATTATAAGAAGAATATTTGGATTTGAGTGTAAAGATCTGAATTCACAGCTGAAAGTTAGCTATGAGAATATGGCTTTCTATTTCTATATGAAAAACGCTAGCCATTAGCCAATTAACTATACCTATAGTATGCCACCAATGCTCATCTTAGATACTTTTTCTTTCAAATTAGAATTCTGCCTTTATTTAGGAAGAAAATGCATTCAGTCCAAAAGGATGTGATGCAATTGGTCTAATCAAGTTATGACTAACATGTGACCCCTTTCCAGAGACTCTCCTCCCAGTCCTTCTTACACCTAGGAATGAGCAAGTGACCTAACTGTGACCAATGAAATGTTGCAAGACTATTGGAGAGATTCTTGAAAAAATTTGAAAACATGTCAATGCTACTCTGAGAAATTCCATTCTGCTACCCTTTCTACTTACTTTATCCTTTCCTCCAGCAGGTTAAAAGCAAAAAGTTGAAAGTCAATACTGAGGATGGAAGGGAAACCAAATGAAAAGAATGTGGGTCATCACTAAGCCCCAGTACCATCTCTAGAACGATTTTCTCGAGGTGTACTGTTTTATGTGCAATTAAATGCCCTTTGCATATGGCATTGCGAATAAGATTATCTGTTATGTGCAACTGATCTTTGGGCCCCTTGAATTTTGAAAAAGTCCCCAATATATGGGCTTTTACTTAATAAATTCGTAACAGTAAATTCTTAGTAGTTATTTAAAAACAAGTATTTGCTGGCCCATAACTAAGGCTGAATATTGGGAAAAATGATAGTTTCTGTAGTTTCAGACTTTGATTTTTTTGACATTTTAATATTTTTATATAAATTATACATAATATCTATTTGCTTACCCTGATATTTCATGACACATACTTAGGTACATTTCTCAGTAAGGTTCATAACTTTGTGAGAAAATATCTTATAAAAATTACTTTTTGAAAATAATAGGGTGGGTATAAGTACAGGAAGGAAGGTCCAATGACCTTTGGGTTCAGAAGCATAAACAATCATCAGAGGCACCTGGGTGGCTCAGTCAGTTAAGCATCCAACTTTGGCTCAGGTCATGATCTCACGGTTTGTGAGTTTGAGTCCTACGTCAGGCTCTGTGCTGATAGCTCAGAGCCTGGAGCCTGCATTGGATTCTGTGTCTCCTCTCTCTGCTGCTTCCTCTGTGTCTGTCTCTCAAAAATAAATAAATGTAAAAAATTTAAAAAAGTCAAACATCATGAAGTGGGTTAAAAATGTAATCTGACTCTTCTGAGAGTTGGGATTAGATTATAAAGTCCTACATCTTTTTGTATGGGAATTTTACTAATTCTGTACCTTTAAAAGGTTTAAACACAACAGGCCAATGAAAAAAACATTTTTTACACATAGCTATGTATACATGAGATGGTAAATACAATTAACTTTTCCAACAAGTATTAACAAACAAGTATTAATAGCAATTTTTAATCTGAATGATTATATGTTCAGCTCATCTTGTAGATTTCTGGGCGTACATTATTTTCCTATTAAAACTGTCACAATAATTTTCTACAATTATTTTGAAAACATGTATAAGGAAATTCAGTTGTAAAGTAAGCTCTCTATACTCTAATAATGCTAAAATCAGCAAAAAGATCAAAGCCATTTACATAGACTATGTTGTTGCCCATCTACAAATCCATGTTCCACTGTTCTCATCATCTCCAAATCTTCTGTCTTACATTTTCATATTCCATAAGACATAACTCAAAATTTTTCCTCATCCAAATCATAACTTCTCTGAATTCCCTCTTCTCTTTGTCACTAGGTCTGCATATTTCCTGCAGTAATTATAACTCATTTTTGCTAATTATAATACAAATATTATCTTTCCTAGTAGACCATAAACTTCATGAAAACAAGAGAAATTTCTCTTTCTCTTTCTTTCCTCAGTCACTAGTCAGCTGTTTATTAAGTTCCTTGAGAGCAGAATCACTTTTATTGACCCCAGAATGTAAGAAATAATACCTTATGGAACCCATTACATAAAATTGTCCTTCTTCCCACTTTGATATAGCAAATTGGGTGCAACGAATGGATAGTTAGTATAGATCATTCTCTTTTTAAGAGGAAGAAGCTCTTGAAAAAAGCTAAGCGATTAAATGCGCCAGGTAAAACAAAATATAGCATTGAAAATTGTCCCTCTTCCCACTGTCCACATCATGTATCCATTGAATATGTGGATTATAGAACTAGAAAAGCCAGAATGGCAAGACAGTGAATATAGAAAGGAACTAATGGGGTGAGGAAAGCACATATCCAAGAAGATTGTGTGCTTTGCTGTTGTTTAATTTTTTAATATTTTATTTTATTTTTGAGAGAAGGAGAGAGAGAGAGAGAGAAAATGGGGAGGAGCAGAGAAAGAGAGAGACACAGAATCTGAAGCAGGATCCAGGCTCTGAGCTGTCACCACAGAGCCCAACAAGGGGCACAAACTTACAGATCACAAGATTATGACCTGAGCCAAAGTTGGAGTCTTAACCAAATGAGCCACCCAGGTGCTCAAGAAGGTGTGTGTTTTTTAATGCCTGCCGGCAGTGCTGGGGTGTGGGGAACCCCGTATTTTGGCCAGATGAAACAGATCATGTGTGGAGAGTCTAGCACAAGAAAAAAGAGAGCTACAGAGCAGGTGCCATGCAAGTGATGACTTTCTACAAAGGAAGCAGGAAGCATTTGAAAGTGACTCTCAAGAAGATATGATGCAGGTAAAGGAATTATTTTCAAATTTCCTAAGAGACAGGTATTATTTAAGCCTTTCCCATAATTTTCAGCTATCAGGCTGATAGTTCCTTGATTATGACTTCTTGCCTAAGTTGGTTTCAGTGTTCAGCCCAGCTTTATGTGGGGCCCACAAAATAAACTAAAGTTTAAGATGGTCACAGAATATGCAAGACTGGTATTATGAGGGATCATCTGATCTTGTGCTGTTGTAAAATACTTAAATATTAAATAGTACTTAGGCAACAGGACTGTTAGCAAAAAGAATCATTAGTCCAACAGGCATAGAAAGTAGATTCAAAATGTATCATTCATTATGCTTATTTTAGGCTACAATATTACTAGTTGATATTATATTAATTATTAGTTTAAAATAAATTAATACAAAATGCACTACAATTTATTTTTTTAGTTTTATTTTTGACTTTATTTTTTTCACAAATAGTTTATTGTCAAATTAGTTTCCACATAACACCCAGTGCTCATCCTCACAAGTGTCCTCCTCCATGCCCATCCCTCCTCCCTCTCACATCCATCAGTCCTCAGTTTTTGCCAGCATTCAAGAGTCTCTCATGGTTTGCCTCTCCCCCTTTCCCCCACCATTTACGCCCTTCTTCTCCCCCTTGGTCCTCTGTTAAGCTCCTCCTAATCCTCCTATACGTGCACACATATGATATTTGTCTTTCTCTGCCTGACTTATTTCGCTCAGCATCACACCCTCAAGGTCCATCCATGTGGCTACACATGGCCAGATTTCATTGTTTCTCATTGCCATGTAGTATTCCATGGTATAGATAAACCACATCTTCTTGATCCATTCATCTGTTGGTGGACACTTAGGCTCTTTCCATGTTTTAGCTATTGTGGAGAGTGCTGCTATGAACATTGGGGTACATGTGCTCCTATGCCTCAGCATTTCTGTATCCCTTGGGTAAATTCCTAGCAGTGCTATTGCTGGGTCATAGGGGAGTTCTATTGTGAGTTTCCTGAGGAACCTCCACACTGTTTTCCAGAGGGGCTGTACCAGTTTACATTCCCACCAACAGTGTAGTAGGGTGCCCGTTTCTCCACATCCTCGCCAGCATCTAGAGTTCTCTGATTTGCTCATTTTAGCCACTCTGACTGGCGTGAGGTGGTATCTCAGTGTGGTTTTGATTTGTATTTCCCTGATGAGGAGCGATGCTGAGCATCGTTTCATGTGTCTGTTGGCCATCTGGATGTCCTCTTTGGAGAAGTGTCTGTTCATATCTTCTGCCCATTTCTTCACTGGGTTGTTTGTTTTTCGGGCATGGAGTTTGGTGAGCTCCTTGTAGATTCTGGATATCAACCCTTTATCTAATATGTCATTTACAACTATCTTTTCCCATACCGTTGGTTGCCTATTAATTTTCTGCGTTGTTTCCTTTGCTGTGCAGAAGCTTTTAATCTTGATGAGGTCCCAATCGTTTATTTTTGCTCTTGATTCCCTTGCTTTTGGGGATGTGCCAAGTAAGAAGTTGCTGTGGTGGAGGTCAAGGAGGTTGTTTCCTGCTTTCTCCTCTAGGGTGTTGATAGTTTCCTGTCTCACGTTCAGGTCCTTGATCCATTTTGAGTTTATTTTTGTGCATGGTGTGAGAAAATGATCTAGTTTCATTCTTCTGCATGTTGCTGTCCAGTTCTCCCAACACCATCTGTTAAAAAGGCTGTCTTTTTTTCCATTGGATATTCTTTCCTGCTTTGTCAAAGATTAGTTGGCTGTATACTTTTGGGTCCACTTCTGAGTTCTCAATTCTGTTCCATTGGTCTATGTGTCTGTTTTTGTGCCAATACCATACTGTCTTGATGATGACAGCTTTGTAGTAGAGGCTAAAGTCTGGGATGGTGATCCCTCCCGTTTTGGTTTTATTTTCTAGGATTACTTTGGCTATTCGGGGTCTTTTGTGGTTCCATACAAGTTTTAGGATAGTTTGTTCTAGTTTTGAGAAGTATGCTGGTGCAATTTTGATTGGGATTGCATTGAATGTGTAGATTGCTTGGGTAGTAATGACATCTTAACTATATTTATTCTTCCTATCCATGAGCATGGAATGTTTTTCCATTTCTTTGTGTCTTCTTCAATTTCCTTCATAAGTTTTCTATAGTTTTCATCATACAGATATCTTGTATCCTTGGTTAGGTTTATTCCGAGGTATTTTATGGTTTTTTGTGCAATTGTGAATGGGATCCGTTTCTTGATTTCTCTTTCTGTTGCTTCATTGTTGGTGTATAAAAATGCAACCGATTTCTGTACGTTGATTTTGTACCCTGCAACTTGGCTGAATTCTTGGATCAGTTCTAGTAGGCTTCTGGTGGAGTCTGTCGGGTTTTCTATGTAGAGTATCATGCCATCTGCGAAGAGTGAAAGTTTGACTTCCTCTTTGCCAATTCTGATGCCTTTGATTTCCTTTTGTTGTCTGATGGCTGATGCTAGGACTTCCAGCACTATGTTAAACAACAGTGGTGAGAGTGGACATTCCTGTCGTGTTCCTGATCTCAGGGGGAAAGCTCTCAGTTTTTCCCCGTTGAGGATGATGTTAGCTGAAGGCTTCTCATAGATGGCTTTCATGATGTTTAAGTAGCTTCCTTCTATCCCAACTTTCTCGAGAGTCTTTATTAAGAAGGGATGCTGTATTTTGTCAAATGCTTTTTCTGCATCTATTGACAGGATCATATGGTTTTTATCTTTTCTTTTATTGATATGATGTATCACATTGATTGATTTGCGAATGTTGAACCAGCCCTGTAACCCAGGAATGAATCCCACTTGATCTTGGTGGATGATTCTTTTGATATGCTGCTGGATTCGATTTGCAAGGATCTTGTTGAGAATTTTTGCATCCGTATTCATCAAGGATATTGGCCTGTAGTTCTCTTTTTTTGCTGGATCTCTGTCTGGCTTGGGAATCGGAGTGATGCTGGCTTCATAAAATGAGTCCGGGAGTTTTCCTTCGCTTTCTATTTTTTGGAATAGCTTGAGAAGAATTGGGATTAATTCTGTTTTAAATGTCTGGTAGAATTCCCCAGGGAAGCCATCAGGTCCAGGGCTCTTATTTGTTAGGAGATTTTTGATCACTGATTCAATTTCTTCACTCGTTATGGGTCTGTTCAGGTTTTCTATTTCTTCCCGTGTGAATTTTGGTAGTGAGTGTGTGTTTAGGAATGTGTCCATTTCTTCTAAGTTGTCCAATTTGTTGGCATATAATTTTTCATAGTATTCCCTGATAATTGCTTGTATTTCTGAGGGGTTGGTTGTAATAAGTCCATTTTCATTCATAATTTTGTCTATTTGGGTGCTCTCTCTTTTCTTTTGGATAAGTCTGGCTAGAGGTTTGTCAATTTTGTTTACTTTTTCAAAAAACCAACTCTTGGTTTCATGGATCTGTTCGATTGTTTCTTTGGTCTCTATGTTGTTTATTTCTGCTCTAATTTTTACTATTTCTCTTCTTCTACTGGGTTTAGGGCGTTCTTGTTGCTCTGCCTCTAGTTCCTTTAGGTGAGCTGTTAGATTTGGACTTGCACTTTTTCTAATCTCTTGAAATAGGCCTGGAGAGCAATGTACTTTCCTCTTAGGACTGCCTTTGCCGCATCCCCTAGATTTTGAATTGTTGTGTTTTCATTTTCATTTGTTTCCATATATTTTTTAATTTCCTCTCTAATTGCCTGATTGGCCCATTCATTCTTTAGAAGGGTGTTCTTTAACCTCCATGTTTTTGGAAGTTTTCCAGACTTCTTCCTGTAATTGATTTCAAGATTCAAAGCATTGTGATCTGACAGTGTGCATGGTATGATCTCTATTCTTTTATATTTATTGAGGGCTGCTTTATGTCCCAGTATGTGATCTATCTTGGAGAATGTGCCATGCGCACTTGAGAAGAAAGTAAATTCCCTGGCCTTAGGATGTAAAGTTCTAAATATATCCGTCAGGTCCATCTGGTTCAATGTGTCTTTCAAGTCCATTATTTCTTTAGTGATTTTCTGTCTGGTTGACCTATCCATTGCTGTAAGCGAGTATTAAAGTCCCCTGCTATTAGCACATTCTTATCTATAAGCTTGTTTCTGTTTGTGATTGTTTTAGATATTTAGGTGCTCCCATATTCGGTGCATAGACATTTATGATTGTTAGTTCTTCCTGATGGATGGACCCTGTAATTATTATGTAGTGCCCTTCTTCATCTCTTGTGATTGTCTTTAATTTAAAGTCCAGTTTGTCTGATAGAAGTATCGCTACTCCGGCTTTCTTTTGATTTCCTGTAGCATGATATATATTTTTCCATCCCCTTACTTTTAATCTGAAGGTATCTTCCCGTCTAAAATGAGTTTCTTGTAGACAGCATATAGATGGATTTTGTTTTTTAATCCATTCTGCTACCCTATGTCTTTTGATGCGAGCATTCAGCCCGTTTACATTCAGTGTTATTATTGAAATATGTGGGTTTAGAGTCTTTGTATCTTTTGTAGGGTTCATGTTTGTGGTGGTGTCTCTGGAATCTTTGTTCCTTGCAACCTTTCCTTCAGAGCATCCCCCTCAGGATTTCTTGTAGGGCTGGCTTCGTGGTGACAAATTCTTTCAATTTCTGTTTGTTTGGAAAGGTTTTTATCTCTCCTTCTATTTTGAAGGACAGGCTTGCTGGATAGAGGATTCTTGGCTGCATATTTTTACTGTTCATCACATTGAAGATTTCCTGCCATTCCTTTCTGGCCTGCAACGTTTCAGTAGATAGGTCTGTCACCACTCTGATAGGTTTCCCTTTGTATGTGAGGGCCCTTTTCTCCCTAGGTGCTTTCAAAATTCTCTCTTTGTCCTTGTATTTTGCCATTTTTATGATGATATGTCACAAAATGCACTACAATTTAAAGTGGGCAAGTTGCCGGGGCACCTCGGTGGCTCAGTTGGTTAAGTGGCTGACTTATGAGTTTGAGCCCTGTGTTGGGCTCTGTGCCGAGGGCTCAGAGCCTGGAGCCTGCTTCAGATTCTTGTCTCCTTCTGTCTCTGCCCTTTCCCTGTTCACACTCTGTCTCTCTGTCTCTCAAAAATAAATAAACATTATTTTTTAGAAATAAAATAAGAAAATAAAGTGTGCAACTTTCCTTGAAGTGCTAAGATTTGGGGATTCTGTAAGTGAATAATTGAAAGCAGTAGAAAATCATTCAGGAAGGAATTTAATAAAGATTTCATTGGCTGTTATGTTTCTTCTACCTTATATACACCTAAATGCCACGAAAATGCAGTGAATATTTGTAGAATTTACATGAATCGACCAGTTAGGTAAGCAATGTGTTATTTTCAAACTGTAAAATGGGACTAAAATGGGAAGAGTCTTCTGTTCAGAGAGAACAACAAAAAAACAGATGCAATATGAATATATAAAAAGTCTTTTTTAAAATCAGCAGATGGACCCCTATATTTTAGAACCTACTTGCAATGGGATGTGTATATGTTTTTAGCAAGATGTGAAGAGATGCACAGGAGTATAAGTTACCAAATGTGTATAGCATCCTCTTTAGCACCTCACAGTTAAAAAAAAAATCCCTTAATAAGAACCTGTTATTTGCTGCTACTGTAGGGTAAATTGATTTCAAGGGAGTAAGTAGTTCAATAGAGTCCATAGTTCCCTAATATTCATTAAGTACTTAAAATATCTGGTATAGTTTATACAAACAACCACTTAGCTGCAGCCTGTGTATGTGTGTATCTTTTAATTAAAATTTTTGTTTCATCATATTTAAGAACAAAGTAACAACTAAGATGACCATACAAATGAGTCAGATGTAACCAATGACTTCATTCTGGAAGTTCTCACAGGGATATTACAGGTCTTAGTTAATTACAATCTCCAGGCATGAGACTGTACTCCAGTGGCTTTTAGGTTTATTCAGTTTCCAAATGAACCCCTTCTAAAATTAGAAAATACTTCCTTCAATGTGTATTTTTTCTTTGAATTGGAAAAAAGCTTAGCTAATACTAAAATTTATTTTTTGTTTAAGTTTTTATTTAATTCTAATTAGTTAACATATAGTGTAATATTGGTTTTAGAACTTCATTTTAGTGATCTATGGCTTGCATCCAGTGCTGATCACAAGTGTCCTCCCTAACACCCATTACCCATTTAAGCCCATCCCCCACCGACCTCCCCTCCATCAACCCTCAGTTTGTTCTCTATAGTTAAAAGTTTCTTATGGTTTGCTTCCCTCTCTTTTTTCCTACCCTTTGCATATGTTCATCTGTTTTGTTTCTTAAATTCCACATATGAGTGGTATCATATGGTATTTGTCTTTCTCTGACTGACTTATTTAGCTTAGCATAACACACTCTAGTTCCATTCAACATTTAATATTTAATATATGTAATGTTACATCTTCAACTTTGTATATTTGATCATTTTAACAAGTAGATTACAAAATAGGTGTGTTGGGTTTGGAGGAGGTGGTTTTGTTTTGTTTGTTTAGAAAAGACATGCTTGTTGCTAAACTGTTGCATGTTGCACCTCTGGATTAGAATCTAACGCCAAGAAACAGGAAGACATTACTATGTCAGAGGCACTTGGTATCCAATATGAAATTACTCTGTAGTTCCATCCAATGCTTGGCAAATAGTAATATATAATGACAATTGTGAAAACTGAAGTAGCATTAATTGGAATTCAGTATAAATGCCAGATCTTAGTCTACTTAACTATCCTTTCTGTGCTAGACTTATTTCTTATAAATCCAAATAAATAACACTAGTATTATACTCACATTCCCTTCTGTAAAAGTTGACAGAACTCTATAGGCTGATTTTATTGAATTCTAGCCACATTGTCCAGTATGAGATGGAAGGGACATTGTCAATTATATTCTATGCAAAAGATACTAAGGGAGAAATTTACCAATGTTATGGGATAGCAATGGACTAATCAAAGAACATAACCTTGTTCTGTATCACACTAGGAAAAGATATCAGAGAGTGTTTACCCACAAAATATTCTCACTTAGGAGTCTTAAGTAAAGCATAAGGAACATGGAATATCCTGAGGAATAATTTGGCAAGCAAGGCAAAGAAATCATTTCCATTATCACATGATCCCAAAATGATGTGTACTCTATAAAGGTCCTTTTGTACCAATTCTAATCTTTTGTGATATTAATTATGTCTGTGACCAATTACCTCAATGATATAATCCTTTTCTTCTAATAAATGAACCATCAGCCTCATATTGTGATGGAAGAGAAAGTCCCTGACCATAGAATTCAGGCCCTGATTCCTGATTATGAAACTAAATTGTTTGTATTAACTTGTTTACTCTTGAATGTATCAGCTCTATTTACTATTTCACAAAGTGAAATCACATAAGACAGCAGATATAAACTCTTAAGAAAAAACCTGGTGGAGTGACAATACAATTATTGATTATTATAATGTCTTATGTGCAATGTTTACAGACCATTAGACTATCTTACTCCATAGTTTGCTGTGATTATCACTAAAAAAACCTGTTTTCCCAAAAATCTTGTTGCATCTATTTTGCCTACTACAAAGCTGGAACTTCTCATGCTAGCAGTTCTACTAGAATGGAGCACTGTGAGGGAAGGGATGATCTCTTATTCATAGTGTCAAAGAGGATCTATTTTATAGGAAACCCTACAAACATATCTCTTTGAAAAAAAAACACTTAACTTATTTTTGAAGTTCTTCATTCTCCCTAAAATGATGTGGCTTCATGATATTTCAGTCGAATGCTTTTGACCCATTGCAACATGATGTTTCAGTTAAATGCTTTTGACCCATTGCAAACATGAGCAAAGCATTTGAATTCATTTGTATATATAAAGATACTATCACATTTTATTCTGCAATGGATCACGTGTAAAAAAGGAAAGAAATAGTTTAATTTCACATAATATTTGGACTTGGGGATCCACAATTAACATTTTAAAGACAGACTGCTGATTTGAAAAATTATTTGGGGGGTGCCTGGGTGGCTCAGTTGGTTAAGTGTCCGACTTCGGCTCAGGTCATGATCTCACAGTTCGTGGGTTCGAGCCCCACGTTGGGCTCTGTGCTGACAGTAGCTCAGCTGGAGCCTGATTCAGATTCTGTATCTCCCTCTCTCTCTGACCCTCTCCTCCTCATGCTGTCTGTCTGTCTCTCTCTCAGAAATAAAATGTTAAAAAAATATTTTAAAAAATTATTTGGAAAATCATATCTGGTACTTTACAATTTTAAAGTTAGTGAATGTAGAGCTAAATAGATCTCCAAATTTCAAAACTTAAGAAAGCTAGTATGTATTTTGAAGGACATCAAAATGATATAATGTCAGCATACAAGAGCTATCTATTAAAAAGGTATGCTACAATAAGAAAGTACATTTTAAACCAGATAATTGCCATTAAATTAAGAAGTTGTTTGAAGTTGGCTCTGTAAATCTTTATGAAGATTCTATATCACCATTTTGAAGCACTCAAATGTGGCATTCAGGATAAAGAAGACATCATGTACAAATGTAAATAATATAACAGCAACAGATTGAGTTTTTGTACTTCTTGTTCTCTTTACAATCTTGTCATGAGAATAAATCACATGGTGTCACTTTTTCTTTTTACAAGTCCCAGAAAATGGAGCATCGAAGTCTAATATTTTTCCTTGCCTAAGCTCCCTACATTTTAATGTTCTGCAAGAACAAGTACAAGCTATAAAAAATCTTGCTCTCTCGCACAGCGCTCTAAGATTATCAGCAAATCAAGAGTACATAGATACTCTCTTTCTGGCCATATTCCTCTACCCCACCACATTAACTCTAACCTGACAAAGGGAAAGAAGAAATTTGCCTGGAGTCAGATCTAGAAAATGTGCTTTAAATAAATATTTTCAGTAGCTTCAAGGATATCATCAAGAGTGCCAAATACATTTAGTCATCACTGACTCTTAAATCTTCTCTGATGCTCTGTAATAAAATAATTGCATTTGTAAACATCTAGAAAAATGTTTCCAATAGTTCAAAGTGCATTGATGAATTTTAAAAGAATATTTGAATTACCAAGACTATTTCATAGGATTAAGAATTACTTAGAAGTAGATATTATAGGAAATTGGCTCATTTGAGGACTCTTAAAATGTTTCTTTAATTTCTTCTCAGCTTAGAGAACATATTTTACTCTCATCATAAAAACAGTCAAATGTGTATTCATTTTCAGTTTGTAAGACCCCATTGTAAGATTAAATACAGAACAAACAAAATCTGAATTGTATAGTTAAAAAGGCTAAATTGTCTTTAACAGGGACAAAGTTAGTGAAAGAAATAAAAAAGTTGCTCTTTATATTATTATCACTTGTTGAAGTAAAGCTAGACTAAATAAATGAATAACATATTGAAATAAATTATAGCATCAACCTTGAAGTGAAGTCAACCTTAATTTACTTGGGGCCTCATAGTATTCTCAGCAATCTAAATAGACTAAGTCATGGCTAAATGAGAAAACAAAATAGAAATGTACTCCAAGCAGTAAAACTGATCATTTTCAAAAGATACATAATTTGAAAGTTGGAATTCACTTTTGTTAATTCAAGTAGATCTTAATTAGAATTCACTTTTCTCCTCTAAATATAGTGTTGACTCTTACCATTATGGTTGATTCTTTAATAAATGAACAGGCAACTAGCTCTCAGGCAATAACTTAGTACATTTCTGCTTGGAAATATTATTCATATAGAATAAAATGAGAATAACACAAGATGATACACAGTACATAATGTACAGTTACTGTAATCCTCTGTCATATGCCATAATCCACAATGGTGGAAAACTCATGATTCAACAGTGATTTGTGTGCAAAACTAGATTAAAGAGAGTTCCCTTATCTAGCTGAGATATTTTAATCTACATTTTCCCTTTGATGGCCACTATCTCAGTGGGCTTTACTTCAAAGGGTTTATAATCTAACTGGCAACAGCATTTTAGAATGATGACTATAAGGCAGTATAGTTCAATAAGGCAATCAAACTCATTTTATTCTAAAGCCGATATTTCAAATTATAGGCAGATATTATGATAGTAACATAATTTGGAGGATAAAATAGTCTCTGCTTAAATTTCAAACAGAAATTTAATAAGTAATTGATAGTTTAAAGACAGGCAATCTATCATTTCTAGAGTTCCTTAGCAAGCTTATTTATTCAATGTGTATAAAACATTTTGCATGCTATTTTAAGTATTAACAATCCAAAATCAAACTGGAATTCATTAGGATTTCCTGACACTAAATTTCTATTGGTAAATTGCATTTGCTAGACCAAATTCTTCTCTCAGCCTTAGATCTTAAAGGGTACCATTGTGTTAATAAGCACCTTTCCTCAATTTTCAACATAATTAGTTCCCCAAGTGGTTTATTTCAGATAAAAGAATAATACACTATCCCCACAGAATTTGTTCTGTTTCTAAATGATTTAAAATTCTAAATTTTAAATATTTAAGTTCCAATAGTAAAAGTGCATCAATGATTGCAAAGTTTCTATGGCAACAATGTCGTTATACCACCACTCCCGAGATAGTCACCCGGATTCTAAGTGTTAGAGAGATGTCAGTTATCATGGAGCCTAGTGAACAAGAGAACTAATGCAGTCTACTAAAAAAAAAAAAAAAAAAAAAGTGGACTTTAATTTCATAAACAATGCAAATGTGTACAATGTTACATCAGTGAGTACAACTGAGATTGTCTACATTTGTAAACATGTCTCCTGTAGAGAGCATTGTAAATTTTTACACCAAATTTAAGGACACTTGGTTTTATATTACCTATCTAAAATTGGATCTATCTATAAAACCTTGAAGGACGTTAAATGTCCGTTTAGATCATCACTTTGCCTTAAGATATCAGGCAACCTAGGTATCTCACTAAGGGCTTACAGAACACAAATGTTCTGTAAACTTACCATTACTTCAGTCAAAAATATATTAGCATTGGCACTGCTCTGTCAACAAACATATCATTCCATGGGAAAAGACAACACCAACAACCAGAGTCCATTTCCAAAGTGAATACCAGCTTTTTAGAGGCTGACATCTGCTGTGCCCCCATGCTCCAGCTGCTAGGGAAAGCAGATTTTCAAAAGTAAATCTGCCCCATTCATTTCTTCCAGGAAGTGGGCATTCAGCAATTGAAATCTATTAATGCTTATGTGTGATTCATTTTAAAGCTATGATTTAGAAAGTTTAATTGACAGAAATAATGAAGAACTACAATACTTTTTGGAGACTTCACTGCATTTTAAAACAAGTGAAGATAATTGTAAGTGAAAAATGAAAGAAAACTGCATACCTTAGTAAATGAGTCATTAACCTCTCACCTTGTAAACCAGAAAAGAAATCTTGATAGTAATCACCAAGCTTATTTAATGATTTTTTGACATAATTATAAATTTAAACTGATAATTTGAGATGGGTTTTGGTCCTTTGTAAGCTATTCTCAGTTTAGCCTTCCACTTATAAGAACTCACTGTCCCACCACCCACATATTTCTTCTTTACTTTTGCTTTGAGGGCAATGGGACTCAAGGGTGAAAGGAGGAAGGGAGGAGGGAAGGGATAGGAAAGTACTAAGAGTAGTTTGCAGGATTCTTTTACAGTTCATAAACGTGCATACTGGGTGTTCACACTGTTATGTGACATATGCCTCCTTCAAACCTTGTTATGACCTCAGCACATTACCCATCTGATGTGAACTTGGGAAAAAAAAGTAATTTCCATAGGTAAATTTATTTTTAAATTATTCTCACCCAACTACCTCAAAATTGTTTTTTTGAGCGGAGGTAGGGGATGGTCTGGCTTGGGAAGGGAAGTGGGGATAGGTGAGCTAACAGGCTGCAAGATTTGTATTTAAAGGTGTAAAGGAACAGATTAGTCTGATTCATTCTCAAACAGTGGTGACTGGGTTGGTGATGTGAACTACAGCCAGGCTAGATCTCCTCAGAAGGAGGTTGGCAATTGGACCCTCTCAAATGTCACTTCATATTCATTCACGAAGGAACATAAGTCATTCCTTTGGGAGAAGTTAGGTAACATCTAAGTTACACAGGCAATCTATATGATTTTGATTGATATTGCCACATTTGTATTTCATAAAATTGGAATACACAACATGTTAGCATGTCTGTCTCTCTGCATATGTTACACACATTTTGATATAAAGCATGCATTAGACATAGTCTACACATCTCTTATACACTACAAAACCTGTTTCATATATATAATATATATCAGTATATATGCACATGCACGCATGCGTGCACACACACACACACACACACACACACACTATGGATGAACTCTGGTTGATTCTTCCAGTCTTAAAGAGTCCAAATGAAGCTATCCTTTAACATAGACATAAATAGCAGACTTTCTATTGGTGCTATTAAGAAAACTATTTTTAAATATTTCTCTTAGAGTTACTTTTAGACACAGCCTCTCACTTAAAATCTGTTCCAAAATTTAAAAGTCAAAAAAATAACAAGTCTAATCTATCACTTCATTCACAAATCTGACCTCTATAAGTCTTCTGACTATGTCAAAAAAAATCAAATTTACACTTTAGAAATCAAGAATTGAAAGCACTGAGCTTAAAAGAAAATGCTGTAGGCTTTTAAGGCAATTCCAAAATAAGAATTCCCAAACTGTTTTGAGTGCATAAGCCATTATTAGAACAAGATTTTAGCTTCCCATGGGGTTCTAGCTGGTATATATTGAGAAAAACACTTACATGTTTCTTTTATTTTTGAGATGTTTGTTAAAAAGCAAAACTCTGATAATGCTCTATTGTCATAACATTATATTTTTTTAAATATTAATTTAGTTTCTCTAGGAAGCTACGTTATGGTATTATAGTTTAAAAAGCAAAGGCCTTGGAGATTGAGAGATTTAACATCTAGACTTTGTGGAACTTTGACACTGTTGGACTTTGTGTGAGTCTAAATTTCATCCTGTATGAAATGAGAGCTGATATTTTTAAATGATTATTGTTTCAAAGATTTAAAGTATGTAAAAAAATGTATTTAAGGCCTACAGCAGTGTCTCAAGAGAGTAGTCATGTGCATGTTTATAGCCAGCCACATGGCATTGTGAACCATTCTGGGCCCCGATCACAAATCTCCAACTTCCCTTTATTGTCTAAAAATTGCATCAAAAGGAAACCATAAAAACTACTCCAGGATACTTCATTCTCATTAAACTCGAGTTTACTTCAGACAAATTCACTTAAAAAGATCTGGTGGCCATGCCTATAGAGCTAAAAATCAGGACAAGGTTTCTATCACCTTCTTGGTAGGAAGAATGTAACTGGTGGTATAAATATTTTGAAAGTATTCAAAATTAATCACATTGATTGCATCTTTATAATTACTTAAAGGAAATGCTGATTTATAAATTAGCTATTGATAGTAAAATTTAACAAGCAAATCTTTTGTAATGAAACTCGTGCCTCAAAATTGGACCATGAAAGATATAGAAAATGGAGATATTTTACATAAATGGAAAATTCCCTTAATTTATTTTATGTAATTTAAATAGGTATAATGGAAAATGTGATAACCATACCCAAATAAGAAAATATTAGCAAACACTAAAATATACATATTTCTAAAGTTAAAGTCTTACATTTGAAATTTAATTAATGTAGAGTAAAAAAGCTAAGAGTAATTTGTTAATTAATCACTATTGTAATCCCTCCTTGAATTTCTGGGCTTATGTCTTTTAGGTGAAAGTATGTAAATATATTTTTTCTCAATAGTGAGGAAAAGATACATATGATTCTCTAGTATGATGTAGATCCTGGACTTTGGGGAACAGGGTTTTCTTCAAGATCTAAGACTTAAAGCTTTGAAGAAAGTCAGGAGTTAACTAATGTATTTCCTATTTTTAATACCATATATTTTAATATATGAATGATTTTGGCTAACAAATTATCTATGTTGTAATTTTTAAGTCTTTCATGTACATGATAATAATTAAGTAAATTATGCACATTAATTAAATTATGTAAATTAATTGGGGAAATTATTTTCATAAGATTGTTTGTTGCTATGTATAACTTTAGTCCCTGGAAACCCAGAAGATCAAACTTTTAAATTAACGTATACACAAATGTACAAACTGTTCCTTAAATATATGTTACTATTTATTATTCTTTCCAATTATTTATAAACCTAGTATGATTATAGTTATTCTTTTAGTGATAGTTTTACTAATAAAGAAACTCAACTTTGTGTTCTTTATATTATTTGGATATATAAAATAATTCACTTTAAGTTTAATGTGATTATTTGTTTTTGGCAGCCACCTAGGAAGCTAACTAAAGCCGTTTCCAGTGCAGAAATTTTACAGTTAAAAAAATAAATGAAGAAGACTTAGCCAAACAATTAATGAAATTACAGGCACATTTTTTTCACAAATACTATTTAACATTTATATCCTGTAAGAGATGGCCTAATGAGTTTTACTAATACATATACATTGAATAGCATAATACTTTAAGCTAGAATATGTCACAAACTCTAATGAACATAATATGTCAAATAAATGACATCTCTGACCTCATGCTATTGGCTGATTCTTACCTGCTGTATTAAATATTGTGCCAATGCAGGATTCATTAGCAGTACCTGTCAGCTGTGTAAAAGCTTCCTCCCAAGTATCTGATCAGTACTCTGGTGCATACTTGTTGAGCTTCATTTACAAGAGTGTCAGAAAACTAAATGTATTTTCACAGCACCTTCCAAATCTTTAATCAAGCAAGGTCTAATAAAGCCAAAAGGCTATTTCTCAATTCTTACCACTTCCCCTAGCTCCCAGTAGGATATTTACGAAGATAGCAAAGAAGATGACACACACCTTAGTGGTAAGAGGAGGATATCTATAATCCACATATTACCAAATGAAAAGTTCAAGTGCCATTCTTCACTTCAAGGGGAACTTGAAGGAGGGATTTGTTTTATTACAGGGTCTGCTAATGCCAACTCTAAATCCCTATCCTTTCACAGGAGAGTTTATAAAAATCCCTCTTCCATTTGTGAAAAGGAAACTCTCACAATACTGATGCACAAAATGACATTTATTGACATTAAAAGCTTCATCAGTTATTTCTCAGCAGTCTTTATTCCTTTTGCAGAGGGGTTTATTGTGCTGTTTGGCATGAAGGAAACTTTTACTCTTTGATTTAGCAAAGTCTGGCCTGAAACCAATACTCCAAAGAGTTTCTTTAAAGCTACACATTTTCCAAACACTGGATTGAGTCCTGTGGGTGTCAATATGGGGCAGAAATGAGTCTAATACAATACAAGGTCATAAAGGTTTGTAAAGATACTGTGCTTTACCCTTGAATATTAGTACTGCTTTTGCACCGGAGCCCATGTCAGGCTGCAATGTATTCAAAATCTGTCTCTTCTCAGCTTAACCGGATTCCTTGGGCCTCATCTCAGTAAAAAATGGCTATATACTTTATCAGTCATTTTCTAAGCCTTATAGTCAACCAGTCTTTAAACAAGCGAGCAATGAACAATTAATATCTTCATTATTTAAACATCTGGAGAACTTCATAGAGATAGAGCTTATACCTATGAGATGCTCTCAAATTGGGCTTTTTCAACACTGGGTGGGGAAATAATTAGTTGTATTTACATATCTGTTAAAAACTCCCTACCACTTCCGACATTACACATGAGTGAGAGATAGAAGTGCATTCCCTATGTTACACATGAGTGATAGAGATAGAAGTGCATTCCCTACCCTCACGGAGCCCACAGTCAAAGAGAATATATATTAAGAGTGGGTAACAATCCTAAGAGTTCCTGGCAAGTAAGGTGAGGGAAATATTTATAGGCTGATGTGCAAGACGGGAAAGGGCACAGGCAAGTCCAGAGTGAAGAGCAAACTCCTGGTCTTCTCTGTCCTTGCTGCCCTGGCAGGAAGGTCACATGTCATCCTAAAGGCAAACCTTTATTGTGAAACAAAACAAAACAAACAAAACAAAACAAAACAAAAAAAAACAAAAAAAACAAACACCCACTGAAGAAGTTTAGACAGAAGATCTGTTTTGGTTATTTAAAAAGACATTCAAGTAGCAGAATGGTAAATGAATTGAACTTCCCAGTAATATTCAGTGAATTAAACTGTAAATTTAAATTGTAAAATGTAAGAAATGTCTCCCTCCAGCATTGACAATAATAAAGATATGTCATTTCTTCTTTGATACATTCCATTAAATAGGGCAGTATGGGTAGGATCATACTTTTCATTGTTAGCTTTTATACAGGGCTACATAGTTTGCAAAAATGTAGTTTTGAGAAAAATCAATGAAGAACTGAAATACCTATTTTCTGTGAAATGTGCTAAATGCAGTGATTTGGTAGCCACTTAAGCATAAGAGATAAATTTTAAATGGTTAAACATCTTTTTGAAACAATCAATCAAAATGTTATCATTGATACCAGCTTTCAAATTCCTAGAAATAATTCACTAATACCGAAGACATGTTTTTTTTAATAAATGAAAATAATTGTTTACATTTCAAAAACTGCTTGAGGGTCTAGAATTGAGATTAAATCTACTGCCTAGCAATGATTCATATTTTATATTATTTTACATTTATATTTCAATTATTAATATGATTACTTCTCTTCATGAAACATTTTAAATAATAGTGCCTGATTTCATGTGTTCCTTGTGATCACATACTGTTCTGGTAACCAAGGATTAAATTAGATAAAATAGTATTTAACCTTATCTTCTTTGGGTACTTAGATTTACACAACATGAAAGCTGAACTTGGACAGTATCTCATTTTACTCCACTTACGGCACTTGTCATCATAAAAAATGAGCTGCTGTGTTGCTTGCACACATATTTGCCACCCCTGAAATCCTGTTTGCCACACTGATTAGACACTTAGGCCTGATTTTTTCTTTTTCTTTCTAAGACACGGATGATGGTTTTTCATTGCTGTATCACTCACACTTCTTTTTTAATAAGCGTGCTATGTCTTTACTGCTAAGCAGCTATTATTTCATTCTTCTTTAAAAATTGACCACATTTTATTTAGCATGTCCACAATAAATATTTTTGAAATAGTAAATTATTATTAAACTGTGTTTTATTATCATCCATAGAAGTGAGTTAAAGAAATGGGAAGAAAACAAAAGAAATAAAGATTCCAAAATAAGGAAATTTAAAAATTCACAAAATGAACTGGCTTTCATTATTACTGTTGTAGAATAATTACAGTGTAATTCTGTAAAGTGCTTAGAATTTGTAAAATACTCTCATTTTTTAAAATTCGTTTTAAAGCAATGCCATAAAATAAGTTGCCATTAGCTACATTTTACAGATACAAAAATTTAGTTTTGGAGAAAATATTGGACATTCATGGTTACTTTGCTAGGAAGTAGCAAAAGCTAGAGCATGGATACAGAGCAAAATCTTCAACTTCAGGGCTACTCTACATTCCATTGTAACTTTTATGCCATTAATACATAAAATGTACCAGACCAATACATTTCATCTTTTGTCACTTGGAATACACCCAGAGCAACCAGCCTTTCGCCTCTCTGCTTCTCACTCTCAAATACTGGTTTATTTTTCATAACATGCCAAGACAAGTTCTAGAGTTTATTTTATTTTTTTTAAGATTTTTTTTTTTCTGACAGAGAGAGACAGTGTGAGCAGGGGAAGGTCAGAAAGAGAAGGATACACAGATTTTGAAACAGGCTCCAGGCTCTGAGCTAGCTGTCAGCACAGAGCCCGACGCGAGGCTCGAACCCACAAACCGTGAGATCATGACCTGATTGAAGTCAGATGCTTAACCTACTGAGCCATCCAGGCACCGCAATTTCTAGAGTTTAATAACTAGTTGTAGTAATTAAGCCCGTTAAAAATCTAGTAGCAATAACATGTTTTCAAAAGGTAAAAATAGCATTATGTTTGATATGTCTTTACTACTAAGCTGCTATTATTGCATTCTTCTTTAAAAAGTGATCAGATATATATGCTCTCAATTATCTGTGATAGTGAATCAATGAAACAAATACATGCCAGAATAACAAAGTATATTATAAAGTAAATATAAGTTTATATTTAAGCTGTTATATATTTTGTTTTAATTAAAATAGATGCCCTAAATTTAAATAAATGTATTTTTTCTGAGTAAGTTCCACATAGTTGATTAATCCTGTACAGATATGAGCGGGAAAGAAAAAAGGAGAAAGAAACTTTGATATATTTAACAGTATTAGCATTTATTTGATAACATTCTCTGGGCTAAAATAAAATAATGTTATTCAATAAGGATTGTAAAAAGATGCATAAGTCACTAAATATATGTTTTAATAAAAACATTATGTTCTAAATAATTTTCTTTACTCTGTTATTATAATTTTTAGACAAAAGTATTATACTCAAGAACTTAAGACTACAAATATCTTAATGGCTCCAAAGAGTTTTCTAATATTAGAAATATATTAGATATATTAAATATATTAGAATATAATAATATATTTCTAATGTACCATTTCCCTTTAAAAATAAGATGTACAAGATGGTTCAAGTATAAAATTTAATTTACTGGGAACTCTATCATCAAACATAAAATAGATATGTTCTCTGAAGTGAATATTTCCTATGATTTTAGAACCTCTATCATTACACAAAATTATTTTTTCTCAAATAAGCTATTATTCATTTGCAATTCCACGTGAAAGAGTAATCCTAGATTGAAAGCTAACTAAAAGCAATATGGTCAGTCTTCATATCCTCTGTTAGGAATGTGATTTGCAAGCAATTTATCAATGAATGTTTAATAATTAAAATGAAAAATAAATTCACTAAAGCACGGGTTGCAAACGTCATTGACTATTATGTCCTATTATTTCCTCTTTAGAGGAAAAATAATCCATCACATAAATGAAAATATAATTCACAGGGGGGCCTGGGTGGCTCAGTTGGTTGAGCATTGGGCTCTTGTTTTTGGCTCAGGTAATGATCTCTCAGTTCTTGAGATCCTGTCCCACGTGTGGAGCACATAACCTATTTGGGATTCTCTCTCTCTCTCCCTCTCTCTCTCTCTGTTTGAGATTCTATCCCTCTCTCTGTGTCCCTCCTCCACACACACACACACACCCCGCTAGCCCACTCTCTCAAAATAGACAAACATTAAGGAAAAAAAACAACAAAAATAAAATTGACATTGTTGAGTCCTTCTCATTTTAATGTTCACTTCATGGACCACCGTTCTCATTTCCTGTAATTGCTTTCATTTAAAACACAAGCTATATGAGAATCTAAAGGACTAAAGTATTAAAAGTACTAAAATCTGACAAAGCTGAATGAGGACACTTGGATATTCAACACTTTTTCATTGACTACCAAGTGGCTGGGATATTCTTTTTCTTTTTCAAAAACCCTTTTTAATTTACCATTAGTGCAGTTTATTATCAGCTTCCAATCACTTCATATTATTTTAACTGTAGGGACTGTTAACAGGATGAATAAATTATTTTTTAAAGGGACAGAAACTCCCTATGGATGCCCACATTTCTCCACAGAGCTGAGATCTAGTGAGTATATTTTTAAATTGGCTTGTAGAATTTATTTGCCAAGGTCACTGGAGTTAGCTCATTGGCTTAGTGTCCCCAAATGACTCCAGGTGAAAACAATTGAATATTTCAAGTGGTGGGTATCTCTCTCATTCATTACCTCAGAACAATTGATCACAGAAATTATGCTTACACAAGAACTTTCCTAGTGAGTCTCAACCACTGGTTTTCTTTTCGATGGATTTTTGAGACACAAATATCTCAATTCTTATGTGACAGGATTCTGTCACATATAAAACCAGCTTAAAAAAAAAAAACTAAAAAAAAAAAAAAAAGAGCATGATGACCTTATAAGCAGCTTGAACCTCAGTGGACTAGGAATGAGTATATTTAGAGTGGACTTTGGGAGGAAACAACCATTTCCCAAAGATTGTTATTGCTTAATGAGATCCGTGACCACACATGCATTATGTGGGATAAACATGGCTCCCTGCTGGCTCCCCAAAGCCTGCTGACAGTTGGTGGTTATGATGTTAACTCACTTTAACACCCTAGAAATGTTTTAATGTCTTTTTCTCCTATTTCTATAATATTAGACCAAGGCTTGGATCCACCAAGTAGAAAATATAATAGAAACATTAAAATAGTATAAGTTGGACAGTCTCTATAGTATTTCTGTGTTGCTACTGTAAGAAATGCTTATTTCAAGAGGGCATCTTCTTCCATTTTCTAAAAACAATTTTGATAATATCTATAAACTGATCAGCTATAATAAAAAATCTTTACCTATTAGCTTACTTTACTAAATCCTATCCTGTTAGTAAAGGAAACCCAAGATTAACATTGTACATATTTTGCCTAGAACTATTTGTTTTGATTGCTTTGCAGGAAAGCAAAAGTATAATAGTCTGGTTTTAAAATGACAAAAATAATTTTTTAAAATGTATTTAAAAATTTCAGATTATTTTATGTAAGGAGTAGCTCTTCTAACTGACAAGTAAAACATGCCTATCAGGCATTCCTCATTGTCCCCCTACCTGAAGAGAAAACAACAGCATCAGCAAAGCACAGTGTTAACATTCAAAAACGATATCTGGTTCAGTTGTTTTCAAAAGCTGTATAGAATGATGTGTGTAGTATTAAAAGATACAAAGCCAAACCTTGGTTTTGTCTTCATTCTGATTTTCTGACAGAAAATCTTTAGCACACACACTGATGAGAAAGCAAACTGCCCTTTATGTAAATTTATCACTTAGAACATTTACTTAGTATTATACAATCACATGAGTCTTCCTAGAAAAAAATTAGCTTTTTTCAATAAGTACAATACTACTTTTGGAGCACAAAAGAAACAAAAGATGTTCCTTTTGCCCCCACCTGTTTATTTTTTAAGGCAAATGTAAAAGCCTTATATGGGTAAAAATAAATAATAAAAACCTAAAGCCTTTTGTTTTTAACCCATAAAAGCAAAAATAATGTCATTTTAGTAATAACACCAAGATCAGAATAGTATTCTAGATTACGAATAATTTATTCTCTCTACTTTCAGATACAACATAGTAGTGTATCCCATAGGATACTCAGCATGAACACAAAGTCATTACTTAAAGCACTATCAGTAAGTTAATAAGTAGTGGGAGCAATTTTATGTTTTAATGTAGTCAATGTCATTTTAAACTATTTGAAAGAAAATAAATTATATTTCTAGTGACTAAACTCAAAACAGAGTATAAGAATCTATATTGAAATTTATTCCTTGACAAATATTCTTTTCTCCTATTATCCTACTATTCTTCTATTATAGTCCATTACTTTTTTTTTTAATATTTTTATTTATTTCTAGGAGAGAGAGAGAGAGAGACAGCGTGAGCAGGGGAGGGTCAGAGAGAGAGGGAGTCACAGACTGAAACAGGCTCCAGGCTCTGAGCTGGCAGTCAGCACAGAGCCCGACGCGGGGCTCGAACCCACGAACCGCGAGATCATGACCTGAGCGAAAGTCGGACGCTTAACCAACTAAGCCACCCAAGCGCCCCAGTCCATTACTTATATTTAGAGATTTTAGATGATTTCTTTTGGAGAGGACTTTGAAAATCTCATCTTAAGAAAGAACAACAGCATCTGCATGTCTTATTATTCAAGAGATAATCTTGTATTAACCACACTGAACTACATAACTACTCTTTTTAGGTCAATTCTCTTGTTCCTCACTAACTTTGTACCAGCAATTCCCTATGTTTAAAGGTTCCATCTAGGACAGCAAGAGACTTTGTGGCACCTTTGTGCTAATTAGAAAAAGAAAACCCCTCTGCTCAAATATAACCCCAGACTAGGGCACAAAGCTTGGTAAGCAGAGTGTGATGTGGAAGTCATTGCTCCCTACCATTCCTCTGCCTAGTCCTTTTGAAGACTCTGCAACAGCCTTGGTCTCTCCCACTATAACTTCACTGGTTTATAAGCATCATTGATTGCCAACTATAGGCAGTAAATATACATATACAGTAATAAAATATAATAACTAGAATGTTTTGAGCAGTGATTGTGAATGGTAGTATGTATGTATATATACACACATATATAATGAATATATATATATATATACACATATATACACATATATATAATGAATATATATACACATATTCATGTTATTTTGAAGAGACAGCATGAGAGGAAAGGGAGAGAGAGGAAGAGAGAGAGTCCCAGGCAGACTCCATGCTGTCCGCTGAGAGTCCCATGTGGAGCTCAATCCACAGTGAGATTATTACCTGAGCTGAAATAGAGTCAGTTGCTTACCTGACTGGGCCTCCAAGGCACCCCTGTATATCTCTATTCTATATTTACATCTCTTGGAGCTTTTTTGCAAATAGGCATCCAGAGTTTCAAAGGGACTATGTACCCTGGCCAATGTGACATAGCTAATAAGTGAAATAGTGTGGATTGGAACCTAAACTGACTGACTTCAAAACATAATCTCTTAATTTCAACCTTAATGGGGTTTGTTGTTGTTGTTGTTGTTGTTGTTGTTGTTTTAATTACTGGGACTAACTAAAGGGTAGGTTCCTGGATTTTTACATGTAATTTTCTCTCCATATCTTAGAATGGTAGAAAGCACAAGACGGTCTTACAGCAAAGAACTTGGAGTTTTTAAAGAGAGACTTTTGTCTACAGATAATGTTTTAAATTTCTTTATTGGATTATTTATAACCTACTAGGAGGATTTACCAATACTATCTCCCATTTATATCATATTATAAAATCCAGCCAGCCACGAGACAGGAAACAGTCATCTATTAGAGTGGGAATCCTGGGATGAACAGTACTGCTTTCCATTCATAGAATGAATGTCATTCTTAAACATTTTCATCATACAAGACCATAAGACAGAATATAGTTACAAAAGCAATCATTATTACTGCTATAAGTACTAATAAACTTTCATTAATTGAGTCCCTAATATAAACAGGATATTTTATAAGTATTTTCTCAAACCCTCAAGACATTATAGTAGATATTGCTGCATTCATATATAAGGAAACTGAGATTTGAAAAGATAAAGTAATTAGCAAAGATAATAGAGCTAATAAGTGCAGTCTTTTCTTCTACAATGTTCCACAACATTACTGCTGAGCACTGCCACAAAGCAGATGTACTTTCCATTTCTCTTGGTATTTGCATTATTAATTCTACTATGTCTACACATACCTAATACAACTTAGGAAGTATTCTGTCCCAGAATATTCATTTTGAATCCAATCAGACCTGTAGATCTAATATCCTATTTCTAGAAAACACTGGTGATACAGAGCTGTGATAAAAAAGTAATGAGAAAATAAGACAAATTCAGAATATAAAATACTCTATTATTGGCAGAATGATTTCAAAAGATAAAAATCATGAAAAAATATGACAGGGTGCTGTTCAATATAAAAAAGTTGAGACAAAATAACCAAAAATAAATTATGATCTATTTAAAAAGAAAAAAAAAATTAAAATTGATAAACTATATTTAGAGGAAACTAGAGAAATTTTAAATGAGCCAGCAAGATCAAAGAAAGAGGATGAGAAATGAAGGAAATGATCATTTTTGCTTGAGCAATTAGGGAAGATTTCATGGGATACAGGTATTTATTCAATGTATTCCAAGACATTGCTCTGTGATATTTCAGCCTATATTGATTTCCTCAATGTCTAGACTCTAATGCTAACAATAGCATTTTTAATAAATATTGCTAGGTAACATTTTTATATGTAAACCTCTTCTCTCCAGGATTTCATTTTCTATTCTTCTAATGGGCTCTGCAGTGCTCGCTACAAGACTACATAGTTGACACTCAAGTAGATTGAGGCAACAGATGTTTTTTGTAGATACAAGATCTATAAGTCTTCTTTCTAGCATCAAGTATATTAACACAAAGCAAAATGTACTGTAATACAACTCTAGTGTAAACTAAATGATGAAAGGATTATTTCAAATTAGTCATAGCCCCATGCTCTTTTTTACAAAATTTAATCAAACTAGATGCTAATAAAAATAAGTTTGTCATTAGCCAGCAGGGGGAAGAAAGATCCCTTCATTGGTTGCAGAATACAGGCTCAACACATCTTGGTGAGGTGGGAGCCTTTATGCATTATTCTCCTTATTTTACCAGGCAGGAAGTAGACACAGAGAGAGGCTAAGTGACTTGTCCAAGGACAAAGAGTGAGTCAGATGCAGAGCTGGGAATTGAGCCCACTTCTCCCGGTTCCCAGTGTACAGCTTTTCTCAGCAAGCCATAATGCCTCTCAGATGGATCATTTCCTAAAATGTATTAAGTTGTTAAAAATTCAATATGGGTGTTGCATTGCTTCCCAAATAGTTCTGTTTCTCACTAACTTCCTAGAGTTATTATCAGAAGCTAAACTGATGGTTGGATCAATAATCTCACATCTATATTTTTTTAGACAATATGCCATTAAAACTGGATTTATCCAAGCACCTAAGATGAAGCAGACTTTTTGGAGAGTGAGGTTGTGTTTGGCTCTTCTAGCAGGTGGGGGAGGATCTCAGAGTGAAGGAAAGAAAATTGCAGCTCAAAATTGGGAGAAATTGGAAAAAATAAGAACAAGACTGCATCAACCACCAGAAAGGCTTAAAAACAAACAAATGATAACATAACAAAACAAAATAAAACAAAAAATTCAAGCAATGTGAGGAGTGCAGTGTGGGAGCACTTAAAAAGGAAGAAAATAAAAAATTCCATGCATTGAAAAAGTGGATATCCTAGGCCTTTTGAAAAGATTCTAGACACTTGTATTTATACAAAGCCATGTTTCATTAGCTGGAATTTTACACATTGGTTCATTGGTTCACCTTGCCCATGAGACATGGGGTGAAACTATCTTTTTTAATCACAAGAGACATACTGTGCTCTTATTGTGCTAACTAAACCAGAAATGGTAAGGAGGCCAGATGCTAACACTCCTGTATGTTTTCTGACTGATCATTGGACACATCACCAACTTATCACTGTGCCCTTTACTAAAGAAACCCAGACTCAACTATAGAATTTCTTCCAGTATAGCAATATGAAAACTCCCCAGTCAAGATTTGTCCAAAAGATCAAATCCATTCACTATTTCTGGCATATGCTTTTCTATTCACTGCCCATCCAAAAGACAAGATACAAAATCCCTCAAGGTTCATAGACTCACCTGCAAGATCTGATCAAACCCTCTGCAATTATCCTTCATATGACTTATGAATTATAAGCCATAAGATTTATGAATTATCTGAATTAGACCATTAACTCTCTAAGGGCTGAGATGCCTTTTTAAAAAAGTACCTAAAATTTCCTGAGAAAAGATCAATAAATATAAATTGATTTTATAAAATTTATGTGTTTTTAAGTACCTTTAGAAACAGTGATATTTGAATGACACAATAAGCATCATCACCCATAATCATATTAATTCTGAATTTTAGTCAGCAGATAATCAACCAAAGCAGTGATTACTGTATTAAAATTAAAGAACTGAGACAAGTGATATCTTTTGGACCACTGAAACAGATCAGTAAAGGAATCATTCCTGCAATTGTTTGCCATCCTTAAGATAACCTTCTGCCATGGAAGAAAACAATTTGTTTAAAAGTCTCTGCAATTTCAATACTCCATGAAATTTTCTAGAGCAGTGATTGATTCCAGGGCAAAAATGGAAAATTACAGTGAGTCTGAATCATTCTGGCACTGTTAGAAATTAAGAAAATGCTCAAAAACGGATGGGGATATCTCAACAGGGCAGAGTAGCCAATCTGAAAGATTTCCCAATGCCAAAAGTAGAATAATTTGATCAAGAACATAAACAATAATAGTACTGAATTATAATAACAAATAATAAACTCAATACCTAAGAGTCTATACTGATGTAAGGAAGGAAGGAAAGAAGGAAGAAAGGAAGGAGGGAAGGAAGGAAGGAAAGAAGGCGGTGTTTTTTCTTACAGAATTCCAATTAATAAATGTAGAAAGAATGCGGGAAGACATCATCTCATCTAAGTGGTCAAGGTAAACATCATCAGTTATAAGGCATATTGACATGTGTCTCCTGATATGATACAGTGAACAGATTTCTTAGGTACACTCCTGTCAAAAATGCATAACCATGAGATATACAGGTAAAACAAACTGCAGGACATTCTACAAAGTAACTGCCCAGGATATTTAAAACAAACCCAAGTCATGAAGGTAAATCAAAGACAGAAAGATTGTCATAAACTGGAGGTTTAACTAAAGAGATATGGCAACTTGATGCCATGTTGAATCCTAGACTGAATGCTGGGATAGAAGCAACTCATTAGTGGACAAACCAGTAAAATACAGAAAAAGTCTATAGTTCAGTTAATAATATCTATTGTACGAATGTTATTTTTTTGTTTTAATAATTGTATTATAGTTCCATAATATATTAACATTAGGGCAAGCTAAGCAAAGGGTGTATGGGAATACGCTGTACTAATTATATGTGTTTTCTAAAATTCTCAAATTACTTCAAAATAAAAAGTTGTTTTTTTAAAGCTTGTTCCAATATTCAGTTTGGATATACTAATTCTTACATGAACAGAGGTGTGAAATATAAAGACAATATATGGAAATAGAGTACACACTAGGTTCTTGCTAAGTCACAGCTTTCCCAAAGAAAGAGAAGATGAAACACAAACTTAAGTGTGATCTCATTTATGTCTCAGCATGAGAACTGTCTACCCATTAGGATCATATCTCTGCTATCTTCCCTTCACTATATTTTTCTTTACCTTTCACTCTTTTCTTTTTTTTTTTTTTCATTCCACATTTCAATAATGATGTGTGTAGCAGAGCAATGTTGTTTTCACCATGTGACTGTTACTTATCATGTAAAATATTTTTCATGAGATCCTTGGAATGCTGAGACAGACTGAAACCATCCATATAGCATTCCCTCATCATTATTAAGAGAGCATCCATGACAATCAGTGGCATGTTTCTTCCTCAAGTGACAATTGGGTCTAATAGCATTAATTTTCTGTGTGGTCTTTAAGAATTTTCTCTGCACCCATATTCTTTCCCCCGAGTCTCCCTTTATGTCTCAAAGGAGAGAGGAAATTTTGAAGGCAGAGATGCATAATACTGTTGAAATTCTTCTTTGGTATTTTCTCCCATGCCATGAACTATAACAATTATGCACTCTAAATTTCAAGGCATTATGCTCAGCTCTCTAAGGGCAGCTTTTGTCTGTAATGCACCCAGTAAAATGTCTTTCCATTGTAACCCTAACTATTGGTTGATGCCTGTAACTGAAGGATTCCATAGTGAGTTGCAGGCTGTTAGACTGGGTTAGACTTAAATTCATCATCTTGTGTTTTTCACCCCTATAATATAGTGTGTGTGTGTGTGTGTGTTTTGCTTTTTATCTTGATGGTCAATACTTAAAACTTAAGGCATTGTGCATAAAAATTCTGATCCTGGGCCACTCTTAAATTATTTAAAGGTCTGGTAAACCTTGGCCCACATTCACCCAAGGCCACAATTCGCTCAGCTGCCTCTTTGGAAAATGTGGGTGTTCTCTAATTTACACATCACTCAGGGCACTTTCTGACTAGCCTTGCTCCTGTATGCATTTGTGTTTGCAAAACTTGCTTTACATCTTGCTCTTTAATTCATAAAGTTCAGTCAAATACATCTGAGTGCCACTACTTAACACAGTGAGAAAAGAAGTCCTAAGCAGTCTTTTCTGGAACTGGGGATCTCAGAAGCCATAGTCAATCTATTTCGTTCTGTGAAACTACAGAATAAATGTGGCCTATAATTTCCTCTCACCTACAGGAGGGAGGGAAGAGGGCAGGATTACTGCTTCAGTTTCCTTTATGTAATTTCCTGCTTTTTAAGAAAATGTTATATTGCATATCGAGTTCACTCACATAGTGACTCTCAGGCAAGAGTTTGAGACTTGGAGATAGAGCCATTACTGCTGAATTTCACTAGAAAGAGAGTTTTACTAATCCTCTTTGGCATTCATCTCTATATCTTGGTGGATTCAAGTAGCTTCAATCTCTGAAAGTTTATTTTTGACTTAAGCGATTTTCTTGCTATTGCTAGATTGTTCAGGTGTCTCGCCAGCTTAACTGTTATCTGAATAAGCTTTGTTTATTTTCCTTGGCTCTTTATAACAGGTTTAAGTCTGTTCCAAGGGGTCACAACATTTCCTGCCCAATGCCTTTTATTCTGAGCATGCAGTCAGTAATTATTTTTTTGCTTTACCTAAAATATAAATAACTCTCTTATACTTATTTTGAACTTTTTCCCATAGTGCTTTCGTTATGAAAGAAGAAAAGCCCTTCAGCAGACCTCTGTGTGATGTGAGCATAGTTCTGTAGTCAGGGAGTATAAATCATGCCTCGTACCCACAAATACACAAGTAACCCTTCCCCTTCCTGCTGTTTTCAATTACTCAGATTAATTTATTTCCAAACTTTTTGGCACCCCTCTGCTAAAGTACACAGCAAACAAATTTACAGTGAGTCCCAGATTAAATATTAATGCAAAATCTTTCAGCGTCAAATTTCATTTGGTTCAGTCACTCTAAAATTTAATAAAATTTTGGTGTTTATTTCATATTTAACTTATTTCTAGGCATAATGTTGAGTTTACTACTGAAAATTTTGGAACCAAATTGTTAAAGGGGCCTTTGACAATGGGAATGAAAAATGTACTGAACTTGAAGTCATACACAAATATGATTTCAGTGCATGCATCTAGCAAATGTCTACTAAACCTGCATGTAAGCTCTTTATACAACAAATAAATTGATTGAGATCTTTTGTTTCAATATCTTTCTTGTTGTTGTTGTTGTTTCAATATCTTATTTAAGCATTTCTAAAACTTTAAATGACTGAGCTTTGGCTCTTTTTATTTTAACCTAATGTCTTTAGTATTAGGTCTTTCCTTCTTTAACTGAAAGATGTATTGTTTTGAAAACTAAGAAAGCAAGTTATCTTTTTAAACATTCTATGTAATGGTCAGGTAGCTTTTGCAACATAATTTCTTTGAATGACATGAAGTATTTCCTTTACAATGCTATTGCTAGCAACATAAAGTAAAGAGTGTCAAAAATGCTGATTACTCCAAGTTGCTTTTATGGCACTAGATGACCTCTATAACAGAAAAAGAAACTGAGTAAGAATATTTTGGGGGCTAAGTTGTACTCTGGGATGCAGATGTGAATATGAAGTTTTAAAACCAATCTTTGACTTCTTCTCAAGGTAAATAAATTACAGGTAAGAGAGCCAAAGAGAAAGAGTAAGAAAAAAACAAAACAAAACAATGGAATCAAATCCTGAAGCAATCTCTAACTTAGGATGTAGAGTAACTCATATTAATATTCTTCATATTGATATACTTCATGTTAATAGTATTTCCTTCATGGGGTACCTGGGTAGCTCTGTTGGTTAAGCATCTGAACTTTTGATTTCGGCTCAAGTCATGATCTTCTGAGTTCATGAGATCTAGCCCTGCATCAGGGCTCTGTGCTGACAGTGTGGAGACTGCTTGGGATTTTCTTTCCCCTTCTCTCTCTGTCCCTTCCATGCCTGTGCTCACACATACAGTCTCTCCCTCTCAAAATAAATAAAATAAAACTTTTCTAAGAATTTTTTTTTACATTTATTTATTTTTGAGAGACAGAGTGAGACAGAGCATGAGGGGAGAGAGGCAGAAACAGAAGGATACACAGAATCTGAAGCGGGCTCCAGGCTCTGACCTACCATTCAGCACAGAGCCTGATGCAGGGATCAAACCATGAGATCATAAACTGAGCCAAAGTTGGATACTCAACTGACTGAGCCTCCCAGGTGCCCCAATAAAAATAAAACTAAACAAAAATAGCATTTCCTTCAAACACTGTAATCTTTTCTTCACTTTCACAGACCTCCTGGGTTCTGATATTTTTTCCTTTTCCATCAGTTTTATAACACCACTCCCTCCCTCTCTCTCTCTCTCTCCTTTCCTCAACTCTTTTTCCTTTCTAGTTCCAACAAGAACTCAATAGACCCAAATGAGTTTGTTTTATAGCCAGAAGCAATCTTTCCCTGAAAATCCAAACTTGCACAATTGTTGAACTAGAGTTTCATTGCTTTTTCTGGTTTTTGTTGTTTAGTTGTTTCTTTCTCTAGTCTATAAATCACACTGACTGGTACATAGTACTTACTGTAACAGTTATTCAATGAATGTGTGGATAAATACAGAATAATCCAAGGGCCCTGACTGACAAAGAGAAATATCTAAGTCATAAATGCTTACCCAGTAGATTATACACCACTTACTGTCACTACCTCTTTGCTTTCTACAGTTTTCTTGGAATTTTGAGGCAGGGTAATGAGTACAGCCAATAGCATCACACTCACAATATTCCCTTAATCAAATATTCATTAGTAGGAACTCAACTACCAGAACAAATTCTTCTCAGTTATGTCCAGAATTTGGGGTTCAATGAAAATGAACTCTTAAAAACTCTGAAAATGCCAGAGTTTCCTCTGGAAAAAAAAATTGCACGAATGAATCTTTATCACACTGTCCAATGCCTATTCCTTCTGTTATTACATTGACTTAGATCAGTGGAAATAACACCAAAAAAAAAAAAAAAAAAGAAAATTCCTGCCAGATTTACTGTTTGGAATGTAACTAAGTGCATTATTTTAACTAAGCCCCCAAAGAATACTATGAGTCTGACTCTACTAATTCAATTCTGCAGATATGGTGTGGGAAAACATGAGGAAGTAGGGAAGATGGTACTAGTAATTCTGAAATATAAGGGAAAAGATAATAAGGTAAAGAATATTGCAGGGTCCACATGTGACCGTCACATGCTTTACACTTAGAAACATGCTGCAGACAAATCAATTAAAGGTGCTGCAAAGAGAAATGCATTAATTTTTAAATTCTCTACAATGTTAACTCTTACCTTGAAAGATAATAGCTTGAGGCTGTATTTCATGGCTTATCTTCCCAATACACTGGCTGATGCTGTATTTAGTGTTACAGAAAATCTTCCTAAATTAAAGATATGAGTTGCTCCTCTACCTTGTCCTCATATACACAGCTATCCCCTCATTTAAGCTACCAACATCCTTCTCCAGGATAATTATGATAACCCTTTTACTGGATCACTGTTTCCTTCTTATCTTTCTTTATTCATCAACACCAAGCGTGAGCTCTTAAAAATTAAGTTGTCTCATGTCACCTCTGATTAAACATCCAATTGCTGCCCGTTATAATCGCAACAAAACCCAAATGCCTCACCTTGATTTGCATGGTCCTGTGTGATCTATTCTGACTACATCATAAATATCCCTTTCCTCAGTTTTCCTCTTTCTCAAACACACAATTCACTTCAAACACACAGCCTTTCTTTCTCTAAAATACCAAATTCTTGACTACCTCACAAGTGTTTGCATGGAAAGATCCTCCTTCAGAACTACTCATACTTGTTCCCTCTCATTCTTTTGTCTCAGCAAATAGGTCATCCTTCTCTAAAGGCCTTCTATGATTACAATCACCAATCACTTCTCTTGATTACATTATTTAGTGGTATTTCTTCTTAAAACATATTATTTGTTTGTTTGCTGAATGTCTCCTCCTGCACTTAAATGTAAGCTAAATCAAACCAGTTACATTATCTAACTTGCTCACTTTCCTTATTCTCAACCCCTAGAAGAGTGCCCCATACATATTTATTCCACTTTGTTGAATGAGTGGATGTATAAATGAAGGACCACCAGCCACATGGATTGCTTCAGGAATCATATAATTTCAGCAGAGAAATAAAAAAAAAAAAACTGAAAAGAAAAGAAAGTGTCCTGAAAATGTAAGGGAATTCTGGTTATACAGTGGGATATGGGATGCATTTTGTTTTCACATACATTATCGTCCTTGCACTCATGGAAGGTGCAATAGACACCACTGTCTGTTTTTTTCAAGTTGGTTGGAATGGTTTTCTGTAAAACTCTTCTGGTGCTTTCACAGGCACCCAGATTAAAGTACACACAAGAGAAAAGACTCATGCCCTTCATAATTTTATGCTTTCCCAGCAATGAAAGAAAGTAGGAAGAGTGGAAAAAGTGCTAAGATTCTGGTTCTTATGCTATTGGAATTAATTCCAAAATAGTTGACAATATCCTTAACAAGTACAAATAGGGAGAAAATATCCTAGTGGAAAAAAAGAGCTATATCCAAGGATGGGCAGATGCAGAATGTTTAAATTCTAAATTCTACCTATTTAAATGTTGGCCAGTGTTGGAGTAAATGTTCACATTTCCCTCCAAATAAGATTTGTATGCCACTAGTATTATGAGCCATCAACATTATCTGCATTATGTTGCTGGTGAACTCCCAGTTTTTTTGTTAATAATGACAATACAAAGACACAGAAAAAAGGCCTGCATTATGAGTTAATAATTCTATCTATAAATTTTAGTTACTTTTATAAAAATAAAATCTCAGGAATATGAATGCCCAGTAGCTACAATCATAGTATTTTCACCTGATGAGGCAAAAATCTCACCCATGAGCTGGCATCATTATCACTGTACTTTCAAGAGCTTAATTATGAGAAAATGCCTTAAAAATTAATAGAGTTGAATAAAGTGGAATATTTTAATAAAGCATACTTTCTATTTTAACATTTTCATACCAATAAAATATACTATTAAAAGCTTTAGGAAATGCACACAAGGTCTTAGATAATCTAAAAACCAATTTTTTTTAAATTTCTAGAATATTTTAGCAAAAGTCTGAGGTTACCAATTGCCATACTTATTTGGTGTGTGTGGATTGAAGTTTCAATAAATGCTTTCTGTCAATGCACTCTGTCTTAGCATTTTTGTCCTTCCTCTCCTACACATCCTAATTTCTAAAGAAAACAGATTATTCTAAACCCATTTCTGTTATCAGCCTTATATACACAGTTTTTCTCTTTCACAAATATCTTAAAATACCCTAGGAACACTCAAAGCAAGCAACCACAGCCAAGTTTCACTTCCCTTCTCCCCATCCCCATTTTTAGCTATCTTTTCTCATTTTAAGAAGAAAGGGCTAAGATGACAAATTGTCATTAAAGAAAAACTCAGCGGTAGAAAAATTCTTAAGGAATTATGTATTCATATTTCTAAAGTTAAGCTGTCTTGGAAGTCTTCAAGAATGTCAATGTAATGTGGAAAAGTTAGGAAGAGATGTCCTACTGATTGTAAGAATAAAACAAGAGACGATCTGTGGTACCTTGATCTTACCTAAAGAAGAAATATATTCTTCCGACTAAAATGAGGTCGTGTTTCAACAATACCTGTCTTTGGTCTGAAGGCTAAGCCAGCCAGGACAATGAGGTGCATGCATCTCAGGAAGAGATGTCTGACTGTTAATAAGAATACCTTGTGAGATAAAATGTAATGCTGGCATCTTAGCAAGGCAACGTACTCTATCTTCTTCAAGTTTTCTTTTTCTTTTATTTTTTCTCTTAATAAAGTTAGAAGGAATCTCATGTGAAAAGGTATTTTCTCAACTCGTTTTCTATAAAGGATATATAGTTATAATATTATTCACTTGTAAATGGAAACTTTAATCGATGCATGACTATGTCTGAGGAAAATAGGAGTAAACAGTAAGAATGTATTAATTAAAATTACTTTTCATTGTTTCTATAGGTAAAGATACCTTTGACAAGTGTTGCATATTTACAACTATTTTGAAATATTTGAGAAATCTCAAGTGTATATAATATATTGTTCAATGTGTATGAGGGGGAGAACCATTAAACAATAAAAGTAAAACAATCATTACCATCTTAAGTGTTAGCCTTTTGCACTGGTGGTACTTATAAGAATCTGACCTACTAAAGAAATCAACAACAAATGAATAGGCCCATTTATTTAATCACACCATTGCATCTTTTAACCATAATTGGAAACCTAATTGCAATGAAACTAAGTCAATGTGATTGCATGAGAAAGTTATTATAGTCTCATTTATAAACACACCAAATCCTTTAATCCATTTTATCATGGCAATGATTTCTGCCATATATCCTGTGTTGAGATAAAGCCTTGACTTTGAAATAACATTTAGGAATATATTTTAATTTTTAAAAAATATTTTACAAAATGAGAAAATAAATCAGTTCAAAAAGTCAATGATGAAAAATAATAAATTTCTAATTACTCTGAATAAAGTAATTATCTGAGAGTGAATGAATTCAGGGCATGTACTACCCATCACATTCTGATAGCGTTGTAGGTTCTTATCGTAACCTGTGATAAAAATATATAATTACTACTAAAAAATATTAAATTCCCCTGTTATGACAGAAATAAAGACATAGGCACATATGACTTACTTTGCAAAGGATAGAAGATAGATATAACGGATAAGCCTTTGAGGGTAATGTGTTATTACTGATGTTTTTCCATAAAGCTCAACTTAAGACTTTTAATGCAAGATCAGTTTTATTATTTTATCACATCTGACTGGCTTCTACCTAATACTTTGATTCCCATTTAGTTACAAGTCAGTTTCATCAATTAGTCGTCAGGAATTTCAGTCAAAATAATTGGCTTTGAATAGAGATAGCCTAAATCAACAGGATGGAGAGAAAGACAGAAAGAATATTTTGGCATCACTGAACTCAGAACAGAGCAATAAATAATACATATTTACTAACTTGGCCTTGTAGTTATGCCAGAGGGAAAAAGGGAGGCCACCAAATCATTTATGAGGAGAAAATATAGATCTAAAATTGTGAAGGCAACTTATATAGCAGAAAAATTTCTACTAGAAAAAAATACATATAAATTTTAGAGGTCTAAGCTTACTTGTTCTGATGTGTTACAAAATATGCTGAAGGCTTCATTCCTCTTTCTATATAACATAAAGAGATCAGATGTACTTGAAGAGATTGACATTTTATCCAATTGAGGGAGTACAAAATAGTGAGAACGGGGATTAAATATTTTGGCAAGCACAATACTTTTCAAAAGCTAATGATGTAAATAGACTCATTGGCACATATTGAAATTAGTCCAAAAGTAACTTTTTGAACTCTAATTTTTAGAGATATGTTCATGGTTTTATAATGAATGTTGAAATAATAGAATGGTTGCCTCCCCCAAAGGAATTAACAAACTCTAAAGATCTCCTTCTAAAACAAAGCAACTGGAAAATGCCCCCCAAGGCCTGTACCTCTATTCATCCCTATGCCTCTGTTTAACGGGTTTTCATATAGGTTAAATTTGGGGAGTAACAATCCACAATGGAATGTAACAAAGAGGATAAAAAGTATTCCGACACTTTCCTGTTTGATTGATTAATTTCTGTCCACCCTTGCCCACCAAAAACCAAACAACAAAAACATCTTGTTATTTGTACTCTCTGTGCATCAAGGTAGCTTTTTGCCATTAGTCTTATGTTAAATATAGGGACCCAGATTTCTTCTTCTAGGTAGTTTTTGAACTGCCTTGAGTAAACATGATGGTTTACTGATAGAAGTTTGATCCAGAATATTCTGGTTAACTCATTATTATAAAGGACTCAACCTTTTACTTTACTTTTGTTTAGCATTGCAGCTGCTAAAAACATTGCTTCAAATGATAAGTACAGAGGGTATCATAATTACAGGTATTTCAAAAGCAAAAGCATTTTAACATTTATATCCTCCACTGTCAGATTTTACTACAATAAAATATTTGTTACATGGGATTTTATCATTAGAATATTGCATGTTGGGAGTTGAAACATAATTCTGAAAGTTCTTCCATTTCATATTTTTGTTTTTCAAGGAGGCAATAAGCCCAAAGATAGACATATTTTCTGGAATTTAGAAATCAAAATTTCATGTAAAAAATCTATCTGATTTTTGGGCTAAGAAGATTTTATATGTATATATGTTATTTATATAGTAAGCGGGTTCCACTTACTGCTAAATTAGTTTAACTAATGATATCATGTTGGTACAATCATGTTTAACTTTTAGCATTAATTCTACTTCTTTTGAATGTATCTATCTAAAGGGAAGACAAGTGTTTCCTTTGTGCAAGAATTGTTTTGACAGACAGCTACAGAAGATAGAGAAATCTTTCAATACTGGTTGGTACTTTTTACAATACAAAATCCCTATTACTAGGAAAGAATTGAAGAAAAGAGAGTGCACATTTTAAGACATAAAAATTAATAGTCTGATCATGAAAAAAAATGATCATAGTAAAATATAGAATGCAGGGAAGATGTAGAGACCCTTCACCATTACAATCATTGCAGAAGACCAAGTTATGTTCAGTTCAGGTTACCTTAAATAGAGCCTAACTTTATGGTATACTCTAGTCTCTGAACAGAAAATGACAAGGCAAATAGCAAGAAATTAATGTTCTGGATCCAATACACTTGCAAACTAAAAATTTCTGCAGGTCTCTACTGTGAATGACAAGTAGCATTTAGAAAGTGTCATATCACATTAAGAATATATTTACTATTTCACTCACTCCTCACTCCTTCTAAGAAGATAGACTTCCTTCCCTTCCACTTAAAAAAATCACTTCCATCTTAATACTTCTAGCATTCTTAATATTTGAGTTATCTGCAATATTCTTATGTACCTCCCTATTCTTAGAGGTTTAATTATATCAAACTTTACCTTGATGGAAGTTTCTTTAAATTATTTTTATACTGCAAATATTTCCATAAGATAATTAGTATGGAATGAGAAGAAAATATTTATTTTAAAAATTATTATTTTGTCTAAATATACTTTAATCTCTTCTTTCCCTCATTAGTCTGTTCTCTGCTTTTTACATTCTTTTTTGTGTTTAAACACATTGAAATTATTCTTTGTTTTCCCATTGTCTCCCTTCATTCTTATCAGTTTCTAAGTAAGCTTGAGAAGAGAAAGAGAAAGAGAGAGAAGAAGATAAAATCTCAAAGGTTACAGAGAATTCTTCAAAATAAAACTTTGTTTTGTGGAATACATGGGTCATAGTTCATTCTTCCTTGAGGGGAGGAAGAGTAAAATTTTGACACGCACATGATTGCCATTTTTAGATGCCTTTGTGGACATATACATTTAAGTGATTATAACAGCAAGAACTTTAATTATTTGGAAATATGTTTCCCCTTCTTATCTGACTCAGGAATTTTTTAAAAGAGATTAGTGTTAGATCTCTCAATCCCCTTTATTTTCAGAAAATTTGACAACTTAAAATACACTTCCTTTTAAGTCTTAATCCCTATCAGGCAATACTTTGATATGATATGACATTGTAATATGACACATTGGTTGATGCTAAGTGAATATGATCTATCCTTCACGTTTTGCTGTTAAGAGTTACAAAGATGTTTCCCTTTTTAGATGTGATGAAATCTAACAAGAACTGACATGTACATTATCTTAACTCTATATCAAAATCAATATAAAGCAAGAAAATAAACAATGTGAAATTAGGACAAGTGGATGTATGCAGGTTGAACACAAGCATATAAGTTAAAGTATTAATCTGTTTAAAAAAAATGTTTGTGTTTATACTCATAAACTTACAAACCAAAGAGCAACAGAGGCAGAGGGTAATACAAGTATTTCTATCTAATTCATACAGTCTAAGAAGTCACCCATTACCCAGTACAAATTTGGAGAACCTGAAAGTGATTTCTCAGTTTCTGGAATGAAGCTAGCTCCTGCACTACAAGCACACCTGTGTAATTCACATGCCTATTTTATCCTTCAAGGACAATTGACATAAGCCTTTGCAAAAAGCTACATCTCATTAACCTCTTTCTTGAGTTTATATTCCTATATTGTCTGTTTCAGCATTTCACTGAGGAAAGTTTGTCATAATGCAGCATTGTCTTCTTTTTCAACTTTAAACAGAATTTCTCTCCCTCCCCCCCCCACTTTCTTTACAAATGGGACCCACCTTTTTTACATTTGATAGCTACCTCTGGCAATTTTAACTCCTTTTGAACAGTTTGGAAAGTTGTGTTAAATATACATGATAGTGGCAAAATGTTGGTCTATAACTATTTTTACTTGTGCTATCTGATAATAGTACTTTTGATGCTAACATGGTGATATATGACACTACTTTAGTTCTAGGATAAAAGTAACAAACCTTTTCCATATGTCCTGTTTATGTCTTAGATATCACTATCCCTCATGGGACTAAATCTGTACCAAATTATAATCCTTTTAGCTATTTAGTTATCTAACTCAGGAGAAAATTGAGGGTCTATAGTTTAACTTTTTATGATATATACAATTCTCTTCAGGTTTTGACTCTAATCGCTGCAGCAACAACTCTCTCTCTCATAAACACATCTCAAATCACTGAGGACTTAGCTCTAGATGAGGTCAAATTTGCAGAGATTGGGGACTCAATCAGAAAAAGCCCAATAGCAGGAGTCTGCAGTGCCATTATATTTTGCTAGCTCACAGGGCTGAAAAGCTTCATTCTGTTCATCTGCTCTGGTCCAACTTCAAAGATTCTTCCTAAGAAAGGTTGAGAGCTGATTGTTCCAGATCAAAGACATCATCATTTCAAGTTAGAGCTATGTGCTTCCATTTTATCAGTATAGTTTTCAACCATTCCACACCAACTTCAAGGCAAGTTAAGACAAGTTTAGAAGCTATATAGTTAGGTAGGAATGATATGCTTAAAAGACTATCACTCAGTGAATGTCAGATTTTCCAAAGGAACTTAGTATCAGACTCACTAATGGTAAAGGAAATGCGTTCAACATTTGTTTATAACGACTATAAACTGGTTGCCAACAGCAGGTTGTGTAGAAACACTGCAATTCATTCCCATTTTTTTTCTTTTCCATAATGAAGCAATAATTTTTAGTCAGTTCATAATTCACTTCATAGAAACGCATCACTAAATTTCCCAATGCAACATTTTGTCTATTTACTTGACACTGGTATCCAGATATCCTTTCTATCTTTCTTCTCTTTTTTTTTCTAATTAAACATTGACAACAAACCAAAATTACGTGTGTGTGTGTGTGTGTGCGCGCGCGTGTATGAATGATACCCCTGATTTTACTTTAGGGAGTTAACCATTCCGATGCTAGTGGCCCAAGTATTCATCTACCTTTTCTTTTTCTTTTTCCTTTTTTCACCCTTGCAACTGTTGTCAAAGACCATCAAACTTGCACAGGGATTCCTGGGTTTCCAGATCAAAAGTTTACACAATCTAGATTTATTAACATTCCCACCTCCTCTCTCCTCTTCTCCCCATGTACATTCTCATTTCAACTTCTACCACTCATCAGCTATTTGGGGAAGAAAAAAAAAAAAACCGAGAAAACAAAAAAACAAGGGCAAAACGTCAGTAGTGCGTAAGCGAATCCTGGTACCATGAGCTGTGTCACAGACCTTCAGAATCAAAGAAGTCAAGTTCAAGCAGGTGCCTGCGCCCAGAAGCGCCTGAAAGGCTAAACCTCTCCGCTGATGACATGAATCTTTCCTGAGTCAGCCTCTGGAAGGGGCTACAGAAACGAAAGGGGCTTGAGTCGCTGCTTTCTCCCCTCCACACACCCTGAGTGCAGCAGGTAGGGAAGTTAAACAGGAGCTAAGTTGAGGGAACACACACAACGCGGAGAATCCGGAGCCAGCAAAAGCTCGAAGCAATGAGAGTCAGCGCGCAGGGTAGTCTTGGAAAAGAGAATTCTGATCCCAACATCTGCAGCGCTTGGGTTGCGCGGGCAGAAGCGCGCAGTCCAAGTCCAAACGCTCCCGTGGGGGGGTGGGGGGAGGGGGAAACACAATCAGGACCGGTAAACGGCCAAAGGAAAAAGCTGGGGGTGGGAGGAAGCCGAGGACTCTGGCAGCTGGTTCTGAAATCCCCCACTGCACCTCTCACCCCCACGAGGCCAGTGATACAGTAGCCAACCGGTCCCGGGGAGCGGGGCCACAAGGACTTAAGTTTCACACTCACTTATCTACCAGCATCGCCCAGCAGGAAAGCTCGAGGAAGAAAGGCGAAACCAGGAGGGAGCTATTTCCTTACCTCGGTCGGCTCCCACGGTCAGCCCCTTGTCGATAGGCAATAATCCCGAGAGAGTGAGTAAGGCGAGGAGAAACTCGGACATTGTGGTCGCCCGGTAAGGAAGCCTGCGCTGGAGACTGCTCCGCGGCGCCCTCGGCCCGGCGGCGGCGGCTCGGAGCCCCGAATCGAGCAGCGTCATTTGCAAATGTCACTGGAAATTCTTCAGCTCAATGAGCCCAGCCAGTCCGCCTTCTCCTGCCTGGAGCAGGATGTGAAAGGTGTACGGATGCGCGCGTGTGGGAGGGAGAGAGTGTGTGTGAGCGCGAGCGAGCCGCTCGTGTGTCTTGACTTTTCAATGCAGGGTACGTCTGATCTTACATCACGCAAAGAGGGGCAGTGAGAGATGCCAGCGGATGGGAATTCACTGATTAATCACCGAATCCGCCACACACCCCTCCGTCGTCCACATAAATCACATCTATTACTTAGTAAGAGGCATTTAACACAACAGGAAAATACCACTGCGAACTGAGAGCACCACAAATCACAATTATGTCGGTCTCCTTGAAGAGAAAGTAACTCCAAAGCTGGTTCTGTAGGGATTTGGGTCTTTGGCGAAGGGGGAGACTTCTGCATTGGGCTAAGCCACCCAGGCCCGCCTAGGAAGCTCCCTGTTTAACAGCCAGCTCGGAATTATCAGCTACAGCGCTGGGATGCTTCTCTCGGCAAAACAGATTTGATCCCTTCTCTTCCAGGAAGCTTCCTTACCGGGAAGGAAGGACAAGCCAAGTACCGAGCTTCTCTTTAGGGAAATGGTTTCCTCTGCTCCACACACAAATGCGATGTTTCTGAATTGCTCTTTTAAGTTTTATGCTGAGTAGCATCTGGGGACAAAGATGCAAAATTTAGTGACTCAGCAGAAAAAAAATCACGAAAACAACCCCCAAAGTCATTACCCCTTGCAAAAGAAGGGAAAGTGAATATAAGGAGGTCCCTAAGCAGGGAATCAGAGAGCAAAGAATCGGCAGTTTGTTTTGCAGCCTGTTTCTCTCTTTAAAAAGGTTCCTCAAACCATTTTAAACATGTTTTAAGTATTTTTATTGTTTTGGGTTTTTTTTTTTTTGTTTTTCTTTTTCTACATAGTACAGTTATAGTTTAAAAACTTTACCAAACCATCCAAGGCATGAACATGAATCAGTGAAATAAAAAAAAAAAGTTGTTTTAATAACTACTTGAGGTTAATATAATCATCCAAACCCCCCAAATTTTAGCTAAACATTTAGAGATAGCTAAGAAGTTAGAACTCAGAAATCTTAATAGTTGCAGGCCTATTCTTCCTTGTAACGTCCATAATTCTTGGCTAAGAACTAAGGTTGAAAAACGTTTAATGTTTGATATTTTAAAACTTGAAATGGATGTAAGGGAAACTATAAGAACAAAACTAAAGAACAGGATGATTGAAAAGCAAATGAAAGATACCTTAAGAACTTTGTGCAGTTTACTGATAGAAGCAATATAGATGAATGTTAGCACTATGAGCTAGCTGTTCATGAGAGCAAAATATCCAGAAACATATTTGGCTGCTCCTTAGAAGTCATTAAAATTAGACTGCATCAAAGAACACAGAGGTGACTCTAAGGGAAATTACCAACAATCTGTGGCATTTGCCTTTTTATACTTTGTGATTTTAAAATATGTCCTTTATGTCATTTTTGTCATACTATAAATTTTAAAATTGACTTTCCTTTGTATATCAAACCATTTAGTGTCTTAAAAGATGACTCCTTCCATCTTTAAAAGTGTACGTTTTCTTCTCTTCTAAAGTTGTTACAAGTGTAGTTTTACCTAGTATTGTTACAGTTTCACAATAAGATATACCATATAGGAAATATATATCCTATTTTACTTTATACTAAAACTTTACAAACTTTGGACTGAGTGGCAGAATTCAAAGAGTATGGGACTAGGGTTGGGGAGGAAGGGTAAATTTAGAATGATACTCAAAGTAACAAAACATTTCCTTCTCAAATATCCACACACCTCTGCATTCTATGAAATATTTATTCTTTCACTGGGAAAAAGCAGGTAGGTGTCTTTCTGACATGATCTCATTCAGTCAACTAGGAGGCCAGCTATTAGGAAATCTATACTCACTTAAAGTCTTGGCAATAAAATGAAGACTGCTAACAAACCATGCCAAGGACATCCAGATTCTGCTTCTTTTCTACTATTATCACTGATTACCTCCCATCTCAGAACTGCAAGGTAGAAGAAAACAGCCAGGAAGAGAACAACCAAAGACTTACCATGTACTCAAGTTCTATGACTGAATATCAGTGACTCATTTGCTTCTGCAATGTATGTACCAGCCCTGGATTCCACTGTCAACTCTTAAAAGGGAAAAGTTATGAAAGATAATCAGAGAAATGAATACACAGCAGATTTTGTATTCTAATGTATATTCTAAATATGTTGTATTCTAAATATGTAGTGCTTCCTAATAATAAAACTACTAAGTAAATTAGGCAGAGTAAAAGCCATATGATCTCTTTTACATCATCTGCTTTACTTTTTAACTGCCCTGAATTGAAGAAAATCAAGGATGCATTGTCCACACATTGCCATCAGAATAATAGAGCAAAACATTTTTTTTTAGTGATCACAAATCAAATGGTCATATGTGAATGATACAGGACTCAAAACTGTGGTGTAAAATAGTGGCACTAATTGTGGAAGGTTAATTATTAAGTAAAAGGTTAGTGACCTAATGAAAGGTGTGACTTGCATTTAATATCAATTATGCATTATTCTTAATTCTATCTACAAAAGAAAATTGGGGACCTATTTTAGGAATGTGAATAGATTTACTAACAAAGACCTAAAGGGTATAAAAACTTGACAGTAATTGGGTAGAAGAGTGGATGCTTAGGCATGTTTCAGTGGCCAAGTGGACATAACATATGCATTTAGATGCATGTCAAGCAGATTTTTAAAAACAGAATTGTAATAAGGACATAGTTTCATACCACAAAGCCATAATAGTACATAATAAACATTTTATCTAGTAATAGGTAAATAATTAAATTTAATAGACATATATTTATCATTTAGTAATAGACAAATGGTCTAAAGCTGAAATAAGGCCAATGTCAAAATGAAATTGATAAAATTTTCTCACATTAAATCACTTTGTAGCTTTTCATTGAAATTGACCAATTCATCAAAAGAGATAGTTTTTATCAGAATCTTTTAGGCTTATAAAGATATAGACCAAACACGAGTTTTAAAATTAAATAATTTATGTCAGGTTTTGAATAACCATCAAGTTATAATGGAGTATAAATAAAAGGGAAGCATAAGTATAATTTTCTATGAAATACTTTATTCCTCATCATATATGCTTTAGTGAGAAAGAAAATTAATAAGTTATATTATTAGTGAAGAAAGAATAGCAAGAGTTACTCTTCAAACTGTTTGTTTCTATGGCCCATTATAATTTCTTCATTCTAATAAGAGTTATTAACACTGACAAGTTAAATAAATTAATTCATCAAACTATAGAATGTTATGAAATCTTTCATTGAGATAAATTAAACAAAGTAGAACCAATCATTCTTACTTTCCGGTCTAAACCAACACACGAATATTAATTATCAGTCAGTGGTAATCTTATACTTCTCAATTAGAGCCACACTTTGCATACATGTGATCAACATCAGATTTCATTTCTGCTAACTTGATTATTTACTTTTGCTACTGGGTTTGTTGTTGTTGTTGTTTTGTTGTTTTACCATAGATAGTAATTAGTCATACTCTACATGCCTGGAAGTCATGTTAGGGGGAGGGTGTGTGTCTAAACAAACCAAGGCCAACAATCCATCTCATGAAGTGGTGTGTGTAAAGTAGGGTTGGTCTGAGAGCCAGGTTGCTAGGATTTTCTACAGCTATCATTCCAAGGGCTACTAGAGTGCCTACGTTCCCTTTCCACACAGAAAAGTTGCCAGGCAGCTGCAGACACAGGATGAGAAGGAAAAGAAAGGCAGGGGGGTAGGAGTTAAAGAAACATTATTAGTGCTTAAGTTTGAAAGAGAGCTACTCTGGACAAAACCGCTAAGAAAAAAGAACTTCAGATTCATTTTATTTCTCAAACTGCAGCATTTTAATGCATATTTTTAACAGCTTTCATTCAAAAGTTTGATAGCTATACGTGTTTGATATATTGCTGTTTCAACTAGGACAAGGGTATTCAGTCAAGATAAATAAGATTTTGGTGCAACTTTAATTCCTACTATTTGAGAAGTATTAGGTAGTATGTATACCTGAGGAGAAAATGAAGCATTATGCAATTACCTAATTAAACCTGGAAAATAAAAATATTTCCAGGCAAAATAAGGTTTTCTCTGTGCATGAACCTCACTTTATCTTTACTGTCATTATCTATAAATACATTAAAATATACATATTGCAGTGAAAAGACAAATGATAGTCAATTATAAGTTTCAGAGGATAAATAATAGAAGTTCTTAATGAGTTGATTGTTTTATTTTTTCTCTGACTCTTGTTTGATAACTTTTGACAGTAGGAAGCGAATAAAGGACTTCTTACTTAGACAATATATTTGGGCAACAATTAACATAAATAATAATAATAATAATAATAATAATAACGATATGAACTCAAGAGATAAATCCTGTGGTGCTTTTTATATATGTCTTTAGAAGACACAATCAGTAATAATACAATCCATTTGTGTCTGGAGAAGGGGAATACAGAAATGCCAAAAGCTCATCAAATTCTTATCACTTTGTGTGGAAATAGCTCTGAGTTTCAGGTCAGTTGCTGCTTATAACACTTGCTGCTTTCAGTGCTTTTTGACTACATATACCATTGGTCAGGTTGACCTCAAGCTGCTAAAATAGAATTAATGTTTCATGCTGAGAGTGGTTGTTAGTGGTCCATGGTCAGAATACATTTTGTTTGAATAAGCCTTGAAGTCTTTTTCTACCTGCAAATTATTGATTTCTGTCCTTTTAGTTGTCTTTATGCTCCTTAGTTTTAATTAGAAACTCCTAGATTGTTGCTGCTGGAGGGAACATTCAAATCATTTCTTCCAATTTACTATGTTTTATAGATGAAAAAGTTAAGGACAGGAAAGGTGACTACTCTTATGTCACACATCTTACTAATATCAGAAACAGCCTTTGAATAGTTTCCTGACTCTGTCCTGTTATGTACTGAGCTTTGTTGATATTCCTTTAGATTTTTCCTAGCTCAGAGGAGTGGTAGTCCAGGGAGTTTGAATTAATTTATTAACTTAATACTACATATTATGTAACAGTTACTCTACTCAGCACCATGCAAATAACTCTATAGAAGACAGATGTGGCCCTTACACTAAACAGAACTTAAAGGCAAAATCAAACATTGTTTTTCTGCTAATGACTGACTTTCCAGGCTCTTGTGGGAACTACGTTGGCGTGAACGTGTGTGGCATGGTGTGACACATGATGACACAGGTATCATCCGACTACTGGGATCATCCACTAAAATCAGGGCTGTACTTTCTGAGTAAACATCTTTACAAATAAAGTTTTATAAAGAGACCCGAGACTTCTGCTAAAATTTGACTCTGAATAAGAAATCACAAAACATATATTCAAATTTATTGAGTGTTGTTACCAGCATTTAGTCAATCAGCATATCATATTTCCTTTGATCTAGAACTCAGCAGCAAATTCAGAAATGTTCAGAATTCAAAACATTTAGAAATGTCATCAGTGATAATACAAATTAATCAAAGCTGGTGGATTCTGTTGTGTTATGGATTCAATAGGATGAGAGGACATAAAGAAGACTGAAGAAAGTCTGGTTCAACTTTAATTAATTTGTTTATTTTTATTATAGCTATTAATTGGGAATCTTTTAAATGTTTCATCCACTCTATGTTGAATAATTTCCTACTTTATTTTATTTTAATTTTTTAATGTTTTAATTTATTTCTGAGGGAGAAAGAGAGAGGCAGCATGAGCAGGGGTGGATCAGAGAGAGAGGGAGATACAGAATCTGAAACAGGCTCCAGGCTCTGAGCCAGCAGTCAGCACAGAGCCCGACATGGGGCTCGAACCCACAAACCATGAGATCATGACCTGAGCCGAAGTCAGACACTTAAACGACTGAGCCACCCAGGTGCCCCAATAATTTCTTACTTAATATCGAAATGAAATTTTTCTTATTTATTTTATATATAGTCTTTAGTATTTCATCATTTGCAACCCCCAACTATATATATATATAGTTGTTTTGCATGGGCTTTCCCTCACAATAGGTACCCAGAGATAATTTGTTTTCCTGCTGACTAATGGCTTTTTACTTCTTCCCTTGATATTATTTACTCTGTCCTATATCTGGTCTTCTCTGGTGCTTCTGACATGGAACACTTTTCTATAGCTGATGTACACAGGATAATACAATGATAAGGGTGGAGATTAGGTACAGGCAATGTACAGAGAACTGAGAAGATGAGATACTAGAATTATATTAAATGTACCATATGAATATTTTGATAAAATGAATTGCTGTTAAAATGTAACCAGTACTTTGGAGTGACAGTATCTTTGGCCAGACTTGGGGTTTTTTGTTTGTTTGTGTGGTATTTACTTTAGGGGAGGCATTGTTTTGCTTTGTCTTGTTGAGTATTATAATAAGAGTATTTTTTCTATTCCTTTATTAGAAATCTATCCCTTTTATATTCCTTATGTAGTAAATTTAAAAATAAAAACAAACAATAAAGAGAGGAATAAAATAAAAAAGGAAGAAAGAATAGAAAAAATAAACGCTTCCTCATAGTATTCCTTGCTTAATTACCACCAGGAATGGCTTCAGAGTTTGTCAACAGCTACATTTGGGCATGGTACCTGTCACAGAGTAAGTACCAAATAGGTGTGTGTGTGTGGTAAATAGAATACACTTGATATCGAGTTTTTATCTTTCTTCCCCCAAACTTTGCTTTAAAGAATACTTCTAAAACTAACTTTTCCAAAATATTACTTATTTGTTCTAAGTAGAAAATTGTATTTCTCTCTAATATAGGGAATGTCTTTTGCTCTCTAAAATTGTTTTTCTATTACAAAAATTATACATTTAATCACAATAAAAACTCAAATGCAAAAAGGAGCTCTCTAGTCCAGAACACAATGCCCTAATTTTATGTCAAGCCTCCATTTGTGGGAAGAAAAATAGTGACATTTGGACCTACATATATTTATCAAGTTTGTGAAAATGTGTGATATTATGCCTGAATACAGGGAAAGTTAAATTATAGTTGAAAGACCATTAAATGCTTTTATGATGTCCCAATGTTACATTCTGCATTATAAATAGACTTTACCAACAGGTATCATTCATATCACACTGAAAACTGTACTACATAACAACAACAATAACAACAACAACAACAAAAAGTAGTAAGGCATTATTCACAGGTACACAACAAGAAATATAGAAGAGAATGAATAGCAATGTTTAGACACAGTATGACCAAGAATATTTTTGGTTGTTCAGTCTTCCCTTGTGATTAAATGCATGTATTTACATTTTTAAAAAGCATCAATTTTATATTTTAGGTGGATATCAATCCTAATTTGTTCCAGTTTAACTCCCTGCTTTTCCTTGCCAAAAGAAAGTGAATGCAAATGACAAGAAATAATTTCTGTGCTCTTCACTGGGCTTTACCTGAAAACTATCATACAATTATTTGAAAAGAAATCATTATAAAGATAGATAGATGATAGATTGATAGATAGATAGATAGCTGCAGAAACTGACCTATATTCAGAGGCTATAGGAGATGAGTCAAAGGATTGTTGTTATCAGTCTTTACTGTGTATCCAAAACTAAGGAGGTTAATCAATTCGGACACTTCTAGGAAGGCACATCTAACTAATGTAAAAAATAGCTTGGAAAAGGTAGCATACTCTATTTTTCATGGAAAATAAAATGTATTAAACGACAAATAATTACCATGCCTGAAATTTGGCTGGGGGGTTTATAGAATCAAACACTGTCCAAGCTTGTAGGTTGCAAGTGAAACCAAATTATAGCCTCAAGTATATTATAAAGGCAACTGTCATTCAGGTTTTTTAGGTCTGAAGTTGGTTCCCTCTGCTCTCTCCTCCTCCACAAACTTCAGATTTATAATAGTCACAGTTTTCAAATCAAAATTAGAACACATAACTTAATATTATTGTTGAATAATAGGACAGACAGAATGTTTGTACTCAATATTGTTCCAGAAAATCACTTTTTTGGTCATAATAACTTTGTTAAATCCAAGAGATCTTAGTAACAAATTGTTTGTCTTCTTTAAAGCAGGGTTAATAGGATTAATATTTTCATTATGAGCAAATAGGCTGTTAGACTCAATCATACCTAATACAGGTATCTCAAGTTAAGGACTTAAAAAATGGTACTAGACATGATTTCTTTATTTCCTACTGTGATAGAGGTGAACAAGATAATTAAGGGAAGTGTACATGCCTATTTTAAAATTAAAAGTATACATTAAGGTTGCTTGTGTGAAAATAACAGGAAGAAAATGTACATCTCTGAGTGATGTGCACTATGAAGCACTTCAATGGAAAATTCAACAAGGAGATTAGTATTTAACATGCTTAATGGAGTTCATGTCACTATACTGAGAGTATCTAGAGGCTAATTTTTAACTTACCATGATATGGACCATATTAAAATAAAAAGAAACTTCTTATCTACAACTTCAAAATCAAAATAAAACATTTTCTCCTCTTCCTTTAAAGAAAACACATTTCATTTCAGTTAGGTGGCATCACAGGTTTTCATTCAGGTTTTTGTTAAAATAAAGTCTTAGCTACCAAAATGTAGTTCAGCTGAACAGCACACTGGCTACAGAAGTAGATTTTAGTTTTGCTCTTATTTTCTCCTAGCCCCACCCCAAGAAAACATCACCATCATTTGTTCTAACTTCTCTGTGCAAGTGGTAGACTAACTCCTTCTTAGGAATATTATTTCAAAAGTAAGTCAAATAGTTTCTCATATTATTCTGCTTTAAAACCTAGGGAGAATGAGGCATGTGATTCTGCTTTTAGTGTTTTCTACAACTAAATGTCTCCACGAAAGAATGACAATTATCTCTGGCATTGAACTCTAATGTAGGAAAAACCTTGTTTAGAATTTTGAAAATGCAAACCAACTCAGCTGTCTACACTATCATACCTTTATGCTTTTAGAATAATAAGGTTCAGAATGCCATTTAATCACACCTTTTTAATATCCCTTTGTCTTTCTTTAGGGAATAGAAGGAGAATGACAAAAAGTACTTTCATTTATTTTACTCAGTTTTGTTCTTTATATAAAAGGTAATATGAAAATGTGCCCAAGGGTTTACCCCTTTCCATCTAAACAAAATCTGACTAGAAAAGGAGGATTCTTCAGTTTATGGTACTTGAGTGCCCCCTATAGGATACTTTTTATATTTTTGTTCATATAAATGTTTAAAAAATGTTACAACGTAGAATTTTATTTAAAATAAAACTAAAATAATAAAAATATACATCTTTGAAATAAACAGTCTGTGATATATTTTCCCTCCACCATATTTTCCTATCTAAAAATAGGAAGCAAACTATCATTGTAAACACTTAGTTGCTTCTCTGCTTTTGCTAAATTTTGTCTACTTTTAAAGTTCTAATTTGCCTACTTTTCTATTGCACATTTGCATTTACAGTATCCATTACTAGATCTCAAAATGTGCATTAAAATTTTTGTTTATTGTATGTAAGTTTCTTTGCTTAAAGTTTAAAAAAATACTTAATTAGCTATATGTTTTAGAAAATAAAATATCCTTATTCTTGTGTGAGAGGAAGTTGGATTATTAATAGGGATGGGAAGAGAATCTTTGAACTGCTTAAATTAACAACTATGAACAATACTGAAATATAAATAAATAAAACACATACTTAACTATTCCTACAAATTTGATGCTAGGTGCATGGTGCCTGGGATTTCTTGGGCTTTATAAGCCTTTTCTTATTTGTAATATATCCGAGGTTTGTAAAGTGTGGACAGGAACAAAAAGGACATATATTCTAACCACATCCAACTATATCATACTCACTTTGCCTTTATCTAGTTTAAAAAAATACATATCAAATCTGAAACGTTGTGGTATTTGGTATAGCCCACTTAAGTTGATAGGACTGTAACTACATCCTTTTTAAAAATAGACTTCTGAGTTTATATTCTATGCAACATAGATTCAAAAAATGTTATTAATATCTTTGGTTTAGGAAACACACACACACACACACACACACACACACACACACACACACACACACAGAGGTTTGTGGTCCTTGCTAAAACCTTTTTGATTTTTATTACTTTACTTCTGAAAAACAGATGGCAGCCAGTGGTAAGGAAGCAATGATATAAATAGTCAATAAAAAGAAGTCTTAATTCCCTTTCTTGCCTCTCACCCTTCTGCTCTCATATTATTTATTGCACATTTGTTATGTGAAAGGCATGATGCTTGGTGCTGGATTACTCCAGTGGGAAGCCATCGTCCTGTTATCTCGAGCTATATGTCTAATAAGAAAACATGTCTGAGGAGACTATTAAAAAGTACCCTGAGAAGTGTTACAAAGGAAAGTATGCATAATGCAGAGCGGAGGCTTTGATAAACATATCATTCAGTCTCTGGAACAAAAAAGATTTCACCAAGTAGGAGATACTTCAGATAACTTAAATATTTTGCTATGAAAAAACTGAGGGACAACTATTCTAGCAAAAGGAATGTGTTATAGCACACATTTCTTGATAATAAATTTAGAGATAATTATCCAGAATCTAGAAAGATCAGAAGTCATCAGATAGTGTCGCATTTTATAAATCATATTAAGTAACTTGTACTTTAGCCTAAAGTCAAATAAAATGTATTATTTGAACATATCAAGAACTGTCCAGGAAAATATAAACCCATGCAAGGTAATTATATTACTTTGGAACCCATTATATTCACATTCTCACATAAACCTGCTGGGATCATCTCTCTCATTCTCCATTCCCCACAGCAGAATCAACCTAAATTCTAGTTTCCTATCTCAGGTTGTAAAAATATTCCTTTATCCATTAAATAATAATTTAAAGAATATTGGGCCAGTTAATCCAATGACCCAGGACCACATCTCCCTGGACTGCTTACCCCAATTTATAGATTCTAAATTCTTCCACGTACAATCTAAATGACTTGGGCCAATTACTTAAATTTTCCAAGTCATAACGTCCAGCTCAGAAGACTAGAGATAATGCTAGAACTTCCAAGTGTACCAGTTACTGGATCATGCTGACATCTGCTGTCATTCTGCCAGGGCCTTCACTTATATTTCATTCATGGGGATTTCCCAGGTAGCCTGTTGCAATGTGACCGATCTACTTAATGGCTAATCTATTAGTGATGCCACATGTTCTGGTCAGATCCACTGTCCATTAGCCACGCTTTACAAGACTCACTGGTGCCCCCAAAGGAGGAGATCAATGTACTTGGAGAGATAAGACAGACACATTTTAAAAAGATAACCAGAGATGAGAGGCAGCATACGAGAATTACAAAATTAGAAGTACAAAGGAAAAAGATTAAGTAGAAGGTACTGGAGGTGGACGATACTGTTATAAAGAAAACTGTGAGAATTAGAATTTCATTTAAACTTCAAAAATCTATCCGGTATTTATACTAATAGAGAGATTGCAGTTTCTTTCTATTTAGAAAATGTAACATAACTATTAAAAACATAATTAATCTATTATTTCAGGATAATGAAAATAGTCTGGTTATAGTATATTAGAAATTTCTAACAAAAAAATGCAGATTTAACAAAAAGAAAAGATTGTCCAATTTCTTATTCTAAATAAAGGCAGGCAGCTGATAGATGATATCTTATTTTTGGTATTTAAAGTGCTGACATTTTCAAATTTCACTAGCAAATATAAAATACATAGATATACATGTACATACATACAAATAGGTATATCTATAGAGATAAAACTTCCAAATTTCTAAAAAAAATAGAAGAAAACTTGATTACTAACAAGTAAAATAAACAAAGGAAAGAGGGAAAACAAACATATTTTTAAATAGATGATGACTGAAATAACAAATGTATCTACTGCCACAATAAATATGAATCTGTTAAACATACCAATTAAAACACTTCAATTTACAGGGGCGCCTGGGTGGCTTAGTCGGTTAAGCGTCCGACTTTCGCTTAGGTCATGATCTCGCAGTTCGTGGGTTCGAGCCCCGCGTCGGGCTCTGTGCTGACTGCCAGCTCAGAGCCTGGAGCCTGTTTCAGTCTGTGACTCCCTCTCTCTCTGACCCTCCCCTGCTCACGCTGTCTCTCTCTCTCCTAGAAATGAATAAAACATTAAAAAAAAAAGAAAGAAAAAAAAACACTTCAATTTACAGATTGTTTTTTAAAATTGTTTTAAAGTTCATTTATGTATTTTTATTTTTTTATGTTTTAAAGTTTTATTTATTTATTTGAAAGAGGGCAGAGAGTGAGAATCCCAAGCACATGCTGCACTGTCTTCCCCGAGCTCAATGCAGGGCTAGAACCCATGGAATGGTGAGATCATGACCTGAGCCAAAATCAGGAGTCAGAAACTTAACCAACAGAGCCACCCAGGCAACCCTATTTATTTAATTTTAGAGAAAGAGTGAAAGTGGGGAAGGGACAGAGAGAGAGGTGGGAGAAGAGTCCAGAACCTGATTCTGGACTCAAACTCATGAACCTCAAGATCATGACCTGAGCCCAAGATGGATGCTGAAATGATCGAGCCACCCAGACACACATAAGATTGAATTTTTAAATCCAACTGTATATTGTTTATTGAATATCTTCTAGGTAGCTTATAGTGAATAATGTGCAAGGACCTGAGGATGCAATTGCTTAAGGCATTAACAGTGCTTTCCTTAAAAAAAAAAAATCTTTTGAGAAAAAATAAGAGATAAACATAAGCCTTAATACATCAAGGAGAACAATATTGATACCACAAACAATTGAACTCCAAGGAAAAAGCATAAATTAATAAAAAGTATATATTGATAAAAGTTAGATAAAATTAATCATTACCTCATATTATATTTCACTATAGCTTAAAATGTAAGAATTTTTAAAACAATAATCAGAATAGAAAATATTAAAATACTTCAAAGACTTGATGGCTTTGAAAGATAAGTAAAGTCACACTTCTTTGCTCAAACTTGTGAAGGGAAATACTAATCATTTTGATTTTGATGAATGGAAACTCATACTGTATCTGTAAATAAAAATGTCATTCTCCCCAAGTTACCCTAAAATATTATGGAGTTTCAATTAAACTCCAAGATGATTTCTTCATTTTGAATATGATCAAATGGCTTTAATATTATTTTCAAAAATTAATACATATAAATAGCTAAAACAATGTTTACTAACAAGAGTAGAGGTGGAATAGTATTAGCACTAAAAAAATCATACAGGAAAATACAAAGCTAGACAAATTAGAGTATGCTAATAATGTAGAAATAAACAAAGACCAATTAAACAGAAGAGAAATCCCTCAAGTTTCTTAACATAGAAGAATATAATATAGCATACAGGTAGCTTCAATACAATGTGCAATAAATATCAAATAATTTGCTAGCTATTGATAGGATTTTTACATAAATATCACATATTCTCCAGTTTAAATGGTTACATATTAAAAACGATTTAATTTTTTTTCTTGTGTCATAAAAACAAAAATCAGCAAAGCCCAGAGTCAGGTACAAAAACCAACCACCCAGGGCACCTGAATGGTTCAGTCTGTTGAGTGTCTGAGTCTTGATTTCAGATCATATCATGATCTCCCAGTTCCTGAGATTGAGCTCTCCTGTTAGCTCTGCACTGACAGTATGGAGCCTGCTTGGGATTCCCTCCCCCTCTCTCTGCCCTTTCCTCACTTGGGTGTGTTCTCTCATTTTCTCTCTCTCTCTCTCCCTCTCTCTCTCTTCCCCTCTTTCTTCCTCTGTCCCACTAAATAAATGCATAAACATAAAAAAAAAAATAGAAAAGACTTTGCAGATAATTCGTGAAGAGATTCTAAAGCAGTGTTTAGGAGGTTTGTTGGTTTGTTTGTCTGTTTGTTTTAATATATTAAGGGCAGAAAGCAAATTGGACAACTACTGGGATCATATGCAGCCACTCTTAAAAAAAATTGCATTAAGGGATGTAAAGAAGTTGGTATGAAGACTAAATTAATGTATTTTGCTTAAGTCACTATTGAGGTCTTAAGAATATTCCAACTATTGGCTAAATATGCAACCTGCAGTTTCAATTAGCTACTCAGTTTAAAGACTGCCTGACTTTGGGGCGCCTGGGTGGCTTAGTCGGTTGAGCGTCCGACTTTCGCTTAGGTCATGATCTCGCAGTTCGTGGGTTCAGGCCCCGCGTCAGGCTCTGTGCTGACTGCCAGCTCAGAGCCTGGAGCCTGTTTCAGCCTGTGACTCCCTCTCTCTCTGACCCTCCCCTGCTCATGCTCTCTCTCTCTCCTAAAAATAAATAAAACATTAAAAAAATAAATAAAGACTGCCTGACTGTAGGTGTTTTATCAACTTGAATATCCCAGAACTTTGAAACGACATAAATAATAGTTTTTTTTTAATGTTTTTATCTATTTCTGAGAGAAAAAGAGACAGAGTGAGCATGGGAGGGTCAGAGAAAGAGTGAGACGCAGTATCTGAAGCAGGCTCCAGGCCCTGAGCTAGCTGTCAGCACAGAGCCCAACACGGGGCTTGAACTCACGAACCATGAAATCAGGACCTGAGCCAAAGTCGGATACTTAACCGACTGAGAGACCCAGGCGCCCCAATAGCTTTTATTTGAGTTTTAGAATTTACTAAACAGAATCTGTAAATAATTGGAGACAAAGCAAATATGTTTCTTTATGAGGAACAGCTACTACCTCTTAAGGTACTTAAGTATCTTTAAGTACTCAGTATCTTTAAGAATAAATACACATGAAATAGGGAATTTGATGTAATACCCCCTTAAACTTTTTTCTCCAAGGCACTTTAAATTCATTCATGGCAAAATGAATGAATGATGAATGAATGAATGAATGCCATGGCAAGGCTTTCAGGAGGTCTGTCTCCTCCAGAAACAGAAAAGCAATGGTAATAATACATAGTTAATAAACAATATTACACTCCGGATGACAAAATCTTCCAGAATCAAGTTTTCAGATGAGATGAAAAGTTGTCAGGTAGCTGAATGTCTACAGTCAAAATAAACTTAAGGAAGGGTCTTCAGAACTATGTTAATAGACAGTAAATAGTAAACCTAGCTTACTATAGAAAAAAGAAGTCCTTGAGTAGAAGATACAAAGCAATAGTTACAGAATAATGAGCTCCAATCTTTCAGTCTTGACCCTGAAATTTACCTGGGAAACACCAATGAAAGAGAGAACTAGGGTCGTAGCCAAGCAATTTGGTTTTTAAGGATATATCCATTCATTTGACCTTAGACAAATAGTTTAGAATCTTACCTTTAGGGTTTTTCTCTGTGAATTGAGAATAAGAATGTCCATTTGAGTCATTGGTATAGTTACATGAGATAATGAAAATAAAAATACTTAGTATAATTTTTGACACATGGTTGAATTCGAGGCAAGAAATAATTCTTATTTTATTTTATTTTATTTTATTTTATTTTATTTTATTTTATTTTATTTTATTTTATTTTTTACAAATAGTTTATTGTCAAATTAGTTTCCACATAACACCCAGTGCTCATCCCCACAAGTGTCCTCCTCCATGCCCACCCCTCCTCCACCCCACATCCACCAGTCCTCAGTTTTTGTCAGCATTCAAGAGTCTCTCATGGTTTGCCTCTCCCCCTTTCCCCCACCATTTCTGCCCTTCTCCTCCTTGGTCCTCTGTTAAGTTCCTCCTAATCCTCCTATACGTGCACACATATGATATTTGTCCTTCTCCGCCTGACTTATTTCGCTCAGCATAACACCCTCAAGGTCCATCCAGGTTGCTACACATGGCCAGATGTCATTCTTTCTCATTGCCATGTAGTATTCCATGGTATAGATAAACCACATCTTCTTGATCCATTCATCTGTTGGTGGACACTTAGGCTCTTTCCAGGTTTTAGCTATTGTGGAGAGTGCTGCTATGAACATTGGGGTACATGTGCTCCTATGCATCAAGATTTCTGTATCCCTTGGGTAAATTCCTAGCAGTGCTATTGCTGGGTCATAGGGGAGTTCTATTGTTAGTTTCCTGAGGAACCTCCACACTGTTTTCCAGAGGGGCTGTAACAGTTTACATTCCCACCAACAGTGTAGGAGGGTGCCCGTTTCTCCACATCCTCGCCAGTATCTAGAGTTCTCTGATTGGCTCATTTTAGCCACTCTGACTGGCGTGAGGTGGTATCTCAGTGTGGTTTTGATTTGTATTTCCCTGATGAGGAGGGATGCTGAGCATCCTTTCATGTGTCTGTTGGCCATCTGGATGTCCTCTTTGGAGAAGTGTCTGTTCATATCTTCTACCCATTTCTTCACTGGGTTGTTTGTTTTTCAGGCATGGAGTTTGGTGAGCTCCTTGTAGATTCTGGATATCAACCCTTTATCTGATATGTCATTTGCAACTATCTTTTCCCATTCCGTTGGTTGCCTATTAATTTTCTGGGTTGTTTCCTTGGCTGTGCAGAAGCTTTTAATCTTGAGGAGGTCCCAACAGTTTATTTTTGCTCTTAATTCCTTTGCTTTTGGGGATGTGTCAAGTAAGAAGTTGCTGCGGTGGAGGTCAAGGAGGTTGTTTCCTGCTTTCTCCTCTAGGGTGTTGATAGTTTCCTGTCTCACGTTCAGGTCTTTGATGCATTTTGAGTTTATTTTTGTGCATGGTGTGAGAAAATGATCTAGTTTCATTCTTCTGCATGTTGCTGTCCAATTCTCCCAACACCATCTGTGAAAAAGGCTGTCTTTTTTCCTTCGGATATTCTTTCCTGCTTTGTCAAAGATTAGTTGGCTGTATACTTTTGGGTCCACTTCTGAGTTCTCAATTCTGTTCCATTGGTCTATGTGTCTGTTTTTGTGCCAATACCATACTGTCTTGATGATGACAGCTTTGTAGTAGAGGCTAAAGTCTGGGATGGTGATCCCTCCCGTTTTGGTTTTATTTTTCAGGATTACTTGGGCTATTCGGGGTCTTTTGTGGTTCCATACAAATTTTTGGATAGTTTGTTCTAGTTTTGAGAAGTATGCTGGTGCAATTTTGATTGGAATTGCATTGAATGTGTAGAGAGGCAAGAAATAATTCTTGAATCTGGGTCACTTGACACATCAAACCACTGTGCTTCTTAAACTAAAAACACCAAAATAGAAGAGTCTACTAGTCACAAATATAAAAAGATTATTATATCTCATAAAATCCATAAAGAGGAGTGCCTGGGTGGCTCAGTTGGTTGAGCGTTTGACTTTGGCTCAGGTCATGATCTCACGATTCATGGGTTCAAACTCTGCATTGGGCTCTCTCCTGGAAGCTCAGAGCTTGGAGCCTGTTTCAGATTCTGTGTCTTCTTCTCTCCCTGCCCCTCCCCTGCTCATGCTCTGTGTTTCAAAAAAATAAATAAAAACTATTAAAAATTAAAAAAAGATCCATAAAGAAAGAGATTATAGTTGTCTGTCACACATTAAAAACAAAGGATGCCAGTAAGTGTCTAGATGGGTCATGGATTCTAAACATGGGTGCACATTAGGATCACTGGAGAACTTTCAAAAACCATAGCTTCTGGTTCCCAGGGTTTCTAAAACACTGTTCCAGGCTGGGGTGCTATCTGGATGATTCTAATATGTACCTTGGTAGAGAATACTAAATGAGAGTAGGAAGATACAAACTAAAATAAAATGAAAAAGGAAGAGGCAGCAAAAAATTCAGTTGAGAAAGATTTAGGATGCTGTGAGAATTAAGAAATTAGGATACTATGAAGAATTCAGATATGTAACTGCAAGTATCTCTCTTTAGATAAAAATGTTACAAAAGAAAGTGGGGGTCAGTGAGACAAGAGAACATAACTGACAAAAAATATTATATAAATATTTATATAAAGTGAATTGTCTCAAGAAACTTGTTGGCCCTAATAACGGTACAAAAAGAGATTCAATATAAAACTCTGCCAAATTAATATTAGACCGTTTTGTGTTTTAGGGAATTTGGGTAAATGCAAAGAATTTAATTCACCACATCTTGCATTAATGCTCTCTAACAAATGAGGGCTGGCAGGAGAGCCTAGATGCCTATCACTATTTTAATAAGAGTTTGAGGATGATGCTTGACAATGATTTCTGGTTCTGTAAACAGCACTAGAAACTGATGAGGAGCAGTCTTTATCTCACTACACTCTTGAAGAGATCCTCTGGCTTGAGGTTGCTACTGTTAACAGAGCCTGTAGTTCAGGTGCCTCTACCTTTAGTAATCCTAGTAAGCCAGATTTATTAAAAAAAAAAAAAACAAAAAAAAAACTGGAGTTGTTTATTTTTTCAGTGCACTGAGTTAGGTTGTTTGCTGCTCTTTGTCAGCATGCTCACAGCTGTGCCACCTTACTTGAAGTTCTACTTCAGCGTTCCCCTGACATGTTCAGTTTTGCACTTTTTGCTCACAGTTGATAACTCCTTAGTGTCACATACAAAAGCTGCTAAGGAAGTTACTCAGCTACCATTTACCTCCTGAACATGTCCAGTCAAAGGAAATAACTAAGCTATCATGTCAGTAATAACAGAATGAATAGTATCCAAGATATTTCTGGAAAACCTAGCATCCATGTCTCTGTCTTAGAGGAGACATTTAGAGACACAAATCATTTTAGAAGTGGAAGAGTCCCTTGGGACTTTCACTTGAAGATCCTCATTTTACCAAGAAGTAATATCAATATCCACAACCTAATAGGAATTTTCCAAATTCACACAGCTAGTTAGTAACAGAACTGACACATTTCCAGATGCTGTGCCAATAGCAAACTCTAATATAATATACCGTTACACCACATTAATTCCCCACTAGAAAATGCATAGAAAACACAATGAAAAAAAGTTGTTCAAGTAAAACGCCCTTTCTTATTAAGCACTAAAACGCGTTAGGGAGGGGAATGTCCAAACACCAGTATTCAATAATAGCTTGAAGTTTTCAGAAAACTTCCTACACATAAAATGCATGGCAGATTGACTGACAGGGTTATTACAGAACTGAGACATCCCTAACAAGAACTAGATTTAAATAGAGTATATGGCAATTATGATGTGTCAGTGGCTAATGAGGCATTCTCTGTTCTAAATCAATTCTAGGAGTCTTCCGTAACACTGATAAAGCTATACGTTCACACCAAAATCTGATATAACATATTCTATACTTGTAATGATTATGCTGATAAAATACGTTTTACCATAGCTATAGATTTTTTGTGAATTCCAACTTGGTTAATCACTGATCAACAGCGTAAATCAGTCTTACTGATCTTCAGCCGGTCCTATATGATTTTCTGGCCAAGGAAAGCCTTCAAAAATACTTGCAATAGTCACCATGGCATCAAACAAAGATAGTGGCCATGACAGCAGTGTAATTTTAGCTGGCATACAGTTCTGATGTTATTATAAGGGCATTTGTCCCTGCAGTGTCCACCTAAATAGGTCTCTAAGATTTTCCAAAACTGTTCACAATTTTACAATCTAATAATATTCATTTATTAAGTCTTTTCAATCTGACTTATGTCCCTACCAAACCATTAAAATTGTTGTCATTGAAGTCATCAATATCCTTTTAGTTTTCAAATCCCAACAGCACATTTTATTTATCTCTGTAACATTTTTGACCCTTCTTTCAAACTCTTTTCTTCTTTGACTTCTATAAAGTCTTTTTACTCAATTATTTTCTTACTTCAATAATGGTTTCTTTCTTCTTCAATTCTCTTCCTTCTTCCACCATTTATGTACTGGTGCTCCCAGGTCAAGGTCAGATCCCCCCCCCCTTTTACTTTAATTATGCTCCTAGTTTATTATAATTTCCACATCCATGGGATTGCGTATTTCTGAAAATTTCCATATAGTCTAAATATAATCTAATGATCCATCATCTATCAATCTATCTTATATTCCTATCAACATCTTTAAGAGATATTTTCCCTAAAGTGATCATTTGCACCTCCTATCTTATATTTCCTACATTCTCTATCACAGAAATGCCATTTATGCAGTTCCCAAGTCAGAGATTTAGAAACCATCTTAGATTTCTCTCTATTCTTAACCACATACATACAATGGATAAAACGGATAACTAGGTTTGTTAATTCTCTGTTATAAATATAATTGGTATAGACATCCTTTACACTTACACCCACCACTACTATCTTATTTCAAGTTTTCATCTTTGATCACCTAGTTCCTAAAAAACCTTTTACCCATTTTCTTTTCCAGGTCAGTCCTTCTTTCTTTCTTTCTATTTTTTTTCTTTTTTTTTTAATAGTTTACTGTCAAGTTGGTTTGTGCTCATACCCACAAGTGCCCTTCTCCATGCCCATCGCTCCCCTTCCCCTCCTCCCCACCCCCATCAGTCCTCAGTTTGTTCTCAGCATTCAAGAGTATCTCATGGTTTGCCTCCCTCCCTCTCCCCACTATCTTCCTCCTTGCTTCTCCCCCATGGTCCCCCGTTAAGTTCCTCCGAATCCTCCTATATGTGCAAACATATGGTATCTGTCCTTCTCTGCCTGACTTATTTTGTTCAGCATAACATCCTCAAGTTCCATCCATGTTGCTACACATGGCCAGATTTCATTTTTTCTCATTGCCACGTAGTATTCCACTGTATAGATAAACCAGTCCTTTCAAACTGACCTTCTATATTACTGTCAGGATGATTTTTCATTCTATCAGAGAAACTGAGTGAGATGCCGAAGTTCAAATCCACACTCATTATTTACTCACTGTGTGACCTAAAGAAGTTAACTCACATCCTCTTCATATCACTTTCCTCATCCACAAAGATGAATGGAATCTTTGGATTCTATCTATTGGAATTATTTATTAATATACTTCTTGACTTCTAGCCGGAAAGAAATTCGTGGTTCATCTCATTTACCTCATCGATATATAGATAAGGAAAGAGCAAAATATGCTTTCTTTGCCCAAGACCACAGAATAATTAAACGTAAAGACAGAAATATATTGATGATTTCCTGCCTTTCATTTGGTGTTGTTTCAATGTACCAATTTAGCTTTATTATTTTTACATTTATTTATTTATTTATTTATTTATTTATTTATTTATGAATTATGGCAGAGAGGGAGAGAGAGAGAGAGACAGAGACAGAGAGAGAGACAGAGAGAGAAAAGAGAGAACAGAGAAGAGGGCAGTGAGAAGGAGTCCTCTACTTTCAACAAAGTGTAAACAGCAACATGAACACAGAGAATCACAAATAAGAGGCTCCTTCTTCATGTCTCCTATATCACTCTTTCTGAACAAGTCCCATTGTGGTCCCTACAGGTGCCAGGATCCAGATACCTCCTTGGATGACCATTTCAAACTCTTAACCACTCTAACTTACCTCTCTCTCTTCCTCTCTCCATTCCCAAACATTAAATTGTTTTCTTATTTTCAAGATAATAACAGATACCTTTCAGAGGGCATTTATCCTATGAAAATAAATTTTAATTCTACATGCAGGAAGATGCACAGTATAGATATGCAGTATTGAAGATACACAGTATAAAATGAAAATTCAGAAAATAGTTAATAGAATATGGTACATTAATTTAATTAAATAATCAACACCTGAACCAATGTGAAAGTTTCTTAGTTTACAAGATTACATGCAGTAAATGAAACCTGGAAAATATTTATTTCAGTACTAAAAATATAACCATTGAGACTGTATTGGATATTTCAATAATAAATGAAGAGAAACATGGGATAATGGTATGTAGGAAAGATATCCTGTCTGGGCTCTTCTTCCTTTTTGTTATTTCTGATAGTATTAAAATATGGTTTTTGCACTACTTAAAAAAACATTAGGTGTTGACCTGATTGTTGGATTATATGGGAGATAAACATAATTTAAAATATTTCCAAAGAAAAGTGACATTTAAAAGAAAACATTTTCTTAGAGGTACCAATTCTCTCATCTTTTCATAGAAATGAAAAAATAGCTCTAAGCCTTATTTAGTACAAGGTTACCTGTTATTTTGTTCGACTGTCTGTTTTTAAACATTCTCTGTTCAGAGATTAAAATTATTCACTGTACTTCAAAAAGGTGGTGAAATTCAAAAGGAGTTCAAAGTTTATAATACTATTGGCATCCTTGAAATAATATTTTACTCTTAATTTTCATAAATAAATCAAGATTATTGTTTAAAAAGTGTTTGTTCACATTGTCAGTGGGCCCTTATTTTAAGAATGCATTTTCTAGCAAATCCATTAGCAAGCACTCTTCATTTTTTTCTGATGCCAGGCCCTAGTAAACAATCTTTTTTTTTTTCTTTCTATTTTTACAGTATTGACTATACTGGACTTTTTGTGTAAATGGAATTATACAATATGTGCCTTTTTATGACTGGCTTTTTAACTTAGCATAATGTTTTCAAGGTTCATCCATGTTCTATGCTCCTTTCTTTCTCTTTCTTACTGATGAATAATATTACACTGTATGGATAGACTACATTTTGTTTACCCATGAACCAATTGATGGGCATTTGGGTTGTTTCCACTTACTGGCTATTGTATATAATACGACTATAAACATTCATTAAAAGTTTTTTTTTTTTTTCCTTTTTGGGAACATATTCCTTAAGTCTCTGGAGACATAGATAGGAGTGAAATTATTGAGTCATATGGCAATTTTACGTTTAACTTTTGTTGGAACAAATTGTTTTCCAAAGTGGCTGCAAATTTTACAATCCCACCAACAGTGTATGGAAGCCCCAATTTTTCTACATATTCATCAATATTTTTTGTTCTATCTTTTTAATTTTAGCTACCCTAATGGGTGTAAAGTGATATTTCATTATAGTTTTGATTCCATTTCCCTAATAGCTAATAATGTTGAACATATTTTCATATGCTTATTGATCATTTGTAGATCTTCTCCTATTCAAATTATTTTCACATTTTTACTTATGCTGTCTTTTTCTTGTAGAATTGTAAGATCATATATACATGTATAGGTATGATACATGACTCTTATCTGTTATAGGATGAAAATCCATATGCTCCCACTTTTTGAACCATCTCTTCACTTTCTTGATGGTGGCCTTTAAAGACCATAAGTTTGAAATTTAGATGAAATCAATCTTATCCATTTTTTTCTTAGTTGTGCTTTTGCTGTCAAATACTAAAGTTTGTGGCAAAGTTTTAATCAATTTGCTCCTGTTTTATTTTTTTTCAAGACTGTTATAGCTATCTTGTGTCCCTTGCATTTCCATATGAATTCTAGGATCAGGCTGTCCATTTATACAAGGAAAAACAGCTGTGTTTTTTTATAGACATTGGATTCATTTTTTGTAATTTTGGGGAGAGTACTGGCATCTTAAAAAGATTGTCTTCTGATCCATGAACAGAGAATGTCTTTCCACCTACTTAAAGGTATTCTTTCATTTCTTACAATACTTTGTAGATTTCAGTATACAAATTATGTATTTGTTTTTTCAACTTTATTGCTATTTATTTTATTTTACTATTTTTACTGTTCATTAGAAAATGTATAAAAATACCATTAATTTTTGTGTAATGTCTTAAAGGCTACACATTTTCTGAGCCAGTATATTAGTTCTAATAGATTGTTGTATGCATACATATTTTTAAATGTTTATTTATTTATTTTTGAGACAGAGAGGGAGAGAGAGAGAGAGAGAGAGAGAGTGAGACCGAGACTGAGAATCGGAAGCAGGCCCCATATTGTCAGCTCAGAACCTGATGCAGGGGTTGAAGTCATAAACCACAAGATATTGATCCTGAATAGAATCAACAATTTGGACACTTAACGAACTGAACCACCCAAGAGCATACTTACACACTTTGTGTTAGCCATTTTACAATAAATTATATTTATTTATTTATTTATTTATTTATTTATTTCTAGGAGAGAGAGACAGCGTGAGCAGGGGAGGGTCAGAGAGAGGAGTCACAGACTGAAACAGGCTCCAGGCTCTGAGCTGGCAGTCAGCACAGAGCCCGACGCGGGGCTCGAACCCACGAACCGCGAGATCATGACCTAAGCGAAAGTCGGAAAGTCGGACACTTAACTGACTAAGCCACCCAGGCGCCCCTATAATAAATTATATTTAAAAATTCTAATTAAAAAATGAATCAATCAAATAAATAGAAACTCAGTCAAAAATTTAGATTTTTTAAAAAATTCTGAAGTTGGGTAAGCTTTTTTAAAACGTCAAATATAAATTATAGGAAAAGAATTTTCTAATATAGAAATTAAAAACTTTTTTCACCAAAACATACCCTAAAAAGAATAAAAAGGCAAATTAAAAACTGTGAAAATATATTCCATTTTGTATAATTGACAAGGATTGGTATGAGAAGTAGCAGTCAAAATTAATGAACTAGAGCAGTGTACAAAACTATGAATATAAAGTGAATAAATATTATATAGAACAAAAATACCTTTATAAAATGGTAAGAACAATTGAAGTCAATTTAGAAATGCATAAGAATAGATCTAGCTATAGAAAGGGAAAGCAAAGGAGTAACAAACTTGGGGCTTATCATATGGTTTCTTCATATTATACCAAGGGTGTGGAATTATGAGGGACCACATAATTAAATATATACGTAATTTTCAAGTCCCGTATTTGCGTGGAATACTGGACTTATAAGCTCTTACTACATTACAACAAATTAATAGACACACAGATAACAATCATGTTCAGAGTGGGTCCTGAACCAAGGATTATGATCAGTCTAATATTTTGCACCTGAGACCTATAAGATCATTGGGGAAAACAAAATGAAAAATATAGCATTATGTAGCATTATGTAGGCCTGTTAAAATTTAAGGATAATCATAACAATAATAGAAATGTTATGGTTTAGTTCCAAAGAAATAAAAAAGAAAAAAAGATGAAAACACCCACAGAAAGCATGAAAAGAAAGGAGAAAAGAAGAAAGTAAAACCTTGGTTAGTGTCAAATAATGAGTAAATCACAGATATAAATTCAAGTCATGAATAATAACCCAAAATGCTATTATATAATACTCAATAAAGGTTAGAGATTATGTAATAATTTTAACATATATAAGTTAGAGAAACACTAAAAGTGACATTAAAGAAAAAGCCATACTGGAAAATACTAATTAGAAAACATCTGGAGCGGTAATATTAATATCAGACAAAATAGAAGGGGAGGGAAAAATCATTAAAAGGAAAAGCAAAAGGACAGTATCCGAGGATAAAGGGAATAATCCCATTAGAATGTAAAGAAACATAATAATTGCAGAAAGCTTATAACATAGCCCATAGTATATGAAGGAAATAGAATAGAAATATAAAAATTGACATCTCCAAAACATACCCACTTAGATACCAATGAATCAAATAGATTAAAAGTGAACAAGAATATAGAAGTGAGTAATGCTAAGTATAAGCTTCATCAAATTAGCACATGTAAATGGTTCTGTACCCTTATATAAAGATTTCCTTTTAAATCAAACATAGATAATTTATAACATAAAACATTTCATAAAGTACATATTCTTTGATACCAATGAAATAAAATTAGTAGTTGCCTGCACATACTAGCATAAGTTTAGAACCTTAAATGATACCTATATTTTTAATATACATAAACATACTTTTATTAAAATATATCAAAATTCTGTAAATATTTTTTATTTCAGGTTTACTATGGTATAATTGATAAATAAAATTTTAAGATATTTAAAGTGTACAACGTGGTGATTTGATATATGGGTACATTATGAAAGGATTTCCTCCATTGAGTTAATTAAACTCTCACATTTACTTTTCTTTTGCTGAGAACATTTAAGTTCTATTCTCTTAGCAAATTCTAATTATTTAATATGGTGTTAATAACTATAATCACTATGTTATATATTAGATCCTCAGATCATATCCATCTTTTAACTGAACATTTGTACCCTTTTACCAACTTCTATTTCCTTCTCTCTCATGCCTGCATCAACTACCAACCACTTTCCTACTTGCTGTTTCTATGAGCTAACCTTTTTTTTTAAGATTCCATGAACATCATACAGTATTTTTCCTCTATCTAGCTTATTTCATTTAGCATAATGCACTCCAGTTTCATCCACATTGACACAAATGACAGAATTCTCTTCATTTTTAAGACTGAATGTCATTCAATTGTATATATGCACTACATTTTCCTGATTGTGAATAATGCTACAATGAACATGAGAGTACAGATATTGCTTTAAAATAATGGTTTGGGGGCACCTGGGTGGCTTAGTCGGTTGGGCGTCCGACTTTCGCTTAGGTCATGATCTTGTGGTTCATGGGTTCGAGCCCCGCATCGGGCTCTGTGCTGACTGCCAGCTCAGAGCCTGGAGCCTATTTCAGAGTCTGTATCTCCCTCTCTCTCTGACCCTCCCCGCTCATGCTCTCTCTCTCTCTTTCTCCTAGAAATAAATAAAAATATTAAAAAATTAAAAAAAATAAAATAATGGTTTTGTTCCACACCTGAAAAACAAACAATCCAGTGAAGAAATGGGCAGAAGATATGAACAGACACTTCTCCAAAGAGGACATCCAGTTGGCCAACAGACACATGAAATGATGCTCAGCATCCCTCCTCATCAGGGAAATACATATCAAAACCACACTGAGATACCACCTCACGCCAGTCAGAGTGGCTAAAATGAGCAAATCAGAGAACTCTAGATGCTGGCGAGGATGTGGAGAAACGGGCACCCTCCTACACTGTTGGTGGGAATGTAAACTGGTACAGCCCCTCTGGAAAACAGTGTGGAGGTTCCTCAGGATACTAACAATAGAACTCCCCTATGACCCAGCAATAGCACTGCTAGGAATTTACCCAAGGGATACAGAAATGCTGATGCATAGGAGCACATGGACCCCAATGTTCATAGCAGCACTCTCCACAATAGCTAAAACATGGAAAGAGCCTAAGTGTCCATCCATGGACGAATGGATCAAGAAGATGTGGTTTATCTATACAATGGAATACTACATGGTAATGAGAAACAATGAAATCTGGCCATGTGCAACATGGATGGACCTTGAGGGTGTTATGCTGAGTGAAATAAGTCAGGCAGAGAAGGGCAAAAATCAAATGTTTGCACATATAGGAGGATTAGGAGGAACTTAATGGAGGACTGTGGGGGAGAAGAAGGGGGGAAATAGTGGGAGAGAGGGAATGAGGCAAACCATGAGAGACTCTTGAATGCTGAGAACAAACAGGATTGATGGGGGAGGGGGGAGGGGGAGATGGGTATGAAGGAGGGCATTTGTGGGGATGAGCACTGGGTGTTATATGGAAACCAACTTGACAATAAACTATTTGTAAAAAAAAAAAAGTTTTGTTTCTTTGACTATATACTAAAAGTGGAATTGCTGGAGCATATGGTAGTTCTACTTTTAATTTATTGAGGAACATACATATTGTTTTCCATGGTGGCTGCACCAGTTTATATTTCTATCAAACAGTGCACGTGGGTCCCTTTTCTTCCCATCCTTATCAAAATTTACCTCTTGCATTTAAAAAAAAATTTTTTTTACTGTTGTATTTATTTTTGAGAGAGAGAGAAAAAAAACAAAAAACAAAAAACAAAAAAGAGTATGAATAGGGGAGGGACAGAGAGAGAGGGAGACATAAAATCCACAATAGGCTCCAGGCTCTGAGCTCTCAGAAGCCCTGACACAGGGCCTGAACCTACAAACCATAAGATCATGACTTGAGCCAAAGTCTAACACTTAACCAAATAAGCCACTCAGGTACCTCTTACCTTTTGTGTTTTTGATAACAGCCATCCTAACAGGCATGAGGTGGGGAAAGTGGAAATTCTAGGAAGCATATACAAAAATGGTTACATTCATACATATATAAAATGTTGAAAAATCATGGGAAAGTAAAAATGGATGCAGTAATATTTTTTAAAGAGACTGGATGAGTATAATTGACTCTATTTTAGTTGTATTTCAGAGAAAGGAAAATGTAACAGTCTTGGAAAACAGGAAAACATTTAACTGTATATTTATTTATAAAAGATTAATGCAAAATGGACAAATAAATATTGTGAAATCAAAGCATTGGTTATATGTTTATTATAAAATTTGCATTTTAGTTTTCTCTCTTTTCTTTGTTTGCCTTTATTTATTGTTTTAAAATTAAGAAAAAATAAATTGAAAACCTTGTTACAAGTATCACATCATCTATCTATAATTTCTACCCATTTTGTTGTTGTTGTTGTTGCTGTATTTTTCCTGACATGGAAGTCACATATAAATTAGTAGATCAGTTCACCTCTCTAAACCTTGAGGGATTGGATTAGATGATATCTTGGGTTCTTCCTAGCCATATGATTCTATGAAATCTTGCAAGAGGAGGCATATTTCTTTCACTACGAGGAAAGCCTCTCTCAAACAATTTTAATAATAGGTTCTTTCCTCATGGTAAGCTGCTTCATTTTTATTATCTTCATATAAAACCTAACCTGTCTGTGTATGCCAAATACTGCTGTGAAAATGAAAAGAGACTTCTAAGTGCTTAGCATCCTTACAGGATTCATGGATGTGGAGGTGTTTAAATATTACCAGAATTGCATCGGAATAAATAACATTCACCTTGACTGTCTTTAGAAAGTAGAATTGTTCTGTCAGCACTCCAGTAAGTATTTGAGTGAAAGAAAGTTTAAAAATAAAGAAAAACAGGAATAACTCAATTAACAAAAGAAAAAATGGACAAGCAAAACCCTAAATAGATCCTTATTCATGAATCTGAGGAACATGGGAAGAATTGTTCTCATTTTATGACTTAAAATAATCAAATGAGTTAAAAGTTTGAGATGGAGAAGAATCACAAGGGAAAAAGAATGAGCCAGTGTTAGGATTCTTTTTCCATAAAAGATATCACACGGTAATCAAGAGAGAGCAGGTTTCCATTGCACAGGACCATGAGGAGGCTGTGGGATGCTGGGCATGTTCTATATCTTGATTAAAGTATTAATTATATGGTGTTTGCCTTATAATAATTGGGTAAATTATACAGATATCTCCTATGAACCATCCTACATAAAATCTTAGATGGATATACTTATATATTTTATACATATCTGTATCTAATTTTTTTATGTAGGATTGTTCATAAGACATAAGTGTGTAAATTTCCAAATTATATATATATATATTTTTAAATGTTTTATTTATTTCTAGGAGAGAGAGAGAGAGACAGCATGAGCAGGGGAGGGTCAGAGAGAGAGGGAGTCACAGACTGAAACAGGCTCCAGGCTCCGAGCTGGCAGTCAGCACAGAGCCTGACGCGGGGCTCGAACCCACGAACCGCGAGATCATGACCCGAGCGAAAGTCGGACGCTTAACCGACTAAGCCACCCAGGCGCCCCAGGCTGTTCCAAATTATATTTTTATTATAAACAGATAACATTTTATTAGTTATGCATACATATATATATTTAAACTATATTGATATATACTTACACATATGTCTTCAAGATTTTATGTTGATAGTCCATTCATAGGTCATAACTGTATAATTTACCAAATTACATTTTAATTGTAATGGATGAAATTCCATTGCAGTAATAAAAATTTTAAAGCATGTTTCTTATAAATACTGTCAAATATTAAAAAAATAAAGTGATAAATATCAAATGTTGATGAAGTAGCCGAAAAGGTAAATCGTCACACACTGCTGTTATGCGTTTAAAGTGGTAAAAAATATTAGGAAAAACTGTTTGTCATCATTTAATACAACTGAAAATGTAAGTAGAGTTCTACACCACAATTTATTCCACATTCTTGTACTCTTGAATCCACCTATTACGCAGCCACCTCTCTGAGTGTCAAAATTAAACTGCCCATCGGGTCCTTAGACTTTAGTAACCTGATTCTAGAGAACAGTCAGGTAGAGTAATCATGGGAAGGTTAAAAATAAGATCTCAGCCTCAGCTCTAGCAGTCATAGCACTTTGTTATATATAATAGCTAATTTACTGGCATTTGTCTTCAATGAACTATTTAAGTCTTCCACTAGATGATTTAAGCTTGGCTGAGGCAAAACCAGATCTACTTAACCATCATATCTTCTGTGCCTACAATATGTAAAATATGTAAGTTATCAGTAAATCGCACACAAATTTCTAAAAAATATTTTTGAGGGAAGCTTGAAGGAACAGTAGGCTCAAAGTGGCTCTGTGATTCACTGAGCCCTCTGGGGGCAGTGCCTCCAATGCATTAGGACAACAGTGGTGGTGGAGGTGGAAGACAGGATGTTCATGACCTGGGTAAATGGGCTCCATACTGGGTAACATGGGATTGGTGAAGTGCCATCCTACAGCTCCACAGTCAGGAAGGAACTTGGCATGGAAATCCCTGAGTGGCACTGGAGAAGACAGTAGAGATAATTCATTACATTGAATTGGATGTATACAGGAAACAGCTTCTGGATATTCCACACTAACATATAACTGTGAGGGGACTTAGATCTGACCGTGGGACCTAACTAAAGAGGCAGGAATGCAAGTGCAAGAAAGAGATGGGTTATTTAAGTATAAAATGCAATATGTGATATAATAATGGAACTATGTATCTGAATAGGCAATTTTCTTCAGCAAACTAAGTCTGCTTTACAAAAAGCTCTCACTGAAATACTTTAGAGATATATTGGTTATTCTTTAACATACTGCCCTGAAAGTAATTTAAGCCATTTTAATGACCCTAGAAGCTTAATCATAAAATAATATTATTTACTTTATTTTAATATTTTCATTCTCACTGGAAATACTGAAATAGTGCCATACCGTCTACATTAAATGGTCTCAGAAGACCAAGATATATGAGATTTTATACTTCTTGAACATTTTTTCTCTATTATTTGACAGGCATTTATCACTAATTTCTTCTTTGGAAATACACCTCTACCACATTTTTCTTTTTTTTTTAATCCCCTTACCTTTGAATATATATCTAATTATACTCTTTCAACTTTCTAATCTTCCATAAGGTATGAAGTAAAGATATTATATCAGATCTATACTATATTATATCAGATATTTACTATAATTACCTCTAAGATAATTAAGAAGGATATCAATAAGGGAAGGTTTTTTTTTTAATTTTTTGGTAATAATAGTACAAATTACAACTAGAATTTATTGAGCACTTTTTAAGTGCCAGGCACTGTTTCAAGTTCTTTACATATATTATCTCATTGAATCTTCATACTAATCCTTTTAAGTAAGTGCTATTCTCATTCTCATTTTACAAATGATGAGACTGAAACACTTCTAGGCCAAGATTAAATATAGAGTAGGCCTGCATTTCATACTTGAACAGTCAGGCTCTAGTGCCTGGAATACTTTCCATCCATTGATAAGTAAAATATAGGAGCTTAGTAAAGCATCTCCTGTTTTTAACTATGAGGACACTTTTCTGAAAAGAAAAAAGTATACTTGACAAGAATTTCATTTATGAAACTTCAGGGGAAAAAAGCTATATACTATAATATAAAGACTTAAAAGTCATAATCATCCTATCAAGAAGGACGGGTTAAGACTATTAAGAGTCAAGATCCTCAGTTCAAGAATGTCTGAAGTCGTACTGAACTCAATGATTAAACTCTACATTGCCAAGGGTATACACACCTTCAGTCTTATTTTATTTTACTGAACTGGCAAGCCACTACTTAGTGAAATGAGGCAGCAGGTCTAACTGGTATACTTAGGCTCATCTATGGTCCTAAGGTAGGTTTTCCATCATCAGAGATATTTTGATTGATGTTTAATTCCACTACGATATTTCTTGAGATAAAGGTCTGCTGTCTATTTTAATGACAGATTATGCTGGAACCTCCAGAAATGATAGGTACTATTTTATGATGCTATGTAAACGAAACTAATTTTAGACAAGAAACCTAATATTTCTCATGTCTATACCAAGCAACACATTCTGACTTGCTACTCATGCTAGAAATGACAGCTCAAGAATCTTACATATCAACCAGTAAGTATGAACCAATGATTCAAAGACTTTGTGTATATAGTTGATTTTAAAAGGCTGAAAGGAGCACCTGGGTTAAGCTTCTGACTCGATTTCAACTCAGGTCATAATCTCACAATTCATGAGTTCAAACCCCACATCGCGCACTGTCAGTATGGAGCCTACTTGGGATTCTCTCTCTCCTGCTTTCTCTCAAAATAAATAAAAAAATTTTTAAAAAATTAAAAAAAATTAAAAACTCCAAAACTATTGTATATTTTAGGTTTCTTAGGATTATGAAGATTTAATTATAAACTATAAACACCTGAAAATAATTTACTTCCTTCAAAGTGGGATACAAAATGCAAGATTAATCCTAGTTATCTAAAAAGATCTTAACTTATACTATAATTTCTCTCTTGTGGCTATCTAAATAAGAATTGTAAAACTACCTGAAGTCAAGAGACATTAACAAGACAATTTAATATCATCTATTGTAGTCAAAGAACTAGGTTAATAGAAAATAAAGTTATACTGATAATTACATTGGCCAATTAACTTAAATTATTTCATTCCATAATTTTATTGTAGATGTATCCTCCCACATTCTTAAAATGTGAATTTTGAAAAAGATAAGAAAGCCTATATGTGTACTTGCATTTTCTGGCCTCAAAAATATTTATTTTAGAACTATCTTCAGCTACAGGGTCAATGTGTCCCATGTTTTCCATAAAGCATACAATTTGAAATAATTCTAAGAAGATTTGATGGGGCGCCTGGGTGGCTTAGTCGGTTAAGCGTCCTACTTTCGCTTAGGTCATGATCTCACGGTTCGTGGGTTCGAGCCCCGCGTTGGGCTCTGTGCTGACTGCCAGCTCAGAGCCTGGAGCCTGCTTCAGTCTGTGACTCCCTCTCTCTCTGACCCTCCCTGCTCACGCTGTCTCTCTCTTTCCTAGAAATAAATAAAACATTAAAAAAATTTTAAAAAAAAAAAAGAAGAAGATTTGAAATGTCATTGAATTTTGTAAGGCTCTTAGATAATTTTATTTTAAAAAAGGTTTTAAAAGGCTTTATTTGTTAAAGTAGTCACTTCCACAGAAGAGCCATTAGTGAAGATGTCATTGAATGTACGAAACAGCTTCAATTACAGCCAACATAATATGTGATCTGGAGATGAAACATAAACAATTAAAAAAAAAAAAAAAGGAAAGACTATAATGAACACATCCCTAACTCAGAGTCTGAGTTACTATTATGGGATTCTCAAATGAAATAAATATGGGACTAATTGTTTGTCTTCCCCTCAGCAAATGAGGTTAGATAATATCTTGCAAATAAGAACCTTATTTTTAACACAGATCCAGAAACGGAGTGCATACAACTCATGTGTCACAGAAATAATCAGAGAGCTGCCTTGTGAAGGTCAAGTCTGTCACAATGAGTAGATGATAATATTTCATAAGTTTAGCTCATTTCTGAAATAAATGTTTCAACTGATGATCAAGTAGCAAAATACACATTTCTGTATTTATAGTCATCACAGCAATATTCTATTAAATGCAGACTGATGTCTGTATCTTACAGAGGATCTGATAATCTGAAAATACTTGTTGTCTCTTATCTAACTTGGTCTCACAAATGCTTTGATTACAAGTATTGTGCAGCTAGAAAAAGAAAATGTACACCTAAGGTAAGTTATTTCCTTGAAATCATGCAACAAAAAGTAGGAGATCAAAGGCTTGCATTACAGTTAACTCACCTCACCACCACCCAACCTAAATTTGCAAGTAGGATTGCAGCATGCATACATAAAAAAGTGCCATAGAAAGTAATTCCAAGTATAAATTTCCTAGGATATTTAAATTAAAATATGGGTTCTTAATTCAGATGGCAATTTTGCTTTATTGTATAATAATACTGAGTTCACAGGTTAATAAGATCAGCCTTTTTATCTGCCCCTCAAAATGGGACCACATAATTTTATATAAAGAAAAATATTAAATAGCTGCATCTAAATGGTTTCTATTTTTTTCTTTAGAGTTATGTGATGTATATGCTTGTATATAATTTTTAAAAGAATGAGATAATTTAGGAACTATGAATATTTAGCAAAAACATTCTATCCAAAATTCATTATCAATGCATAATTCTTCCTAAGACTATCTTTAGGATAATTATAATAGAAGTAAAATCTCTTAAAGATACAAGCTTTAAGAGCTTTGCAAATGACCCAATCTTTGTTACCAAACAATACAAAAGAATATGTAATAGTATAATACCATAAGACTGCCAATTGACTCTGTTTGACTTTGACAACTGAGCATATTTCTAGAGAAGTCACAATACATTGGTAGCCCTTTGCCACCAATTTAATCTCATTCTGACCACTCAGCAGAACACAACCATCCAAAGAGTGAAAGTGATCATGATGTCAGTAGGGATGTATCACCAGTAACTGCACTTAGTTACCAATTTATCACAAGATGGTATCAGTGACAAAATAGGCATACTGCCTAATGTGGCTGGCTCTTCTAGAATGTAACTAGCTCCTACTATGACAGAAAGGTATGGTTCCACTGTTCCCAGCAGTACCATTTACTTAGAATTTTTAAACCTTTAGATTCTTGTTTCTCATCTCGGGGAAACATCCCCTCCAAGCTATTCATTTTGTCTCACACTTCTAAGGCTCACATCTTACCCATGCCCAACCATCAATAAACTCTACTTTTCCTATGTTATTTAAAAATATTCCATTTGCTCTACAAAATATAGACATAAGACTTTCAAAAAACTAGCTAGGCAACCTTACACTTATTTGTCTGGGCCTTAGATTTTTCATTGATAAAATTGCTGATTCTTAATTTTACCTCTAACCTCCTCTTGCTCTAATATTCTTTAGTTCTGTGACATGACTCTGTCCTGCCCCTCCCAAGGCATATACAAGAAAGTTTCTATTTGCACTCTTTCCTATTCCAGGAATAAACTAAATCTGTAACTAGAGCACTGGTCCCCATTCTCAAGAGTGTCCAAGCAATAGATACCTTTGGACATAAAGATAGTAAAAACCTTCTTTTGCTCTTAACCTGTTTCCTCTACTCCGTTCCTCCAATAATGCAGCATGATCCTTAAATATTATTACAAATATGAAATTAACACACATTATATAAAATGCATTGTGCTGGAATGTGAGAGAGACAAAGTATAAAGTATAAAATATATGATAAAAATGCATTATTTCCGGGGCGCCTGGGTGGCTTAGTCGGTTAAGCGTCTGACTTTCGCTTGGGTCATGATCTCGCGGTTCGTGGGTTCGAGCCCCGCATTGGGCTCTGTGCTGACTGCCAGCTCGGAGCCTGGAGCCTGTTTCAGTCTGTGACTCCCTCTCTCTCTCTGACCCTCCCCTGTTCACGCTGTCTCTCTCTCTCCAATAAATAAATAAATAATAACATTTAAAAAAATGCATTATTTCCTGCTCTCAAAAATTTTACAACCTATTTGGGAAAATGAGGGAGAATAAGCACATAATGAAATTAAGACAATAGTACAAGGTAGACTAGGGCATGGTTCAGAGGGAATGGGCACTAAGCAGACAATAATAAATATTTACTCACATATTATAGACACTAAAGAAATTCAAAGGAAGGTAACACAGATCATAATGGGAATGAGGAGTCTTGAAGGATGACAAATAGAAGCTACGTGTTGTACATATTTGCCCTCTCAGACACTGTCTATGGATGAGTGTTCTTGGTACTCTATATCCTTGCTAGCATTTGATAGTTTCCAATGTTTAAATTTTGGGGAAATTCAATAGGCAAGAAATAACATCTATTATATTTTTTAATTCACATTTATCTAATTATTAATAGTTTGAACACATTGTCGTGTTTATGGACACATATAACCCAATTATGGGGGGCTGCCCATTTTATGTTGTTGATCATACAATTATTTTTGTATTTGCATATTATCACAAAGTTGGGGTGCTTGTGGTATGTGCACTAATGAGGTAATACAGATGAAGTGAATCATCTTGTCTTGAAATTAGCTGCACAGTCAACACTATTATATATTTAGGTATATATTTAGAAAAAAAGATTCTCACAGATAGAGCATGGATACTTCGGCATGCGTTAAATACATTAATATATATCTCAAGGCTACTTGAAATTCTGGTCCACCACGAAATCATGAACTTGTGCCAACATGTAAATCAAATCACTGCCTTCTTCAACAAGAATAGCTTGCTTTTTAAAAAAGTCAGCTTGAATAAATATTGTGCTTTGTTCTATATAAGATTTACTTTTTGGTTCAATTGCTTTACCTCATTTCAGACAGTAACTAAGAGTTTGAGAAATGGAAGTCAATCCATGGGCCAAACTTTGTCTAGTTTGTTAAATAGTTTCTGCATTTTATATGCATATTTTAATGCTTTTGATATATATGTATATATATATATATATAAGCATATGTAATATATGTATGGGTGTGTATTGTTTTTATATGTTTGCACTGTTAATTTTATGATTCTAAATAGAAATTACTGGAAAAAATTAAAACTAGTTTTATTTGCTTCGTATGACACCTAATATTCTCCCACGTAATCTAAAAGCACTCCATTACTGCCTTATACATATGATTTAATAAAAATAATTATAATGACAAGTACATCTGAGTTAATTTTTAAGATTCAGAAAATAATCAATAGTATTTGTTCCTTACAAGATGTTAGGTACTCTTAAAATGTACCATGGATATTCAAATATGATCTGACACCTCCTCTGGATGCAAGGAGGAAGATATGTAAGAAACGAGGGCAATAAAGTATTCCATGTATCCGGAAATATTGATTTATAAAATACACTAGGGGTTCAAAAAAAAAAGTACTGTTAACAGGAATTTGGAGAGAAACAAGAATATCTTCCTATAGGCAAAGATTCTTGAATCCCTTGATCTCAGATATTTTTCTTGACGAAATTTACCTTCCTTAACCACAGGAATATTGTAATTTCCACCTTAAAAATATATCCCAGGTGTTTTACATACTATTAATTCTATATAGAAGACTTCTTTCTGGGGATATTTGTCTGTTTCTTGGATGCATTGTAGACTGTTATCCCCCTGATTACACAGTAACTAAAATAGGTACCATAGGCTCTAACTAGAACATAGGACCTAATCTGCACCCACAAAAAGTTTTTCAAATTAAATAATACAGATTCAAAGTCCAGCAGGACATACAAATAAATTGACCCCATACTGTTTTAATCCTCTACGTGTTCTTGTTTAGTGTCTGTCCACCTACTAACTCACTGGTGTTCAAAGAAAGCCCCATATTTGTTCCCTTTGTTATCCTGTCTAGATATATGTTTTGAAGTTCTATCTTGCCATGTCACTTAAGAATAATGAACAATGTTCATGTACATCTTCACAAACATAGAGAGTTCTATAAAGCTGAACGTTATAATTTTTAATACTTTCTTTGTTCCTTTTCCTATGATTGCCTGTTTCTATTTAATTCCACTTTTTTTTTTTTTTTTACAAATAGTTTATTGTCAAATTGGTTTCCATATAACACCCAGTGCTCATCCCCACAAGTGCCCTCCTCCATGACTGTGAGGATATGTGTGTTTTTAATTTCTAATCAATTTAACTCTTTTTCCTGTCATTGTCGTAAAGTACAAGTAAAATACTGTAGTATATTTGACCTTTTATTCCTGTTTTCCCTAAAAAGTACTGATTACATCAGCTACCTTACTCAAAATGGTTCTTTTGGGGGACACCTAATAAAATTCTAAGCCCATTTCATGCTTTCAGACTTACAGCATGTTTTTTTAGGTAAACATCTCTGTTTAAAGAAAAAATCCAAAACTTTATAACAGAAACACTACTTTCCATAGAAAAGTTATTCCTAAGATCTTAGCCTTTAAAGCAAACTTCTGGTATTTTGGAAGCTGAATTTCAAAATAGAAGTAGGCTAAAGTGGAAAATTTAGGTAGGTCTGGGACTCTGAAATGCCACATTCTAAAAGATAATACCAGGACCCCAAGAGCATTGCTAAAGATTTGCTCTCTGATAATGGAAAAAAAATTATATTTATGTTCTAAAGTTTTTTTGTTCATAATTTATTTTAGAATATTTTAAAGGTTGTGTTCTGTGGTTAGAGGTATGCATCTTTAAAGGATGCAGTCTATAAAATGGAGATCTTTGAGGCAAATCTGAAGTATTGAAATTAGATTTGCACCATATTTGAAAAAAGAAATTAAAGAAACATACATCAGGTTATTTTGAAGGACAAGTAAAGTTTCTCTAAAAAACATTAGTTTGAAAAATTATTCTCCTAACATCCAAGGTTAATTATGACAGTAATTCAGCTTCAGAAAGAAAGGTTTCAGGTATCACTGTTACTTTCCCAAATATAATTATAGACATATTATTACTATATATATATATATGTTAATTTATATATTACTATATACATATATACATATATATATATGTTAAATATTTGTATGTTTAAGTTAAAAAAGTTATTTAAAAAGAGTTGAAAATTTGAATGGTCCATGCTTTAAATGATAGCTATTAACCTAAAGTTTGGATATTTTAGGACAGACAATGCAGTCAAACTACTTTGTAACCAAGATAGAGTCATAGTTTCTTTCAATTCAAATCAATTACATTTCCAAAAATGTATTCTAAAAATAAATACCTAACTGCATGAGACAAATGTATGTAGATATGGATACAGTATATAAATTTTTGTAATAGGAAAACCTCAGAAATATTCTATTACTCATCAAAAGGAGCTGGCTAACATAAGATGAAAAAGCAAGTTGCAGAACATTAAAATATAATTTTGATAAAAATATTATATATAAATTTTTATAGCTATCTATACCTGGAAGATTATGTATCAAACTTTTATAAAGAAATTATCTTTACAAAAATAACTTAGTGAACCAGGATGGACAAGAGGAAATGCAAGGGATTTTCACTGCATCTGAAATGTTTTTTGTACAGTTTCAATTTTACCATGCTTTTATTTTGCAATACTTTAAAAATAAAAATAAAATAACCCCAATAAATATCATTTGAAATATTCCTGTAGTGGGCAGTTACAGGGTTAGAGACTGGTCCTGTGTATGCAGTCCAAAGATGGTGGCCCATGGAATGTCAGAGATCTGTAGCTAGGTGATAGATTTGGAGATAAAGAAGAAATAGACACCAGAAATCAAGATTAGGTTCTGGGTCAACTCTTGTCAAACAGTCAAAACTTTGTAATCAAGATATACATTACATTGTCTGAGATAAGGTTAGAAGTCAAAACATACAGACATCCATGGGTCTGGAAGAACAGTGTTCTTAAATGCCAATGCCATGTCACAGTCAAATTTAGTAAGTAGGCAGAGTATTCAGTCTCATAAAGCAAGGTAAAGTAACTCATCTATAGGTTATGTACCATGATGCCTAGAATGGCAAATAAATGATTATAATATTCAGACAAAAAAATAAGGAGGGCATGATAACACAAACCAAGATATGCAGTTTGGGCAAAATAGAGTCAGAGAAACAAATATGCATTCCATTTAACAAACAAGTAGACCAGGGATATCAATAAGGGGTGGAATCTTCATATTCAAGGAAGTGTTTTCTAAGTTTCTAAGTGAAGCAGAAATGAATTCAAGGGTGCTGCTAGGGTAGAATAGCAAATAAAAATGGGTTTAGAAAATTGGGTTAGTGATCAGTAATTAAACTGGTGGGAACAGAGACTGTCAAATTCTACTCAAAAGCAGGATCTTCATATTCTTATTTACAGTGCAGTAATTTGGAAAGAATGTAAATATTTTTAAATCATCTTGTTCCTGGGCTAATTTTATTGCTCTCTCCAATTGTGGACTACCTAAAAATAGTCCTACAATTTCCCACTTACAGTTTGTAGATAATTTTTTATTTAGTTGCTCTTTCTCTCTTTGCTCCTAAGATGTATTCTTCCCCTTTCTTGTGTTTTCACTTCCTCACCTTTAGATTTAAATTTTCCATTTTAAGTCCAGTTATCTGTCCCACGTTGATGTTATCCATGCATTTAAGAAGATCCCCACTTGATCATCCCAGTCGCTGATAAAAATCTAATAATGGACCTCAGACAGATTCTGAAGTATCACTCAGTATCCACTCCCATTCCTCAGGGCAGGGAAAACCGATTAATACCTACTATTTGAGTGTGACCTTCCAAGCAGTTGCACACTCATGCTCTAATAGCAGGATCTCAATCCTGCTGTGCTGCTCCCTAATTAATGTCCTATAAGACTGAATTAAAATCCTGATTGAAATAAAGATCTTATATCTATTGCTTTTCTCTAAGCCACAGGGGCTGTTACTTTGTCTAGAGGGAATTGGATTAGTCTGATATGATTTGATCCTCATACAGATACATTTTTAAAAAATCCCTCTCCCCACCGCCAAGCTTATATATGTTTGCAAATTGAAAGTTGGTCAAAAAAAGAACACACAGCAGGCTTTGTGCTTCAAAATTTTGCACTCTGGATACAGATGTCCCTTAGTGACCGGAAGAATTAAATGCATTGTAACTTTTATTTTTAAGTGCCAAGATCAATGTACAGAAATACATTTGCTCATCATTTTCTGTGACTTTTCACGCTAAAGATATGAATAAGCTTCAGTGTTCATTTATTTGCTATTTTACTTCCCTTATGCATCTTAAACAGATGTGTACAGAGGCATAAGATGTATCCCCAAATCTGAAAATTGGTCAAAAACTCTGAAAACTTCTTTAAGGAAGATGAAGGATATGATCTTAAAATACCTCAAAGAAATAAGAAGTACAAACTTACAATAAGTTAATTGCAGTAATTCTTTCTGATTAGACTTGAAAAAAAATGCTGCTCTGTATTTTACATTATTATTTTTTTAATCTGTCATGATGATTACACCAAAAATATACAGCACTCTGAAAAACACTTACTACTGGAAGCTCTACAACAGGTAACCAAATATATTTTGGAGAGCCCTTAATCTTTCAGGATGTAAAAATATATATATGCACATGTGAGTTGTACCAAATTATAGAAATATGTTTTCTTTTAAGCACTGCTCAAGTAAATAAAAGGAAAAAAATATGACAAGAACTCAAGGAAAATAATCAGTAAATATCAAGTTATTTATGTGACAATAAAAGTAAGATATACTTCTTATTTTTCCTATTCTTTTTGTAAAGATCTGTTGAGCACCTACCATGTATTAGGCACTGGTCCAAGCCCTAGATATACAGGAGGCAACAAAAAAGATAATATTCTCTTATTTCCTGTAGTCTACAGTATAGTGGGAATAGACCATAATCACATAAATGAGAAAATTAATATAGTACATAGGCATTGGTAACTGATGTGGAGAAAAATGAAGCAAGGAAGAGGTCAGGAGTAAAATGTTGTCATTTAAATAGGGCTTACAGAAAGGACTTCACTGAGCAAAAATTTAAGAGATGAGGAAGCAGGGCATGTAGTTATCTAAGGAAGAGAATGTTAAGGTAGAAGAATAAGAAGGAGTAGATTAAGATTTTTTAAAACTTATTTTTTTTAATTTTTAAAAATGTTATTAAGTGACCTTAATTAAAGTGGCCATTGTGGCCTCCTGTGGAGCTAATGAGGAAGAAGAACAAAGTTACTACATAGATAGATAGATAGATAGATAGATAGATAGATAGATATAGATACCAACTAATTTTAAAATGAAAATATTGTTTTTGATTACTTAAGTAGATCACAGTATTGGCATTAAGAATGTCACAACAATAAATTTGTATGTACAAGGACAATACTTTACAAGTAAAAATGATTTTACTGAAGGAATATTATTTTTTTAAAAATCATAGTAGAATTTACACATTAGAAAAGTAACTCCATGAACAGTATTTCCTAATTTTATTAGTGATATTTTGAGAGGTACGGGCAGGAAAGATTTTCCCTACATGTAAGCGTAGACACACCCACATACTCACATTCAACGCACATACTGCTAAACTACAGAAGTGATGGAACATTACAGTTAGCAATTGAAATTCAAAAATGTTAACTCATTTCACCTTTCATATTATTAAAATATATATGGAATGGCCAAAAAAGTAATTTTAAATAATTATGCTTTATATATTAGAAGAAAGTGAACACATTTGTCTTATTTAGAATAGCTTAAATTATGAGGCTTAATGAACTGAAAAATCACCCAACATGATTGCCAAATGCATGCTATCCTTTTCTCCCTCAGAATTAACCATACAACTTTACCACTGGCACCTATACAAAAGAAAATCTATAATGCAGGGCATTTTTCAAGGTGTATCAATTTAAAGGCTTAAAAACAGTGCAATTTTATGGAAAGAGAATGGTCTTATCCTTTTCACAATTTCAATGTCTGATTGAATCAACTCAAGCATTTAATCAATCATTTTACACGTAAGGCCAACTATAACATGACTAAATTGTCAAGTTAACCTTCTGTGGCTGTAATTGGCATAATGCATTATCCAAATTGTATGAAAGAACATTAACATAAAGTACGCAGTTTGGAATCCAGAAAAAGATGGCTGAAGATGATGTGCTTCTGGGTCATATGGAGAACAGGATCAGAACATTCTATGATAAGCCCTAATTGACAAAGGTGATAGAAATATAGGACAGGGCAAAGAAAACAAAAATGTGTTAGGGCAAGCTAGGTGTATTCATCATAGAATGGCTTGTTATCACTATGAATTACAGGCACAAAGAAAAGTGCTTAATACTAATGAGGTGATACTTGATCACTCAAGTGATAATCAGAGGAAAATATCCCCACTAAAGTAGTATCTCTTTCTTTCCTGAGTCAGAAAAATTCTGTGCAGGTTATAAACTTACAAAAGTTTAGGCAAATTTGTAAAACGAGAACCACATCAGAAAGACAAATTGTTTCATGGAAAACTTTAGACTTTTATGATTGACATTTTCATATACAGCTATTTTTCCCAACAAACCATTCTGATGGAGCAATCTACATATAATTATTAATATTATAGTTGGAAAAAATACATGTGAGGAAATTAATGACAAAGAACTAAAGGACCACATTTTCAAGTGTCATAAGTGTTACTGTAAGTCAAACTAAAACTAGCTAAATTAGTCAAAATTTGGTACTATTTTTCATATCGTACTTTTTAAAAAAATTCTAGGGTGGTAATTATCGATATAATTGTGATATCTACTCCCACTATTTTGAAATATCAGACAAAAAACAAATTTCAACTGAGTCCACCTCTTTGTGATTAAATAGAATGCCAATAGATTGCCTATAAAATTTTATTTCTTTAAGAGTTATCAAGGATTAGTGTCTACCAGACAGAAAAATTATGTGAATGGAAGAGTCCCTCCACAAAATCAGAAACAAAACTACAAATGGCATTTCTGAGAGATGAAAACATTTCATATCATCATAGTAACCAGTTAAAATTATTATGCTGACACTATGTACTAAATATTGGACATGCAATACTTTGAAGACAATACTGAGGATAAGAGACTATTTTCTTTACTGTTACATCATTGGTATTTTTGAAAATCTAGGAGACATAAAATCATTCTTTTTTTGATAATTAACCTAGGATGTGCATGATTCCATATTTTTCCCATCATGTGTCATTTCTATTTTCTGGAAATAAAAAATTTTAACAGCTTGAAACACATGATATTATCATCTACCTTTACTATGCCAGACATTATGTATTTTTTGGTTAAAATTAGTTTTCTTTTGAAAACTTTCTTTTGGGTGATGGGAGGTGAAGGGGAATAAGAAAGCAAGTTACATCATGAATCTCTATGTATCTCATTGCAAGTAATACCCACATTTATATTTAACTAGCTTACGTAAATATAAAAGCATATGCAAGTATTTCAAATATTTTACTATTGAGTCCATTTAGGATTTTTCTAGAAAATAAAGAAAAATAGAAAAAACAGACCTCTGTGATTTCATCAAATACTTTTTTTAAAAAAATATTTTTTATTTATTTCTAGGAGAGAGAGAGACAGCATGAGCAGGGGAGGGTCAGAGAAAGAGGGAGATACAGACTCTGAAATTGGCTCCAGGCTCTGAGCTGGCAGTCAGCACAGAGCCTGACGCGGGGCTCAAACCCACGAACCGCGAGATCATGACCTAAGCGAAAGTCGGATGCTTAACCGACTAAGTCACCCAGGCGCCCCTCATCAAATACTTTTAATTCACATGAGCAGTGGTAACAATTTAATACCTTGCACAGATGGTAATCCTAATATTTAACTTGAATATATCATGAGTTAAGCCCACATGAAAATAATAGTGTATAAGATTTTTATTAAAGATATTTCTTGATAGGGGTGGGGGAGAGGGGAAGGGGAGTGATGGGCATGGAGGAGGGCACTTGTGGGGATGAGCACTGGGTGTTACATGGAAACCAACTTGACAATAAACTATTAAAAAGAATAAAATATTTAAAAACTTAAAAAAAAAGATATTTCAGAGGCGCCTGAGTGGCTCAATCAGTTAAGTGTCTGACTTCAGCTCAGGTCATGATCTCACAGTTTGTGAGTTCGAGCCCCGTGTCAGGCTCTGCTGACAGCCAGAGCCTGGATGGAGCCTACTTTGGATTCTGTGTCTCCCTTTTCTCTGCCCCCCGCTCACATTCTATTTCTTGCTCAAAAAATAAACATTAGAAAATTTTTAAAAACAGGAACTTCAGTTACCTTCCCACACACTTATAATACTACTATTCACCAAAGGGGTAATGACAACTGGTAAAAGAAATCATTCACCCCACATTAAGAAAATCTGTATTAGTAAAACATGGGCATTACTTAGACAAAATAATGATGTCCTGGGAAAAAGGATTTTAGATAAAAGTTAAAAAAAAAATACATGGCTGTGTATATTAATAGAGTAATTCCATGTAATGGTATAATATCCCAACCTTGCCATTTAACTATTTTTATATAGGTGAGATACTAATACCCTTCCCGTAGGAGTTTACTAAGCAATTTATTAAGTCCTCTTTTGTTTCTGAGAATCTCTGATGAATAAAGTACTGATCTATGTGTGATCTGGGTTGGACTTGGTCTGGGTTGAAATTCTGAAATGACTCTGGCACCTGGAAATGTAAATTATTTACTTTTTAAGCAATTTAAAGTAATAGCCGGGGTGCCTGGGTGGCTTAATCGGTTAAGCGCCCGACTTTCGCATAGGTCATGATCTCACGGTTTGTGGGTTCGAGCCCCGCGTCGGGCCCTGTGCTGACTGCCAGCTCAGAGCCTGGAGCCTCTTTCAGAGTCTGTGACTCCCTCTCTCTCTGACCCTCCCCTGCTCATGTTGTCTTTCTCTCTCTCTCCTAGAAATAAATAAAACATTAAAATAAATAAATAAGTAAATAAATAAATAAATAAATAAGTAAATAAATAAAAGTAATAGCCCAAGCTATGGGTGCCATATCAGGATACTGAGATATAGCAGGTCTGATATACTTACCCATGAAATTTTATCAAAATCTTCAATTTAGAGAAGAACAATTAGTATTTTCACATCTAAGTTTATTTTATTATGTGTGGAAAAACCTGGTCAAAATAAAAATTCAGCGTCCTCTAAAATAGGTATATAAATTATAGTTTACTCAAATACTAAGGTAGAAAACTTTGGCTCATTCCAGTGAGTGGTCGACTCAAAAACAATCACTCTCATTATAACTGATTAGATATTTCCTTCTTAAAATGAATATTTTGTTTTGACTCTTTTACCTAATAGAAATGAAATTCAAGGCTAATATCATAGACATATAATTTAAAAAATCAGTATGTTTCACCAATAACAAAGTAATTTATAATAAAATAATACATATTTCAACATTTAAATCTTTAGTTATATTTATATAGGACTGGAAGTAATTACGTGCTGATACGGCTACATTAAATTATGATGAACACAATGGCTATAACTGCCAATCAATGTAAGTATTCTTTACTGACTACTCACATAAGCAGCTTTGCTGTAACAGCCAAAGTTGTTTTTTTTTTTTTAATTTTTTAATGTTCATTTATTTTTGAGAGGAGAGAGAGAGAAGCTGTGGGCGGGGGGTGAAGGGCAGAGAGAGGGAGACACAGAATCTGAAGCAGGATCCAGGGTCTGAGCTGTCAGCACAGAGCCTAATGTGGGGTTCGAACTCACGAACCATGAGATCATGACCTGAGCCAAAATTGCATGCTTAACCAACCGAGCCACCCAGGCACCCCAGACAAAGTCTTTTTTTTTTTTTTTTTAAATGACAATATGCACTTAAACGACTTCTGAACAAAACAAGTATCTTCCCTTGACAGCATCATAGTTTTATTCCTAAAAAAATTTTGTGTATCTTAGAACTGTAGAAAAAAATGTTTGTGTTCTAGATCAGAGATTATAAACACTTTATTTCATCCACTTGAACATCCAGCTCCCTAATAAAAAGTTGTGTACAAAACAGATGAGTTTTCCCTGTGAGAGACTAGAACTATAGTTATTGTATAACCAACTTGTTGGTTACATATACGTAAACTCAGTTATCTCTGAGGTAAGTGCCATGAGTATTAGAGGAGAAAGAGGTATCTCAAACCTCTGGATACCTTTTAAATTAGTAGAGTTTCTTTTCTTTTCTCTTCTCTTCTCTTCTCTTCTTTCTTTTCTTTTCTTTCCTTTTCTTTCCTTCCTTCCTTCCTTCCTTCCTTCCTTCCTTCCTTCCTTCTCTTTCTTTCTTTCTTTCTTTCTTTCTTTCTTTCTTTCTTTCTTTCTTTCTTTCTTTCTTTCTTTCCTCCTTCCTTCCTTCCTTCCTTTCTTTCAAGTTTATTTATTTGTTTTGAGAGAGACACACACATACAGTGCGAGGATGATAGGGACAGTGAGAGAGGGAGAGAGAATCCCAAACATACTCTGTCCTGACAGAGCAGAGCCTGACATGGGGCTCAAACTCATGAAACTGTGGGATCCTGACCTGAGCCAAAACCAAGGGTCAGATGCTCAACCAAGTGAGCCACTTGGGGGCCCCATGTAGTAGTAGTAGTGTGTGTGTGTGTTTGTGTGTGTGTGTGTGTGTGTGTGTGTGTGTTTCCTTTTCCTTCAGTTGCTCTAAGACCTAAACACAATGCTTGATTTGATCAGACTGAGTGTTCTAGGTATGGGTAGAGAAGAAGGGATCATCACCTGGATGTTGGTCTCTCCAATCTGGACTGTCCCTGCAAGAGCTGGAGAATGCTTTTCTTTAGAGTGAAGCCTCCTGGCTGAAGGAAGGTCTAGTCAAGGACTCTGGGTACTTCAAGAGTTATGTCAGGCACTGTAACCAATCAATCCTTGGAGTTCATGAAAGTTCATTTAGCCTTTAAGAATCTCAGTTTCCTTACCTGTAATGAGAGGGGAGTGGTTAGTGACCTTTAATGCCCTTTCTAGCTTCAAAATTATAGACTTTCAGGAATCTGTCAGGAGATTACCCTAATATTATCACTTTCAAAGTAGCAGGAATGCCTGAGACCAGTAGGGGCTCTCAGAGTTAGAAGTAACAGTAAATGATTAGTCATTTCCTTTGCTTATGATGCCAAAAATGCTCAGCCCAGTTGTACATAGGGCTACAGAATGGAAAGGAGTCAGATCAGACCAGACAACCACTCCACACTCCAGACCTAGAAGTAGCATACCCTAAGAGAGGCAGTAGAAAGAAATATGGCTCTGCTATCCTCCCAAACTGGTAATGTTTAAGATCTCTTCATTTGTTCCTATGGCAAGTATCTATGTGTTTTAATAAGGTAGAATTAGTTGCGTGATCCATCCCAACCATAAACTAAACAACCAACTAACCAATTTATGAAAATCAAATAAATTACCTATAGAGGAAAATGATATGTACTTCTAAAATAATAAATGTAAAATGATAAAATTATTGACTATTAGATGTTGATAATCATCATATAGTCAGTTGAATATCAAAAAATATTTTGATAAACTACATTATTTTTGCTTCTTTTAAATAAAAGTTCCTGTTGGTAAAAGATTGTTTGGTTTACTAAAAATGTTATAATTTTAAAACTTATTTTCTTACTTTTATATTATTACTCAAAGGCATGTTGAAATGCTAAACAAAGCTAGCTATGAAAAAGTTTGTATTCCTATACCACCTGGAGCATACATCTGCTAAAGTCCTAAATATACAGTTTTAATTGTTTATCCATACGACTGTATAAGCTATTTGATCAAAGGAATTGCGTTTTACTGTTTCTACATCCTTAGGATCTAGAAAATTTGGCCATAAAAGTGCTCAGTAAGATGCAAGCTGAAGATGAAAAGAAGTTCGTACACAAAATTACTGTAATTCTCATTTAAAACAAATATAATTACTATTTTGGCAAATTTGTACATCTCTTTTTTTTTTTAATGGCCAGACTGGACCCTGGTTACCGTAAAGAGACCAGGGCTCTATGGGGTCTGATAGTAACTATCATTCAAACCTCTGCATCAAAGGCACAGTGCAGGGAAAGACTTCCCCAAGAAGTTCTAGTGGTTGTGGGCAGACTTTATCCAATAAGGGCATGATGCCTGGGTGAAGACTGCTGGAGCACCGTGTGCATTCACTGCAACTCACCCTGGCTCAGATCTCATGTGGCCTAGGATGAGTCCCCAGTGCCTGGGACTTAGGGGGATGGACAGGGCCCCCACTGAGGAGTCACAGCAATGCCAAAGCCACGCTGCTCCTAAGCACATTCCCTGATCCACTGAAGCCAGAGCTCAAGGAATTGGTGAAGAATAAAAGCAGAAAAATATTTCTTTAGCCCAGAAGGCTGACCTATTGCCTGTATAGTTCAGGTAAGGATCAAATATATACTGGTTGCTACATTCTTAAACGGTCATGACTGCATGTAAATCCCACCAATAGTTAATATTGTACTGAAGGATAACCACCAGAAAAATCTTATGAAAGCAGTTTTATGAATAGAAATCCAAAGACATTTATGATCTAATATTCCCTGAACATCTTCTCTCCTGGGCAATAAGCAAATAACCACCAGCTTCATAAAACAAAGGTGCAGCTCTTTCTGCCCATGCGTCCTACCCCTGCTACTTAAATAAACTTACTTAGCTGTATCATACAATGTCTCAATTCTTTTTGACCACTGGGCTCCACCACCGCAAAACAGATCTCCAGAGCCTTGCCACTCTTCGGCCTAAGAGTCTCTCGAAGAGAAGCACCTAACTTCCAGAAAGGCCCCTGAGTCTCCTCCCAGGGGTCTAAATCAAACACTCTCCGACTGCATCCTGACTGGAGTGCAAAGATTTCCTGGCTTCAGGAAAACGCCCCGGGGTGGGGGTGGGGTGGGTGAGGGCTGAGGCTTCCAAGTACACACAGGCTCTGAAGTCTGGCAAGCCTGAGGGCAGGAAGTACGCAGAGTAAAGCTGGCAGGCTTCAGTGCTGCGCAGTGGAAGCTTCCCGGACTTGAGAGTGAGAGTCCTATCCATACTCTCGCCCACAGGCAGGGACCGTGAGGACCACATGAAGTTTAAAGGTACCATTCGCTTCCAAAACAGGGTAGTTTATTTGACACCAGATCTCGCGGGATCGCGGAGTGAGATCTCACTGGATCACAGAACCAGATCTCGCGGTCTCTGGGAAGCCTTCCTGGGTCTGAATAAGGTTTAGCCGAATAGGAGATAAAGGGCGTGACGACTAACAGACAGACCCCTAGTCGAATAAAGATATTAGGTTCATAGAGGGTCTGAAGTTAACCATTCTCGAAATCTCATTACCAGCGGCTCCGTGCACAGAGAAGTTGCCCCGGGAAGATGGCATGGTAAGCATAGTGAAGCCTCAGCTGACAGTGGGTATAGGCTTGGATGCTTGTGGGCAGGTGTGCATGAGTGGCCCGCGCAGGAACAGCTGCTGTGACTCAGCACTAGAGTTTGGGAATTGTGGGATTGGACAGAGACCCAGTTGGGATTTCTCAGAGATTTACAGGGATGCCAAGGTCCACCCTGCTCTACTTGCCAGTTCCCCTGAAGCCAGGTCTCAGGACATATCCATAGTCTTGCCATCCCAGGTCCAGCAGGAAGTTCCCTGGTGACATACGCCTGGGGGACCTGACTCCCACAGGTGCCTTTACTGTCCCCAGGCATAGGGCCATGAAGGGTCTCACTCAGACTCCCTGTATCGTAAACCTTTGGGCATCAATACAATAGTTCAGGGAACTCCCAGCCACAGGAAGAGGGGATGGTGGGCTCGGTGTGGCCCGTAGTTCCCAAACCTGAAGGTCCTGGGAACTCGAGGGCAAAAGGCTGGTGAGAAGCAAAGTGCACAACAGATAGCCGCTCTGTGTCTGGATTGGTCCCAGAGTCTGGACCAGTCACTAGAGAGACCTGTGGGGGAAAAGGAAGCTGCCAGTATTCTTCTATATATCCTATTTTTTAAATTATGTGGTTGTATTAAACTGAATAGTCCTTAAAGTATGTTGTGTGTATCACCCATGAGCTTGTTAAAAATGCATATTTGTGGTTTCCACTAAGACATCTAGACTTAGTTAAGATGGGCGATGGCTCATAAAGTTGAATTTTTAAGAACCATTTTAGGTTATACATCTTTAAGCACTCTTTGAGAAAAGAAAAACACTCTCAACTTTTTATATGTTGAAGTCACTAATGGACTCTCATTGGTACTGAAGAGTAGCCGAATATGCCACTTGGAAGTGTGCCTCTTTAGTACAAGGATTATGTTTGAATAAGAAACATGATTTTGTTTCTGGGTCTGCACTATGACTGTTATGGCATTTGATAGTAATTTCAGAAATTTAGATCTTCAAAACATTAGTTCCTGAGCATGTGTATTTTATGACAATTTGTGATAAGTATGTTTTGGTCTTAGGCATAAATGCCATGCTCCATCCAAAAAGGCTATTGGCAACATTATCAGAAATGTATTTCTCATTTTTTACTTACAATTCATTATCTTACAGGTTATTTGTAAATACGAGCCATGATGTGGGAAACTAATATGATTATTCTTGTTAACAAAGCCTTTTTAATACAAGTAATACACTTAGTAGTGCACTTTTTTTCATATTGTCCTCCTGTTTATGTGCTCACATTTAGTTAGATAGCTTTCATGTTACTATAAACAGATAATGACAATGCAGCCTTATAATTCTGGTACATTTCCAGTAATTCATCTTGAAGAAGTATTTTATTTCTCTTTATGCTGAATATTTTCATGTTATATTGTTAAGTCTATAAGTCTAGGATCTTCCTTATTTATTTTTTTTTTATTACTTCAGCTAGAGAAAACATACTTAGATATTTGGAAAAAACTTCCACAGGTACATTGCTGAATCATGGCAAGTATTACTGTTCACCCAAGCAATGCAAATTATACTAACCATAGGGACTGATTCTCATTTTTGATATTTTATAAATAGCTGACTTCCTTTTCACTTGTATCCCCACAGGCCTGAAAACAGTTAACACCTTTAAAGAGATGTTAGTATAGAATTCAGAAAATAATGAGCAATTGGTTAAGAGTCATGTTTGTTAGAATTGGAAAAAGTATATAACAATACAGTGGTTAAAAAAAAAAAAAAGAAAAAAGAAAATTCCCCCTAGCAACACATTTCCAGCAACATCTTTGGAGAAATTAATTCACAGATGGTCCCCAACTTACAGTGGTTTGACTTATAATTTTTCTACTTTATGATTATGCAAAAGTGGTATGCATTCAGCAGAAACCATATATCAATTTTTGAATTTTGACCTTTTCCTTAGGATATCAGTATGTTATAATACTCCCTGGTGAGACTGGGCAGAGGCAATGAACCAGAGCTCTCTTCCATCCACACAGTAACAAGGGTAAACAATTGATACACACTTACAACCATTCTGTACCTCTACAGCTATCGTCTTTCACTTTTAGTAAGTAGTCAATAAATCACATGCAATATTCAATATTTTAATATAAAATAGGCGTTGTGTTCAATGATTTTGTCTAACTATAGGCTAATGTAAGTGTTCTGAGCATCTAAGGTGGGCTATGTTAGGTATATTACATGTATTTTCCAGTTACAGTATTTTCAACTTATGATAGGCTTCTCAACTCATAATTTAAAGAGGATCTGTATAAGATTGCAAGAGACATATAGTAATGGTGAATATGTCCTTAAAACTGAAATAAAACCAAATCTCTTACTTTATATTTAGTTAAAATTTCATTTTAGGGGTGCCTAGGTGGCTCAGTTGTTTAAACATTGGACTTTGGCTCAGGTCATGATCTCATGGTTCATGAGTTTAAGTGCCGCGTGGGGCTCTGCACTGACAGCATTGAGCCTGCTTTTGATCCCTGTCTCCCTCTCTCTGTCCCTCCTGCCCCCCTCCTCAAAAATAAGTAAACATAAAAAAGACTTTTTTTTTTTCATCTTAATTTAGAATCTCTTTTGGGTCAGGCCTTATTACTAAAATAGAAGTTCAGAAAATGTTATTACTTACAAGTATTCCAGCAAGGGTTGCCATTAGTAATTTATGAGAGTAAGTTTTCCTTCCATGAAAGATTACTGCAAAAGTGAAAAAAAAACCATCTCAGAGAAATTAAGGTCAATGTTTTTTTTTTTTTAATATTTTTTCTTGCATTCTAATATTTAGCTCTAAACCTGTCTTGAACATTTCAGTAGTAATTTCCTCCTAAAATAGAAGCATTAAGAAAGTAAGATCTGATTCAAGAAATATGACAATTAATCAAAACCCAAAAGAACGAGGTTGTTGTACTTGTAAACTACAAAAACCCTTAAAATCCAATGTATCCCAGTATAAATCACTATTCTCATTCATTTTTGTATTGTTGGGCACACAAAATGGAGAGTAAGTCAGTTGTGTTTCATCTATTGTAGTTCAATTTAAAAAGTTCTAGACAAAATATGAATTACCACTTGCTCTATCAATGTAATAAAACTTGTTTTGGATTATGGTAGTTTATAGCTTACTGTTTCATATTTCATGTTTCATATTGTTTCAGCATGGTTCATATTTTCCATAACTATTTCATAAGCTAATTTAATGATTAAATTATGACTACATTTCGTATATATTTGGGAGAATAATTTACCAAATTATTAGGCTTTTTTCTTCTTCCTGTCTTCTAAATGTGTTGAGGTACCATTGGGCTATTATTATTTGCTAGACTGGAATGAACGCTTTTATACAAAATTTACTCTGCTCACACAGAATTATGAAGAGATTAACATTGGATTTAAGCACTGAATAATTATAGGGAGTTCATTCAATGTGATGCACTGTTCTGTAGGGATTGACTCTGTATATTAGGATTCCTTTTTGGTCTGTTCCATTTTATGAATTGTGGGGACAGAAACATGTACAAATTGAAGGTAAAGACCAGTGGGGTATTTTAATGAGTGTCTGGACTGAGAATAATAAAGTTAAGGCACAGGCATTTGAATTAGGGCATTGTTCTTTTACAGGCTATACTGGTATATAACTTTGTTTTATTTAAAGACAATCTTAGGACACTATAAATGATACATAGTAGTCAATAATAGTTTATTCCTCCAATTCCTGATACCTTCTATTCTCTTTTCTTTGTTGTTATTATTAGCAGCAAATATGATCATTTAGTGTACTATATTAATATTCATTTTCCCATTCATATGTTTAATTTGTTGATTTTGACTGTTGGTGGTTTGTTTATTTTCTGGTTGATTACATATAGAACGGAAGCTCTATGAGGACCAGGAATTCTGTTTGTTTTGCTGATTGTTGCATTTCTAGCACCTAATAAAGAGACCGTGTCATAGAATTTGTCAAGTATTTGTATTTGTCAAGTCAGTATTCCTAGGATAAAGAAATGTAATCTGGGAAAGCTCATATTTGAAATCTGTTTTAGAAATTAAGACTTAGTTGATTGAGCCTCTGACTTTCATGAGTTCATGAGTTCAAGCCCCACAGCGAGCTCACTGCTGTCAGCTCAGAGCCTGCTTCAGGTCCTCCGCCCCTCTCTCTTTCTGCCCTCCCGACTCATGCTCTCTCAAAAACAAAATATTTTAAAAAAGAAATTAAGGCTTATATTTACTACAGATTTATGAAATTTCCAATATAGGGGCTGGCAAACTTCTTCTGTAAAGGATAATTATTTTAGATTTTCTAATGCATACAGTCTCAAAAAAAAAAAAAGACATAATACAGTCTGTTACAACTAATTCAACTATGTGGTTATAGTGTGAAAGCAGCTATGAATGATAGATACATAAATCCCTATGCCTGTGCTCTAGTAAAACTTTATAATAAGAAGCAGCAGACCCCATTTGGGCTACAGGTTATAGTTTGTTGGCTCCTGCAGTAACCACTCAGTTAGCAAGCCAGTTAACTTTTTTTTTTTTCCTTTTAGACCCCAAGAAGAGAAATGTGTATATTACAGACTTCTTTGAATGGTCCCTAACACAGTCTTGAAGTTTTTTACTTCTTTCTAGTGACATGGAAGCCACATTTTAATATGTGCAGGAAGCAAAAGCAATCAAACATAATCAAGCTATTGCCATAGCATACTATGTGACAAAAATTTTCCCTAAACAAAGTTCAGAGTCACTCGAAGAATGCTGTTATTTATAAACAACTTACTAAAAGTGACAGTGTAAATTACTTTCATTTCTTGAGTATGGCAGAACACAAGATTGCATATCATAAGCTTTACATAGAAGAATCATATTTATGCTATTTTTGAAATTTAGGACAAGCAAAATAAAGATGTCAGCATGACTCTTTTTTAAATATTTTAGGGTTTTTTTGGTGATATTTTATGTTCCCTACAAAATAAACCCTCCATCCAATTCCCCCCCCCAAAAAAGCAAAACCTTGGATAAACATGCCTTAAGTTTTCACATTGAAAGTCCTTTTTTCCCCCAAGTTTTTATTTAAATTTCAGTTAGTTAACATATAGCATAATATTAGATTAGTTTTAGGTGTAGAGTTTAATGATTCAACAGTTCCATATGACACTGCTCATCACAAGAGCCTTCCTTACTCTCTATCCGTATTAAACACAGTCTGCCACCTCCCTTCTAGTAACCATCAGTTCATTCTCTATAGTTAAGAGTCTGTTTCTTGGGTTTCCTCTCTTTTCCCACCCATACTAATTTTTGTTGTTGTTTCTTAAATCCCACATATGAGTGAAATCATACCATTTTTGTGTTTCTCTGACTGACTTGTTTTGCTTAACATAATACTCTAGCTCCACCTATGTCACTGCAAATGGTAAGATTCCATTCTTTTCTATGGCTAAGTCCTCTCTCTCTCTCTCTCTCTCTCTCTCTCTCTCACACACACACACACACACACACACACACACACACACCTACTTTATTCATTCATCAGTCATTGGACATTTGGGCTCTTTTCCATAATTTGACTATTGTTGATAATGCTATTATAAACATCAGGGTGCATGTATCCCTTCCAATTAGTATTTTTGTATCCTTTGGGTAAATACCTAGTAGTGCAATTGCTGGATCATAGGGTAGTTCTTTTTTTATCTTTTGAGGAACCGCCATACTGTTCTCCAGAGTGGCTGCACAAGTTTGCATTCCCATTAACAGTGCATGAGGGTTCCTCTTTCTCCATATTCTCACCAAAATCTGTTCTTTCCTGTGTTGTTTATTTTAGCCATTCTGATAGGTGTGAGGTCTTATCTTATTGTGGTTTTGACTTGTATTTCCATGATCATGATTGGTGTTGAGCACCTTTTCATATGTCTGTTGGCCATATGGATGTCTTCTTTGGGAAAATGTCTATTCACATCTTCTGCCCATTTTTAATTGGATTATTTGTTTTGGGGGTATATTGTATAAGTCCTTCATATATTTTGAATACTAATTCTTTATCAGGCATGCCATTTACAAATGCCTTCTCCCATTCCATAGGTTGCTTTTTAGTTATGACTTCTCCCATTCCATAGGTTGCTTTTTAGTTTTCTTGATTATTTCCTTTACTGTGCAGAAGGTTGTAATTTTGTAGAAATCTCAATAGTTTATTTTTGCTTTTGTTTATCTTGCCTCAGGATACATATCATGTAAGAAATTGTTATGACCGATGTGAAAGAGGTTAGTACCTATGTTCTCAGGATTTTAATGGTTCCCTGTCTCACATTTAGGACTTTAATCCATTTTCAATTTATTTTTTGTGGATGTATAAGAAAGTAGTCCAGTTTCATTCTTTTGCATGTAGCTGCCCATTTTCCTAATACTATTTGTTGAAGAAACTGACTATTTCCATTGAATATTCTTACCTGCTTTGTTAAAGACAAACCTTCACATTGAAAACCTTAAGTCTTTTTCTGTGTTCATTGTTCCAACTTTCTTGAAACCATAAACTATATTCATGGTCTCCATTTCTTTAACTTTCAGTCACCTATCAATAGATTATAATCTGATCCATGGAAATCACTCATTCTAGTTACAATATCCTTCTCCAAGCTAAATCCAACCATTTTCATCTTCCTTTGCCTTGCTGACCACCTTGAAACCTCTTCTTACAACTCATTAAAAGCATTCTTTTGATGTCATTTCCTTTGTTTTACAGTAGTATGAAAATTATGCCTTGTCATTGTTCATTAAGCAATGAAAAGTATATTAATATTACTTATCTATTAGGTAGGATCATTTGATAGCAAATTAAACTCCATCATTTCCCTCAAATTGCTACTCACGATCAGTTCTTGTCTCTGTGCTTTCAGATATGGTTAGCTCAGGATTACAGTTTCTCAGTGATAGATCTGAGGTTCACATCGAAAAGTTCAGATTCTAACTCCAATCTCCCACAATGCCAAGCTTTCTTTACATAGAAGGAACAGTTATTCAACTGTTTTCTGATTCAACAAGCACTTTGAATACTTCTTATATATTAGATGCTAATGAATACTAAACCCTATACATTGTCTTTTTTTTTTTTTTTGGTGGCACATTCTTGTCATATAAAGCCATCTGAAACCAATGACAGTGATGCAATATGAGATTTATACCTGAATAATTGAGGAAACATTGATGGTGGAAGAATACCTGTGATGCATATAGTTAGGGAAATTGGAGAAGATAACTTTAGAGCTAAATCTTTAAGGAATTAATGAGCAGAGAAGAACAAATGCTTTTCAAGGAACAAAACAGCATGCTGGGTAAAGATGGAGTATATAGGACACTCGAAGAGAAGATGAGTCTCCTTGGATAATAATGACGAATATATTGAAAGGATTTTGATAGTAGGGATGGTGCAGGGAGTTCTACTGACAGCACAGTCCTTCATAGTAGGAGTTGTACAAATTTTTCCTGAATGAAGGAGTCTATCATTCAGACCCACCAGTACAAAAAGTACAGACATTTAAACATCTTAACCTTTGCTCACTTTTTATGTCTTCACTTATATCCAACCAAATTCATTTTACTTCTTTTTCTTTGAACTTCCCTAATCTAGAAATAGATACCATGGAAAATTTACCATTTACCATTAAGAATATCAGGAGCTGCATCCTTATGTACAGAGCACCCTGGTTGGGCATACTCTATACGGATATAATACTCTATCACACAGTACGCACAAAGACTTGGTTTTCTGGTTTAAGAAAGTGTGGAAAATATGACATGCTACACTAGAATGAAGTGAATGGCATTGCTATTTTGCATCACTGATTGAAAGCCATTATTCATCAATTTTGTTAAATCTGCAAAACTTCTGTGAAGCTCTTTAACAGAAGCATCACTGTTACATGTGAGAAGAAGAGTAAGGCTATTATCTTAACAAAGCTTTTGTAGTTGCCATCAATGTACAAACCTTGAATTTTTATCTTCATTAACTTAGGAGCATGAAATGTAGGCTTTCTTTGCCATCAAAGAGTCTGACTTTTTTTTCAAGATTTAGTACACACCCCATAATAATTAGAACGTGATTGTGACTCTTGAGTAATGCTTTTGAAGGGTTGCTGTTAAATGAGCTTTTTATTTCTGGTCCACACAGCACAGCACAAAATGAGCTTGACGCTGGTGGTAATTATCTAGTGAACTAAGTCATTGTAGAAAGTCAGGCTGGGAAATTTATATTGAAATAACCCCTGTTATCTTTGTGACTGGTTATCTAAGAATACGAGTACTTGTTTTCTCCAAATTAATTATAAGCAAAATACTTTTTATTATAGTAAACTTTTAAAGGCATTATGATAGAAATCAAAATATGCTTACTTCTGGGAGGGGCATTGACGAGGGGCATGAGAGAACCTTCTGCAGTGGTCGTATTATATAATTAGATGTAACTGGTGGTTATACAATTGGGTAGCTTGTTTGAGTCGCACACTTCAAATTAGAGCTCTTTATATATTAGATATATATTAGATATATATTAGAGCCATTCTATGTACTTTCTACAATTGAAAAAAAATATAAATTAGAATTAAAAGCATCATGAATCCAGCATTATTTTTTTTTAATTTTTTTTAATGTTTTATTTATTTCTAGGAGAGAGAGGAGACAGCGTGAGCAGGGGAGGGTCAGAGAGAGAGGGAGTCACAGACTGAAACAGGCTCCAGGCTCTGAGCTGGCAGTCAGCACAGAGCCCGACGCGGGGCTCGAACCCACGAACCGCGAGATCATGACCCAAGCGAAAGTCGGACGCTTAACAGACTAAGCCACCCAGGCGCCCCATCAAGCATTATTTTTAAACTCTAATACATAAGGTAATATTTGGCATAGTAGAGATATAAAAGAGTCACTGATATTTAAGAGCTCGTAATATGGAATATAATTATTAAAAGACTTGGATGCTAAGATTTTAAATATATCAGAGATATATTGTGGCATGCATTTGTAATATTTGAAAGGTTAAAATTTTATGTAAAATGTTCATGTTACTAGATATGGATTTTCTGTTTGTCATTACATTCTTGAATAGATTCATATATGTGAGCTGATAACTTCTACTTGCATGTACAAAAGTTGAGGTCATCTGCGGGGCATAGGTAAATGCTTTAGCCATGTACTATTTATGCTTTCAGCCATATCCTTGTAAGAATTGTTAACAGCAGACTTTTAATTATACCTTTATAAAAGAGATGATAATTTACCACAAGTTCTATTTTCTTGTCTTTTATTTTTTAAATACTTTTAATGTTTACTGTTGAGAGAGAGAGAGAGAGAGAGAGAGAGAGAGAGAGAGAAGACCGCAAGTTGGGAAGGGGCATAGAGAAGAAGACACAGAATTTGAAGCAGGTTCCAGGCTCTGACCTGTCAGCACAGAGCCCCATGCATGGCTCAAGCTCACAAGCAGTGAGATCATGACCTGACCCAAAGTTGTACACTTAACTGACTGCACCACCCCGGCACCCCTTTCCTGTCTTTAATCTGAAAAGGATCATATACCTTCCACACGTGTTTTTTGTTTTTGTTTTTGTTTTTGTTTTTTTACATTGGGTATAGCATGTATAGTTAAAAAAAAGAAACAAAACAAAAAACTTTATCAAAGACGTCACCACAGTTACTTCACATTATTCAGGTACAAACCTCTCATTTTTCCTTAGTTGAATTTTACCTCCAGCACTGTGAAGAATCATATATTTCTTATGACTTTTATTTTTTATTTCCCTGTAAAGATTTTGTTTAACCTTGGCTATGTAACACTTCTCAGACTTTTCCGACCTTCCTTACTCATGCATATATTGCTCTTAGCTATCATTTGTGAGCTCTGTCAAAGACATAATCACATCTTTTTATACTCTCAAAAGGATGTAGTACATCCTTAAATTCAATAACAGATTGAAAAAAAATTGTCTCAAAGTCAGGTGCTTTGAGATCATACCTACTTTAACACTTTTAAAGTAGCATTTTCTCAATTATTCTTACTAGGGTATATGGAAAGAGAAATAATAGTGGTCATATGACTGAATTGGGAAGTGCTCACTACTAACCCTTTGGTTACAGGGTCCTTTGATCCTATGGACTGACAAGAAAAATGAGACTATTTATACCTGCTTTCCTCTTTCTGCTAAACCCTCAAAGTGGTTTTTCAAAAACCACTTTCTCCACCAAGTGTAACTAGACCTTAATGCTTTAATCTTTCTTCTTCTATGATAAATGTATTTCCATCCAAATCCAGCTTAATATTTCCCATCTCCACCTATGGAAAAATGTCCCTCCTCTGAGACTTCCTCCCATACTTACATATTCTTTCCAATATCTTCAGTGTCCCTTCTCTTCCATGCATACATGTGGTCATGCTCTGTCCTCAAACATAAAATCGTTCCGAAGTTAGATTCTATTTATAATTTGCCACCCTTGCTTCTATAAGAATAGTCTAAACTAGACAGAGATGGACAAGCTTAGAGTGTAGGCAGTCAGTATTTTAGCTTTTGCATGCCAGAGTTGTTGTACCTACTCAACTCAGGAGTCACAGCATGATTATTTTCCCTCTCCTCCTATTCTTCACTGCCACCCAAGTCCAACCATTTATTTTCTCTAACCTGTTTATTACAGTAGTCTTCCTGAATCTTTTATATCTTTGAAGAGATTTTTCAATGTCCAGTATCTATCTCTTTAGTTTTTACTTCTTAATATTGCCAATGACATATTGGTAAATTGTTAACATTATGTGAATCTATGCTTAGAATTACTTAATGGATTTTCTTTGAGAATGAAATACTAACTCAATCCAGTGGAGGGAGGGGGATGGAGAAAGAGTGACATTTCTGATCTTATCACTTATACTTCTTTAATCTGTTATTTATACTATAGACAGAATAACCTTTCTAAAAAGTTCATTGGCCTGTGCCATTCTCCAATGTGTACATATGTCTTATTGGGACCATTTCCAATTTGGCCCTGCGTATCTCTCAATCTCACACCTTTTTTGCATGTTTCCCTGCTATATTTACATTTCCTCAGAACCAGGGTTTTGCACTGCTCATAGATTTCTAGTTTCCCTGTCTGCCATATGTCAGGGTCTTTGTATAAACCACTTAGTCTGCTTGGAGCATTCCTTCTTCATTTTCTCTAACCTACCTCCTCTCCTTCAATGACCACATCCTACTATTTCTGCTTATAAACTCTCCCTGAACTGTCAAGACTATCATGTAAACCTCATATATTATCATTTCACCCTTCATTTTGCTTTGTCATCTATACTGTAAGAATTTACGTATTTGTCCATGTACCTCTCTGGACATTAAGTTCCAACAGGACAAAAGAATGACTTATTCTTAATTACATATCAAAAGCCTATTACATAGTAACTGATTAATATATGTATAAGTGAATAAATGAATGAATAATTACAGTGTTGATGAGGGATAATAGAAAATTATAAATATTTCAGGAAGAAGCTGTCTTCAAATTTCCTTTTCTCCTACTTGCTAGAATAAAATATTCTGTAGATTGAGTTAACAACATGAACTATTTAATGACTATTGAACTCTGTTTAGAATTTATAAATATATTTCATACACTTGTAGCTCAAAATTTTGTTCTATAGTATAGCTTTTTTCATGAAATCTTATACTCTTTTTAGAACCGTCTTCACCATCTTTCCAGGTTTCCATATGGATTTCTCAATAGTTATTTGAATTTTTCTATGTAGACAGTTTAAGTTTCTATCTGGACAGTTTAAGATGGGAGAAGATGGAAGACCAATGGCTCAGTTGGTTAAGCGTCTGACTCCTGATTTCGGCTCAGGTCATGATCTCACAGTTCATGAGATTGAACCCTGTGTGTCAGGCTCTGTGCTGACAGCATGGACTCTGCTTGGGATTCTCTCTCCTTCTTTCTCTTCCCCTCCCCTGCACAAGTGCCCTCTTGCTCTCTCTCGCTCTCTCTCTCAAAATAAATAAATAAATTTTAAAAAATACAGAAGAGTCTTCCTAGAATGGAAAAGTGATATGGAAAGGAGATGGAAAAGATTCATAAAAAAGTAGAGAATTCAGAATTTATATAGTATCATGATCCCATTGTAAGCTTTAACATCAAAACCAAAAAACTTGTATTGATACAGTTCCTTATTTTATAGTACAATTATTTGAATGTCATCAAAGTATATAAAAGAAAATAAGAGAGCACAGCAGTTCAGACTCATTTGTTGGATAATTTTAAGGTAACAACAATAAAGCAGGCATGTGTATTTATATAAACTTATTTAAAATCAGAGAAGTCAATTAAATGTTGCTTAATTTTTATAAGTCTATTAATGAGTTAATTCTAAAAGACACTATGTCTGTGTCTCAGAAATTTCTTTTGGCCAACAAATGTGCAAAGATATAAAGAAGGCATGGATTCCCTCTGTTTGCTACATATCAAGTATAAAGTTAAATACATGCACACATGCACTCATATAAAACGCTTTTCCCCTTCAGTTTCAAGGAACGTGCTGGTTACTTTTTTCTGCATGGAAAATAGTTACAATTTATCCTCCTTGCTTTTTCTAAACTTGAACTCTGCTTTGCTTTTATACCCAGGTCCTCCTTTCTGTTTTCAACTCATTTTCTCATTTCTGAGGGCAACAAGGCTAAGTGAGAGTGGGTTATAAATATGTCAATAAAACATGAATACACAGATTGAAAAGTGATTGTCATCTATATGCATGATTAGCTAACTACAAAAGTTACCAGTCACTGGTTAGAGCTCTAAAATAACAGGAAATAATTCACCGATCTAGAAAGGCATTTAGATGATCTGTATTTTCCCCACCATCTCATTTAATGTTTTAGGATGAAATGGCAATGAGATAGTACAAAGGAAAGAATGTAGTCTAGGCTGACAGGATAATCAGTGTGCTGTATGTCAGGAAGTCTGCTTCAGAGACTGGCTTTCATAATGTTGAAGAAGGAATATATAATTATAGTCATCTGAGTATCCAAAAATACCAAACCCATGGCAACAGCCACATATTATGTCTAACCAGGTATCCAAGGAATTAGTAGAAGAAAATAGTACTGATTTACCAAACTTTATCCTGTATTAACTCTCTGTTAGAGAATATTTTATTTATTAGAATGGTAACATGAAGGTGTAGATCATTCCTTTCTAGAATCTTAGATAAGTTGTCATGAAAAACAGCATGAAAATCTTAGAAGGGATGACTGCTTACGGAGGTTTCCTCTGAAGCCTCCCCAGAATGGCACTCTGGCAAGCAAAGAGAAAAACATTTGAATAGATTGTAAAGATAAAAATAGGTAAAGCAACTAACACGAGCAATGAATTCACATAAGAGAAAAAGGTTTTGCCTGAAATTAGAGGATAGTGGTATTTCACAAGAAAATGACTGAAATTTCAGAATAACCAAAGGAACCAAACGTATGGGTGAAGATGTGATATGAATGATCCTCCATGGGACACCTGGGTGGCTCAGTTGGTTAAGTGTCTGACTTCTGGTCAGGTCATTATCTTACAGTCAGTGAGTTTGAGCCCTGCGTTGGGCTCTGTGCTGACAGCTCAGAGCCTGGAGCCTGCTTTGGACTCTATGTTCACCTCTCTCTCTGCCCCTCTCCCACTTGCACTCTGTCTCTCTCTCCTTCTCAAAATTAAATAATAAAACATTAAAAAAAAATAAAACAACTCTTCATGTGTACAACCAAATCCTAGAAGGGTAATCCAGATGGCCAAAATATTTTATTATCAAATAGAAATAAATGAACACTATATATTTGGATATAAGTGGCAATTTAAGCACCAAATTCCTATTAATTAACTTTATTTGCATTTAGATTTATTTTGGTCAAAGGAGGGTTTGTTCATATTTTGTTTGTTTACTTTAGGTAAGCTTCATGCCCAATATGGAGCTTGAACCCACAATTTTGATATCAAGAGTCTTATGCTTTACCAATAGCCAGCCAGGTGCCCGAGGTTTGTCCATATTTTAGAAAGTCTCAAGTATACTGGGAGAAAGAGACTATTCTAGGAATTTTCTTTCATGGGGGATGTCTGTAACCACCTCTGTTGATTAATAAGATAGTTTATTTCTCAAAACAGCATGATCTGTGAGAGGCACATAGAAGAAATTTCTAAGAATTTCTAGATGGCTTAAAACATCTGTCATGACATGAATTTTCTGCCTACATTTTACTTCTAGACAGGAGCCAGACTCCCTGCTATGATGCCTCTAAACTAAATAGGGCATATATTACTCTCTGCAGTAATTAAATTGAATTCCTTACTTATTAGACTTGAATTGAAACAGGTACTGCAGATTCCTCTCCCTTGGGTAAAGGAGTTAAGGGGGATTACAACAGAAATTTCTCCAAAAATAACCTCATAGCATTTCCTCCTTCACCCTACACTTGAACTGGCTAAGAGTACATCAATATGAACTGGTTTTTGCTATTACCTTGGTAAATTTTGTAGTTTGGTTGAACATCAGACTTTAATAAGAGCATCTCTCTCAGATGAAATTCCAATGATAATTCATTATAAAGTACTTTGGTTGAGTATAGGATTGCTGGATGAAAAAAAATAGTCCTTGAAAATAGTTATCCTTAAATATATCCTTAAAAATAATAATTCTTACAGCATCTAGGTGGCTCAGTTGGTTGATCGTCCAGCTTCCGCTCAGGTCGGTCATTATCTCATGGTTTGAGAGTTGGAGCCCCATCTTGGGCTCTGTGCTCACAGCTTAGAGGCTGGACCCGGCTTCAGATTTTGTGTCTCCTTATCTCTCTGCCCATTCCCCACTTGCACTCTGTCTCACTCAAAACTAAGGATTTTGAGGGGCAGCTCGGTGGCTCAGTGGTTGAACATCCGACTTCGACTCAGGTAATGATCTCACGATTTGTGGGTTCGAGCCCTGCATCGGACTCTGTGATGACAACTCGGAGCCTGGAGCCTGCTTTGGATTCTGTCTGCCTCTCTCTCTGCCCTCCCCCATTCATGTTCTGTCTCTGTCTCTCCCTCAAAAATAAATAAACATTGAAAAAGAAAAATAAATAAACATTTTGAAAAAAATTAATTCTTGAGAAATTTGAAACAATTGCTTTCCTTCATTTTTATCTAATTTCCAGTATTGTCATTAGGCCCTTGCCACATTACAGAGCCAGTATGATACTTATTTTTGTATTTATCTTTCCTTCTATTTCTTATTCTATAAGCTCTTAAACTTATCTGCTACGTAGTTCTTTTTTTTAAAGTTTTTAAGTTTACTCATTTGAGAGAGACAGAGACCGTGCAAGTGGGGGAGGGACAGAGAGCAAGAGAATCCCAAACAGGCTCTGCACCACTAATGCAGAGCCTGATGTGGGTCTTGAAACCATGAAGCCTTCATGATCTGAGCTGAAACCAAAAATTAGACAGTTAACTGACAGCCACCCAAGTGCCCTTCTGCTTTATAATTCTTTAAACTAAATATTATGTTTCTTAGTATAGGTTATGTTTTCTTTTATTAATTTTAGTTTGAATTTAATTATGGAATTTTATTTATCATTCTCTCCCTTATATTTATTTTTCTTCTCATAAAGACTATAATTAAATGTCGAGACTTAAATGTCAGTGCTGTAGGTTTCTATTCTATTTCCATTTCTTTTTTGTTTTAATTTCTAGATTTTTTTCATCAAACTTACCTTCCTATCTTCTACACTTTAAAAGTTTGCTCCCATGTTTTTAATTTAATTTTATAATTAAATTAAATTTAATTTATAATTAAATTAAATTTGAAAATACTATCTCACTCTGTGAATTTTTTTCTTTTTTTTTTATATGGATTCACATTGTTTTCTCTCTATGGAAATTGGTTTTTTTTGGCTTTTTCTATTCTCTGCATTTTCTCTATTTAAAAAAAAAATTGTTTATTCTGAATATTATTTTTCAGAGTAGAGGCTTTTCTCAACTGTCTGATGACTAATACCCATCATAATTCATATTTGATAGTGAGACACTTAAAAATATGTTAGAAAATCCTATCTATGAGTGGAGTTTATGTTTTAGTCTTCTTCCCTATAGGTTGGCTGGGTTTTGTTGCAGAAAATTCAAACATTAGTGTCCGAAATTTCTAAATTTTTTTCCTAGAGCCAGAATGGAATATACCTGATTTTAATTATTTGAGAACCAAGATGAGAAAGAGTGTTGAGAATCTTACTACTCAAGAATATAGATTTTTCACGTAATATCATTCTTTTGTAGCCCTAACTTTTATTTATGCCTAATTCTGGGCATCTTCTGATCATTTTCTTCATAGAGTAATCCTCTCATATCATCCCTCACTGCGATAGGTTAGAACAGGGATCTCATCCAATTTAACTAGATATTTCAAAATTTTCAGCCAATCGTTTTTGTTTGTTTGTTTTCATCCACATTCCATACCTGCTTTGTTCTACACACACTTTCTGAATGTCTCTGAATTCTTCAGCCCAAATTTTCTTGGTTCTCATTAAGTTCTTTCTATGTAACAGAGACTGTTTCAGCCTTCTATATACTCCTGAATTGGTTACGACTCCTTCATTTGCTTTGGAACATTTGTTATTGCATTTCATTAACAATTACCTTTCCTATTTTTCTTCCCTTGAATGTACATAATTTTCTCCTCTAATATGATGTTTAGGAGAGAGTTTAGCGAAGGAGGGAGGAGGTAGAACCTAGATTGATGTATATTCTCAGTCCACCATAAATATGTGGGCAAACCCATCTATATTACTTTTCTAACGCCACCATAACAAAATATCACAGACTGGTGGCACAAGCAACAAAAATTTATTTCCTCACTGTACTGGAGGCTAGAAGTCTGAGATAAAAATGTCATGAGGATTGATTTTTTTCTGAGGTCTCTGTCATTGGCTTGCAAATGTCCATCTTCTCTTCCCTGTGTCTTCACATGGTCTTTTATCTGTTTGTGTCTGTGTCCTACTCTCTTCTTCTTATAACCACTTGTATTGGATTAGGAGCAACCCTAATGACCTTTTATTTTAATTACCTCTTTAGGAATCCTATCTTCAAATGTGATCACAGTCTGAGAGACTGGGGGCTAGGACTTTGATATATGAACTTTGCGAGAAAAAATTCTGCCCATAATACCATCTAGTCTAGAATTAAGAATGATTAAAAAAAAAAAAAAGCAAGAGAATGTTACCAAGATGTGTTAAGAGTTTTGGCAACAAATATCAGTACCACATAACGGGAAGAGGAAGATCAAGACAGACGGGTTGGACAGAGTCACAGAAGAATGTGTTGCAGGAAGATTAACTATGCATGATTAATCTTATGCATGTACAAAGCACAGCACTAAAAACTCTTAAAAGCAAAGAATTGGGGCCAAGAAATCTAAGTACAAATAATCAAGGCCAATCGTATAGGCAAAAACATAGCATTATAGTAGTAATACAGGTGCCTAGAGAATGCCCAAAGAACTCATTTATGGATTTATAAAACAATGATCACTATCAGCACTGGAGAGTAATATTAGAGCAGAAGGAAGACTGACTTGATTTTGTCATGGAGGATTTGTTATTTAGGTGCTTATATTTTCAACAACAAACAAAACAGAGTCTATAAGAGGATTTTTTAGGGACTATAAAGTTAAGAAAGGCATGGAAGACTATTAAATCAGTTATCCTAAGTAGTTGATGTTATAAGACACTCTCTAGTTATATTAAGCTTGCAATGGTGGCTCCCTAAAAAGATTTAGGTTAAGAGGTAGCATATTAAATCATTTTAAGTATAATATGCCACTATAGCCTTAACTTTTGTTAAAATATTCTTTTTTTTCTCTTTTGGCTTGTCTCCAATTGATGAGTCATATCTTTGTTTATCACGGGAAAGCAAATGTTTCATGTCTGTGGTAAGTCATAACCTATTCCTATAGCAGCGTTGGCTGCATATGCCTTCCAGTCATTAAAATGATGCTTAGCCAATGCAGTCTAAACTATAATTCCATTATTTTATTTTTTTCTAAAATAAGGACTAATAACACAGAATACACACATTTTCTTTGCTACCACTTGCAAAACCTTACCTCATGTTAGGAAAAAAACAAGAGAGAAAGAACAGAATGCTTATTAAAATAAAATAAAGAACCTAATGGGCAGTGAGATGTTTATCAGAGTGTCAGAGCTCACAAGTAAGTGTAGTGAAGGCTGCCAAAAATCAGAGTTAACAATTATTTAATGACAATTTTGACTTTCTGACTGTAGATAAACCTGTAAAATTTCACAAGGTGCCTTAGGAGACCAAGTGCTGGCCCTTTCATTAATCAGAAGGGTGCCCAAATCTAAATATTGACTGGTGATTTTCTTTCCTCTCTTGGAAGATTGGTGCTATAACGAAAGAAAGTCAAATTCACAAAATTTGGGCCTTGGAGTACATATGAAATGAGAATGCAATCCTTTCTTAGTAGTAAAATCAATCCTTGTGCTAAAAATGAAATATCTGTCTCCTATAAAAGCGAAGTGTCAAGACTCAGACTTAGGTTTTTCATACATTTGCCATCAATTACACTTTTAAATGATATATATGCTCTGAAATTCTAGTCATTCAATTAAAATTTGGAAATTAATTCTTAACCAAGATTAAATCTATCTGGTTATATTTGTTATGTATATGTTGTGCATGTTTCGTCATTTTAAACTACACAAACATTTACATTATGCATCCTCAAATAGTATTCTGAATGAATATATATTTGAAGTGCTGAAATTATTTTACCACATGAAAATACATGTAAATATTCAATAAATTGTAAGCAGTTCCTCAAATCTATATTAAGTGGAAAGTCATGATATAATGTGTTAAACAGTAGATTTCAGTAGCTGAATATATTATTCATTCAGATTTTAAGATGATACTAAGACACTATGTTTTTAAAACTTTTTAAATACATTTTTTTTTGTCAAGGACAGTACAGTTTTCTCTGCTTATTGAATATTCATTGACATTTATAGAATTGGAAATCTAACTTGTGTACTGTCAATCAGAATTTGTTTATTGTATATTATTGTTATAAAACTTCTATTGATGTTGAATAAATTACTACATGTAAATAGATACTCTTATCAAAAGTAAATGAAAGCAAAACATTTCAAATGAGACTTTGAATTCAAAATTGCTTCAGGCTACTATAATACAGAAAAGCCTGAGAAATTTTGCCTGAAAAGCACTCTTTCTTTACGTTCTTGTAAGCAAACTTTCTGTAGCTCAAAAGGTGGAGAGACACTTTACCTGTCCATTCTAAAATGCAAAGCAAAGTTATAAAATTTGTCTTCTATAGTCTTTATACTATGACTCATCTTTCATGACAATATGTTGGCAGTTACAAAACAATAATTCAAAAAATTTAGCAAGCAAACGGCTCACTAAAAATCTTGAAGTCTGGGCTCTACCCCAAACATATGGAATTGAAATCAATAATATGTTGGGAAGGAAGAGAGAGAAATGCAGCAAGCTTTAATATATTTAACTAGATAGCTCTGAAACATACCAGAGTTTGAGAATCATTGTTCAGACACTGATCTTTCCTCTTTCTCCTTTATCATACCTGATAGCCTATCCTGCGATCATGCTAAGATCCCTGATCACTCACTGCCATTTTGAGTACCATTACTTCCCTCCTATGTGATTGATACTTACTTCTTGTACCTCATCCCTTAAATTCAACATCATGGTTTCCTCAAATCAGTCATTACCTAATCCTCTAAACTAATAAACTAGAGGAATTTTCCTAGTTCTCTACCACTTCTCAATGTCTTAAAAGGATAATTTTCTGCTCATAGAAAATCCAATGTGGTGATTAATTCGTGGAAAATTCAGACTGGAAGGAATAGTAAGAAAGCTTTATTTTAAGCTATCAGATAATACATTTTAGGTCTCTATTGAAATAGTATAATCTATTACAAATGTTATAAGCTAATACTTATTTTGCCTATTTTAACTTCTATCTTATTTTAAACAATCCTGAAGGTGTTAATAACCATGCTCAAAGAAAGAATTCTGCAATAGGAATTTACAGAATTAAGTAGGTTTTATAAGACAAATGAGTTTATAAAATAAGGGTAATTATTCATCCACTTCATGAAGTTTTAAGGGTTAAAATGAGTTAGTATAAACTCAGCAACTAGATAATGTCACATTTTGTGTATTAGGTTCTTTACTATAGAAGTTCTCAAGTAATTTATAATACCCTAATGTGCATTATAACTAAGTGGAGCATAGGATATGCACCATTTTCCAAATACATCCAAGGTGATTTCAGAATTTGGAATACTTTTTGGAGAAATACATTCTAGAAAAGGTCTTATATGACCCTTCTGTCTTGTGTAGATATTACTTGACCCAGATAGTTCAGAAAACACCACTCTGTAGAGTGAAAACTATGATAACCAACTTAAAATGAAGGAGATACGGTTTACTCATGTCTCTTGTCTCTATTCCATTTATAATCAGTGGATTTCAAGATTAAATGTTACAGTGTAATTTTGAAAGTCAGCTAGCATTTAAATAATGAAGGTTTAAAGAATATGACTTTTTAAATTCAAGTGTTTATTTTAATTCCAGTTAGCTAAAATGCAGTATCATATTAATTTTGAGTGTACAGTATTGTAAGTTGACACTTCCATACATCACCCTGTACTCATCATGACAAGTGTATTCCTTATCCCCATCACCTATTTAATCCATGACCTCACCCCCTCCCCTCTGGTAACCATCACATTGTTTTCTATAATTAAGAGTCTGCTTCTTGCTTTGTCTCTTTCCCTTATTTTTCTACCCTTTGCTTGTTTGTTTTGTTTCTTAAATTCCACATATGAGTGAAATCATGTGGTACTTTTCTTTCTCTGACTGGCTTATTTCACTTAGCATTATATTATAACTCTATCCAAGCCATTCCAAGTGACAAGATTTAGAGAACATGACTTTCCAATATTTTATTTATTGATCACTGTGCTCCGATGTTAAAGCTTCCATGAAAGAAAGATAATCCTGTAGTCCTGTCACTGTCTAGTGAAAATCCCTGATGCTTGTTCAAATTATTTTGTGCTGATCTTCATGTAACAATAATTTAGTAGCTGACAATTTAATTTACCTGGAATGCTATATGGTGAGCATTGGTTCAGTTTATCAAATTTCTTTTCCTTTTTTATAGGACACATAGTAGGGATGTAGTTTTCTGATGAATCGAAGTAAGGCATGGTCATGTGATTTATCTTGGAATATGATATGAAATGTTATATTTTAGTAACTAGAACTTCAAGAAATGATACGTAGGATATCATATCCCTTCCTCCTGCCATAAACTAGCAACTTTTCAAATAGTGCAGGATCTTCAGGTCTGTTTTTCCTAATATGAATGGCAAATATACCTTTATTGGTTAAGTTACTGAAGTTTTAAGGTTACTTTTTACCACAGCATAACAGTCTATCCTGACTAATGGCGTTTTAATACTGCAAAAATATATATTTGAAAGTTGCTAAAATTTATATTGTCCTACCATTGCATTATTCATGTATCCATTAGGTTAAGTGATAAAATCAGCTTTCTAAACTTTCAGCCTAAGAACTAGACTCTGAAATTAGATAAAATTCTAGCAAGTTCAGATTTCTGTATCTGAACAGCCAAATATCAGATTTTCCCAGTTAATCATTTTCTATTAGATAAATATTTTCTATTTCTAAAGTATTGCACATATAGCCAGTTTTACACAGTCATTCAACATATATTATGCATTTTGTACTAGTCCTTATAGTAGGAGGTGTTCTACTGAATGCTGAATAATCTAGAATAGTAGTTTTCAAGCATTTTGTTCTTGATTCTCTTAAAAATTGTTGAACACTCCAAAGAATATGTAAGTTACTGTAGCAAATACATAATGTATTCAAAATTAAAACTGAGAATGCTAATATTTTGTTTTGAGATAATTGTAGAATCATGTGCAGTTTTAAAAAATAATGCCAAAAGTTTTGCCAAATACTGCCAAATAATGCCAAAGGTAGTTTATATGTTTCTAAGAATTTATCCATTTTTTCCAGATTGCCCAATTTGTTGGCATATAGTTCCTCATAATATTCTCTTAGGGTTTGTAGTGCAGCTGTTTGTGATCTCTCTTCTTTCATTTGTGATTTTATTCATTTGGGTCCTTTTCTTTTCTTTTCTTTTCTTTTCTTTTCTTTTCTTTTCTTTTCTTTTCTTTTCTTTTTTCTTCTCTTTTCTTTTCTTTTTTTCTTTTCGACAGACCCTGCTATCTGTTTATCAATTTTGTTAATTCTTTCAAAGAACCAGCTCCCACTTTTGTTGATCTGTTCTACGGGTTTTTTTTTTTTTAATTTTTATTTTGATATCATTGATTTCTGCTCTAATCCTTATTATTTCTCTTCTGCTGGTTTTGGGCTTTATTTGCTGTTCATTTTCCAACTCCTTTAGGTGTAACGTTAGGCTATGTATTTGAGACAGTTCTTCCTTTTTTAGGAAGTCCTGGATTGCTATGAACTTCCCTCTTATGCCTACCTTTGCTGAATCCCAAACGTTTTGCACTGTCATGTTTCCATTTTCATTGGCTTCCCCATACTTTTTTATTTCCACTTTAATTTCTTGGTTAACCCATTTATTCTTCAGTAGGATGTTATTTAATCTTCAAGTATTTGTGGTATTTCCAATTTTTTTCTTGTGGTTGATTTCAAGTTTCATAGTGTTGTGGTCCGAAAATACACATGGTATGATCTCAGTCTTTTTGTACTTGTTGAAGAATGATTTGTGACCCAGGATGTCATCTGTTTTGGAGAATGTTCCATGTGTACTTGAACAGAATGTGTATCCTGCTTTAGGATGAAATGTTCTGAATATATCTATTAAGTCCCTCTAATTCAATGTGTCATTCAGAGCCTTTGTTTTCTTGTTGATTTTCTGCTTAGATGTTTTCTCTGTTGCTGTAAGTGGGGTCTTATAGTTCCCTACTATTCCTATATTATTATCAATGAGTTTCTTTTTATTTGTGATTAATTTCTATATGTGTGTTCTTCCAAACTGGGGACATAAACATTTATAATTGTTAGATATTCTTGGTGGATTGATACCTTAATTATGATACAATGTTTTTCTTCATCTCTTGTTATAGTCTTTGTTTTAAAATCTAGTTATCTGATATAAGAATGACTATTCGGCTTTCTTTTGATGTCCATTAGCATGACAGATGGCTTTCCATCCCCTTTCAATCTTCAAATGGGGGAGTGGGCTAAATGGGTGATGGATATTTAGGGCACTTGTTGGAATCAGCACTGTTTGTAATATGTATGTGATGAGTCACTAAATTCTGTTCCTGAAACCATTTTTACACTTTATGTTAACTAACTGGGAATTAAATTAAAAAATTAAGAATGAATAAATATTAACTCTTAAAAAATTATACCGAAAGGTTTATGTACCCTTTCCCTACCTTTCTCTGGTGGTAACAACTTGAGAAAATGATAATACATCATACCCAGGATATGGACGTCGATACAGTCAAGATATAGAACATTTCCATCAATGCAAAGATCCTTCATTTGTCCTTTTTATGGCCACACTTACTCTCCACCTACCCCCCACTTCCACTTTAATCTCTGAAAACCATTAACCTATTCTCTTTTTCTGTAATTATGACATTTCAATAATTTATATAAGTGTAATTATGCATTATGGCAATGCAAATATACAATATGCAATATGGGGATTGAATGTTTTCACTCAGCATCATGCTCTAAAGCTTCATTCAGACTGTCATCAAGAATTTCCTTCCTTATTTCTTGATTCATTGCTGAATTATATGAATTTGCCACTGTTCAACCATTCACCTACTAATGGGCTTCTTTGAATTTTTTTGTTTTTTGGTTTTTTGTTTCTTCAGAATTGGCCCACTGTGAAAAATGTTGCTGTCAACATTCAGATACAGGTTTTTATGAAACATAAGTTTTCGTTTCTCTGGAGTAAGTGCCCTGGTTCATATGGTAATCGCATGATTATTTATTTTTGTTTTCTTAAGGAAACTGCTATACTGTTTTTCAGAGTGGCTGGACAATATTACATTCCCACTAATCTGTGTGATCAGTTCCTCTACACCTTCTCATTATTTAGCCATTCTGATAGGAGTGTAGTAATATTTCATTGTGTTTTAATTGTTTATTCCTTCTAGTGATTAATCATATTGAATATATTTTTATGTGTGTTTTTGTCATCTGAATTACCTCTACAGTGAAATATTTCTTCATGGCTTTTCCCCATTTTCTGATTGGATTACTTTTTTGTTTGTTTTTGTTTGTTTTACTTTTTACTGTTGAGTTTGAGAGTTCTTCATGTATTTTATATACAGCTCTCTGTCAGATATGTAGTTTGAAATGTTTTCTCCCTGTCTTTAACTTGACTGATGTTCCTATTAACAAAAGATTTTGTGGAGAAAAAGCTTTTAATTTTGATAGGGGTGAATTTATCACTTTTTTTTCTCTTATCAATTTTTTTTTAATGCACCCCTAGGGTCCTAAGATTTTATTTTAAGGTTTCTACAAGTTTTACAATTTTATGTTTTCCATTTAAGTCTGAGATCCATTTGAGTTATTTTTTGTGTAAGAGGTCAATATTTATAAGCTGATCTCTATATTTTCAGTCTATAGATGTCTGATTGTACTATGACTGTTTGTTAGAAAGGCTATCTTTCCTCCATGGAATTACTTTAGCAACTTTATAAAAAATCAGTTGGATATTTCTGGAGGTCTCCTTCTGTGTCCTCTATTCCATTACATTGATTTATGTGTCTATCCCTTCACCAGTGCTACACAGTTTTATGTCCTTTCACCAGTGTCTCTCATTTTATTTTTCAAAGTGTTTTACCCATTTTATTTCATTTGGATTTTCATATTAAATTTTCAAATGATCTCATCCTTACAAATAAAAATATCTTGCTGGTAATTTCATAGGAATTGTGTTAAGCTTTTATATCATCTTTAATAGAATTGATTACTGTATAGTCTTCTGATCCATGAATACAGTATGTCTTTCCATATATTTAGATTTTATGTGATTTCTTGTATTAGTGTTTTATAGTTTTCAGCATACAAATCCTGTGCATATTTTGTTAGATTTACCTGATTATTTCACTTTTTAAAATATTTATATATGGTTTAAATGTTGGTAACCATGTGTTCATTATTAGGATATAAAAATGCAACTAGCTTTTATATGTCTATTATATGTTATAAACTTTATGAACCTACTTATTAATTGTTTAAGTTTTTTTCTAGATTCTTTGGATAATTTTATATCAACAGTTATGTCAAGGGACTGTTTTATTTCTTCCGTTTTGACCTGTGTACTTTTTATTTTTCTTTCTTGTCTTAATTGTACTAGCTCAGCCTACTGGTATTATTTTGAATAAGAGTGGTGAAAGTGGACATCTTTCTCTTACTCCTGATTCTGGAAGGAAAACATTCAGTCTTTCACCGTTAAGAACATTAACTATAGATTTTTTTTTCTTTGTCAATGCTTGTTTTTATTATACTTGTATGTTCTCTGAGAAGTATTATCTTTTAAATTATGAAGGGATGTACAATTTTGTCAAATGCTTTTCTTTGTCAACTGATAGGATATGATGTATCATATTGGTGTGATATTTTTTTCTTAATATTTAACCTATTAAGTGGTGGATTACATTAATTTTCTAACACTGAACTATCTATGTATCCTTAGAATAAATTCTCCTTGATTTTAGTATATAATTATTTTTTTACATATTTCTAAATTATATTTGCAAATACTTCTGTTAAGAATTCTTGTGTCCAAAATCAAAAATAAATTATTGGGACTAGATCAAAATGAAAAGATTGTGCACAGCAAAGGAAACAACCAACAAACTAAAAGAACCCACTGAAAGGCAAATATATATTTGTAAATGAGATATCTGATAAAGAGTTAGAATTCAATATGTATAAAGAGCTGATACAATTCAACATACAAAAACAAACAAACAAACAAATAATTCAATTAAAAAATGGGCAGAAGACATGAACAGACATTTCTCCAAAGAAGACATACAGATGGCTTGTTCCACAGACACAGGAAAAGACACTCAGCATCACTCATAATCAGGGAAATAAAAATCAAACTACCATGAGATATCATCTCACATCTGTCAGAATGGCTAAAATCAAAAACATAGAAAACAATAAATGTTGGCAAGAATGTGGAGAAAAATGGAACCCTTGTGTAATGTTGGGAATGCAAACTGGTGAAGCCACTATAGAAAACAGTATGACCATTCCTCAAAAAGTTAAAAATAGAACTACCCTACAATCTGATAATTGCACTATTGAGTATTTACTCCCAAAGTACCAAAACAATAATTAAGAGTGTTATAGGCACCCTTGTGTTCATATTAGCATTATTTATAATAGCCAAATTGGAAGTAGTGCAAGTGTCCATTGATAGATGAATGGATGAAGAAGTGATACTTATATACAATGAGATATCATTCAGCCATGAAAAAGAATGAAATCTTGCCATTTGTAACAACATGGATAGAACTAGAGAGTATAATGCTAAGCCAAATAAACCAGTCAGAGAAAAACAAATACCATAGATTGCAGTCATAGGTGGAATATAAGAAGCAAGACAAATGAACAAAGGAAAAGATGAGAGAGAAACTGGAAAAACAGGTACTTAACTAGAGAAAACAAACCGATAGTTACCAGAGGGGAGGTGGATGGGAGGGATAGATGAAAAATGTGAAGGGGATTAGGAGAACACTTATCCAAATGAGCACTGAATAATATATGGAACTGCTGAATTGGCATATTATATACCTGAAACTAATATAAACTATGTTAGCTACATTGGAATTAAATTTTTTTAGGTAAATTAATTTTTAAAAATTATGTCCATATCTTTAAGTGCTGCGGATCAGTAGTTTTGCCTGTTTGTTTGTACTGATTTGTCTGATTTTGATATCAGGATAGTAGTGGTCTCATAAAATAAGTTTAGAAATATTTCTTACTTGGGGCGCCTGGGTGGCTTAGTCGGTTAAGCGTCCGACTTTCGCTTAGGTCATGATCTCGTAGTTCGTGGGTTCGAGCCCCGCGTCGTGCTCTGTGCTGACTGCCAGCTCAGAACCTGGAGCCTGTTTCAGTCTGTGACTCCCTCTCTCTCTGATCCTGCCCTGCTCACGCTGTCTCTCTCTCCTAGAAATAAATAAAACATTAAAAAATAAAAAAAAAAAAGAAATATTTCTTACTCTTCTATTTTTAGAAAGATAGTATGTGAGGTCGCCTGGATGGCTCAGTCGGTTAAGCGTCTGACTTTGGCTCAGGTCATGATCTCACGTTTCATTGGGCTCTGTGCTGACAGCTAGCTCAGCGCCTGGAGCCTGTTTCAGATTCTGTCTCTCCCTCTCCCTGTAACCCTCCCCTGCTCATGCTGCTTCTCTTGCTCTCACTCAGAAATAAATAAAAAACATTATTTTTTTTAAAAAAAGAAAGTGTATAGCGTAAGTGTTAAGTCTTTTTAAGTATTTTTTAGAATTCTTCAGGCATATAATCTTTGCCTGAAAATCTGTGTTTGGGAGGTTTTTGTTATTAACTCAATTTCCCTAATTAAGGGGCTACTAAAAGTATCTACTTTATCTTGGGTGAATTATGGTATTTTGTGTTTTGTTTTGTTTTGTTTTAGTTTAGTCTAGTTTAGTTTAGAGAGAGCAAGAGAGAGCACAAGTTTTGACGGAACAGAGGGCTAGAGAAAACCGCAAGCAGGCTCCACGCCCAGCACGGACCCTGACACAGGGCTGGATCTCATGATAATGAGATCAAGACCTGAGCTGAAATCAAGAGTCAGACACTTAACTGACTGAACCACCCAGCCACCCTTATTTTGTAGTTTTTGAAGATTTGGTCAATTTCATTTTATTTTATTTTATTTTTTTTAATTTTTTAATGTTTTTTATTTATTTCTAGGAGAGAGAGAGAGAGAGCGTGAGCAAGGGAGGGTCAGAGAGAGAGGGAGTCACAGACTGAAACAGGCTCCAGGCTCTGAGCTGGCAGTCAGCACAGAGCCCGACGCGGGGCTCGAACCCACGAACCGCGAGATCATGACCTAAGCGAAAGTCGGACGCTTAACCGACTAAGCCACCCAGGCGCCCCTGGTCAATTTCATTTTAAATGTCTAATTTATGAGTATAGATTTTTTTTGTTTGGTACTATTCTTTTATTATCTTTATGATGTCTGCAACTTTTATAGTTAATGCCCTTTGTTTTAGTGTGACATTAATTTGTATCTTCTCTGGTTTTTGTTTTGTTATGTTTTTTCATCAAGCTTGTAGAAGTTTGTCAATTTTATTGAACTTTTGAACTTTTTGAACAACCAGTTTTTTATTTTATTGATTTTTATGTTGTTTCTATGTTGTCTATTTCAGTTTTACTGATTTCTGCTCTTTCTATTCTATTTGTTATGAGTTAATATTTTCATTTTTTTTCCTTTTTTTTTTTTTTTTTGTCTAGGAACCTGAAATGGGAAACTAGATTACTGATTTGAGACTTTTTATCTTTTGTTATGTATGGAATTAGTGCTTCATGTTTCTCTCTCAGCATTGCTTAGCTGTGGTACTATTCTCAAATATAACAACTAGTACTTTCAAAAAAATTTTTAATGTTTATTTATTTTTGAGAGTGAGGGAGAAAGAGCAAACAAGCAGGAAGGGGCAGAGAGCTAGGGAAACAGAGGTTATGAAACAGGCTCCACACTGTCAATTCAGAGACTGATGTGGGGTCTGAACCCATATGAATTCATGACCCGAGCCAAAGTCAGTTCTCAACTGACTGATCCACTCAAGCACCCCCGTACGTTTTTAATGGTAGTCACAGTGTGGAATTTGGTACCATTTTGATGACCTTTTTATACACTTACTTTAAAATCAATCAGTGTATCTATCTATCTGATGTGCATTCTGAATAGTTATTTCCCCCATGCATAATTTTGTAGAATTTTGCATGGGTGATTTGTAAAATATGGTTCTGCTGAGTTAAGCAGACATTCAAATAGTAACACATTTCCTGATATACTATCAATACTATATTTAGTAATATTACTAATAATTATATTAGAGCAACTAATAATTGGGAGGCTTATCAAGCTAAGAGTGATGGATCAAAAATTTTAAAATTCTAATTTTCACTTGAAAGTTCAAATAACATCACTGACAATGAATACTATCGTTTGTTTTCTTTGAAGTGAATAGATCACTTATTAATTTTTTAGAAAATTAAATGTTTTCCAAATATCCAAATTGAATAACTATAATCTATCTGATGACTATTCTTTCAGTCAAATATGGCATTTCATGAGAAAAGTGCATAGAGTAGTCATAAACTCAAAGAATCATAGTGTTTTTCGTTAAGAAAACTACTGTAGTCCAGAATACAGCAGAAGTACTTTATATATATTTCACGTTTTGACTGTAGAATATTAATGAGATGGAATTTAACAAAATTAATAATTGTGTTGCTATATCAAGGACATTATTAAGTGAATCTGGCAATTTTCGCCTGTATGTGTGAAATGGTAAAAAGTATACTTTGCCTTCATTCATATTACGAAACCACCAGCTTTACACATCATTGCTTTGCCCAATTAATGCAAGTGTCAACATAATGAAAAACCAGATAACATTTAAATTATTATTATTTTTTAATTAAACTCTGTACCCAACTTGGGGCTTGAACTCATGACCCAGACATCAAGAGTCATCTGCTCTACTGACTAAGCCAGCTAGATGCTGCTTTCCAAATTAGGATGAGAATACTGACACTTTATACCCCATGTAAAGGTTTTTGTGACCACTTGGTTCTAAAGATACAGCTTGAAAACCATTGATTAAAAAAGTGATATCCCCATACTGTGAAGCTTATAGTCTTGAAAGAAGGGGAGAAACATCCACAAAGAAATATAAAATAATTATTATAATAAAATAAAGGAAAACTGCAGTGTAATATCAGAAATAGAGAGGACTGACATAACAAAGTAACAAGATGTACTTTAAACTGGTGAGTGCCAGAATGCGCCAGAATTCTCTGAATTAGAGACATCTAAAAAAATAAACCTGAAATACAATTGGATATAGTAAAACAAATAGTGAAACGATAATCACATGAGCACTGAGTTGAGAAAGCATCTGACATTCCTTCTGAAATACAAACTCAGAGTAGAGAATAGCACCTAGCATATTTTCAGATGAGGCTAGAATATAGACGTGATATGCCAGATCATTTAAACGTGGAAGCTGACTAAGGTTTGGTAATTCAATATACATTCAGTGAGGATTCACTGAAGGGTTTTAACCACAGAGACAAGATCCCTATTTAGAGACAGAGTTTCATTAATTGTTAAGATTAACCAAAACATAATTCCACCAGCTAACATCATCATACTCCACCAATTACTGAAACAAGAAATAATTGCAAATTTATCAGTCTTCTATGAAACAGGACTATGTGCTTTCCTTCTGTGGTTATTTCTGAAGCTTTGATGAGGTATGATTTACATGTAACAAGTTGAAGTGTAAATGTATAGAATAATGTGACAACTATATATAAGATCCACTTTTATAGAACTGCCATTATCCTAAAATGTTCTACCATTCATATCTGTAGTCAGTCCTCTCTTATAACCGTAATTCCATACAATCACTAATCTGTTTTTGGACTTTTATACATTTAACAGTACTGGATATTGCATTTAAGTGAAATTTGCTATCATTTAATTATTGTCAAGTTCATTCATGTTGAAGCGTGTATCAGTGGTTCATTTCTTATATTGCTGAATTGTTTTTCTTTGTACAGGTGTACAATATTGTGTTTATTCAGTCACAAAATGATAGGCACTTAGATTATTTCTAGTTTGGGACTGTTATGAAATATGTGGCTTTCCTATAGGTTCCATTTTTCTTCTACTTTTTTTCCACTCTACTTCAAGTTGGATAATTTATATCAATCTGCCATTAGATTTATCATAGATTTTTCTACCTTTTCAAATATACTATTTACATCTTACAGTAAATTTTGTTTTTAATTTCATTTACTGAACCTTTCAAGTCTAGATTTTACATTTGGCTCTTTTCCTATTTTCTATGTTTATTCAGATTATTTTTTTAGTCATTGTCAGTATAATTTCTTTTAATTCTTTAAATATAGTTATCTCCAGCTCTTTGAACATATTGGTAATAGCAGCTTTGTCAGGTTTTTAATGCTAAATTCAACCTCTGGGCTCAACCTCAATAGTTTCTATTGATGATCTTTTTTTTTTAAATGTTCTGTCTTTGGGTCATACTTTCCATTTTCTTTGCTCATCTCATAAATTTTGTTAAAAACGTGACATTTTAAATATTGTAGTACAGCAATACTGGATTCTGATCTTTTTTCTCCTCTGCAGGATTTTTTCTTTTCCCCTGTTTGCTTCCTTTGTTTTCTTCCTTCCTCTTTTTCCCCTCCCTCCTCTCCCTTTTTTCCTTTCATTCCTTCTCTCTTCTTGCTTCTTCCTTTCTCCCCCTCTCCCTCCTCCTCCTTCTTTTTCTCCATTTTCTGCTGCTGCTGCTTCTTCCTCTTCCTCTCCTTCTCCTCCTCCTCCTCCTTCCATTCCTCCTCCTCCTCCTCCTCTTACCTTTCTGGACTAATGTTGTAGCATCAGCATCCCCTGTGGTTACTATATATCTCTGCTTAATTTTTAAAGTCTCTGTTAGTTTTTTTTTTAATTATATTTTAATTATTTATTTTCAAATCCTGGATTCCTAGGTTGCTTCTAGGTTGTAAAGCTGGTGAACTGCCAATGATTGATCTGAGCCAGTAAGATTGCTTAAACCAGGAAGGCTTACACTCTTTATTGATGGATCTGTACTTGGGTTATTGAGCACATTCAATGCTCGGTAGTTTCAAGTGTTCTTCAGCTTGTACTTTATTGTGCCTGTGTATGTACATAGTTGCAGCCTCTGGTCAGGTCAGGCAGAGGCCTGCATAAAATGACCTTTTATTCATTAAGATACTCAGCATGGACCCTCCTACACTGTTGGTGGGAATGTAAACTGGTGCAGCCCCTCTGGAAAACTGTGTGGAGGTTCCTCAAAAAACTAACAGTAGAACTCCCTTATGACCCAGCAATAGCACTGCTAGGAATTTATCCAAGGGATACAGGAGTGCTGATGCCAAGGGGAACCTGTACCCCAATGTTCATAGCAGCACTTTTAACAATAGCCAAATCATGCAAAGAGCCTAAGTGTCCATCAGCTGACGAATGGATCAAGAAGATGTGGTTTTTCTATACAATGGAATAATACATGGCAATGAGAAAGAATGAAAGCTGGTCATTTATGACAATGTGGATAGAACTTGAGGGTGTTCTGCTAAGGGAAATAACTCAGGCAGAGAAGGACAGATACCATATGTTTTCACTCAAATGTGGGGCAGGAGAAACTTAGCAAAGGACCATGGGGGAGGAGAAGGGGAAAAAAGGGTGTTGGACATGGAGGAGGGCCCTTGTTGGGATGAGCACTGGGTGTTATATGGAAACAAACTTGACAATGAACTATGAAAGAAAAAGGAAAAGATACTCAGCATGGGCTTTTGCCTTGTACTCCAAAGTAAGTGAGTCTCTATAGCGGCAGAGTTGGTTTTCATGGCCTGTCACATGTTGGGAGAACTACCTTGCTGAATAGACTAGGGAGTAAGAGCAGCTGCAAGAAAGAATGCCAAATATTCTCAATGTAATTACCCAAAGTTCTGCAGTTTTTCCTTAACAAGTACACTTCAATTAGTTTTCTGCCTTCATTTGATTTCCTGAGCCCTGATGTATTTGTTTTTCAAAATTTCTGGCCAGTTTTATTGTTGTATTTTCTGACACTGACATTACTAGAAATTTGTTCTGTTGTACTCGTTTCTCCATTCTTTCTGTATAGTAGTAAGATACATATAATATAAAATTTACCATCTTAACCATTTTTAAGTTTACAATTCAGTAGACTGAGTATATTTATAACGTTATGCCTCTACCACCGCTATCCATCTCTAGTGCCTTTTTATCTTTTATCTTTTTTCTTTATCTAGTGCCTTTTATCTAGTGCCACTAATGCCTAATAGGATCTCTGTCCATTAAACAGTAACTCTCCATCTCTTTCCTTCCCCTAGCACATGGCAACCACCATTCTATTTCTTGTCTCTGATTTTGACAACTCCAAGTATCTCACATAGGTGGAATCATAAATTATTTGCTTTTTGTGACTAGTTTATTTTATATAACGTAATGATTTCCAGGTTCATTATACTGTAACATGTCAGAATTTCCTTTCTTTTCAAGATGAGTAATACTATACTGCATGTATATACTACATGTTTATCTATCTATTCATCAATGGATACCTGGGTTGTTCCTACATTTTAGGGGTTATGAATAGTGCTGCTATCAATATGGGTATACAAATACATCTTTGAAACCTTGTTTTCAACCCTTTAGAGTATATACTTAGAAGTGGAGTTGCTAGAACACATGGTAATTCTATTTTTAATTTTTGAGGAACTTCCATACTGTTATCACAGTGACTGTAATATTTCTGTATAGTAGTAAGATACATATAATATAAAATTTACCAGACTCACCCAAAATGCACCCAGGTTCTGATTTCTCCAAATCCCTACAAACACTTATTTCCTTTCTTCCTTTCTTTCCTTCCTCACTCCCCACTCCTCCTCCTTCTCTCTCTGTTCCCTCTACCTTCCTCCCTTCCGTTCTTCTCTCTTTATGTCCTCCTTCCTTCCTTCCTTCCTTCCTTCCTTCCTTCCTTCCTTCCTTCCTTCCTTCCTTCCTTCCCTCTCCGTTCTGTTCCGTTCCATTCTGTTCTGTTTCTCTTTCTTCTCTCTATATAGTAGCCAATCCAGTGGATGTGAGGTAGTATCTCATTGTAGCTTGATTTTTCATTTCCCTAATCATCAGCAATGTTGAACTTTTTTTTCATCTGCCTAATGGAATATTTGTATACATTCTTTGGAAAAATGCCTGTTCAAGTCCTTTGCCCATTTTTGCCAGTTGGATTGTTGGAATCAGATTTTTTTGTTTTTGGTTGTTAAGTTTTAGGAGTTTTCTGTATATTTTGAATATTAATCTCTTATCAGGTACATAATTTCTGAATCTTTCTCATTCTCTGTTTGCTTTTATTACTTTGTTAATAGTGTCTTTTGATATATATTTATCTTTTGATAGTGCAGGACTTATTTCAGTGATTCATCCCCTATGTATATTACCCAGTGCTCATACCAACAATTGTCTTCCTTAATGCCCCTTACCCATTTAGCCCATCCACCTCACCCTCAACCCCTCCAGAAACCCTCAGTTTGTTCTCTGTATTTCAGAGTTCCTAATGTTTTATTTTTATATTATTTTATATTATTTTTGCTTCCCTTATGTTCATCTGTTTTGCATCTTATGTTCCTCATGTTTGAAGTCATACACTATTTGTCTTTCTCTGACTGACTAATTTCACTTAGCATAATACCCTTTAGTTCCATCCATGTGGTTGCAAATGGCAAGATTTCATTCTTTTGATTGCCAAATAATACTCCATTTTATACACATGCACACACACACACACACACACACACACACACACACACACCACATCTTGTTTATCCTTTTATCCATCAATGGATGTTTGGGCTCTTTCCATACTTTGGCTGTTGTCAATAGTGCTATCTACATTGGGGTGCATGTACCCTTTTGAAATAACATACCTGTATCCCTTGGATAAATACCTAGTAGTGCAATTGCTGGGTTGTAAGGTAGTTCTATTTTAAATTTTTTAAAACTGTTTTCCAGAGTAGTCACACCAGTTTGCATTCCCACCAGAAGTGCAAGAGTGATCCTCTTTCTTCACATCCTTACCAACATCGTTTGTTGTTGCCTGAGTTGTTAATGCCAGCCATTCTGACTGCTGTGAGGTGGTGTGGTTTTAATTTGTGTTTCCCTGATAATGAGTGATGTTGAGTATCTTGTCATGTGTCAGCCCTCTGGATGTCTTCTTTGGAGAAGTATCTATTCATGTCTTCTGTCCATTTTTTCACTGGGTTATTTGTTTTTTGGATGTTGAGTTCAATAAGTTCTTAATAGATTTTGTATATTAACCCTTTATCTGATATATCATTTGCAAATATCTTCTCCCATCCCATCAGTTGCTTTTGAACTTTGCTGATGGTTTCCTTCGATGTGCAGAAGCTTTTTATTTTGATGTGATCCTAGTAGTTCATTTTTGCTTTGGTTTCCCTTGCCTCCAGAGATGTGTTGAGTAAGAAGTTGCTGCAGCCAAGGTCAAAGAGGTTGTTGCCTGCTTTCTTCTCTAGGATTTTGATGGTCCCCTGTCTTATATTTAGGTCTTTCATCTGTTTTCCATTTATTTTTGTGTATGATGTAAGAAAGTGGTCTAGGTTCATTTTTATGCGTATTGCTGTCTAGTTTTCCCAGCACCATTTGCTGAAGAGACTGTCTATTCCATTGGATATTCTTTCCTGCTTTGTCAAAGATTCGTTGTCCATACATTTGTGGGTACATTTCTGGTTTCTCTATTCTGTTCATTTGATCTGAGTGTCTGTTTTTGTGCTATTAGCATGCTGTCTTAATGATTACAGCTTTGTTATGCATCTTGAAGTTCAGAATTGTGATGCCTGCAGCTTTGGTTTTCTTTTTAACTATCACTTTGGCTATTTGGGGTCTTTTGCGGTTCCATACAAATTTTGGGATTGTTTGTTCTAGTTCTATGAAGAATATCAGTGTTATATTGATAGGGATTGCTGGTATGTAAAATTTTTAATTTTTATAAAGTCCAGTTTTTTTTCTATTTTTTTCCTTCGTTGCCTGTACTTTTGATGTCCAAGTAATCATGGCCAAATTTAAAGTTGTGAAGCTTAAACAAAAATATTGTGAAGCGTTTGCTATATGTTATCTCAAGAAATTTGCACTTTTAGTTCTTTCATTTAGATCTTCGATCCATTTTGAGTAAATATTTATATATAGTGTTGAGTAAGTCTCCAAATTTATTCATTTGCATGTAGATATCCAATTTCCCAACACCAAGTTACTGGCCTTCCTCACTGAATGGTCTTGACACCCTTGTCAAAATTATTTGATCATTTACAAGAGTTTACATCTGGGCTATTTCATTTCATTGCTTGATAGGTCTGTTTTATGCCAGGACCATAATGTTTTAATTACTATAATTTTGAAGTAGTTCTGAAATCTGAATTATTAGTCTTCCAGCTTTGTTCTTCTTTTTCAAGGTTGTGTTGGCTATGTGGTATCCCTTGAGATTCATTGTGAATTACAGAATGGGTTTTTATATTTCTGGAAAAAAATTTGATTGGGATTTTGAAAGACAAAACAGTAAATTTGTAAATGTCTTTGACTGCTAGTGAATGACGTCTTAACACTGTTAACACCTCGATCCCATAAACATGATGTGTGCTTCCGTTTATTTTTTTCTTCTTTAATTTCTCCCAGCAATATTTTGTAACTTTTATTGTATGAATATTTTACCTTCTTGTATACTTTCTAAGTATTTCATTTTTCTGATGAAATTATAAATAGGATAATTTTCTTAATTTCTTTTTCTGATTGTTCATTTTTACTATATAGAAATGCAAACTGACTTTTGTGTGTTGACTTTGTATCCTGCTAGTTTACTGAATTCATTTATTAGTTTTAACAGTTATTTTGTGTCTGATATTTTCTACATATAAAATCATATCTATAAACAGGGATCATTTTAGATCTTCTTATCTAATTTGAATGACTTCTCCCCCCACCCCAAATGTTCTGGCTAGTATTTCCAGTATTATTTTGAATACAAGTGACAAAGCTAACATCCTTGTCTTGTTCCTGATCTGAGATGAAAATCTGTTATTAAGCAATGAGTAAGATGTTTGCTGTGGTATTTTTCATATACAGTTCTTTTATATTGAGGTAGTTTCCTTCTTTTCCTTGTGTTTTCAACATTTTTATCATAAAAGAGCCTTAACTTTTGTTTAATCTTTCTTCTTCACCAATTGAGATATTGTAGAGTTTCGTTTTGTTTTCTGTATTCTTTTACTATGGCATATTCTAATGATCAGTTTATCTATGGACCACTCTTGCTTTCCAGTAATAAATTCTACTTGGTCATGATGTGCAATCGCTTTAAAATGCTACTGTATTCGGTTTGCTAATATTTTTTGAGGAGTATTATGTGAATGTTCATGAGAAATATTGGTCTGTAGTTTTATTTTCTTGGAGTGTCTTTGTCTGACTTTGGTATCAGAGTATTATTGGTTTCAAAGAATGACTTGAGTAGTCTTCACTCCTTTGCAATTTTTTAGAAAGCTTGAGGAGGATTGGTATTAATTCTTCTTAAATATTTGGTTAGAATTCACCAGCGAAGCCATCAGATCCAGGGCTTTTCTTTATTGGGAGAATTTTTTGTTACTGGTCCAATCTCCTTACTAGTTGTAGGTATATTTAGATTTTCTATTCTTTGTGACTTAGTTTCGTTTGTCTTTGCATTTTTAGGAATTTGTCTATATCATCTTGGTTACTCAATTTGTTGACATACAGTTATTTATAATATTCTATGATGATACTTTTTATTTCTGTAAGGAAACCTTTCTTCCATTTACATTTCTGATTTTAATAATTTGAGCATTTTTATTCGTCTTTTTTTTTTTCTTCTTATTCTACTTGACTAAAGGTTTTTCAACATTTCAAAGATCAACATATGGTGGTATGCTTTTTCTGTGTCACTATTCTGTTCTCTATTTTTTTTTTTTAATGTCTGCTTTAATCTTTACTCTTACCTTCCTTCTCCCAGTTTTGGGTTTAGTTTGTTCTTTATTGTTGTTGTGGTGGTGGTGGTGGTGGTGGTGATGGTTGTTTTTGTTCCTTAAATTGTAAAGTTATCTTGCTGATTTGAGATCTCTCTACTTATTATAAGCATTACATCTATAGCCCCCTCAGCACTGTTTCTTCTGTGCCTATAAGTTGTGATATGTTGTGTTTCAACTTTTATTCATAATTTTTCTTTCAGTTAATTCCACAGACCTAATAATTTTTATTGTTCTATCTTCAAGTTCACTGATTCTTCCACCAGCTCAAATCTGCCTTTGAATTACTGTAGTATATTTTTCAATGTAGTTATTGTATTTTTAAACTCAAAATTTTTCTTTTGATTTCTTTTTAGGTTTTCTGCCTCTTCATTGGTATGTACTTTATTATTATTATTTTTTTAATTTTAATTTTAATTTTTAAGTAGGCTCCATGCCCAGCACAGAGCCCACTGCAGGGCCTGCACCCATGACCCTAAGATGAAGACCTGAACTGAGATCAAGAGTCAGATGTTCAACTGATGGAGCCACCTCACCACCCCTGTCTCTTCATTGATATATCCATTTTGTCCATGTGCTTTCTTGAGTATTTTTATTTTTTTTTTTACATCACATTTATTTCTTTGAGTATAAGGCATTTGTTTAAAATATTTGCCTAGTAAATTTGCTATCAGGTGTTTTTCAGGCACAGTTTCTGACATTTAAGTATGGGCATTTGAATCTAAGTGTGTCAGGTCTGAAAATCAGATTCTCTTTATCTAGTAGGTTGTTATTTTTTTTACTTCTCTTTTTTGTCTTTTCAGTCCTTATAGATGACTCTGTACTGAGGATCAGGCTGAGATGTAAGCTTAAGATCTTCTCAGGTGAGGTGCGCTGGGTGGCTCAGTCGGTTGGGCATCTGACTTCAGCTCAGGTCATGATCTCGTGGTTCATGGGTTTGAGCTCCACATCAGGCTCTGTGCTCACAGCTAGCTCAGAGCCTGGAGCCTGCTTCAGATTCTGTATCTCCCTCTCTTTCTGGTCCTCCCCTGCTCACACTGTGTGTGTGTGTGTCTCTCTCTCTCAAATAAATAAAAACATTAAAAAAATTTTTAAAAACCCATCTCAGCCTGATCCTCAGTACAGTCATCTATGAGTGAAAAGACAAGATCTTTTTTTAAATTTTTTTAAACCCCCCCTGTGTGTACAGTTGCTTTTGGATGTCTTAGTCCTTAATGTCTTTCATCTACAAGTGTAATAAGAAAAATGAAAAGCGGAGGGAAGTATGCTGGCCCTATATCTCTTGGAAGTCAATTCAGCTACTGGAGGCAGGGCTTACAACAATCAAGTTAGGTGCAGTGCAAATCAATAACTGCTGTGTTTTGTCTACAGCTGCATTATTAGAAACAGCATTCAGGAATCAGAACATGGATCCCCAATATTTGAAGGACATGATCCTTTTTACCCACCCTGCTCCTGCATGCTGTGTGAAAACTGACTAGAAGGCTCACACAGCTGCTTGCCATGGGACTTACAATAGAGGCTGGGTAGTTACTACTGTACAGATACCTGAAATTGATGGAAATGAACCACAACTTACCATCTAAGCCTTTCCTGGAACTTACTAGCATTCAATAGATTCTAGAGTTCCAGAATAGTTGTATCAAATATATTGTGCCAGTGCAGTTGTTTTCCAAATGGGTAGACAAATACTTGGTGCTTCCTGCTCTGCCATCTTTCAGAATCCTCTTCCTTACCCTGCTTCTCATAAGTCAATTTATAATTTGATTACATCAAGCACTCATAATGTTTGTGAATGACTTGTTTTATAATTTTTCATATAAAGAATTAATTATAATTTATTTATTTACATGCTGTCATTCAGAAAATCTGTTACCTTCTTCATGGTTGTGATTTTAGCTAATTTGTCTTCATAATAGCAGCATCTGTTGATGAGGTAAATGCCAGACAAAAGGCAGTTAGTTTGAATTTAATAGAAATGAAGGAAGGATGTTTATCATTTACTACATGACCAATTCTTCACATTGTAAAATCATGATCTTAAGAAAAAAGTTCTGAACTAGTGAGAAAAAGGATTTTATCTTAAAGAGAGTGTATTCTTTAGAAAAATCAATTTGACCAGTCTAATTGATCTGCTTATCTGAATAGCTTACCTCTGCTTTCAATTTCCTGGATAATTCTTTGAGCTCAATTTTCATGCCCCATCATTTAGATTATATTTTCAGTGCTCTTATGCAGATTAGTACATAGAGTCTCTGTGGGAAAAATAAAGATAAATGTGATACAAAAATAAATAGCTTTACAAAGGTTTCAAAAATATTAGGCAAAAGTAGATAATTGTGCTGAAATGTATCAGTCTATTCAGAAATATAGACTAACAAAACAGATGTTACCACTGCCAGAGAAAAGAAGAACCAATGCCTGGAGTCAAATTAGAATGTGCCACATGTAAGGCCTTTGTGGCAGTGCATCTAATTGAGTATGTGCGCACATCCGGTTTTATACACAACTGATCCTGCCATTGGAACTATTATGAAGCTTGCCTTGCTGGTAGTTGACCTTAATACTGTCAGTCTTTCATGTGCAGTTTTGGAAGAAAAACCTAAGTGAATCTCTGTTATAATATGTGGAAAATAGGCTAAGAAATCTTCTGAATTACATTTTATTTTATCTAATTTGAGAAACAAATGCAATGTCAGTTATTTTATGAATTATAATTAGCAATATATATTAAAATTTTGTGTAGAGCTAGCATTGTAATAGGAAAAGAAACTCATACTTATTGAAATCAAACAGTGCAATGGCCTTAGAACTTTAAAAGAGGTTGCCAAAACTTGTTTGGAGTCTCCGGGTTTATTACTCAAACTAAAGAACTCGAGCATGAGCTTGAGGTAAAATACTTATTCATTTGCTGCACCTTAATTTGCTTTTCTCTTAATTGAGCTCAGCATGAGGTAAGACTTTATAAGTAATGCACATATTGCCCTTTTGTAACCTAGACTTTTACAATATCCATTCCCCTAGAATATTTTTTTTTTCCTAACCCTGGTGGTTGAACAGGTTAGAGTAAGAAGTAGTAGCAGGAATAAAGAATAAAATAAGCCAGTGCTTTAGGAAAAAAAAATAAGCCAAAGAGAAATTCTTAAGTGAACCAGTTTCCTTTCTTAAATTGGCAAGTTGTAGTATACTTGAAAGGTAGCAAACCTCAGTGGCTAGCCTTTCCAATCCCCATTAAAAGAGGAGCAATGCCACTTCTATGGTGGACTAAGCATGCCTTCAGACTTCTAAAGAAAAAACAAAATGCCTAGGATGTTGTACAACACAAGATAGTCCTAATAGTAAAATAATTCTGGGTTTGATTGTACTTTTTTTAAAAAAAATTAATGTATGTTTATTTTTGAGAGACAGAGAAAGACAGAGCATGAGCAGGGGAGAGGCAGAGAAAGAGAGACACAGAATTCAACGCAGACTCCAGGTTCTGGGCTCAACCCCATGAACCGTGAGATCATGACCTGAGCCGAAGCTGGACGCACAACCAACTGAGCCACCCAGGTACCCCGATTGTACTTTAGGCTTAGCCATAACATACAATGCATAAATAGAATTTGTACTGGCTGCCAATGCTTATCATGTTACTACTATAGTTCTAAGTGACTTACTGTTGGGCTATTAACTATGATTTAGGGGAAAAAAAAGCTTTTCTTTTATAGCTCATAAAGATTATAAATATGTGTAAAAATCTTTTGTAATCTAAGCCCCCTCTTTTTAGTTTTTGCTCCCTATGTTTAGAAGGTATAATGTCATATTTTCCAGCTAATAACCTCTTGATTTCTGAAAAGCCAGTCAGGACTATCAGTTGTTTAAAGACCATCGCCATACCTTTAGTATAAAGATAGTCAATGCACATTTTAATATAAATTTTAATTATTAACTGTAATATGTGATTTCTTAATGCTGATAGAAAAAATATGAATTGCATTTATTTTGGAGAATTGGAATAGAGATGAACATAGTAAGAAATCTTTGCTTTTTCTGTTTGGTTTAGAAATACTTCAGTATTTACTAAGAGTAATTCTGAGAGTGAGATTTTAATAAGAATAAACATGGCTGAATATGAAAATATAAGTAAAAACTCAGATTTATGATATAGTTTTCTTCTCATGGATAATTGGAAGTGATATGTACAACTCATTACTACTATTACAGTTTTTAAAGAGAATGTACTTAAATAAACCCTAAAAACAGATGAGGCATAACACTTTAGCCTGTCCCTTTGACTGACTGATTCATATACACATGAATGGTGACTTTTTTAACACAAAATTACATGACTAATTCTTCCATCACTTCGTTAGTTAGTGACGCTAGCCCTAGCCTTAGAACTAAAATCAACCCATTTAATGAAATGCTTACTTAAATACCAAAGGCATTATTACATATGTAACAGTTTGGAAATACTGCACTATACTTGGAAAATGCCCAGCACCAGTGAATCAATTTTCTCTCTGCTTTGTAAAAACAACTTCTGCTTTATTGCTTTTTGGAAACAGAACTGAAGCAATGCTTCACCAAAGCCATTAAACAGAACTTGTGACATAAAGTATAAAACTTACGACTAAACTACATCATTTCTCGATTCCTTTTGAACACCTAATGGCATAATGAAAACTGATTAGACTATTCATATGTTCACATTCTGAGCTATGATATCTGATAGCCTCAAATTAAAAAGTTGATTTGTAAAAGGGGATGATGATACAATTGAACAATCAACCTCGTAAACAGTCTACTGCTGAGTAATGAAAAATTTTAATTGGTCAAATAAAGTACCATTTAGTGCTGGAAAATATGGAAGATAGTCTATAATTAAAATAATTAACACAAAGATGATTCTATATAGCAGCAACACATTAAATATTTAACCATGAGGAAAGAAAACAATTTCAAACTAGTTAATGAAGGGAAAATTCTTTGAGAGTTCTTTAGGGTTTACTTTTTTTTTGTTTTTTTAATAGTTCATTTGAGACTTAGTTGACAATTTTATACTGTTAATATTGCAAAAGTTATAGTAGGGAGGGAAATGAGCAGTATCCTTTGATTTCATACCATGTTCTAAAAGAGCAAAGTAGGTACTGGGAAAGTATGGGTTTGTTAAAAATACATTACCCCCATTTTGTTTGTTTTTTTCTAATATTCTCTGTGGCTGAAAAAATGTTTTAATTAGAAAGATATGTATTATGTTTATTTGCATCCAGAATTAAGTTGATATGCATATGTGATAGTTTGTAACATGTGAAAATGCACATTATAATCTCTATATCAACTACAAACATCAAAAGTATACTAAAAAATCAGTAGAATAACTAAAAACGTACACTATTTAATGCAAAAGAAGACAGAATTAGAAAAGTAAAGACAGAGTAGACATATAAAAACAAATAGGAAAATGGTAGGTGTAAAAAATAATGTCACAATATTAATTAATTAGTGACAATATTAATATTGTTGGTGGCAAAGACTTAACATATCAGGAAGATATCACAATTATAAAGATCTTTGTAGCAAAAGACGGAAAGCTGAAATACATGGGGAAAAATGACAGAATTGCAAGGAGAAGTAATAATTCAACAATAATATTTGGAGAATCTGTATCCATTGTCATTTATTAATAAACCAACTAGAGAGATAATCAGAATTTAGAAGACTTGAACAACACTACCAAGATACGCGAGCTAATTGATTCCACCCAACAACTTCAGAATCATCCTTGTCAAGAAAATGCTCCATGATTAACCATATACTGGTTCATAAGAATAGTCTCAATAAATTTAATGTAAGGTTTATTCTTTGCCTACAGTAAAATTCACTTAGAAAGCAACAGCATCTAAGTTTGGGCAATCACCAACTGTTTGGAAATAAACATGACACTTTGAAATAATACATTGATCAAGGAAAAAAATCATAAGAAAATTAGAATACAGTTTAATTTAAAGTGAAAACATATCAGAATTTATGAAAAACAGTTAATAAGTGCTTAGAGGGAAATTTGAACCTTTAAACATCCATGTTTATTTAAACATTCAGAAAGCTGAAAGTCGCAGGTCAAGCACCTAAGTTTTTACCTTAAGAAACTAGAAAAAGGTAGCAAATTAAACTTTTAGCAAGCAGAAGGAAATACATAGGTAAAAAACAGAGAAAAAAAATCACTGAAATAGAAAAACAATAAAGTAATAGAATTCTTGAAACCAAGAGTTGGTTGTTTGAGAAAATAACAAAACTGATAAACCTTTAGCTAGACTGAAGAAAATGCAAAAAAGTACAAATTATCAAAATCAGTAATAAAGTAAAGATATCATCGAACATAATATCATATGCATCATGGGAGTTCCAGGAAAAGTGGGAGAGAAAAGGACAGAGAGCATATACAATGAAATAATGTCAGAAAAACCTCCTAAATTCCATGGAAATCATGTAAATAAACATCCAAGAATCTTAACTTCAAGTAAGATTAACTCCAAATCTATACTGAGACACATTATAATCAAACTTTCAAAAGCTGAAGAAATAGGGAGAATCCTTTAAGCAGTAAAAGAGAAGTAAATTGTCACATACAAGGGACATACAAAGGATTCTCAATAAGATTCTTAACAGATTTCTCATCAGGAACTTTGGGTTCTTATAATTTAAAAAAAGTTTAACTATATAAGATTATAGATGTTAATGCATTGTGGTAATCGTTTATCAATATACACATATATCAAATAATATCTTGCACACTTTAAACCTACACAATGTTATATGTCAGTTATATCTTCATTAAACTGGAGGGGCAGCTTGTCTCTCAGTCAGTTTTTGGCTCAGGTCATGATTTCAGTTTTTGGGATCAAGCCCCAATTGGGCTCCCAGCCAACAGTGTGGAGCCTGCTTGGGATTTTCTCTTTCTGTCTCTCTTCCTTTTCCCCATTTGTGCATGCTCACATTCTCTCAAAATTAAATAAACTTAAAAATATATATAAATAAAACTGGGAAACAATGATACATGAATAAGAAGATAAACTTTGGAGGCCATAAGACAATAGGCTATTATAATCAAAATGTATAAGAAATATAAAAATATAAAATATAAAAGAAAAAAGTATAAAATATAAAAGAAACATTAAAAATATAAAAGGAAAAGAAAAAACACTGTGAACCAAAAACCATTATCTCCATTATCTAGCAAAATTGTCCTTCTGGGAGAAATTTAGGCAATCCATGATAACCAAAAGCTGAAGAAGTTATGACCAGTGGAACTTCTATGCAAGAAATGCTCAAGAGAGTCTTGTATGGTAAAATGAAAGGACATTAGTAACTCAAGGCTGTGTGGAGAAATAAAAGTCTCAATAAAGGTTAATATGTGAACAATTATAGAGTAGTTGGTTATTATTGTAATAATGGTTTATAAATGCACTTTTTGTTTCCTACATGATTAAAAAGACAAATACATTTAAAGAAAACAGTTATTAGGGTAAAAGCTAGTATTACTGTAACTTTGATTTGCAACTCTAAATCCTGTCTTCTATATAATTTAAGGGACTAATGCACTTAAAAGAATTAATAGTTTATGGTTTGGGGGCACACCGTATATAAAGATTTAATTTTGTGACAGCAACAGCTGAAAGGGTTGGAACGGAACTGTAAAAGAGCAGAGAATGTGTATGTTACTGAAGTTAAGTTGGTATTAATTTAAATTACATTGTTATAAATGTAGGATGTTAATATAATCCCCATGGTAACCACTCAGAAAAGAGCTATAGTAGATACACAGAAGAAAGTGAGAAAGGAATTTAAGTATTTCACTATAAAAATAAAACTAAATACAAAGGAAGACTATAATTCACGAAATGAGGAACAGAGAAATGAAAGGACCTATAGAAAACAAATAGCACAATGACAAAAGTATGTTCTTCTTTATCAATAATTATTTTAAATATAAATGGATTAAACTCTTCAATCAAAAGACAGAGATCGACAGAATGGATAAAATACATAACCCAACTATATGTTGATTATAATACACTGAAAATCCAAAAACACGAAGAAATTGAAAGTGATAAGATGAAAATGGCATTGCAACCAGATAGTAACTAAAGAGAGTAGAGTGGCTATACTAATATCAGACAAGTCGACTACAAATCAACAAAGCCTATCTGAGAGAAAGGAAGATATTATCCATTAATGTTATATATTAATAAAAGATTCAAACCATCAATATTCAACAATTATAAACATTTACATAGCAGCTACAGATCATTAAAATAAATGAGTAAAAACTGATAAATAAAGGGAGAAAGTTCTATAAAAAGTAGTTGAAGACTATTCCACTCACAATAGTGCATAGAACTACCAGAAATAAATATGGAACTAGAGGAATGAACAACACAGTTAACCAACTAGCTCTAACAGACATGTACAGAACATTTTGCCCTACAACACAATGCACATTCTTCCCAAGTGTACAACTGGAAATTTCCCAGGCTACACAATATTTTAGGACCCCAATTAAGTATCAAGATTTTAAATGAGAGATATCATTAAAAATATCTTTTCTGGCCAATGCAGGATGATGTTAAAAATCAGTAAGAAAAGTAAAATCGGAAAATTCATAAAACTGGAAATTTAACACTTTTAAACAACCAATGGGCAAAGAAATCAAGAGGGACATTAGGAAACACTTAAAAGCATATGAAAATGCAAACACAACGTACCAATACTTAGGGGATTTAGGGAAAGTGGTGCTAAAGGGAGAATTTGTAACTATTTGTACATTAAAAAATAATATGTATACTAAATCAATGATCTAGCTTTACAACCTAAAGAAATAGAAAAAAGAATAAACTAAACACCAAGCTTGCAGAAAGAATATAAATTAAATATTAGAGCAGAGAAGCAAAATAGACAATAGAAAAAAAAATAGAGAAAATTAGTGCAACCAAAAGTTGGTTCCTTGAGAAGGTAAACAAGTTTGACAAACCTTTAGTTAGATGGACTATGTAAAAAAGATAAAGAAATGAAATTAAAGTGGGGATGCTACTATCAATTCTACATAAATAAAAAGGATTATAAAAGAGTACTATGGGGGCACCTGGATCTCAATCAGTTAAGCGGCAACTTTGACTCAGGTCCTGATCTCACGTTCAAGAGTTCAGACCCTGCATCAGGCTCTGTGCTGAGCTCAGAGCCTGGAGCCTGTTTTGGATTCAGTATCTCCCTCTCACTCTGCTCCTCCTCAACTTGCTCTCTCTGTCGCCCTCTCAAAAATGAATAAATGTTAAAAAAAATTTAATAAATAAAAAACTATAAATAGCGTTACACCAAAAATTTTGATAAACTATATGAAATAGTCATATTCCTAGAACATCAAAACTACCAACACTAAATCATGAAGAAATAGAAAACTGAATAGACTCGTAACTAGTAATGCGATGGAGTCAGCAAAAATCTCCCAAAAAGGAAAAACCCTGGATCTGACAGCCTCCTGGTGAATTCTGCCAAGTACTTTAAGAACAACTTAATATCGGTCTTTGTCAATATTTTCCAAATTAATCAAAGAGGAGAGAATACTTTCTAACCCATTATATTAGGCCAGCATTACCCTAATTCCAAAGCCAAACAAAGAGATTGCAAATATATATATACATACATTAGTACATAAAACTAAAGACTAATATCCCTTATCAGCATTGATACAAACATCCTCTGGAAAACACTAGCAAACAATTCAGCATTAAAAGTATTATATACCATGACCGAATGGGATTTATTACTGGAATGCAAAAATAGTTCAACATATGGAAGTTGATCAACATTATAAGCTGCCTCAACAGGAAGAAGAAAAACAGACATGATTATTTCAATTGATGTAAATAAATCATCAGTATTTTTTAATGATGGAAATACTCAGTAAAGTAGGAATTGAAAGACACTGCCTGAACATAATAAAAAGCTATGTGAAAATTTCACAACGAGCATCATAATCAGTGGTGAAAACCTGAAAACTTTTCATCCTAGATCAGGAACAAAGCAAGGATGGCCACTTCACCCCTTCTATTCAGCATAGTACTTGAAGTTTTAGATAGAGCAATTAAGCAAGACAAAATAAAAGGCATCTAAATGGGAAAGGAAGAAGTAAAATTATCTCTGTTTGCAGATGACATGATCTTATATGTATAAAACCCTAAAGACCCCCCCCAAGCACACATATTTAATAAATACCTTCAGCAAAGTTACAGTACACAAAAACAATGTGCAAAAATCAGTTGCATTTCTGTATACTAACAATGAGCAATACAAAATGAAATTAAGAAAGCATATATAATCATCCAAAAGAATAAAATATTTAGGAATTAACTTTACCAAGAAAGTAAACCATTTGTACAGTAAAAACTACCAAACATTGTTGAAAGGAATTAAGGAAGGCATAAATAAATGAAAACAAATGTGTTCATGGAGAAGAGCTAATGGTGTTAAGAGGCTAATAGGACCTAAAGTGATTTATAGATTCAATGAAGTGTCTTTCAAAATTCCAGTGATTTTATTTTCCAGAAATAGAAAAAAACTATCCTAATATTTATATTGAATCTCAACGGACCCCAAATGGCCAAAACAATCTTAAAAGAGAAGAATAAAACTGTGGGGTCAATACTTCCTGATTTCAGAACTTACTGTAAGGCACAGTAATCAAAATATTGTGTTACTGGTATAAATGCAGACATGCAGAACAATGGAATAGAATAGAGAACTCGGAAATAACCTCTCATATATATGTGCAAATGATATTTTACAAGGGTGCCAAGACCATTAAATGGAGAAAGGATAGTCTTTTCAATAAATAGTACTTCAGAGCACCTGGGTGGCTTAGTCATTTAAGCATCAGACGTCCCCTATGGTCATGATCTTGTGGTTTGTGGATTTGTCAGTTTGAGCCCCATGTCAGGCTCTGTGCTGACCTCTCAGAGCCTGGAGCTTGCTTCAGATTCTGTCTCCCACTCTCTGCTCCTCCCCAGCTCACGCTCTGTCATTCTCTCTCTCTCTCTCTCTAAAATAAACATTTAGAGAATTTCATAAATAGTGCTAAGAAAACTGAATATCCATATGAAAAAGAATTAATTCAAACTTTTACATAACATATTGTATAAAAGTTATCAAAATAGACCAAGGACCCAAATGTAAGAACTAAAACAATAAAAGCATACAAGAAAAGTGGATACAACTTTGGAATCAGCAATGATTTCTTAGATATGATGACAAAGATATAGGTAATAAACAAATCGAACTTATAAAATTTTTAGAAATTTGTACATCAAAAGACACTATTGACAGTAAAAAAAAGCAATCGACAGGATGGAGAAAATATTTTCAAATTATATGCTCCTCAATGGTTTCCTAAATATATAAGTGGAGATTAACCATAAATAGGTATTAGGGAACTTACCTGAGTTATGAAACTGTTCTAAAACTGGATTATAGTGATGGTCACATAAGAATTAACTCAAAGTGATTTAATTGTATGTTTGGCAATTGGTGTATTTTATGGTTTGTAATTATACCTCAAACTGTTATAATATAAAGATAATATTGAAGAGGACAAACATTTGTTTTAAAGGATTAAACGATAGGACAATTCCTGTAAGAAAAAAATATTTGTGACAGATTAAAAAAATAAAGTAGATTAGAAGTTAAATATATCTTAAATTATAGTTTTCATATGAAAGTAAAATAAGACCAGTTGGTTTTTATAAACATGTATATCTGGTTGTTTATAAATGTTGTGAGAAAGTTTTCTTTTTTGGTTTTTGGTTTTTGGTTTTTTTGAACCATAATGAAGGAATAATCTCTTACCCTAGCTCTGAAAAGTAAATCATTTAACAAAGCAAGGAAGATTGTTTGAGAATACATTATGCCAAAGATTTCCACTTCCAGAAAATAATGACAATGACATTTAATCTTTGAATATTTATGTTGAAATTTCTTTCAAGCATTTTAAGAAATCTGCTTCTGAAATTCTTCAATATGGAATAACAATGAGTAAGCAAATTGGAAACTATGGCCATAGTGAGAGGACTGAACACATGAATGTAGTATAAGGAAATGTTTTTATTCAGACAAGTTACTGTATTTAGTACCATGTATCACATATACCAATTTACTTTTTAAAAAATTTTTTTTAATGTTTTATTTATTTCTAGGAGAGAGAGAGAGAGAGAGAGAGAGATACAGGGTGAGCAGGGGAGGGTCAGAGAGAGAGGGAGTCACAGACTGAAACAGGCTCCAGGCTCTGAGCTGGCAGTCAGCACAGAGCCCGACGCGGGGCTCGAACCCACGAACCATGAGATCATGACCTAAGCGAAAGTCAGACGTTTAACCGACTAAGCCACCCAGGAGTCCCTATACCAATTTACTTTTATGCAACGTAAATTCTTTAAAATCAACTTTTATGCAACATTTTCCTCTTTTCCTTGGGGTATGGGGGAAGTTGTGATCATCCTTTCAACAAAATGCAAATCCCGAGAGGAGTTCTTTAGGCCTTTGTAATTTACAAACATCCAGGGATCTCCAAAGCTGCAATACACTCTCCTAAGAGGTCACTCTAGTTACAGCCACTGGCATTTCTCCAAGCCATACAGGCCAGCATAGAGCAGTAGGCTACATCTCCAAGGACCCAAGAACTTAAGAACTGAGTATTTTGGCTACCCAATCATTATCTGCAAAGTTCAGGCAGGGCCCATGCAGTCCCTTGAGATTTCACCCCCAGTCATGACTTACATGACTCAAACACGTTTCTGGATCCAAAAACAAGCAAAGGGAATCTGGCTGTGATTTGTAGAGTGTCACTATTTTAAATATTTTTTTTGTTGTCTTTTTCCCATAGCATTTGGGAGTTTCTGTGATAAAATGGACACTTTTACCACATGTGGAATTTAAATGTGTGTATAATGTCTCAATATTGTAAGAAGGTAACATGCATTTTGAAATTTCATATCATCAGTGTGTGTTTACCAAGTAATGCCTTTGGTGTTTTGTTTTGTTTTGTTTTGTTTTGTTTTTTTACAAGAGAACATTTACCTGTGAAAGTGACCTGACGCAGTGAAAATTAATCATTTGGGGGACAACATAAATTGCAATAATGAATTTCATAATAGTTATTTCAAGTTGACTCAGTTTCAGATTAAACTAGAGGGGAAAAAAACCATCAGAAAGATTTCTTTTGGTCTCTTTCTCTGCTTTAAAAAAACTAGTTTAAGAAAATGGGTTTTGTATTTTAATAAACACTGTTAGCATTTTCTGCTTTTTTATAGAAATGCATAAGGTTAAGGATCTCATTTGTTCTTACACTATTGAAAAACAAAAATAAATAAATAAAATTATTCAAACTCATAGCTAATTTCAAAATGATTGCAAACTGAATGCCAAAATAAGGAGGTAACTCTTCACATAAAAAGGCTAATCATGGTTAATTGTTTTCCTATTCCTTTTGATGATAATAGCCATTATAAACTCATTTTAAGTATGTAGATGTTATATGCAATTACCATAGGACTCAGCATTCCAAAACTCAAACAGAAGAGTAAGATAACATTGAGCACTGTTTATTGGTAAGGCTGCCAACCAATTTCATTTTCAAAGGAAAACTAAGTGTGTAGCTTAGAAAAACAAGTGTGTAGTCCAATCTTGTTTACATGCACATATTTTCTCTTTATGTGTGTTGCTACAGTGACTATATCTAAATCAACCAACCTCTTTACTGTTGTATAAAGCAGTAGGTGGCTGTCACTATTGTCTGGAAATTTTTGAAGTAATAAGACTCAAATCACAAAGCCTTTAATTCCAGATCAGTTGTTTTTTTTTTTTCTTATAGGTGAAAAATGGGATCCACTGGACTCTATAAAATATATGTAGTCTTCTTGAGATCAGGCTTGGAAGACATATATTTGACCCCTTCTAATAGGAATATGTTCTTGACTGTATAAGAAATTGAGAATCCCTCTTGTATAAGATATAAAATGAAATTTTGAAGTTAACTTTTGACCTTCATGTAGGTCGTTATCAACAAAAGAGCTTGTCTTACATTCAATCTATAGATTCTGTAGACTTTAAAATAGTATTGGGAGGATAAATTACAGAATTCTCTGAAAGGGAGTGTCAAATTTCCCACAGAGTAGCCATCTTTTCATTAAGGCTTTTCTTAGAAATAGCAAGATAGGTCTAAGCCACTATTGCTTTACATTTGAAGAACATGCTATTCAAACCTATTTCCGCTGTCTTCATTACTGCTTCAATTTCTGTATCTTCTTCGGCAATCTTGACTCCTTTGCCAGTCATCTCAGTGATTCCCTTCTTAACAAACAAAACTTTCTTTTTGAAAATATTATGTAGTTTCCTATAACCCAATAGAGTTTCCATTGACCTGTTTCCCTCTCAAACTTCTCTTGTTCACCACCAAACTTCTTGAAATATTAATCTTCAGTTACCACCTCAATGAAAATTAATCTCCGTTTCTTCTGATTTTAGCATCATTTCCAGTTGTCTCTTGGAACACACTATTTTTTGTCTCTCTGGAACCATAGACTAACACCAAAATTCAGCTCATCTTCATCCTCAAATCTCTTCACCCACATAGTTCTGTACATACTCTGTGTGATGGAGCCTTAGAGGGAAACACAAGAGAATTGCAGAGGCCTTTCCCTGAAAGACTTGAGTTGCAGAACCAACATATAAAACACTGTACATTAATGCATGTGGAAGAAATGCTTGTCTAAACTACTGCAGTTAACTACCAATTACTACTGATCCCCAAACTAAAAATCATTTTAAGGAAAATAACTATTTAATACAAAGCAAACATAAAAATAATCAGTGAAGTGAAAGTGTACCCTGTGTTATAAAATAGTTATTTCACATGTATTGAGCTTTGTGATAGTAAATTGGAAATAAATGAAAAATAGTTGATTTCTAAGAGAATGTGTATAACATTTTGTGTCATCTAAAGAAAATCCAATAGCTTATATGTACAGTGAGGATTGTTCAAGTTTTCTTCTCTGTTGGGAAAAATGTCTTGGTTTAATATAACATTTTCATTAAAAATTTCTAAATATTTAAAGTCTGCTAAATCTAAGCCATTAGAAAGCTAAATGTGAAATATCCTTATTTAGATGTTTGTCTATAAGATTAAATAATTTTAATTTTTAAAAGTGGGGCGCCTGGGTGGCTTAGTCGGTTAAGCGTCTGACTTTAGCTTAGGTCATGATCTCGCAGTTCGTGGGTTCGAGCCCCGCGTCGGGCTCTGTGCTTACTGCCAGCTCAGAGCCTGGAGCCTGTTTCAGTCTGTGACTCCCTGTCTCTCTGACCCGCCCCTGCTCATGCTGTCTCTCTCTCTCTCTCTCCTAGAAATAAATAAAACATTAAAAAAATTTAAAAATAAATAAATAAATAAAAGTATTTCTCTTTTGGAAGAGAGGTGTGACATAAATGAGATTCATTATATGTCATAAGTTTACTAGGAAAAATGTAATTTCTCTGTCTGGTTATATTAATTTGTGTATGTGTATGTTTTGTTGTTTAGTTTCTTCTTTATCTACCACCAATCTGAAGGTTCACCCATATACTCAACTGCAATCCCTCACCTGTGCCTTGCAGTTATTGATCTTGTACTTTTACTTTTGGATATATCCATCTGTGGAAGTTTTGTCTTTCATCTCAAGTTGTACAAACCTAGGTTTATATAGCATATGTTCTCATTTATAGATTTATCTGTTAGTTTCAGATTCTGAGATTTTATTTATTTATTTACTTATCAAGTTAGTTAGCATATAGTGCAATAATGATTTCAGGAGTAGAATCCAGTGATTCATCCCCTACATATAACACCCAGTGCTCATCTCAACAAGTGTCCTCCTTAATTCTCCTTGCCCATTTAGCCCATCCCCCCACCCACAACCCCTCAGCAACCCTCAGTTTGTTCTCTATAATTAAGAGTTGCTCTCTATAATCTCAGATTCTGAGATTGTTTTTACTTTGCCTGTATAGTTTTGTAACAACAGGAACCTTCCTTCCAGAAAGATAATACTGCAACTTTAGATAGCTGTGGCTTTTATGGAATCATAAATAAATGGAAAGAGAGATTTCATACATTCACCAGGTCAGCATGTGTACTAATTTGTTCCAGCATGATCATGGAAATAAGGTTATGAAGGACTGTATGACTTAATTTCACTCAAGTTAAATAGGACAATATATTGTCTACAGCCTCTGTTTGCTGACTAACCAAGCTGTTTCTGACTGTATACCTTTAAGAATGACTCCCAATTCATCCTGTAGTGTATGCTTATTTATATTATGCTTGTATGCAAACTCAGTAGTTCCAAAATATTCTGTGTCTGACAGGGATTTACCTAAGATAAGGATCATTAAATGTTTTCTGTACAGGGTCAGGTAGCAAAATTTAAGACTCTGTGGGCCATACAGTCTCAGTAGTAACTGAATTCTGACATGTAGCATAAAAGTAGCAATAAATAATCTGTAAATGAATGTTTGTGGCTGCATATAAATAATTTATTTACATAACCAAGCCGTGGGTCAGATTTGACCAGTGGGCTTCAGTGTGCAGAACTCTGGGCTAGGAGAAGCTATTGATATGATATTTGTCTTTAATTCAGACATTTCCTCCTTGGGTATTACAGTTAGTTAAATTTCTTGAGCTGATTATTAATTTATTTCTTTGACTTTTTTTCCCCTTAATAATTCAGGATGGCTTATTTCTGTATATATTTGTGAGGAATAGGTATTGTTCTTTCAGCTATTAAGCCCAATTTTTAATTTTTTAAAGGTTACATAATATATTTTTGACATCATAAGTCAATCATTTACAAGAACTCTTTTAGGGGTACCTGGGTGGCTCAGTGGGCTAAGCGGCCAACTTCAGCTCAGGTCATGATCTCACAGTTCGTAGGTTCGAGCTCCGCATCGGACTCTATGCTAACAGCTCAGAACCTGGAGCCTGTTTCAGATTCTGTGTCTCCCTCTCTCTGTCCCTCCCCTGCTCACACTCTGTGTCTCTCTCAAAAATAAATAAACATTAAAAAAACCTCTTTTAATCTGAAATCCTTATACCATCAAATACTATTAGGTCCCTCTGATTCTTTCTGACTAAAATGTGAGAGTGCTTCAGTAGAAGTCTCCAATTAAAACGTTTTAAAAAGTAGTCATTTGATCTTAAACAGTTTGCAACATGTATATTTGTAGGTTTCAAAATGAAAAGTGTCTAGCTTCACATATGGAAGATAGGGCTAAAGGTGAGCAGAACAGTATGGTTAAAGGAATAGGGTAAATGGTTTAGATGCTAAAGTGTGAGAAAGGAAAGGGGCAAGCATATTCCCCAGGCACTGAAAATAAGTTTTGACTTTGCTATTATTTTCTTAACAATTAGAATCAGCAATGTAAGGTGAATTCATCCAAAAAGAAAAAAAAAAAGAAAAGAAAAAGAAAAATCAAAGGAAAGCCACAGGGTAAAATAAGGGTCAAAATTATTGTTCATCTGAGAAGTTTGTCTGCTTTGTGGAACAAAACTCTAGAGGAGACTTAAGATCATAGGCAAACTTTCATGCTTACAGGCATGATTTGCAAAATTTGCTTCACCTAAACTCCAAGGAGATCACTTTTTCACAAAAAAGAAATGAAACCCATGGGAGATCATTAACAGCTTACCACAGTTTATGTGTTCAAATCCATTGCATTTATAAAAACAATAGAGTGGAAATGCCATTATTTTGATAATGACTTCATAACATTAAAAATGTAAAAATGTGAATTGTATAATGTAAATTAAGAATGAAATGCAGATATTACATAAAGGGTGTGATTATTTGTATCAGGGCCTCCTTTAGATCAAGAATGGAGGAGTCTCTCATGGTTTACTAACAGCTTCTCTAAACCTTATAAAATTAAAAAAATAAATTAGAATTTGCACAATTATCATATTTGTAAATGATGAAAATTAACATGTTTTACAGTAGAAATAGAAAAATGTTCATGAGATAGTCTGACAAAACTGGTCCGCAAATTTAAACATATATCTAGACTTCTTTGAGTATAATTAAATTGGTAGAAGGCATGAGTTCTGACTTACCATAAAACACGGCAACAAAATTTCCAACTATGAAAAAAAATGACATATGCAAATATCACTTAAGTAAAGTTGCAATATGGTGAGATATATTTGTTTTGTTACATGTGATAGAAATCTGTTGTAACAAGTATAGGCAAAAAGAAACCTTTATAGGCTTATAGAATTCAATGAAGTATTAAAAAACAACAACTTTTAAAATATTGTGGAATGAAAATACGTGCAACTGTACTTCAGTATGAGTTGGAACTAGTAAAAATTACTAGGTCTTTCTCTATCTGTGGTAGTTACATTCTGTTCAACACACATAAGCTTTTGCTGCATCAAAGAATTAGCATAGGGTTTTAATAATCTACAGCAAATATATTTTCGTTCTTGTTAACAGACCCTGGATGTGGTGATGTATATGGCAGTGAACATCATGAGAAGAAGCTGTATTCTCAACCATAGTAAGTTAATTTGTGTTGCCTTAAGCCAATTATGTTGGTATTAATTCCTTTCATAGTGGCTAGTTTAGGCATGGAATTAGTATCTGATTCTGGCGAGTCTGATGAAAAATTGACTGGGTGTTTCTAAAAGTGTTTCCCTTGATTTTAAATTTACTGCACACTGGGAGAAATTTCTGTTTCTGAATGGCAGAAGTTCTCAATCAGTATAGACTTTTTACTGCAAACTCAAAACCAAGAGTGAGAATGAAATAATTGAAAGAATGATGATGATACCATTGAGTTGTTGAATTAATATATATTACAGCTGCACAGTTTTGAACTTCTGCTATATACAGTAATGATTTCTTTGCTATTGAAATTTTTTAAATTGAATTTGCTGTTATTTTCAGCAGAGAATATCCTCAATATTTCTCAACCGGAAGAAACATTGTCACTGACAAAGCTTAGGCTGTAACTTTAAAAATATTTTTTTCTGGGGTGCCTGGGTGGCTCAGTTGGTTGAGCGTCTGACTTCGGCTCAGGTCACGATCTCATGGTTTGTAGGTTTGAGCCCCTGGTAAGGCTCTGTGCTGACAGCTCAAAGCCTGGAGCCTGCTTCTGATTCTGTGTCTCCTTCCCTCTCCGCCCCTCCCCTGCCTGTTCTCTGTTGCTCTCTGTCTCTCAAAAAAATAAGTAAATGTTAAAAAAATTTATATATATATTTTTTCTTACTGGAAAAAGACTAAAAGAATGTTTGGTCTCAAAATCAAAAGTTGTGTGGTAGGATTTCAGTTAATCTAAATGAACAATCCTGTTCCAATCATTTGTGATTTTCTTGTTGGGTGGAATTAAATGAGAACATGATGTTCTTTAAGGGAATCAAAAATGTAGAGCTGGGAAGAAAGCCATTCCAAAATAAAAGATGATTTTTCGAGACGAAGAGTAGGAAAAGCTTCTACTATACAAGTATTAAGGTGTGTCCAATAGAAAGAAATAATGAATTCAGAAAGACTGAAGACTATTATGTAGTGAAAAGGAAAGACATAAGTAATGAATTGAATTCATGAATTTTTCATGAAACTATAACAGGTGTGCTAGAGCTAGTGGAAAAAAAGGACTAACTAGAAAGCAGCCACACAAATATAGGGAAGAAAATCCATATTCTCTTATAAAAGAGATTCAAAGCTCTCTTTCAAGTTGTACTACTCATTACCCTGGTAATTAGGCTTACATAGTATGTTTTTTTTTGTTTTTGTTTTCTGGGTTTGTTTTTTTTTTACAAATAGTTTATTGTCAAATTAGTTTCCACATAACACTCAGTGCTCATCCCCACATGTGTCCTCCTCCATGCCCATCCCCCCCTCCCCCCCACATCCATCAGTCCTCAGTTTTTGTCAGCATTCAAGAGTCTCTCATGGTTTGCCTCTCTCCCTTTCCCCACCATTTCCCCCTTCTTCTCCCCCTTGTTCCTCCGTCAAGTTCCTCCTAATCCTCCTATATGTGCAAACATGATATTTGTCCTTCTCTGCCTGACTTATTTCGCTCAGCATAACACCCTCAAGGTCCATCCATGTTGCTACACATGGCCAGATTTCATTGTTTCTCATTGCCATGTAGTATTCCATGGTATAGATAAACCACATCTTCTTGATCCATTCATCTGTTGATGGACACTTAGGCTCTTTCCAGGTTTTAGCTATTGTGGAGAGTGCTGCTATGAACATTGGGGTACATGTGCTCCTATGCATCAGCATTTCTGTATCCCTTGGGTAAATTCCTAGCAGTGCTATTGCTGGGTCATAGGGGAGTTCTATTGTGAGTTTCCTGAGGAACCTCCACACTGTTTTCCAGAGGGGCTGTACCCGTTTACATTCCCACCAACAGTGTAGGAGGGTGCCCATTTCTCCAAATCCTCGCCAGCATCTAGAGTTCTCTGATTGCTCATTTTAGCCACTCTGACTGGCGTGAGGTGGTATCTCAGTGTGGTTTTGATTTGTATTTCCCTGATGAGGAGGGATGCTGAGTTTCGTTTCATGTGTCTGTTGGCCATCTGGATGTCCTCTTTGGAGAATGTCTGTTCATATCTTCTGCCCATTTCTTCACTGGGTTGTTTGTTTTTCTGGCATGGAGTTTGGTGAGTTCCTTGTAGATTCTGGATATCAACCCTTTATCTGATATGTCATTTGCAACTATCTTTTCCCATTCTGTTGGTTGCCTATTAATTTTCTGGGTTGTGTCCTTTGCTGTGCAGAAGCTTTTAATCTTGATGAGGTCCCAATCATTTATTTTTGCTCTTGATTCCCTTGCTTTTGGGAATGTGTCAAGTAAGAAGTTGCTGCGGTGGAGGTCAAGGAGTTGCTTCCTGCTTTCTCCTCTAGGGTGTTGATAGTTTTCTGTCTCACGTTCAGGTCCTTTATCCATTTTGAGTTTATTTTTGTGCATGGTATGAGAAAATGATCTAGTTTCATTCTTCTGCATGTTGCTGTCCAGTTCTCCCAGCACCATCTGTTAAAGAGGCTGTCTTTTCTCCATTGGATGTTCTTTCCTGCTTTGTCAAAGATTAGTTGGCTGTACACTTTTGGGTCCACTTCTGAGTTCTCAATTCTGTTCCATTGGTCTATGTGTTTGTTTTTGTGCCAATACCATACTGTCTTGATGATGACAGCTTTGTAGTAGACGCTAAAGTCTGGGATGGTGATCCCTCCCATTTTGGTTTTATTTTTCAGTATTACTTTGGCTAATCGGGGTCTTTTGTGGTTCCATACAAATTTTTGGATAGTTTGTTCTAGTGTTGAGAAGTATGCTGGTGCAATTTTGATTGGAATTGCATTGAATGTGTAGAGTGCCTTAGGTAGTAATGACATCTTAACTATATTTATTCTTCCTATCCATGAGCATGAAATGTTTTTCCATTTCTTTGTGTCTTCTTCAATTTCCTTCATAAGTTTTCTATAGTTTTCCTTATACAGATCTCTTTTATTCTTGGTTAGGTTTATTCTGAGGTATTTTATGGTTTTTTTCTGCAATTGGGGATGGGATCCATTTCTTGATTTCTCTTTCTGTTGCTTTATTGTTGGTGTATAAAAATGCAACCGATTTTTGTACGTTGATTTTGTACCCTGCAACTTGGCTGAATTCTTGGATCAGTTCTAGTAGGCTTCTGGCGGAGTCTGCCGGGTTTTTGATGTAGAGTATCATGTCATCTGTGAAGAGTGAAAGTTTGACTTCCTCTTTGCCAATTCCGATGCCTTTGATTTCCTTTTGGTGTCTGATGGCTGATGCTACGACTTCCAGAACTATGTTAACAACAATGGTGAGAGTGCACATCCCTGTCGTGTTCCTGATCTCAGGGGGAAAGTTCTCAGTTTTTCCCCATTGAGGATGATGTTAGCTGAGGGCTTCTCATAAATGGCTTTGATGATGTTTAAGTAGGTTCCTTCTATCCCAACTTTCTCGAGAGTCTTTATTAAGAAGGGATGCTGTATTTTGTCAAATGCTTTTTCTGCATCTATTGACAGGATCATATGGTTTTTATCTTTTCTTTTATTGATATGATGTATCAGATTGATTGATTTGTGAATGTTGAACCAGCCCTGTAACCCAGGAATGAATCCCACTTGATATTGGTGGGATGATTCTTTTTATATGCTGCTGGATTCGATTAGCAAGGATCTTGTTGAGAATTTTTGCATCCGTATTCATCAAGGATATTGGGCTGTAGTTCTCTTTTTTTGCTAGGTCTCTGTCTGGCTTGGGAATCAGAGTGATGCTGGCTTCATAAAATGAGTCCTGGAGTTTTCCTTCGATTTCTATTTTTTGGAATAGCTTCAGAAGAATTGGGATTAATTCTGTTTTAAATGTCTGGTAGAATTCCCCAGGGAAGCCATCCGGTCCAGGACTCTTAATTATTGGGAGATTTTTGATAACTGACTCAATTCTTCACTCATTCTGGGTCTGTTCAGGTTTTCTATTTCTTCCCGTGTGAATTTTGGTAGTGAGTGTGTGTTTAGGAATTTGTCCATTTCTTCTAAGTTGTCCAATTTGTTGGCATATAATTTTTCATACTATTCCCTGATAATTGCTTGTATTTCCAAGGGGTTGGTTGTAATAAGTCCATTTTCATTCCTAATTTTGTCTATTTGGGTGCTCTCTCTTCTCTTTTTGATAAGCCTGGCTAGAGGTTTGTCAATTTTGTTTACTTTTTTAAAAAACCAACTCTTGGTTTCAATGATCTGTTCTGTTGTTTCTTCGATCTCTATGTTGCTTATTTCTGCTTTAATTTTTACTATTTCTCTTCTTCTACTGGGTTTAGGGCATTCTTGTTGCTCTACCTCTAGTTCCTTTAGGTGAGTTGTAGGGTTCATGTTTGTGGTGGTGTCTCTGGTATCTTTGTTCCTTGCAACCTTTCCTTCAGAGCATCCCCCTCAGGATTTCTTGTAGGGCTGGCTTCGTGGTGACAAATTCTTTCAATTTCTGTTTATTTGGAAAGGTTTTTATCTCTCCTTCTATTTTGAAGGACAGGCCTGCTGGATAGAGGATTCTTGGCTGCATATTTTTACTGTTCATCACATTGAAGATCTCCTGCCATTCCTTTCTGGCCTGCCACGTTTCAGTTGATAAGTCTGTCACCACTCTGATAGGTTTCCCTTTGTATGTGAGGGCCCTTTTCTCCCTAGCTGCTTTCAAAATTCTCTCTTTGTCCTTGTATTTTGCCATTTTTACTATGATATGTCGTGCAGAAGATCGATTCAAGTTATGTCTGAGGGGAGTCCTCTGAGCATCTTGTATTTCCACATTGACTTCCTTCCCCAGGTTGGGGAAGTTCTCTGCTATAATTTGTTCCAGGACTCCTTCAGCACCTTTCCCCCTCTCTTCCTCTTCTGGGGTTCCTATGATACGGATATTGTTGCGTTTGACTGTATTGCTGAGCTCTCGAATTCTTTCCTGTTCCTGGATCAGTTTGTCTCTTTTTTTGTCAGCTTCTTGTTTTTCTATAACGGTGTCTTCTAAATCACTTATTCTCCTTTCTGCCTCTTCAATCCGTGCATTGGAGGCCTCTAATTTATTATGGATCTCATTTATCGCATTTTTAAATTCTTCATGCCTATTTTTATTTTCCATTCTGTCTGTAGCCATAGTTTCTTTGATGTCCCCTATTTTTTTTTCAAGCCCAGCTATTAATTTTACCATTATTATTCTAAAATCTTGTTCACTTATGCTGCTGATATCTGTTTTGAGCAGTTCATTAGCTGTCATTTCTTCTTGGAGTTTCTTTGGAGGAGAGGTCTTTCGTTTTGTCATTTTAGTTAGCTTTCTGGCTCTGGTTGGTTTTAAAGACCTGTTATGCTCTCTGTTTATATGAGCACTGCTATATCCAAGAAGACTTTCCAGGGTCTAGTGCTCCAGTCCCTTCTTGAACAAAGCACTGCACCTCGCTTTTTTGGGCGTGTAAACTCCCCGTACCGGGGGCGCAGCTGAAGTTGGTTGCACTATTCAACCCAGGCCAATCCCAATCTCCAAATCCCCGTCTGTGCGCCTCGCTGAAATTGCCTTAGACACAGCTTCCCAGGCAACCCCCTCGGGCTATTCCAGGCCCCCTGCAGAGCTCTGGATGTGGAGTCAGAATTGCTGCCTCCTTCTCTGGGTCGGGCTGGTGCCTGCCGGGTCCGTGCAGCCCGAGCCTGCTGGAGTGAGGAAAACCGGGTCCCTCTATGGCTCATCACCCGAAACACGAACTCACAGGCTAATTTCCCAGTTTTTAGTTCTTTGCCTTCCCTCTCGAGTTCCAGCCAGCCAAGAGCGCAGACACCCGGTGTCCGCCCGGCTCTTTCAGGGGCCCCAGCCGCCCTGGAGCTACAGTGGCGGCAGGCGCGCTGCTGCTCTGAAACCCAACCTCCAGGAGCGGCACAAAGAAGCAGTTTGTGTGCTCAGCCTCCCCCAGGACCAGTTGGCGCGAGGGGACCTGGTGTGCAGGTATTTGGCAAGTACGGTCTTTCTATGCACTGAGCGGAGGTTTTTCCCCCCCGAGCGGAGGTTTTTCTGTTTCGGACTCTCTCCTTTTCCCCTCTCACTCCCCGTAGAGGGTAGAGGGGGATCGCCTCCCACCCTGGAGTCTCCGATCCCGGGCTGATTTTACCTTCCCCGGTTCGCACTCACATTAGAAGGCTCTCAGTGGATTCTGCGTCCTTTTTCTCCCAGTCTCTCAGGTTTTGTAAGGTTTCCAATGGCTTCAGATCTTTTCTGTGAGATGTATGGGCACGAGTGCAAGTACAGAGCTCCTTACTTCTCTGCCATCTTCTGACTAGTGTCCGCTTCCATAGTATGTTAATCACATTATATTTTAAGTGGAAGTTGATCAGTGTTTAGAACGGCTATAGGATTCTAAATATTCCCTCTTTTGGTGAATAATAACTAAGATAAAGTTTTGAAGAGTTATGGGCCTCATTGAACGAATGATGTCATTAAACTCACTGTAACGAGTGAGTTTTTGTTTAGGAGAGAGCTTTCTGAATCTGCTAAGCTGCAGCTTCTCCCCTGGCCACAGTGTAGAAAATTGTTATGGATTGAATTGTGTCCCCCCAAAAATATTGGGAGTTCTAACCCAGTAACTCAGAGTGCAACTTTATTTGGAAATGAGTTCTTTAGTCAAGGAAATGAGGTCCTGAGGGTGGGACCTAAAAAAGAGGGAAATTTGGACACAGAGACAACATGCACACAGGGAAAATTGATGTGAACATGAAGACAGCAAGAATTTCTGTCCCCTTCCATGGTTGTTTTATCTGGACTAAGAATTAAATTTACATGAGACAGATTAACAATAGAAAATAAAACTTAATAGCATACATACAGAGAATCTACTCAGACATGAAAATCCCAAAGATAGTCAGGCAGAAAGAGATATACATGTCATCCTGAACTAGTTATAAAATGAAGGGGACAGAGGTCTGGGACTTAAGAAGAAAGAAATACAATTCACAGGGCAATAAGAAGACAGATGTTTGATAATTAGATATTTGCCCTGCCATACAAATGGGTCACTGAGATAAAATTCATCTCTGAGAATAACTCTTATTCTGAGATAGACCCCAATTCAAATGTTTCTGTGTACTTAAGGGAGGGGAAATTTCTCTTGCGGCTGTAAGGTTTTGCTTCCCTTCAGCTCAAAATAATCTTAATAAAATAGTGGCCTCCTGTGGAGGGGCCTGCCCTCAGCCTCTGTATCACTAAACCACTATAAACTACAGGTCATGGAACTGATTTTCCCTCAGTCATCAAAGGAACCAACCCTCCTTACACTTAGATCTTGGATTTCTATCGTTTAGAACTGTGAGTCAATAAAATCTACGATTTTAGATACCTAATTTGTGGTGCTTTGTTTCTGCAACCCTGGCAAACTGATAAATGCAGTTGCAGGTGAGTGCTATGTTGACTATTGTAGCCATTAGCATAGTTTCCTGGAAGGATCCGTGGATTGAGAAAAGATGATGTTCACCCTACTGGTAGCCTTGATTAGAGATTGCTCTACCAGTTCTTTACCTCATGGTAACAGAGGGAGTCAACCTGTGTTTGATTTTAGTCCTACTTTTTGCTAGCTCTTTAACGTTGAGTAAATCCTTTAAAGTTCTGGATATTCTTTTTCCCATTTATAAATTATATATTGGAAGAATAAAAAGATACTTAAAAAATACACATGTCTGGGCCTTAGCTATCAAGAATATGTCAATAGTTGGGACATAGACACCTATATTTTTAAAAAATCTAGAGTAAAATCTAATGTCAAATCTTCAATGATAACCATAGGATTCAATATTAAAAATTTCTCTAAACTCTACATCTACTCTATAATTATACTACTATGTCATGAGTGATATAGGCAATGATATAGCCATAAAAAATATCCACTGTACTTATTTACAATAAATATTTAAGTAAATAAGGATTGTAAGCAGCTCTACACAGAAAAGCACACTAGTACAATGACCTAGGAAACTATAGCCTGAGTTTGTAGCAGTAGCTTAGATTCATAATTCTTAACATTCTGTAATGTTTTTATTTCATAATCCACCAGCAAAAGGACCTTTGTTTCTCTGTGACAGTGATCATTTAATGTAGCATTGATATTATCTTCTAATTGCCCTACTTTATTTTGTATAATCATATATTAAAAGCAAGTTTATAAAAATCTTAGCTTGACAAATATCTTATGAATTCTTTCTTTAAATGCTGAGGGCTACAAAATTAAAGTTAGTACATTTGAGCTCCTAGAAACTATTTACCACTTTAACATTTAACAAGCCCTACATTAACATTTAAAAAGTCATAAAAATTTACATCTATAAGCGATTTTACTTAATAGGTTAGCAATATGCATTCTATGCAATAGAAGGGGAACAGCACTAATAAAATATATACTGAACTCAGTAAAAGTAATTTATACAGCTTAGGCTTACTTGATGATTAGAGGGCAAGGTGTAGGTTACATGTGATGGTTTTATCTGTCCCTTACAAATGATTCTTGCCACATTGCTCCCAATAATTAGGAGTGACACTCTGCTTTGGGGCAAAGGGACGAACAGAGTGGCCTTTCAAAATTCCCTTTGAGAGGGCCATGATAAATTTCAAAGCAACATCTAGTAAATGGTAGAATAAGCCACAGATCTCAGAGTTGAAACCATTTCAAGTTGAAATAATTGAGATATATATATATATCCCACACATACACTTGCATATCTTTTCTTGAAATATAGGTAAACAAGTCAATAATTATGCAGTGACAACAGTACATAGAAGAAAACAAAATTATTGAATAAATAAGATGGTGAAAATAAAACAAATCAATCCTGTACAATTTACATCCTTCTTTCCTCTTTGAAATTGAAATGTACCCTGGTAAGTCATGGGAAAGTAGAACAATATTTAACTGCAAATTTCAGCACATAGCATCCTAGTATACAAATTCTGTTTTCAGTGTGTGAGAATTTTGAGTCATTTCTGTAGGAACTGATTAACAAATGAAAAAAATAGAATTTGAAACAGAAAATGGAGATAAAGCAGATGGCAATAAAGCCATGAAGATTTTTATAATAAAGTTTAGGAAAGAAGAAATAAAGTTAAGAGAAAAATATTCTTGAGTTTTAGATGTGCTGTCTGGTGCTGAAAGGCATAGACAAAAATCAGCAACTGAGGTATTTACAATCAGAATGGCATTCAAGCCTGAGTAAATAACCAAACCCAGGACAAAAATTTTGTATAATATTTATTATAATCTACAATAAGACATATTTCTAAGTCTCCTTATTCTGGTTCTGGATTGAGTTTCAGAAATAAACTAAGGGCTGCTGGGTGGCTTAGTTTGTTGAGCTTCTGACTTCGACTCAGGTAATGATCTCACCGTAAGTTTGAGCCCCATGAGGGTTGCTACGATCAACAGAGCCCACTGAGGATCCTCTTTCTCCCTCTACCTCTGGCTCTGCCTCTTCCCTTCTTTCATGCTTTCTCGAAAATAAGTAAAACATTAAAAAAAACTATTAAGAATTGGTGAATAGAAATTACTAATATAATTATTATTAATTTAAGATGTTTTAAACTGTGCTAGTGTTGTCTTTGTTGATTTATTATCTTATTTTAGCGTATTAAGGCATTAAGCTAATGTTAATATGTTTCTTTCAATTTGAGTCTCCAAAATCCCCCCTCCCAAATTTTATCACCTAAATAGAAATAGTTGTATTGTATTACCTGGTGGTGATAAATATAATCAATTCTCTTTGTTAAACATTCAGAAATAAAGTGTTAATCTCCTGCCTTCTGATGGAAATGCAAAATGGTACAACTCCTTTGAAAAGAATTTTGCAATATTTCAAATAAAATTAAGTATTTACTTATCATATAATCTAGACATCCTACTCCTAGTAGGTATTTACCCAAGAGAAATGAAACATTTGTCTAAAACAAAAATCTGTATGTGACTGTTTAGAGAAGCTTTATTATAATACCTTCAAGCTGGAAACAAATCAAATACCCATCCCTTTTTTAAAGAATAAACAAATTGTGATACAGCTATGTAATAGAATATTATTCAGATATAAAAGGGGGAATAAACTACTTAGACATGCAAAAACCTAAGTGAATTTCAGAAGCATGGTGAGTGGAAAAAAAAAAAAAAGAAGAAGAAGAAGAAGAAGAAAAAAGCAAACAAACACAAAAGTCCCTGTAGTCTATGATCCCATTTTTGTGACATTCAGGAAAAGGTAGTGTAAGTGGAGTCATGTTCTCCATTCTACCTTATAATTATTTAAATGAAAAGTGTATAGTGCATGTCCATGGTATAAGCAGAAGCATTTTGACAGCATAGTATTTTATGGATGTGCCATAAATAACCTATTTATTTGAATAATCTATTAATATATTTAAGTTGCTTCCAATTTTTATAACGACGAATGCATATTCTCAATATACATGTTTATAACTATATGCAACATATACACCTTTCTTAAAATAATGTTTTACAACTTGACTTTAGAATTTAGGTCTAGATACATTAAAAGTTTTGATATAGTTGCCAAATTGATTTTCACAAAGATTGTATGAAATTACATTCCACAATGTCAGAAGTTATTGATTTCTATACTTTCCTCAAAGAATATTAATTATTATCAGTCAAAACATCTTTTAAAAGATAGTAAGATACCCAGCCACTAATTTTTCATTTATGAACAAAAATCTACTTGTGGAAAAGATCTTAACTATTTGAAGAGCATCGTGTTCAATGAAAAGTAACATTCACTTCACAGCTGGAATTAGATGTTCAATACTTTAAAAAAATATTTTTGTGCTTTTTAATAGATTTAAATGTTTATTTTTTAAAAAAATATTGATTGTTTTGAACTATTTATTTCTCAGCTTCACTTTCTAAACCCTGCATTGACCTCCATGAACTTTATCACTAGGGCTCTTTTGCCCTGTGGCTTCCAGATGGTAGTAGAAAACAGGGGACACACTTGTCCTAAGAGCAGAAGAAGGAGATTAGAGTAATTGTTTTCTCAGTTCTCTTGCTGCCAAGCCACGGTTTGAGACATAGTTTGCTTTTGTTGTAAGTACTCTTCCCACTACCAGCAGACCACCAAACTAGCAGCATGGTCCTTTTTTGCATAGTTTCTTTTCCAGGTCTCATTTTTCACTGGATTCTGGCTACACCATCCTTTCCTGGCATGGGAGTGTTAACAAATGTGAGTTATTGCTAACAACTTATTGCTAACAAATGTTATTATTAGTCCCTGGGGATCTCATCATTCTTCTTGGTTCTTTTAACCCTGACTGCATCTCCATTACCTTTATGTGATGATTTTGATCTGTTTGTTTTCTATTGGGACTCTAAGGGTTACAGGAATGAAACAAAGAGCAGTAAGATATATAAGGCTTGATTAATTCAGTGCTAGGCCATAAATAAATAGGAGAGTGCATAGTCAGATTAATTATATGAGATCAATAGTTTGTTTTCACAGCCATAACCTATAGAGTTATTTAAGCAATAGTACACACATAAGCAGAATGGGAAAAATTCATAGGAACTAAATCTGATAGATGAATACAGAACTGAATACAACAAAATTTAAGGAAGAATGAAGGAAAATTAAGTATTGTGATTATATTGAGATGAAAATTCTTAGTAAAGAGCATTCTCTGTGTGGGATTGCCAAATTTAGTAAATAAAAGTATAGGGTGCCCACATGTACCCCAATGTTCATAGCAGCACTCTCCACAATAGCTAAAACATGGAAAGAGCCTAAGTGTCCATCAACAGATGAATGGATCAAGAAGATGTGGTTTATCTATACCATGGAATACTACATGGCAATGAGAAACAATGAAATCTGGCCATGTGTAGCAACATGGATGGACCTTGAGGGTGTTATGCTGAGCGAAATAAGTCAGGCAGAGGACAAATATCATATGTGTGCACGTATAGGAGGATTAGGAGGAACTTAACAGAGGACCAAGGGGGAGAAGAAGGGCGGAAATGGTGAGGGAAAGGGGGAGAGGCAAACCATGAGAGACTCTTGAATGCTGACAAAAACTGAGGATTGGTGGATGTGGGGGGGAGGAGGGGTGGGCATGGAGGAGGGCACTTGTGGGGATGAGCACTGGGTGTTATGTGGAAACTAATTTGACAATAAACTATTTGTAAAAAAAAAAAAAAAAAGTATAGGGTGCCCAGTCATATTTGAATTTCAGGTAATCAATAAATCCTTTTCAGTATATTTATCTGAAAAGCAAATTGAGCCAAGTGTTCTATATTTCACCTGCCAACCCCATTTCTCTGTCTTTCCACAGCATTTTCTGATGTTAACTTTGTTCTTGGTTTCTGTGGGGTGGTCTACCTGCAGTATCGAGGCCCTTTCTCACTTTATGGGTATCAAAATGAATATATTTGCTTGAGACCTTATACTTTTAGGCCATTCTCTACTGGAAAGAAAGGGAAATGTGAAAGAGAAGCTTTGCTTCATTAAAGTCCTAGGAAATATTCTTCTGCATTTCATTGGGTCTGATCTGTTATACCTACCTTTGGAAGTAAAAATAGGGTCAATAACATTAAATAAAGACAAATAAGTAAGGATAGGAAAGTTCCTCAAAATTGAAAAGGTAGGAAGTGAGTGCTGACAGAAGAAATGTTACTATTGAAAAAACTTAATTTATTGCTTTTCATTCTAAACTTAGAACATTATTTTTAAATGTAACAGGTCTAACAAATAAGCATTTGAATATACCTAAGGTGTAACTTAAAATTCAAGTAACACATTGACCCAATTAGGTAGTAAATATTGGACTCATGTTAAAACCTTGCAAAGCAGGTGGGTAGCAAACAAGAAGCTTTTAAATTATCTTAATTGCTCTGTATGTTGGCAATGGATTAATAATGTGATAATTATCAGGTCAGCTCATTTTCCATTTTTGAAAGTAGGTACATTATAATTCTTAAAATAATTGGAAGAGATTTAGTTAGATCAATGTTAAAATGAATATCTGAATGTAAAAATTTGTAATATTTATGACTTGATTTCACTATGAGAGTTATGAGACCAATGTAGAATCCTGCCATTTTTACCTAATTTTGCCTCCTGTGCATTTGCATTATATCTACATAAATGAAATTAAACTATTGTCAAAAAACTATAATTCCAGCAAATCTGAATCATTTTATTTTTGCTATAACTTCCAACAGCATAAGCAATATATCCTTACTAAATTTTCCTAGAAAATTTAAAGGAGAATTCTGAAATAATTACTGATTATGATGTAAGAGAAGATCTTTAAAATAGTAAATAAGAGAGGCACCTGGGTGGCTCACTTGGTTGAGCCTCTGACTCTTCATTGTGGCTCAGGTCATGATCTTGCAGTTTCTGGGATCAAGCCCCGCCTCAGGCTCCATGTTGACAGCACAGAGCCTGCTTGCAGTTTTCTGTCTTCCTCTCTTTCTGCCCCTCCCCCACATGTGCATACTTTCTCATGTGCTCTCTCTCTCTCCCGAAATAAATAAACTTTAAAAAACTTTAAATAAAATAGCAGATATGAGTCAGGATTTTCTGTGACAGAATTTGGATGCCATTGTATCTCATACCATACTGAAGGGCCATATAAAATGTAATTCAAATAGCAAGGCAAAATATTGGGTTTAAAAAGTGGAACCAGAAGCAAAGTACTTGGAATAGTTTTTGGAGAAGCAGAATAGGGGTATATTTTCATGAATCAAAAACTAAATTGTTTAATTAAAAATAAAAGGTATCAAAATTTCTTTCATAAAAAGAAAAGGAACCACAAGATCATAATCAACTGTTTTATAATATGATGCTAATTTTTTGGTTAATTTTCAAGTCAAAGCAGTTAGTTTTTTAAAAAACCACTCTAAATAGTCTCAAAATGACTAAATTATTTGTGATTTCCTGTCATATGCTAATCTAATAAAAGCTGAATATAACACAGTATTCTGTGTATAATGCTGATATTGCCTAACTTTAAAACTCCATTTGGCCTCTCTACTATTTCAAAGTTACACAGTGGCAAAATATACAAATGGCAGCATAAATTACCTTTGTACTTCTTTCCACATATTATAGACCTTGCATTTATATTCTTTGCTATGATTCTACCTATTCTAACTTCTGCAGTCCTGAATTTGGAAAATAATTTTAACAGTCTGTAGATGTTGTATTAAGGCAAATATTTGTTGTCTCCCTGACATCCATTTCCTCTTCTCCTTTCCCAAAAAGTCACCCAGATCACCAGTCCTCCTAGGCACCCTAGTCCATACAGTGGTGTAACATTAGCTAAGCCCTGCCAATCAAAATCAGTGGAACTTAATTCTGTGTAAGTGGATTTGTGATTGTGTATGTGTGAGGTATGAGGATTGTGAACGTCTTCCCTGTGGCATTGTCTTAGTCCATTTGGGCTCCTATCACAAAATACCATAGACTGGGTAGCTCATAAACAACAGGAGGCAGGAGCTCCAAGAACATGGTTGTGTGATGTAGCCTCTTCTGGGTTGCAGACCATTTTATCTTCATATAATAGAAGGACCTAGGAAGCTCTTTGGGATTTCTTTTGCAAGAATACTAATCCTATTCATGAGGCTCCACCCTCATGACCTAATCCCCACAAAGTCCCTATGTGCTATAATCACCTTAGGAGGCTGGGATTTCAACATATAAATGGGGGAGGGGACACAAACATTCATACCCCAACAGAAATCTCTACAAGTTTCTGACAACTACCCTGAAACTCAAAGAGGAATTTGGAGGGATGTTAGCAAAGTTAAAACATGAAGAAAGTGACACTATGTCTTGGATATATCAGTTGTTAGATAAAGATTAGCATGAAACTTTGTCTATTCTTGGGCTGTGGGAGTGAAACAATTAGATCTCCAACCCCCTTACCTCCTTTTCTTTTCGGCCAAATCAGTTTGTTAGATTTTCAACTACTTGCAACTGAATGGATTCAGATGCTTATATTTTTTTACAAATAAGTGTTTTATCATTGTATAGCTCATTTTTGTCTGTTCTATTAAGAACTTTTTTAACCACAAAATTTTCAGCATTCTGGAATTTGGTGTTTCTGGAATTTGGTGTTTCATTGAACTGTTCACAAGGTCGGGAATGAATGTTTTCATGCAGGATATTTAACTGTCTTCTTACAATATGCCAGGTGAAAAGATAGAATCTTAGAGGTGGTAGGAGTACTGTGAATAATTTCATTCAAACCCCTATTGGGGTTCAGACTCCTGTTTGGGTAGGGAGGTGGTATTAGAAAAGTTAAGTGAATTGTGCAGGATCAAACAGCTATGGAGCTAGGAACCTGTGCCCTGTTAACCTTGAGTTAGAGTACAGTCCCTTCCAAAAGCTGCAAACTCAGTTTACCTAATTGCAGTGAGACATTTTGCACCTAATTTAAGAAGCTGGTCTTTTTTCACTTGATAGAAGACTCAAAATCAGTCTAAGTTATAATAACCTTGGGAAACTAAAGAACCTTATCAATTCCTGACCCTTTTGGTCACATGTAAGGAAAGAAGTTTTGAATGAGCAGATTTCTGTCCTTTTCCTTTATAGCTAATAGAATAAGAATCTTTTTATTAATCAAAGAGCCTCTTGATCATGGATTCATTTCTTATATCCCCTGCTATTAGTCCTAAATTTAGGCCTTTTGAGATTTGATCACTAAAATATCCAAGAAGAATGAATGTGAATGATCATGATAAAATGGAATGATCAGGAGAAGATAGAAATTTGATCTTCCAGGGAATAAAAACAAAGACGACAGCCACTTTTTGTCTCCTGAAAATATTTTCTTAACCCAAACCCTAACTGTACCCAGCCTCCCCCAGTATAAGAATTTTGGTATTCAGTGAGAATAATGGAAACAGATTTAGAAGATTTTGTTTTGTTTTGTTTTTAGCCGTGAAATTTACAAAATCATGTTTCAAGTGTTTTTATTTGAGCTTGCTTAACATGGAATAACATCTAGGATTGTGTTAAATTAACGACATGTCTGAAAACTAAAACTGGAGGGAAAGCAGGGCAGTTAGTGATTTGTATTCCTTTAGAAAAAAAATTATGAACATATACAGTATGATATGGTGGATATATTAAATTTTGCATGCAACTTTATCAGAATGGAGAAAAATAAACACTTATCATCTATCAGAACAATTATCTTTTTCCCCTCTCAACTATATGTTTATAAAAGATTATACATATTTGTGAGTGATTTTAATTCAGACACTTATTTACACATTTGCCTGCTGTTATTTCTGATTACAGTGGACTCCTTATACTTTTATTCTGTACACATCTTCTTTTTATGTCCCTCATTCACAAGTGTTCAACAAGGTTATGGCCATCTCATTGTTCTCATCCCCTTCCACTTTGCATTTCATTGGCTTTCTCTAGTAACAAATGTCTCATTGTTGGTTTCAGGCCAGCGAGCTTCATTCTTATTTGTTCTTAGATCCAGAGCCTAACATGGTGACTATCATATGTTAGTTTCTTAATTAGTATGTGTTAAATGAATGAATGAAAGAAACAAATGAGCAGATATTTTTTACGTACTATACCAGTTTTCCAGGTGTGCGATAATAACGTATTGCACATAGTAGGTGGCTTATACAGTGGAAATTTATTTTCTTACAGACTTGGAGACAAGTTGTCTGAGATCAAGGTATTATCAGTTTTGGTTTCTTCTGCAGCATTTTCCCCTGGCTTGTAGATGGCTTTCTACTCCTTGTGTCTTCATGTAACTTTTACTATGTCTATATTCTAATCTCTTTTCTTAAAAGAACACCAGTCAGATTGAATTAGGGCTCACTCTTATAATCTCATTTTAACTTAATTACCTTTTCAAAGACCCTGTGTCAAAATACAGTCACATTCTGGGGTCTAGGGATTAGAACTTCAACATACAAGTTTTGAGGGGGACACAATTCAGCCTGTAACATACCTTATGTGCTAGATTGTGGTAGCTAATAATGCCACTCCATAACTCTTTGCCAAGTACTTCTTTTCCTATATTAAATTAACCATCCGGAATCACCTTATCATAACTCTATGAAGAATCAACAATGGCCAAAGAAACCCACCATTACTATCAAAACCATCTGTTCATCAGTACAGCCATAGTAGATAGTCCAGAGATGGTGACAGATGCATGTGAAACTGTTACAGCAATGAGGAACATCTGTAAACACAACATAGAGCTAACATTTAAGAGCAATAGATTCCATTTTCATTTCTAATTTGACCTTTTTCTGATTTTGGAGAAAAAAAAATCCAACTAGACTCTGGAATAAAAGGTGTACCTCAATTTCCTGGCTTTATAAAAACAAATCATTTTTGGTGTTTATTTAAACTCAAAAGAACTAGATACATAGTCTATAAAGGTTATTTGTTTCTCTTGTTACAGTCTCCAATGTATAAAAACATTGTGTTCCAAAGGTTCCTTTGTTAATCATGTTTTGGGACTTAGATTGCATTTCACTGTGGACAAGGTGTTCACTATAGTAGTTGCCTTGCCCCACCCTGCAAAACCACATATTTAGCTTATAATGAAGTAAAAGGAAATATGATACTATTAAAATTATTACCACCATCAATCCTAATTTTTAAAAGGTAAAATTTAGTCAGAGAACCATTTGAAAAACATTCCCCTTCTTTTGCTTTTCTTTTTTGGGGACACTAAGTGCAGGGATCTTTCCAGTTCCATTAACTCTAGTGAAGGATTTTCTGGCTGGGGCAGATGCTCTGATAGGGAGAAAGCACAAACCTATAAAGACCTAAGACTACTTCCTTCTGGAAGGATTCAAAGTCATGTGTTGACCCCAGACTATTTATCATTCCTACCAGATATATTCCTAGAATCAACAGTGTGCCAAAGGAAAGGGGTGGTGCATTTTTTAGTATTATCATGAATATCCTACATTACAGTAATTATTATTTTTAAATTATTTACAGACAGTGCAGCCCCTTAAAACCTGCACCAGTATATGTCTCTTATCTACCAATTCAAATTCAATATAATGGGAACTAGAGCTGGTTTGCTAACTAATATCTCAGTTCCTAAATAGGTCACCAATTCTTTTTTTTTTTTTTAATGTTTTATTACTGAGAGAGAGAGGCAGCCTGAGCAGGGGAGGGCCAGAAAGAGAGGGAGGTACAGAATCTGAAACAGGCTCCAGGCTCTGAGCTAGCTGTCAGCACAAAGCCCGACATGGAGCTCAAACCCACAAACCGTGAGATCATGACCTGAGCCGAAATCAGATGCTTAACTGACTGAACCACCCGGTGCCCCAATAGGTCATCAACTCTAAGAGCTCCTGTGTCTGTTCATTTCTCCTGAAAAGAAACATCCCTAGGGCCTTTTGTTTTCTCCCCAACCTTTGGGAAAAAAATATGTAAAGATACATTATATATTGTTGAGGTATATGAACAACCAAATTAAAATTCAGGAGCCTGGAGGCTGTGTCAGATTCTGTGTCTCCCTTTTTCTCTCTCCTTCCTTCCTCCCCGCCCACACTCTGGCTCTCTTTCTCAGAAGTAAATAAACATTAAAAACAAATTTAAGGTTACTCAGTTTTTAAGTAAGCTCAGGTTTTTCAAGCTTTTATTGAAACAAAACATTTATAGTCTAATTCATATTGACAACCTTAAAACTAAAACAGCAAGTTTTTTTTTTTTTATTAGCAAAATGAGCTTATTTGGGAATAGCAGAGGAAATTCCACAATATTCTCAGTAGGACCAATTTGCTTGAACACAATTATGACTAATATAAATAACTCTACCAATGCCCTTTCCTTATAAGATTTTGTAAACTTACTCTTTGTAAATTTTCTATTTTCTTAGACTTGTTTCCGATTTTATAATCAATGAAAAGTAATATTCAAAATGAATAAGGCCTTTTAGAATATATCAGTATACTATCGATATCACAGGGCAAAAAGAGAGCTAGTATTTTTAAGGCCTTTTATGGGCAAACATGGGGATTCTTTTAAGAAATAATTATTCAACACTGTGTAGGTTTTGAAGGAGCTCACTGAAGGAAAACAAATGAAAATTCTACTCATGGAATTTCTCAAGCTTGTATTGTAGGAGAGAGATCTATAATGCATGTATAACCTAAAGACACCAAGTCTTTCAGCCTTCTAGAATCACACACTGTAACCAGAACACAGGGGTGCAAGAGCGCCTGACTCTGTGGGTCTCAAACAGACCAGATTTGACCACTCACTGCTGACTAAATACAAAGGCAGAGAGACAAGTGGTGGTGCAAGAAGAAAGGAATTTCAGTGGCACCAACACCAGGGAGACAGCAAGTCTTTCAAAAGATTTTCTCTCCAGAGTGCTAAAAATGCTTCTAGGTTTACATAAGGAAAATGTAGGACTGAATGTCAGTGGATATGTGTAGGCAGGCAGAAAAAGTCAAGTCCAGTATTGTCTTGGGATCAATCACGTGAGGTCTTGCTGGCATCAGGGCAGTTGTTATTGCTTGAGGGGTATTTTCTGTCCCTGTCACAGGATGCTTTGCCCACCTGGTCTTTTGCCTGAGTGAAAGTTAAAGCAGAAAGAACTTAATTAGTTAGAAGGAATAGACTAAGGTCAAAATCAAGGCTTTTTTAAGGCATGACTGGGTCCTCTTCCAACTTTCCATACCTTTAGCAATTTACCAAGTCATCTATGATGTGAGAAGATAAGCAGTTTTACCAGTATTTCTAAAGATTCCGTAATGAAAGAATGGGAGCATAGGTAAGAACATCAATCTCATATCCTTTAGTTTTCCTAAGTACCTCTTTTGAAATTCCAGTTCCTGTTGAACAGTTGATCCAGTTTACCATTTTGTCACTAATTATCCTATCATCCCACTCAGTTGTTATCTTTTAGTCCTTGAAGCATGCCGTATAAGGCATTCGAGTAAACAAAGGATTTTACTGAAGGACTGAAAGTAACCAAGCATGAGTATAATGATTATAACAACACAGGGTAGAAAATAGCTTAATATTCAACCTTATATCCATTGGGTTTAATGCCCTTCAATCACGTGCTATTGGAACTTAAAACTGGAAATAATTCACTTTGGCTTACACTGTTGTTGGAATTTAATCTTTAACTTAATCTTCTGTCCTTTTTTTTAATCCAGACCCTTCTCCCATTGTTTCATTTTTGTTACTTCCAGAATCCTTCACTCCAGTTTCTCTGTTTTTCAAATTCCAAATACTACATTACACCAAGCTAAAATATTACCTGTGTTCATAATCTAGATCATCACCATAAATACCTATGATGGTACATCCCCTCTTGAAAAATAATAAAACAAATAAAAACAAAAACAAAAAACGAAGAAAACACTTCCAATTGTGTTCTCCCACTTCCTTAGAATAATACAGTCAGCAACATTCTTTCTTTTAATTTTTTTTCTGTTAGAAATGCCCTAATTCTTTAATTCCTCATAACCACATTATGAAAGAAGTATCATCATTCCATTTTAAAAGTTGAGGATGTTACACATCAGAGTATAAATAAATGACCCAAGGTCATACATTTATTGCATTGCAGAATATGAAATTTATATCATCTTTATTTGATTACAGAGCCTCTGCCCTTGACTATATAGTATTCAGATTCAATTATATTTAGTGTGTAAAATTTGGATATGCATCTAATAGTTATAGTTACAGCACACTTAACATTAATATAGCCAGTATTTTCAGCGAGGATAATTGACTTTGGTGATAAATGTGCATGAGTTGGTATTGTTTTTGAATGTTAATCCTCTTTTTAAAAATGAAGCCTACTTTGATTTTATGTAAAATATTAGTAGCAAATATCTCCTAAAACTTTATCTGACAATATGATCCTAACAATGCCCAAGAAAACCTAGGTAGGGTGTTTAAAGGTATGAAAATTGGAATCTTAAGTGGCAGCTTAAGAAAGTTCAAAAGTAATCAACACAAAAAAAGCAAAAAACAGAAAGATCCCTCTGCCCAAACCTGACTCAGCTTCCCCTTATTATTGGCTTGGACACCCTGCAGATTAAACTGCCATTTGTGCAATTTACTGAGCCTGAGGTGAACTCAAACTCCTCTACTTCACACAATTTTGCTTTCAAGCTATCTTGTCAGGGAAGTTGACAGTCTCAGTGATGTTACTTTATAGACTTCTTGGCAAAAATAGGATGTTGAAAATCTACCCATCAAAAACTAAACCCACAAAAGTTTCCTGTCCTTGGGTCAAAGAATTTAAAATGCATTTGATCTTATATTGTTTGAGGTACATCTATGCATATAAACTCTTCAGGGACAGTAAATTAGAGGCAGTAAGAAATGGGGGAAAAAAAGAGCCAGTTTTTCTAGCTCAAACCAGGGCTTTATGCAAAAAAAAAAAAAAAAGGCTAACATATAATATTCCTCTCAAACCTATTGGTTACATCTTTAATAACACTTCACTTATTTAACAACCTTGTTAAATTGATCTGTTTGACTTAAATATTATTAAGAAAATGAGGAAAAATAAATACTACTCACTAAGCTATATACACATTACTGCCAAATTTCTGAGTATTGGACTGATTTTCAGAAAATAGTAATTGCAAATTTGTGTGTTTGTGTGTGTGTGTGTGTATGTCTGAGCGTGTATGTGGGTGGGAGTGAACTATTACATTCATCCCAGTTGAAAAGAACAATTATTAACCATTATATATTGATTGTTCTTACCTTTTTTCATCTAGGGCTCATGCTGTCCAACTTCCATTTGGTGGAATTTTATTCTTTACATATTTTGAATTATTAATTACAATTCACATCTAGTGCTGGGTTATTCATGCACATTGTTGAAAGCTGATTACAGCATTGTAATGGGAGATACAATTAGTACTGTAACATCAATACCACCAGCTTCTATTCTATTTTTCACAAGTGAATTAGAATAGTGTTTAATTATGGTATTTCACAGTATTCATTTTCTGGTTTAATAAGGATTCCTGATAGATAACTGCACTGATTATGTGTGCATGATAAATGTTTAATAGCAGAAAATGAACTTAGTTATAAGCACATTTTTTTCTTCTCAATAGGAAACAGTGCATATTTTTCTTGTTACTTTCCCCCTTTGTATTATTTATGCATAGAAACTCAAAATGTGTGAAATGCCTTGGCAATGCCCTCTTTTTCATATAAAAAGAAGGAATGCATGTGAATATATCCATTTAGATATTACGATGTACATGGTTATTCATGGTGTGCAAATGGAGAGATTCGTATAGCTCCTTTTCAAAACTTTAAGTACAACAATTGATGTGTCAGGAGAAGGTCATGATTATGCAGAGTTAAAGGTGGTGAACTGTAGCCCAGATTTTCTCTGGAAACATGAAGGAGCCCTGGCGATTATCAAGTTAGTAGCAAGCCTCTTCCCAGTAGAGTCTCTTGACAAAAGTAGTTGAAAGGTGTGTGAACAGCAATTAATCACCCTGCTACTTACTTGACCTGAACAGAGTTTAATTAAATATAGTTTGCACACCTACTTTTATCACATCTTTAAAAGCTCCAAATGATTTGAGTGGGCAACTTGCCAAGGAGGAAAATTATGCTGGGGGGAAAAAAGCAAATGGACCTTTATTATTAGAAATGAGACAAAGAAATAGTAGAAGGAACAGTGAGCCAAATAACTATGTTAATATTTTAACACTGGTCAAGCTTAAAACCCTATTTAAATGGCATCTTTTTATATAAATATAGTGGTGGAATTTCCCCCAAAAGCTTAATATTGTCTTTATAATGAATTTGTAAGGACATTTTCCAACTTTTGATGCTATGAAAAAACAGCATCTAAGGTCACCTTAGGAAGGTGAGGGGAGATACTTGTATGACAATTTGGATTTTATATATACTGTTTGAGAAGAAGATACCATTGTTCTTAACCAGTATCTCTCCTGCAAATGTATTATTAAAATTGTTAATCCTGTTTCTAGTTAGCCCTATATTGATATAATAATATTGGTTTTATGTTAATAAAGTTTCTCCCATTAAAATAACTGAATATTTTAATATGTGAATTTTAAGAAATTGAAAGATTTTTGAAATGGGCAGGTTTCCCATATTTTCCCATGCATAAAAAAGTATTTTTTTAGATTCAAGGGGGCTATAAAACAGGATTTAGATAGATAATACACATTTGGTGTTATCATGTTGTCCCTTTTTACCATAAATCACCTGTCCTACCACCTTTTTTTAATGTTTATTTTTTGAGAGAGAGAGAATGAGCAGAGGAAGTTCAGAGAGTGTGAGAGAGAGAGAGAGAGAGAGAGAGAGAAAGAATCCCAAATGGGTTCCATACTCATACAGCACAGGGCCTGATGTGGGGCTCCAACTCATGAACTGTGAGATCAAGACCATTCAAAATCAAGGGTCATACCCGTAACTTAACCAACTGAGGGCCCCCCTCCAGGCACTCCTGTTAACCTTTTTCTTATGGCAGAAAGTCTAAGCTGTGAGGTGGGTATTCTAAATACATTTGGTCTAAATGTATTCAGTATGTCTTGAGAATTATTATTTAATTTATTTAATTCAATATGTATTCATTGACCAGAAATGCCTTCTTTGATGCTGTGTTGACTTCTAGAGGGAATAAAAAATAAGTACATGTTTTGTTCAAAATTTAACAGAGTAACACTTAATGTTAGGCAAGCCTATAAAGCAAGTCCATAGTACATAAAGCATGTGAATGAAAAGGGGAATTCAGAGAAGGAGAAGCCTAATATGGTGTAGATTTTTCAAAGAAAAAGAGAAAATAGGATCATCAAGCTTCATTGATGGTAATCGTAGGTAATACAGTTTACCATTTTTGAATAGAATCAGTCTAATCATTTACGGCCTATTGAGAATGGCTTTAAATTCTGCAACACTTGATCATGATGGAATGTAAACAATGCAAGAATCCATTTCTACCTACCCTTCCTTTCATTATTCATCTACATAGATCTTGCTGCATCTGAAAGCAGATATTTTGATCTTTGACTCTTTTTTTAGTTTCTCATTGCATTGAGCCTGGCCATCTGTCTCTACTGTCTCCCCTGCAATAGCCAAACACATCCATCTGTATCATACCTGTGCCTTCTCAGTGGGATGTGTGAAGTCCACCACACTTTCTCTTGCTTGGTGTGCACTCTGTTCACTGTACCACTTTCAAAGGTTTTACATGTGTATTTGAGTTTCTTTAGACATTTCACCTCCTGTGATATAGTTCCATATAATTTCTCCAAATTTTCAATAAATTCATGTCATAAATATAACTTTCTATGTCCATTGAGACTTAAATAAGATATTCTGCTATCTGATCCCCTGGCTACCTTGTTGGATCCCTTATTCTCTCTCCCAATCTCCCACATGGGATTTGCCACCCATCTTTGAACAATTGACAGCATTTTATACACAATAGATTTGAATTTTATGCTGGAATAACTCCCCAATATGTATTTGCATGTGAGGTGGGGAAGACAGAATGATTTGTTGGAGAGAGAACTATGGAAAAACAGAGAGGAAACCTTTAACATGATATTCAGTATGTCCTGTTGATACCCCTTGTCACTCAGTCTATTCTAATCACTCTATCATTTTGAATTGTGGGGTAATCAGGTAATTTTGCTTTATTTTCAAATCTTTACTGTAGATCTCTTCAACCAAATGTGTGTTTGCACACATTCACATAAACACTTTCCTAAAGAAAAACACTAATTCTCAAGAACACAGCAGTCTATACTTTGAAGGAGAAACAAATGTTTTCGGTCTCTTAATTTGCTAGACATTTATCCTTCACAGAAAAGTTATTATTCTTATGCAGAATATTTACACATTAGTTCTCTTTGATCTTCTCTTTTCTAATTAGGCTATTTATATTTGAGCTAGGGATGGATGAGTTCTTTTCTTCCATTTACAAGAATATCCAATTTTATATTTCAGTACTTTTTCCATTTAAGGTCCTAAATTTAGGACTTTTTTCTGAGAATTTATCCTATGTTCTTTTGAATGAAGCTTTTTCTGATTATTCTGGAGAAGACAGCCATGGTTTAATTGCCTATCAGGTGTTCATTTGTTCCTCACTTTCTCTCTTGCTAAAAGAAACCCTGTTTCCTTTATAGTTGCCATGTGGAAATCTGCAGGCGATGCATCTTGATGGAGTTCCCATATGCCCCAACTATTATTTTCGTTAGAGGCAGTTCTTACCACTGAGATCAAAACAAAAGTTTATTGTAATTATTTTGGGGAGCACTTAATTTCCCAATAAATGGAACATATATGGTTGATGCCCTTCATGTTTTGGTGTGTCCAGTCAACAAAATGATTTCCAGAAAAACCTGTTGATTACTTCTTTGAGAGTTTCTTAGCAGTGTTTCAGAAAGGGGAGGTTAGAGGAAGATATTTTTAGGGTTTTAGGATCTGAAATGGCAAGGCATATGACATGATAGTTCTGGATTGCTGAACACCATGATGTGAAGAGTCTTAAAGTAAGCATTGATAAGCATGAGTTAGTTTCCAAACATTCTCTTATTAAGTAACAAGTATTTCCTGAAACAAATAGTTAACTTATTTTTGCCTTGTCACAGTATTATTTAGCACAAAAATGAGAATATGTGCTTCATCTTAGAATTGGCTAGCACAAATAAAGAAAAGCATATTTATTCTCAGAATTATTTAGTATTAGGATAGGAATGCATGTCAACTAAGTTCCCACTACCTCTATGATATAACATCTGCAGCTGCATCAGAATGGTGTGATATATGAAGGAAGGATCACAGGAATCTTAGAGACAACTCTTCAAAAATATTCTGCCACTGAAACAATGACACTTCTATCTCTGGAGTTCTTATGTAAGAAAGAGAAAGCTTAACTTCTTTAAAGTACTAGTTAGGGTTTTCTATTGCTCATAATTGAGTATATTCCTCATACTACATGTAAGAGCAAGCATATGACTTTTTTATTATTGAGAATTCTGATTATTGTTATTTTAAGTGACCTTTTAAAAATAATTTATTTTTTCAACCACATCTTGAATATTTCCATGATGAATACATGGAAAGGCTTAAAAATCTCAAATATAATCTCTTCTTTCTTAGACTCTTCATGAGGTAATCACATCAATATGAGTTTAATGTTTCTGTGTTGAAAAAAAAGTGGAAGCCTTGAATCAGTAAGTTTTAGAAGTGTTGAAATAAATTCAGACATATATATATTATTAATTTTTTAATGTTTATTTTTAAGATGGGGGAGGGACAGAGAGAGAGGGAAGGAGACAGAATCTGAAGTGGGCTCCAGGCCCTCAGCTGTCTGCACAGAGCCCGATATGGGGCTCAAACCTGTAAACTGCAAGATCATGCCAGGTTTTACACTTAACTGACTGAGCCACCCAGGTGTCCTGATGGGTTTTGTTTTAAGGATAGGGTTCATTTATATACTAACTATATTTCTGTTTTCACATCCTCACATTTGGTCAATCAAATTGAATGTTTATTTTATGTTAAATAAGCACTTGGTGTTTAGGTAAATTTGCCAAGAACTATAGGGAATATAGTATTATTATGTTTAAGAATAAAATTCTCCAAGGAAGAAACTATGTATTTTTTTGTAGCTGTGTCCCCATAACAAGCAGGGAGATCAGTACATTGTAGAATTTTAACAAATACATATTTGTTGGTGGAGTGAATAAACATCAATAGGTAAATGAAGAAAAGGAAAACTAAACTCATATTTATCCCCTACCTGCACTTGTCTCCAGCCTGAAGGAGCTGTCATAATGGGTCATTAGTGGCCCTTCATTCCTACAGAGCTAACCCACCATAATGGTACAGGTTTTGGTTAGAGACTGTTTCCCCATGTAAGTAAATGTTTCCCCTTCTTCCTTAAGACTCCTGGCCCTTTGAGCTACATGTGTTATTATAGACTCAAGCCCAGGGCCAGCTGCATGGGTCTGTATCCAGTGCAATCTGCACTGGGTTCTGTACTCAAAAGGGGACCTTGTGCCTGGGCTTAATATTTCATGGTCACTGTCTTGATATTCTTTTTTTTTTTTTTACAAAGAGTTTATTGTCAAATTAGTTTCCACATAACACCCAGTGCTCATACCCACAAGTGTCCTCCTCCATGCCCATCCCTCCTCCCCCCCACATCCATCAGTCCTCAGTTTTTGTCAGCATTCAAGAGTCTCTCATCGTTTGCCTCTCTCCCTTTCCCCCACCATTTCCCCCCTTCTTCTCCCCCTTGTTCCTCCGTCAAGTTCTTCCTAATCCTCCTATACGTGCAAACATATGATATGTGTCCTTCTCTGCCTGACTTATTTCGCTCAGCATAACACCCTCAAGGTCCATCCATGTTGCTACACATGGCCAGATCTCATTGTTTCTCATTGCCATGTAGTATTCCATGGTATAGATAAACCACATCTTCTTGATCCATTCATCTGTTGATGGACACTTAGGCTCTTTCCAGGTTTTAGCTATTGTGGAGAGTGCTGCTATGAACATTGGGGTACATGTGCTCCTATGCCTCAGAATTTCTGTATCCCTTGGGTAAATTCCTAGCAGTGCTATTGCTGGGTCATAGGGGAATCCCACTTGATCTTGGTGGATGATTCTTTTTATATGCTGCTGGATTCGATTTGCAAGGATCTTGTTGAGAATTTTTGCATCCGTATTCATCAAGGATATTGGCCTGTAGTTCTCTTTTTTTGCGGGATCTCTGTCTGGCTTGGGAATCAGAGTGATGCTGGCTTCATAAAAGTCCGGGAGTTTTCCTTCGATTTCTGTTTTTTGGAATAACTTGAGAAGAATTGGGATTAATTCTGTTTTAAATGTCTGGTAGAATTCCCCAGGGAAGCCATCAGGTCCAGGGCTCTTATTTGTTGGGAGATTTTTGATAACTGACTCAATTCTTCACTCGTTATGGGTCTGTTCAGGTTTTCTCTTTCTTCCCGTGTGAATTTTGGTGGTGAGTGTGTGTTTAGGAATTTGTCCATTTCTTCTAAGTTGTCCAATTTGTTGGCATATAATTTTTCATAGTATTCCCTGATAATTGCTTGTATTTCTGAGGGGTTGGTTGTAATAAGTCCATTTTCATTCATAATTTTGTCTATTTGGGTGCTCTCTCTTTTCTTTTGGATAAGTCTGGCTAGAGGTTTGTCAATTTTGTTTACTTTTTCAAAAAACCAACTCTTGGTTTCATGGATCTGTTCGATTGTTTCTTTGGTCTCTATGTTGTTTATTTCTGCTCTAATTTTTACTATTTCTCTTCTTCTACTGGGTTTAGGGCGTTCTTGTTGCTCTGCCTCTAGTTCCTTTAGGTGAGCTGTTAGATTTTGGACTTGCTTTTTCTAATCTCTTGAAATAGGCCTGGAGAGCAATGTACTTTCCTCTTAGGACTGCCTTTGCCGCATCCCTAGATTTTGAATTGTTGTGTTTTCATTTTCATTTGTTTCCATATATTTTTTAATTTCATCTCTAATTGCCTGATTGGCCCATTCATTCTTTAGAAGGGTGTTCTTTAACCTCCATGTTTTGGAAGTTTTCCAGACTTCTTCCTGTAATTGATTTCAAGTTTCAAAGCATTGTGATCTGACAGTGTGCATGGTATGATCTCTATTCTTTTATATTTATTGAGGGCTGCTTTATGTCCCAGCATGTGATCTATCTTGGAGAATGTGCGATGCGCACTTGAGAAGAAAGTAAATTCCCTGGCCTCTGATGGAAAGTTCTAAATATATCCGTCAGGTCTATCTGGTCCAATGTGTCTTTCAAGTCCATTATTTCTTTAGTGATTTTCTGTCTGGTTGACCTATCCATTGCTGTAAGTGGAGTATTAAAGTCCCCTGCTATTAGCACATTCTTATCTGTAAGCTTGTTTCTGTTTGTGATTAATTGTTTTAGATATTTAGGTGCTTCCATATTTGGTGCGTAGACATTTATTACTGTTATTTCTCCTGATGGATGGACCCTGTAATTATTATGTAGTGCCCTTCTTCATCTCTTGTGATTGTCTTTAATTTAAAGTCCAGTTTGTCTGATAGAAGTATCACCACTCCGGCTTTCTTTTGATTTCCTGTAGCATGATATATATTTCTCCATCCCCTTACTTTTAATCTGAAGGTATCTTCCCGTCTAAAATGAGTTTCTTGTAGACAGCATATAGATGGATTTTGTTTTTTAATCCATTCTGCTACCCTATGTCTTTTGATGGGAGCATTCAGCCCGTTTACATTCAGTGTTATTATTGAAATATGTGGGTTTAGAGTCTTTGTATCTTTTGTAGGGTTCATGTTTGTGGTGGTGTCTCTGGTATCTTTGTTCCTTGCAACCTTTCCTTCAGAGCATCCCCCCGTGGGAATTCTTGTAGGGCTGGCTTCATGGTGACAATTTCTTTCAATTTCTGTTTTTTTGGAAAGGTTTTTATCTCTCCTTCTATTTTGAATGACAGGCTTGCTGGATAGAGGATTCTTGGCTGCATATTTTTACTGTTCATCACATTGAAGATCTCCTGCCATTCCTTTCTGACCTGCCACGTTTCAGTAGATAGGTCTGTCACCACTCTGATAGGTTTCCCTTTGTATGTGAGGGCCCTTTTCTCCCTAGCTGCTTTCAAAATTCTCTCTTTGTCCTTATTTTTTGCCATTTTGTCTATGATATGTTGTGCAGAAGATCGATTCAAGTTACGTCTGAGCGGAGTCCTCTGAGCCTCTTGTATTTCCACATTTACTTCCTTCCCCAGGTCGGGGAAGTTCTCTGCTATAATTTTTTCCAGGACTCCTTCAGTACCTTTCCCCCTCTCTTCCTCTTCTGGGGTTCCTATGATACGGATATTGTTGCGTTTGACTGTATTCGCTGAGCTCTCGAATTCTTTCCTGGTCCTGGATCAGTTTGTCTCTTTTTGTGTCAGCTTCTTGTTTTTCTATAATGGTGTCTTCTAAATCACTTATTCTCCTTTCTGCCTCTTCAATCTGTGCATTGGAGGCCTCTAATTTATTATGTATCTCATTTATCGCATTTTTTAATTCTTCATGCCTATTTTTTATTTTCCATTCTGTCTGTAGCCATAGTTTCTTTGATGTCCCCTATGTTTTTTTCAAGCCCTGCTATTAATTTTACCATTATTATTCTAAAATCTTGTTCACTTATGCTGCTGATATCTGTTTTTGAGCAGTTCATTAGCTGTCATTTCTTCCTGGAGTTTCTTTGGAGGAGAGGTCTTTCGTTTCGTCATTTTAGTTAGCTTTCCGGCTCTTGTTGGTTTTAAAGACCTGTTATGCTCTCTGTTTCTATGAGCGGTGCTATATCCAAGAAGACTCTTTGACTTTCCAGAGCCTATCCTTTCAGAGATTGTTTTTTGAATGGTATCCCTCAGTCTCTCTTGTTTGGACCTTAGTTATTTTATTTTCCTATTCGTAGTGATATTTGGGACTCTTCACCTTGTGTACTCTAGCTTGTTTCTTGAGGTAGCCCTGGAAATGAAAACAGACAGACAAACACACAGGGAGCAGGAGTACACAAATGCACAGGCTAATTCAACTAACATGCAAAGCGAGAGGGAAAACGAAAAAGTTAAGAGAAAAGACGGAGGAGGGAGGGCGAATAATAGGGAGCATAAAATACATGAAAGGGTCAAAAAGGGGAAAAGAAAAGGAAAAAAGAAGAAAACCGATGGACAAAGAACGGTTTAAAGCATATACCTGGATTTCCCAGCTACAGTTAAATAGCCGTGTGTATGCAGTGCTGGTTGAAGAGCATAGAGAAAAAGAGAGAAGGCAGGGTGAGACGAGGCAGATTTGGAAATAGAATGAACAGGCAGAAGGGATAAGAAGCTTTTTCAAAGAGGTAAAGGGTAGAATATGGTCGGATAGGTGAGAGAAGGATGCTGGAATTATCCAGAGAAATTATATAGTCTAATTACTCCTGAGAGAAATAGCTGAAAAGGTCGGTAGGTGTAGAATTTACATTTACAGAATGGACTTGTTGTGATTGTTTAAGCAAGCTGGCGACCAGAGTTAATCAGGTCAGTGTTTTGGGGAAAAAAGCGAGAAAAGAGAAAGAAGAAGAAAAAAAGAGAAAAGAAAGGGGAAAAAAGAAAGAAGAAAAAAAAGGAAAAAAACAAAAAAAAGGGAAAAAAAAAAAGGGAGGAGGGCACCTCTCAGGCAGGGATGGGCGTGGTGTGATCCGATGCCTCAGGCGGGGGTTCTGCCTTGGCGGTTGTGGGGAGGAGAGTGAGGGTGCTCCAGTCCCTTCTTGAACCCCGCACTGCAGCTCACTTTTTTTTTTGGCGTGTCAACTCCTCGTTCCGGAGATGCAGCCGAAGTTGGTTGCACTCTTCAACCCAGGCCAGTTCCAATCTCCAAATCCCAGTCCGCACGCCCCGCTGAAACTGCCTTAGACACAGCTTCCCAGGCAAACCCCTCGGGCTATTCCAGATTCCCTGCTGAGCTCTGGGGGCGGAGTCAGAATCGCTGTTTCCTTCTCTGGGTCAGGCTGGCGCGCATGTGTGGGGGCTTGCCTGCCAGGTGCGCGTAGCCCGAGCCCACTGGAGTGAGGAAAACTGGGTCCCTCTATGGCTCGTCACCCGAAACACGAACTCACAGGCTAATTTCCCAGTTTTTAGCTCTTTGCCTTCCCTGTCGAGTTCCAGCCAGCCAGGAGCGCGGACGCCCGGTGTCCACGCGGCTCTATCAGGGATCCCAGCCGCCCTGGAGCTACAATGGCAGCAGGCGGGCCGCTGCTCTGAAATCCAACCTCGAGGAGTGGCACAAAGAAGCAGTTTGTGTGCTCAGCCTCCCCCAGGACCAGTTGGCGCGAGGGGACCTGGTGTGCAGGTATTTGGCAAGTACAGTCTTTCTATGCACCGAGTGGAGGTTTTTCCCCCCCGGGCGGAGGTTTTTCTGTTTCGGAGTCTCTCCTTTTCCCCTCTCACTCCCCGTAGAGGGTAGAGGGGGATTGCCTCCCACCCTGGAGTCTCCGATCCCGGCCCGATTTTATCTTCCCGGATTCGCACTCACGTTAGAAGGCTTTCTCAGTGGATTCTGCGTCCTTTTTCTCCCAGTCTCTCAGGTTTTGTAAGGTTTCCAATGACTTCAGATCTTTTCTGTGAGATGTATGGGCACGAGTGCAAGTACAGAGCTCCTTACTTCTCCGCCATCTTGCCCCGTCCCCATTGTCTTGATATTCTTAAAAAAAAAAAAATCATCTTTGAATTTGAGTTTTGTAAATGAAGTCTGATTGGACAGTGTAGCACAGGCCAGGGAACATGGAGCATCAGTTTGTATGTAGTTTTGCACCGCCACTGTCTCCATTCTTTTCTGGTACAAGTTCTTGGCCACTTGCTCCCCATCTCCTTAGAGAGGAGAGCAAGGCTTCCCTGAAGAAGAAATTCTGACTGTGCACAGCAGTCTCATCCTATACTCCAAGTTCCTAGCCTGTCCTTCCTGTTGGCCTGCCTTGCAGATTTCAGACTTGCCTTGCCAATTCCCACCATCTTTTAATGTATCTCTCTTAATATATAGCTCCTACTAATTCTCTTTCTCTGCTTGAACTCTAAGTGACACAGCACATTAAACTCTACAATGTAAGTGCTATGGCCAGAGTCAGGTCAGTGGAAAGGAAAATTCAGCTAAAGAATTCATTTTAGAGCAATTCTAACCTTAGACATTTATCATTTGTTTTAAAAATTAAAATGCCTTTTAACTTTGAAAAAAAAAAAAACTATTCATCCACTTTATTTTCTCTACCAACAGAATCTGTGTCTTAATTTCTTAAGTTAACTTAAAGCCCTAGGGTGTGGCACCTGGTCGGCTTAGTTAGTTAAGTGTATGACTTCGGCTCACCGTGATCTCTCAGTTCGTAAGTTTGAGGCCAGTGTCAGGCTGTGGTGGACAGCTCAGAGCCTGGGAGCCTGCTTCAGATTCTGTGTCTCCCTCTTTCTTTGTCCCTCCCCTCCTCATGCTGTCTTCTGCTCGCTTGCTCTCTCTCTCTCGCTCTCTCATTTAATGTTTAAATAAATATTAAAAAAGAGAAAAAGTTAAAAAAATTAATGCAGCATGGTGAGAAAATTGTGAAAAATCTCACGAGAGGCCTACTAATTTGCCTGCCAGTCACAGTATTTTGTATTGTCTCCACCTCCAGGAAAAGTGTGCTTTAGAAATAATATTTCTTAGAACAAATTACTGTGTGTGTAATTTCTAATTTTGTAAGTTGGAAGTCTTGTATGTTAGTTAGAAGTCAAGATATAAAAATTCACCTATCTAAATCACCTAAGACTAAGAAAAACAGTGGGTTAGTAAAAATGATAAATATGTTAGAAAAATATCCAGGCCCCCAAAAAATCTCTGATAATAAGTAGGATTAACCAAATGTACAGAGAAGAAAAGACAGTTGGCTTGACATATCACAGAAGAGTAATCCATCCTTAGGGAGATGCTGAAATTTGAAACTGAGTGTTGTAGCTTCTGGTATTTATATCACGGTCCACACACTTGAGTAAAGAAAACCTACTTGAGTCAATAAAACCTTCAGATAAGCCTTTCCAAGATCACACAATCAAGAACAGTCATCAATTTCTGTAGTCAACTACATTCATCTAAATAAAGTTACTGAAGTTTAGAAACTCTTTCACTTTAAGAGCAGTCATTCATTTCCAAGTATCAAGAGGCAGCCTTGCTTTTCTTTCTCCACCCATTTCCATCTCCCTTCTCTTCCCAAAGTCAAAAAGGTTAGAAGGAACAATTGGAGACAATGAAAAAGAACTGTCAACATTTGTTTTCAAATGATTCATGATAAACATATCTTTTAATGAGAAGAATTAATACATTTTAATTGTGACTATAATTTGTAACTTAGTCTACAAATTCAAATGCTTTTAAGGAAACTTGCTGGTAAACTAAATTAATGAAGCAGGGGCACCTGGGTGGCTCAGTCGGTTAAGTTTCTGACTTTGGCTCAGGTCATGATCTCACGGTTCATGGGTTCGAGCTCTGGGTCGGGCTCTGTGCTGACAGCCAGCTCAGAACCTGGAGCCTGCTTCAGATTCTGTGTCTCCCTCTGTCTCTGACCCTCCCCTGCTCATGCTCTCTCTCTCTCTCTCTCTCTTAGAAATAAATAAAAACATTTAAAAATTTTTTAAAAATAAATTAACGAAGCAGATGAGACAGGGGACTAATGGCAAGTAGAACTTGCAATTTATGCATGTGTATGCATTTAATTCCATTATTCTGCTTAGAATTTATTTACTTACTGAGTCTGAAGAGTCATATTATTCAAAATTTCTGAAAAATTCTAATTCAGTATAATTTCAAATATGGCCTGTCTCTAATCTTATTCTCTACTTCTGGAATGCTGATGTGATACTTCTTCATTATATCTTTTTTTTTTTTTAATTTTTTTACCTTAGCTTTTATATTTTCATCTCTTTCTTTCTGAGTGAGGTTTTTTGGTTTATGTCTTCACTACTTTCTTTCATTTCCTTAATTCTCTGTTTAGCTTTGTCTTACCAGCAGTTTAATTACCCGTTGGATTTTCATATTTTAACAATTATGTTTTCTTATCAGAAATTCTAATTTGGTTCTCTTTATACTTTTCTGATTCTTTGTAGTATAAGCCTTCTTACTTTTTTGGCCTGCCATTCCTCTTGAACCTCATCTTCTGTTACCAGCGCTGTGGTTTCTCTTACTCAGTCTTACTCAGCTTTTCAGGACTTCCTCTTTGCTTTTACAGTTATCATTTCAGGCCCTTTGCATTTTTGACTCCCTCTGTCTTCCTCCAGATATTGATCTGACTTGTTCCCTTATATCCTTTTCTCAGTGAAGCCTTTCCTGATCTTTAATGTAAATTTGAAATCACACCCTTACTTGGTCTCTTAATCTATCTTCCTTATTTTCTTTTAATTCATAGCACACTTCACCGTGAAACATATTACTTATTTTGCTTTTTCACTCTCTCACAATTAGAACATAAACTCCATAAAGATAATGATAAGGGCTAATTGTGGTGATGGTGGTTACATTTTGTATTCCCAGTAACTAGAAAAACACCTAACATAATTGGTCTTCAATAAATGTTAGTTAAGTGAAATAAATATGGTTTGTTGAGTGAATACCCCTTATATTTCTTGTTTAATCTTTTAAATATAATTTATAATCTAGTCTGATAATTATATGAAATTTTTGAAATATATGAAACACACAGCATTGCTGTGTGTGTTTTAAGCATAATTATATTTGGTAGATTGTAACTATGTTTTGTGGGATTTTTGTGGTCTTGTTGTGATTGATTTTTCAATTAAAGTTAAATTTGAAAAGCTGTATTTACTGGGTCTCTGGCATTTTTCTCTATAGGAATCTGTCAAGGCCTGAGTTCAGGACCTCTTTAGAGAGGTTTTGCTATTGATCCAAAAGTGTCATCCACCTGTGATCACTTGTTAATGCTAATTTTTTACCTTTTTAAGTAATTACTGCAGTTTAATTCCAGGTGTAGACTCAGGGAAGTTATTAAAGTGTGGTTTGAAATTTTCAGGTCAGTTTTTCTTTTTCCTTGAAATTTTTGGTAGAAGCAGACAAGTATCCTGTCTCCGTCTCTGTAATCTTTGCCACTGGAAAGACTTATCCTACTCCGCTCTTTGACTGAGGGCCAAGGGTCACCTTTTGGTAGGGGTCATTTTTTGCTTTTCGTGTCTTGCATATCCAAGGTTTTGTCTTTTATCTATATGTAGATAACATTTTGTAGATACATTAATCAACATTTAATTGATTTTTGTGGAGACATTTTAATTGTCTAGTCAACCATATTATCAGGAATTAGCTGTCTGAAAATTCCACCTATATTAGTTTCCTGGGGCTGCCAATAAAAAAAAAAAAAGTACCACAGACTGTGTGACTTAAGACATCCGAAATATATCCTCTCATGGCTCTACACAATAAAAGTCCGAAATCAATGTGCTGGTAGGTCCATGCTCCCTACAAAGCCTTGCCTTTTTCAGCTTCTGGTAGCTTCATGAATTCCTTGGCTTCAGGCTGTTTAATTCCAATCTGTCTCCATCTTCATATGGTCTTCTTCTCCCTGTGTTTCACCATCTCTTCATATGGCATTATTTTTATAAGGACACTAGTCATACTCAGGAGTCAACCCTATTCAAGTATAACATCTTAACTAATTACATCTGCCACAACCTTATTTCCAAATAAGGACACATTCTGGGGTACTGAGGGCTAAGAGTTCAGCAAACTTGGATGCGGACACAAGGAAACCCATAACACTATCTACAGAATTAAGCTGCTATTTAGTTTCCACCTATCATTTTCACATTATTATATGTGCCCAGTATTATCATATTTCCTGTTTCTCAAGAAAATTCAGATATTAAGCTTTATATTTCAATATTCTGACTTTAAATGTTGACCACCAAAACTTAAAAAAAGAAAAACTCATTGCCACAGTAATAGTTTCTTGGCCAGTCAAAACACAACTGCTGGTGAGGTTTGGTTTGGTGGCTACTGATTTTCAACCTCTGCAGTAATGTGAAACATAATTGATCATTTATGTAGAGGTAACTGTGAATTAAACTAGAACATTTTTAATACATGAAAGGGCTTCAATTACCCAGAAGGTGTCTAGAATAGACAACATATGTGTCACAAGGTCTGAAATTAAAATATATGTTCCTTTATGCGTAAAATAGTTCCTCAAGTCATAATTTTGAACTTATTCATAATTATTTTATATATGCATCTAGGAAATTAGCCAGATTTTCCTGCTCAGAGTAGACTTAAATTAGATTCACTTTCTGAGAAATTTGAGAGTTGTTGCTAGAGGAAAGTGTGAGGATAAAAATGAGATGTGACAACCCTGATAGGAAGAGACAGAATAAAAAGATTTTCCAAAGCATATATAAGAATTATAAAAATCATAGCAGTCTAGCATCATTTGGTTCAGTTTGGAAACCTGGAAGGCATCACTATTATAATGTGCTGCAATAACTCATGTTCTAAACATCCACCTTAAACATTAAAAGAAATTTTAGTTGTAATTTATTGAAATAAGCAGCACAGACAAAAAAAAAATAATATGTTACTATTTTTAAAAAGATTTCCAGCACTCAGAAGAAATATTTACTCATTATGCACCAGGACAGCTGAACCAGTTGCTGAAACTACTGAGATTCTAGCATACTAATTTTTATGTAGCTGCAACCCAGTCCTCCTTCCCACAGGTGAAGCCAGACTGCACCACAGTTCAGCAACTAACCATAGGAATGATGGCTGGCAGAACTGGAGCCTGAAGTACTTACTGATCCAGGGCTTTGGGAATTATCTGTTCTAGTTCCCATACCATTGCTACATACATTGACTATTATTCCTGCTGCCAAAAATATTTGCCAAAGAAAATTTCTTCACCTTAATCTATGATAATTATGACATTTGTCAAGACAATGCCAGAGATTAAGTCAATACATGAACAAATAGCAAATTCTCTGAGGAGAGGATATGGTCACTAAGGAAATGGCTGGCTGCCTCACTTGACACTCCTTAGTGTTCACAATAAGTAGTTGCTCTTGATTTATTTCAAATTTATGGAATCAAACTTCTGATTATAAATTGATAACTTTAGTGTTTTACCTACAAAGAGAATGAACTACCCAAAAGATAGAATGTCTTAGTAGCTTTGGAAATTATGTTTCAGTTTTAAATTAATAAATTAACTTTCCAATTTTATATATCCTCTGAACTTAGCTCTTTGATTAGGTCTTGAGTATTTCTTTTTTTTATTTTTTTTAATGTTTTATTTATTTCTAAGAGAGAGAGAGAGAGAGAGACAGCGTGAGCAGGGAGGGTCAGAGAGGGAGTCACAGACTGAAACAGGCTCCAGGCTCTGAGCTGGCAATCAGCACAGAGCCTGACGCGGGGCTCGAACCCACGAACCGCGAGATCATGAACTAAGCGAAAGTCGGACGCTCAACCGACTAAGCCACCCAGGCGCCCCAGGTCTTGAGTATTTCTTAGTAACATGAGAATGACAAGGATTTGAGAAATCAATTTTCCAAAGTTAGGATAAATTCGCCAAGTTAGAAAGATTCCATGAGGACCTTGAAAGTTAGCTATCTTGCCATCATATAAAACATCCCTCTGATTATTATGTATGTATTATAGTAGTATTATGTGTGTTTTATAAAATAACAAATTATAATGATATACCTACATGTTCATATATCTATCCATGAGAAAAGTTTTTAATTTATAGTTCTTTAGCTAATAGAAAAGTATGTAAAGTTTCAATGTGTAGAAGTGAGCATTAGATTGAAATAATACTTGTGTTTTATTTTTCTCTTTTTCACTAATTCAGTTGAACATCAGACAAGACACTTTATCCCTTTGGAGCTCTGTCTTTTCATCTGTAAAATAAATCTTTCTATTTGTAACTATGGTCCATTTTGTCTCTAACATTTTTGAATCCTATAAGACTACCTAGTCATTGTTTTTCATCTAAAAGATGAAGAAACTAAAACAGAAAGATAAAATGACTTGCTTAGGGTCACGCAGCTAGTTAGTGCCCAAACTAGAAATAAAATGATGTTTCATGCTTCCGTTACTTAACAAAATTCAGTCAAGTAAATCTGAAGATCTAATTGGCTTTATTAAATGATTCACGAATTGAACAGTATCCCATCTAGCTAGTAGAGAGGCAGTACAAAGAGTATGCAAAATGGAAGAATTTTATAGAAGGAAATTGTGGGCAAGAAAGAAATTAGCAAAACAAAAAGATTGTTCCAGGCAAGACCCCTTTCTAGAGGGTAAAAACAAGTGGCCTTATACAGATGACCTCATCTTTCTTTGGGGGATGGAGAGGGCCCAGGTGACAGACTCATTAGCACTCATTAAATAATTCCTGACTGACCAATTGAGATTATATTTCTGAAACAGTCTGAAACTTCATGAAACTGCAGTTAGATTATATATTAAGGACCAGTTTGGAAACTGTGTGTAAGTGACCCTATTTTGGACCTGTTTTGTGTTGTTTAGTGCACTCCACTCTTCTACTGTAACCGATGTGACCACAGACTATATGAATATTTGTAATGGTTGGAAGAATACTTTTCAACTATCAATTAAGAAACAAAAAACAGTATCTAGTGATTCCAGGAAGAGTGAATGTGTCCTCACCTTAAGAAATGTATTTCTAGAGTTAAGTCAACTAATTATGCATTATTGCACATTGTATAACAGCATTATACAAGTCAATTAGAACTGACAGTAAAACAACTTCTGAGCAACATCATCGAAATTGCTTTTATTTTTCTTTTAAAAGCACTGAAGCAAAATCACATTCCAATTCAAATGTTCTGTAAGTCTCTACAGCCTATATCATCCTTTCCCCACAGTATTATTAGTCTCTTCCTAGGTTTTAGCAAAGGAACATTTCTGTTTGTTTCTTTTATTCCAGAGAGGTTACTGAAATTTCAAATGCCATGATTTTTCAGGTAAGAGAGTTAAGAAAATGCACTTTAAGAATGTCTTAAATACAGAACCAGGGCTTTAAGTTTTATTTAGAAGGTTATACCTTATTTAAAAGAATTAATAATGTTAATAACAAATTAGTTTACATAAGTATCCTGTTCTCAACAGAAAAATTAAAGATGTAAGGAAAAAAAAAAAACTTTAGCCTTTGCACTCATCTTTTTGAATTTTAATTATTTTCATTCCATAGCCAGCTGACCACTCACTAATTGTTTCAATAAAAATTTGTATCACATTACTTTGCCTTTATCTCTGATTCACCCAATAAATATGTCTCCAACTCTGTGAAGCTTTCTCACTTCTGTAGAATAACAAAGGAAAAAATGTGGATTCATTGTTGTTGATTCCTTAATTCCAAACCTAAAGAATAAACATTGTAAACTTGTTCCTTCTTTAATATGACTAAATGATGGCTATGTTTTACTGTCTAAAAATTGAAGCACATTTTATTTATTTCAAGAATGGCCCTCACCAAAAGTTGGAGTTAGTCAGCATCGGGTCCATTACATATTATTTTTCAATTTGTTTCCTTTAAAAAATTCCTCTAATTAATTTTTTATTTCTTTCATGTAACAGAATATATGAAGTATATCTTATATTAGCTAATACAGTCTTTTAATTTCAGATCCATCAAATTGGAGTTAAACTCCATAACAATCCTGTAGAATGATCGAAATGTTTGGGTTATTTTGGGAGTTTTGATGGAGGGAGGGGTAATGGAAAAAAAATGTGGTGTATTCAAGAGTATTTTACATTTCATAAGGACCCATTGTTTTATCATAGTGTCATGTTTCCTTGGATATTTGTTCTGTGATTTTTTTTTCTTTTTATGCAGATGTGTAACTAGGGATACAAGAAACCATGGCAACATTGTCCTTCTGAAAGAAAATAAGTTGAAAGTAGTAATCCCTTGTTCTCTAAGATAAAGCAGTCTGTGATGTGATGTAAGTTGGGCCTTTCCCTCTTCCGTGTATCAGTATCCCCTTGATAGTGGCTTTTGCTGTATATCTACCTCAGAAACATTCACAAAATTGAGAAAGTTTTAGAAGTTGTTTACAGAGGCCCATCAGATCTCAAATCATGTATATAAATTAGAATTCATATGATTTATGTAGTGAAGAAGATACTAAAAACATCAAAGATGATTATTTGTAAAATCTCACATAGAGTAAATACAGGATCAGGTTGTAAAAACAATTTTGCAAGAAAAATGTTACCAATTTCACAAAAGGGCAAAATAGCACCATTCTTTTTGTGGGCTGTCATAGTGTCCTCATTTATGAAAATTGTTTTCCTCTTAGAGGGCAGTTACTATAGAGTGTTGGAATAAGAAAAAAATACATGGTAAAAAAAATAGAGGCAAAGCATACCTACTTTTATATTTGTCTTCTTCTGATTCTTAATGATGAGCTATATCGAAAAGGTGGTCCTAGGCAACATTTCAAACTGAAGCGTGTCTTCATTTCCTCTCTTACACTCTCCTTCTCTGCCTTTTTTGTTTTTATACTCTACTGCGTCTGTGGCCAAAACAGCAATAATTCTACATTTCAAGTCAGGAAGGCAGATGTCAACAATTGATTATAAAATTTATTAGTTGTATTAGCTTGTATGGTAATCCAATGAAATTATATTAAAATATATGCCTGTCACATTAAAGAAGTTTGAGAACTAATGTACTAGTACTTGAGGTGCTTTTCCATCCTGCCTTTACTCATAACAGTCACTGCCTGTACTGTGCTACTTACCTGATCCTACATGCCCCAGAAGCACTCCCAGTTTTCAAACCTTGTCTCTATTCTAATACCTTGCCTATGAGACTATGAGAAAAGTCTCAAACTCTGACCCATTAAGTCATTAATCAGTGCAAAATCTGGTCATCTGTTGCTCTCTTGTTTTAATCTCTTGTAGATAACTTGTTACAGATGTCCCAGGGTTCTGGTCTATTTTCCTATGATGTCTACTTGCCCTAAAATCATTTGTTTCAGATGATAAGTTAATGATCACCCTTCTCTTAGCTATAGACAATGCTTCTCAGTAATTTCTAAATTGTCATCATGTCAATGTCACAAAGTTTTTTTTTTCTTTTTTAAATTACTAATGTGCAGACTCTACCCAATTCTACTGAATAAACAATAACATGAGGTTACTCTACAGTCTGTATTTCTTTCTTTTTTTTTTTTTTTAAATATTTTTATTTATTTCTAGAAGAGAGAGAGAGACAGCGTGAGCAGGGAGGGTCAGAGAGAGAGGGAGACACAGACTGAAACAGGCTCCAGGCTCTGAGCTGGCAGTCAGCACAGAGCCCGACGCGGGGCTCAAACCCACGAACCGCGAGATCATGACCTAAGCGAAAGTCGGACACTCAACCAACTAAGCCACCCAGGCGCCCCTACAGTCTGTATTTCTAACAGCCTTCTAACAAATGTCCGAAGGATCTAGAGAATTTATATTTTGGGGAATTAAACTGCCTTGAAGTCTCACATCATGGTTTGGCACTGAATTGTGTGATCTTGGGCACATGAACAAACCTCTCTGAAATTCAATTATTATTGTTATTTTGTATCCTAAAGGGGAAGTAATAATAATACTTACCTAATAGCATTAAGAGAACTAAGGGAAACAAACAAAATAAACAAGATGATTCTTTGCAAAGTGCTTTATACGTAATAGGTAATAAAATGAATAATCCACATTAAGTATTTGTGTGCTTTGGTTCTATTCCAAGACATTTTTATGTATTATTATTTAATATTCATGAAATTTCTATGAGGTTAAGGAAGTATCTTTAGTTTCCCATAATGGTAGTATTCTCTTTCCTTGCCTACTTCCAGTGACTTGATAGTGAGCTGGGTCGGTTGGATTGAGCCATGTCATGGAAGGAGAACAGGATCTCAAACTGATACAATAGCAATGATTTTTCAACTCCATAAGAGATCTCTGAAGCATCTCAAGAACCCTAGGACAGGGATACCCTTTTTTGCAGATACTAAGTGTACTTCACCCACTTTTAGTCTAACCAGCCTAGAAATATTTGATGTGCCTGATAGGATTCCTTCCACTAGAGGGCTCTCACAGCCAGCTCAGCTCTATGGCCCTACAGACCTTAGAGGAATACGATGGTGGGTTAAAGAGATCCATGTTTTTCTCCTCTGCTCCTGAGATACTCTCAAGAAATTTCATCATACAGTAAGATGGCCAACTGTGCACCAGCATAACAGAAGCATGTGATAGAATTATGATGATTTTACAAGAGAGAAACTGAGGCACAGAAAGGTCAAATAACTTCCCATATTATGAGACAGCTAGTAAATGATGCCACAAGCACATGGCTATAGGCTGTGTGGCTCCAGTTAACATGATTAACAATGATTCTTCTTGCCATTAGTCAGGCATTATGGCTTAAGGTTAAAATTTTTGGACATATAGAGCCTTAAAGCTCTCTTCAAATCATGCTATAATTTTCAAAAAAGACTTATGAATTTTTACATAAATTAGCACATTTTTGGAGTGTGTTAATTTTGTAAATTTAATACTAATCTACATTTTAAAGTCATTTAAAGATGATGTCTTTTCCTAAGATTGGTTGTTTCCATAGGAGGAAAAATATTTTCCTCATCTATAAAATAACACAGGTGACTTAAAACAGTTTTCCCCCAAAGAAAGTGTCAATCTATGAATTGAACAAAAGTGGAAGCTGGGATGAAAGGGGAAAGAAATTAAGTAAGGCAAGGTTACCAGCATTGTTTGTACTTCTAGGTCTGAATCTGTCAGTGCAACTCCGGGATACTCACTCACACCTACCTTCAATGGAGACGTAACATTGTAGGCCAGGGGATCATCTTGATCTTTTTCTAGACCAGAAGGTTTAGAGAATATAATAAATTGGCCTTTTAGGCAGTGTCTGATTAGAAGTGAATGCATAACTAAAGCAGGTAGAGAGCAAAACATTCACCAGGAAACAAATCATAAACAATTATAAATTCTCATTGAATAATTTTATTTTGCATATGTATTTTAAAACTATTTCATTTTGTATAATTTATACTTATTTTCAAAATTAAGTAACATTTAAAACGTATTTTATACTTTCAATTTAAGATAACATATTTTTCTTCTATAGGAGTGACATAGATTTTTCTTTGTAAATTATGATATTAAAGACATATAAAGGAGGTAGTGAATGGAAGTGTTTAAACTCATTAGTGCAGTATGACCATGTTTAGGAAAGACAGGACCTGACAATCTCAAAAGTCCTATTTGTTTAATATCCCAAAGATTTTAGAATGGGGCCATTATATGAAACATTATCACCACACCTAGCTCCCTGATAGTTATTGATAAGATCTTTTCTTACTATTCTCTATTTTTTAAATATTAGTTAACATACAGTGCAATATTAGTTTCAGGAATAGGATTCAGTGATTCATCACTTACATGTAAGACACAGTGCTCATCACAAGTGCCTTCCATAGGACCCATCATTCATCTACCCATCTACTACGCACCTCTCTCCCTCCTTACTTTGTTCTCTGTTATTAAGAGTCTCTTGTCTTTTGTTTCCCTCTCTTATCTTTTCTTCCCCTTCCCATATATTCATCTATTTTGTTTTTTTAAAGTCCACATATGAGTGAAATCATATGGTAGTTGTCTTTCTCTGATTGACTTACTTAGCTTTGCATAATGCATTGTACCTCCATTCACATCACGGCAGTTGGCGAGATTTTATTTTTTGGTGACTGAGTAATAATATTTCATCGTGTGTGTGTTTGTACCACATCTTCCCCCTCCTTTTTTTTTTCTTTCATAGTTTATTGTCAAGTGGGTTTCCATATAACACCCAGTGCTCATCCCAACAAGTGCCCTCCTCCATGCCCATCACCCCCTTTCCCTTCTCCCCCACCCCCATCAGCCCTCAGTTTGTTTTCAGCATTCAAGAGTCTCTCATGGTTTGCCTCCCTCCTTCTCCCCAACTATTTTTCCCCTTATTCTTCCCCATGGTCTTCTGTTAAGTTTCTCCTTTCCCACTTATAAGTGAAAAATATATGGTATCTGTCTTTTTTCTGCTTGACTTATTTCGCTCAGCATAACACCCTCGAGTTCCACATATGTTGCTACAAATGACCAATTTCATTCTTTCTCATTGCCATATAGTATTCCATTGTGTAGAAATACCACATCTTCTTGATCCATTCATCAGTTGATGGACATTTAGGCTCTTTCCATGATTTGGCTATTGTTGAAAGTACTGTTATGAACATTGGGTGTACCACATATTTTTTTATCCATTCATCAATGGATGGACATTTGAACTCTTTCCAGAACTTGGCTTTTGTTCATAATGCTGCTATAAACATTGGGGTGCAAGTACCCCTTTGGGTCTGTATTTTTGTATCCTTTGGGTAAATATCTAATAGGCCAAATACTGGATCATAAGGTGGTTCTATTTTCAATTTCTTGAGGAATCTCCAGACTGTTCTCCAGAGTGGCTGCTCCAGTTTTCATTCCCACAAACAGTATGGGAACATTTTCCTATCTCAGCATCCTCATTAACCCCAGTTGTAATTTGTGTTGTTAATTTTCTGGCTAATTTCTCTTGTGATGAGAATAACAATGATTATGTCAGTGGTTCTTAAAGAGTGACTCGGAACCAATAGCATCACATCACTTTGGTAGACACTTGTTAGAAGTACAAATTGTCATGTCCTACCTGAACCCTTTCAATGATTTTAATGTCTGCCAACATTTGAGAACCATTGAATTAGGGAAACACTTATGTAACATACATGACCATAACTTTTACTGGAAAATTAGTCCTGTACTATTAACTCTAGTGACACTAAGCTTAAAAATGATCTTATCCTAATGAACAACAGTAAATGCTTAGAGAAAGAGAATGAGAAAATTGCACCTAGGAAGGAGTTCATTTATCTAGAGAGGAAATCTTGGCAGCAAAGACTTAAGTGTACCAATAACATCCAAACATTTTGTTACCTTTTTTGTTGGAAGGAGATAGCTACATGCAAAGCAAACTTGAAGAACGTGGAAGCTACTTCTTTCATTGCAAAGAAAACCTCAAGTCTTCTCTAAATTTTACAGACCATGCAGTAGTACCTGTAGTGACACTTGGGCATCTGGCCCTATTCTCTAGCAGTCTCCTTACATGTCCTTGCTGATGTGGCAGCTGGTTGACCCAAGGCCACTACTAATTGGACCAATAGTAAGCAAACATCTAAGCCAGCATGACTCAATTAGTCTTTCTTCAGAGACATGGAATTGGCACTGGGGCACTCAGTATGTATTTATAGAATTAAGATGTCCAGGTGGCCATTTGAACTCAAAAGTAGAAAAGAAAGGGCTTTTAGAGACAGAGAAGAATATATATATATATATTTTTTTTTTTCTAGGAGAGAGAGAGAGAGAGCATGAGCAGGGGAGGGTCAGAGAGAGAGGGAGTCACAGACTGAAACAGGCTCCAGGCTCTGAGCTGGCAGTCAGCACAGAGCCTGACGCGGGGCCCGAACCCACGAACAGCGAGATCATGACCTAAGCGAAAGTCAGACACTTAACTGACTAAGCCACCCAGGCGCCCCAAGAGAAGAATACTTTTAAGTAGATACACAGATACCTGAGTACCTGGCTGTGGAGTGGTGTGGAATGTGGGGTTAGGAAAGCATCTAGTAGCTTAAAATTTCTGTTGCATTTTTCTTTTCTAGGTTTCCTATGACAACCCAATATCCATTCAATAAATTGTTTTGTTTTGTTTGGATAGGTAGGTCAAAAATGTATTCTGTTACGTGAAACATAATTCTTAAGATTTCTATTTATCAGTGAATATCTACATTCATTAACTATGAATATAATTTTATTATTAGCTATGCTGAAAACAAAGGCTAGGATTTGGTGTTTGAATACCCAGGCTCCCCACAAGAATACCCCCCAGGTATTGACAGGATGACCACTAGTAGAAATAGATATTTTCTTGGTCCCTAGAAGAAGAGAACTTTTACAGCATGAAGAATAGGAAACATTGTACTGTGTGACAGTTGAATTGATTTTCCTTTATTAACTGAAGGGAAAGGAACATAAGAATTTAAATTTATAGACCAACCAACAGAAACTGAGATGTAGATTAATCAAACTAAAAAAAAAAAAAAAGAAAATCAGCCGTTTAGAGAATGCATGCAGTATGGGAAGTCTGATAAAAGTTGGTTGGACAGACACTGGAGCAAGTAATAAAACTAGAGAACTAGAGTCCTGCTGAGGCTTCCCACACACAAGTACCAAAGAGAAGGCTAAGGATCCATACAGCTGTAGTATAAAGCAAACACTGTGCCAAACACCATTAAAACACAAACCATGCTCTAGGACAAGCCTGACTCCAGTAAAAAGGCCGCAGAACATGATACCAGGGTCCAGCTGAAGCCCTTTTTACCTTAAATCAGGGGTTAAACATCTGGTGCTGAGGTTCTCATGATAATGAAGCAGTGAAAAGTTGAGAAAGGCATTCGAGAATAGGAAGGAGAAGCTGATTTTTTTTGGCTCCCATTACATGATTATGCACATGTTCCCTTCTTATATGCCCTAGGAAAACATGGAGAAATAACAGTTTGAACAGTGAGGATCCATCTAAATATTGTGAAGGAAGAATCCATCCATTCAGTAGGTGAGTTCTTCCCAAAAATTTTTAATAGTTTCAGTAAATTAATTTGGGTTGGTTTGAAGGTTTTTTTAATCATTTAATATTAGTAGTTAAACTCTGTAGAGTTTATTTACCTCTTCACCCACCCCATCCTCTTCCATATATGTATTCAGGAGAATGAATTAGAGTAGGCTTCTCAAGTTTACATGAAAATAATGATTAACTGACTTAATGTTTTCATTAAGTGAACCCTTATTTTTTAACATTTATTTATTATTGAGAGATGGAGACAGAGCATGAGTTGGGGAGGGGCAGAGAGAGGTGGAGACACAAAATCTGAAGCAGGCTTCAGGCTCTGAGCTGGCAGCACATAGCCCGACGTGGGACTTGAACTCACAAACTGCAAGATCATGACCTGAGCCAAAGTCAGACACTTAACTGACAGAGCCATCCAGGTGCCCCAAGTGCTCCCTTATTTTATCTCAACCATAGAACCCTTACGATTGCAGTTATAAATTAGGCAAATTACAAGTAATTAATATCTCTGCTTTCAGTTGACTATAGAAAAGAGGAAAACATGAATTTAAGCCTGGGAGATCCCTTTCTGCATCACTTCTACTCCAAAGCTAAGAGATTGCTTGGATCTAGAAATATAGAAGGGAAGCTGAAGTTCTTTAGTCATTTTCAGGGCAAATGATGTGTGTTCCTGGAAGGCTGAAAGTAAACTGAGTTACTGTAAGAGGGCTTCAAAGAATGTCTAGATATGCCTAAAAAGTTCCTTTGGTCCTCAAGTGTTCCATCTCTCAACCAATATCTAAAAACCCCTTCCAATACTATTCCAAGTTTATCATGACTCAGGGATTATGCTCTGGGGTCTGAGATGTAGTTAAACTCTGCTTTCTGTATTTTAGTCAGTGATTTGTAGGAACAACCAGTAGGAGGAGCAGAGACTTAAATATGTGCATGTGATATGTCAGTCAGCACTCTCAGATTCCAAATGCCCTGTAAAATAGGCTCATCCCCCAACCAGGGATAACTCTCTATCTGTTCTTAGGGAGCATTGTTAGCTTGTCTCCATGTCTTGTCTTCTTTCTCACAGTTCTTGATGATCATTTTAAACTCAGTTCACTGTGGGGGGGGGTGGGGGGGCGGGGGAGTGGACATGAGCATTTTAGCTGTCCAGCCACTAAATCCTCCTCCTGAACATCAGCTTCCTCGTTGGTGGAAAAGATGAAACCCTCAGAAGATAGTATGAAGTACAGTGTAGGCCCAATAATCTTATTGATAAACCAACCAGAAATTTTGGTTTTGCTGACAATATGGCAATTTCTATTCAGAGATTTTACCATCATAACAATAACCACTTTACTATTCCTCTCTCTAAATAGGCAATTTCATGCATAGTATGATAGCGTACTCTGATATCTTCTATCTTTTATAGTTTTTGCTTGAACTAAAAGCTATAACATTTTATTACCTTGATACATTAACTCTTAACTGGGGAAATTACAACCAAGCAGTCATATATAATCTCCTATGGATTTTTCATTCTTATCTTGTTGGAATCAGTAGAATGAGGAGTTTAGGGAGATCTAGTTTAACAATTACGCTAAGATGAATAATGCACATTGAAAGGCAAAGAAATGGAAGTCAGACTGGTAAAAAGAGAAAACAATTATTTTGTGTCAGTTTAGAGTGAAGTAGAAACACTCCTCTTATGCAATTATGATAGTGAGGATGTAAGGTTCAATGCAGGTGACAAACTCAGTTTAAGGAGTGGTCATGTTAGAATTTAGCTGATATTAGGCATGTCTATACACTGTTATACAAAGGTTTTCATTTATTTGTCTGTTTACTTATATTTCTAATTTCATTGTAAGTATTTAACATATATGAATATATATATATATATATGTATATATATAATTTTCTTAATAGTTTATTGGTTTCCATGTAACACCCAGTGCACATCCCCACAAATGCCCTCCTCCATGCCCATCACCCCCCTTCCTTTCCCCGACACCCATCAGCCCTCAGTTTGTTCTCAGCATTCAAGAGTCTCTCATGGTTTGCCTCCCTCCTTCTCCCTCCTCTGCCTGACTTACTTTGCTCAGCATAACACCCTCAAGTTCCATCCACGTTGCTGCACATGGCCAGATTTCATTCTTTCTCATTGCCATGTAGTATTCCAGTGTATAGATAAACCGCATCTTCTTGATCCTTTCGTGCGTTGATGGACACTTAGGCTCGTTCCATGTTTTGGCTGTTGTTGAGAGTGCTGCTATGAACATTGGGGTACATGTGCCCCTAGACATCAGCACTCCTATATCCCTTGGGTAAATTCCTAGCAGTGCTATTGCTGGGTCGTAGGGGAGTTCTATTGTTAACTTTTTGAGAAACCTCCACACTGTTTTCTAGAGGGGCTGCACCAGTTTACATTCTCACCAGTAGTGTAGGAGGGTGCCTGTTTCTCCACATCCTTGTCAGCATCTAGAGTCCTCTGATTTGCTCATTTTAGCCATTCTGACTGGCATGAGGTAGTATCTCAGTGTGGTTTTGATTTGTATTTCCCTGATGAGAAGGGTTCCTGAGCTCATTTCATGTGTCTGTTGGCCATCTGGATATACTCTTTGGAGAAGTGTGTGTTCATATCTTCTGCCCATTTCTTCATGGAATTGTTTGTTTTTTGTGTGTGGAGTTGGGGAGTCCCTTATAGATTTTGGATACTAGCCCTTTATCTGATATGTCATTTGCATCTATCTTTTCCCATTCCGTCGGTTGCCTATTAGTTTTATGGATTGTTTCCTTTCCCATACAGAAGCTTTTGATCTTGATGAGGTCCCAGTAGTTCATTTTTACTCTTGATTCCCTTGCCTTTGGGGATGTGTCAGGTAAGAAATTGCTGCGGTTGAGGTCAAGGAGGTTGTTTCCTGCTTTTTCCTCTAGGGTGTTGATAGTTTCCTGTCTCACATTTAGGTCCTTTATCCATTTTGACTTTATTTTTGTGTATGGTGTGAGAAAATGATCTAGTTTCATTCTTCTGCATGTTGCTGTCCAGTTCTCCCAGCACCATCTGTTAACGAGGCTGTCTTTTTTTCCATTGGATACTCTTTCCTGCTTTGTCAAAGATTAGTTGCCTGTACACTTTTGGGTCCAGTCCTGAGTTCTCAATTCTATTCCATTGGTCTATGTGTCTTTTTGTGCCAATACCATACTGTCTTGATGATAACAGCTTTGTAGTAGAGGCTAAAGTCTGGGATGGTGATGCCTCCTGTTTTGGTGTTCTACTTCAATATTACTTTGGCTATTTGGGGTCTTTTGTGGTTCCATACAAACTTTAGGATAGCTTGTTATAGTTTTGAGAAGCATGCTGGTGCAATTTTGATCGAGATTGCATTGAATGTATAGATTGCTTTGGATGGTAATGATATTTTAACTGTATTTATTCTTCCAATCCATGAGCATGGAATGTTTTTCCATTTCTTTGTGTCTTCTTCAATTTCCTTCATAAATTTTCTATAGTTTTCATCATATAGATTTCTTGTATCTTTGGTTAGGTTTATTCCTAGGTATTATATGTTTGTGTGTTTGTATGTGTGTGTGTGTGTGTGTGTGTGTGCGTGTGTGTGTGTGTGTACACGTGCACAATTGTGAATGGGATCATTTTCTTGATGTCTCTTTCTGTTGCTTCATGTTGGTGTATAAAAATGCAACAGATTTCTATATGTTGATTTTGTACCTTGCAACTTTGCTGAATTCTTGGATCAGTTCTAGTAGGCTTCTGGTAGAGTCTGTCAAGTTTTCTATGTAGAGTATCATGTCATCTGCGAAGAGTGAAAGTTTGACTTCCTCTTTGCCAATTCTGATGCCTTTGATTTCCTTTTGGTGTCTGATGGCTGATGCTAGGACTTCCAGCACTATGTTAGACAACAGTGGTGAGAGTGGACATCCCTGTCGTGTTCCTGATCTCAGGGGAAAGCTCTCAGTTTGTCCCCGTTGAGGATGATGTTAGCTGAGGGCTTCTCATAGATGGCTTTTATGAGTAAGTATTTTAACATATATTTTTTAAAAAAATGTTTAGACTTACAAGGGAGTTGCAAAAATAGTGGAGAGAATTTTCATTTATCGTTCACTCAGCTTCTCCCTTTTAGTATATAGGAAAACCCCAAAGAGTACATATTGAAACTAAGAAATTAATTTTGGCTCAGTAGTATAAACTATTATTATAAACTGTTTTATAAACTAAAATCCAAAACATATTCACATTTCACCAGTGCAATGTCTTTCCCATACCCCATACCTCCAATTCTAGGATTAAATTCAGAATCATACATTCCTTAAGTTCTCATATCTTTGTAATCTGTACCAATTAATAGTCTCTTCTCATATTTTATGATCTTGATATTTATCAAAAAGTATTGGTTAATGATTTTGTAGAATGTGCCTCAATTTGGATTTTTCTGGTGTTTTTTCATGCTTAAATTTAGGTTCTGCGTGAAATTTAGGTTATGTGTAAGGGTACTAATGAGATGATGTGTCGCACTCAGGGCAGTGTATTAAGTGTTACATTATGTTTATATGTAATGCTGATTATGTTAATCATTTCTCTACCTCCTATGATGTTACTATTTAATCTTTGTAATTACTAAAATTTGGGGGGGATACTTTGAGACTATTCAACTATGCTCTTCTGCTTAAGGTTTCATTCATTAATTTAGTATTCATTGGAGGAACTTACGTGCTGTGATATTCACTATGGTATTCTAATGGTGATTTTCTGTTTTGCGTATTTCTGCTACATGTATTAATTGAATTCTTCAGTAAAGAACAGCTGTTCCTTCTCCTTTGTACCTTCCTTCTTTCATTCCTTTCTTCTTTTCTCTTTATTTCTTCATTCATTAATCTTATTAATTTATTACAAATAATAAATTTATTATTTGGTTTATAAGCAATACTATTATTTGCTTTGTTGATCTAGTTGTTCTCACTTTGGCCATCAGGTGTTCGAAATTTCACATTGGTCCCTTGCCCTTTTGTCTTTTGATATGTCTTCATCATTTTGTTAGTTGTTTTTTTATCTGTTTCATTTGCTTTGTGGAACAGACCCTCTGGGCTTTTCTTGTAGTAGTTCCTTCCTCAGACCTGGAATCAATCTTCAAAGAATCCTGGTTCCTTTTAAAATGTTTGTTTAGGGGCGCCTTGGTGGCTCAGTTGGTTAAACTTCCAACTTCGGCTCGGGTCATGATCTCACGGTTCGTGGGTGTGAGCCCTGTTTCGGGCTCTGTGCTGACAGCTAGCTCAGAGCATGGAAACTGTTTCAGAGTCTCTGTCTCCCTGTCTCTCTGACCTTCCTCTGTTCACACTGTCTCTCTCTCTCAAAAATAAATATAATATTAAAAAATAAAATAAAATATTTCTTTTAAAATGATATTTAGTAACAAAATATCTGGGTACTATGTGCGTTTATTGCTACTGAGTCAAAATCACTTCACAATAGAATTTTAATGAAAATTTTGTTGGGTGAAAATCATCCCTAAAATGTAGAATTTTTGGCAAGAATTCTGGAGTGTCAAGAGTACCTCCTAATCTGTTATTAATAGATGCTACACTTTTGGTAAAGTCTTCCATTTCTAATTGCATACTCTTCCTCAGAGATTCACTAATAAAGAATTTTGCCAAGATTTTACTAGACTTAAAAAACTTGTTTGCTTTGTTATCTTTTGTTGACATCCAAAGTTATCTTACTTCAAAATACTTTTTTTTTTTTTTTTTGCTGTTTTTTGTCTTTTTCCACTATGTATCTACTAACATCTACTAGAGGAGTCAAGATCAGTCAAATAAAATACCTGATTAGGAAATATCATTTTAAATAAAAATTTCCTCTCCTAAATATTGTCACAAGATAACAAGTAACAAGATTTCAGTTACTTTGCCTTTGGCTCTCCATGTTAATAACTTAGCAAATGATCAAGGCCATCTTCCCTTAATCCACTGAAAACTGACAGTGAAATTGACATTGTCATCTTGTTTACTTATGCATTCCCTCATAAACCGCAAAATAATACACATGTACTCACGTTCTTTCCTCCCTCCCTCCCTCTTTCCCTTCCTCCCTCCCTCCCTCCCTCGTTCCCTTCCCTCCTTCCTTTTTCCTTCTTTCCTATTTTTTTCTAGCTTAGATGAAATATATTGGCATTTTTTTTCTGATGATCATATTATAACAATGTCTGAAAAACTGCAGTTTTCCAATATCAGCAAAAACACTATTTCTGAAGCTAAACTATTAAAAGAAAAATCAAGAATGACCTCTTTCATGCTCTTAATGTATTCTCCTGCTGGATGTTGTATTCATGCAGCATTGGTCCCCTATTCTTCTCTTATCACTCTTGCGTGTAGAATAGTTTTGCCTGATTCTGGTTCTTCATGGTTTAGTCATGCATTCCTAAGTACTAGCTCTTCATGCTTCTTTTCTATCAAATTAGATTCTTGACTTTGTGTCTAAGATGGTATAGTTACCTATTCAGAAATCAGAAATCAGCTTTTTATGTTACCTAGTTTCTGTATTGAACAAGAGATTGTTGAAGAATAATGATCGAAATATAACTTTAGTAGCAAAAAATCCTACTCACCTTGAAAGTGTGGATCATGTTAAAGCTCTATCAGCAACATTATGTAATCAAACCAGCAAAAAACAAATGAGGAAATCATCCTTTTAGAATGGACCTAGAGCTAACATTATGGAAACAGACAAAAACAAAACCCAAAGGAAAACAAAACACCAGAACAAAACTCTTCCATGATAGTAGACATAGAATTTATATACCTACTGTGCTAAATAATACACTTTGTGATGTGGATACATACTAGAATATGATGTAGCACCAGCCCTCAAATATTGCTTTTAAGTGATAAGAAATATAATGTAAGCCCAATTTTGATATACTATAAATATAATAATAATGTTATAAGAAATTTGGAGACCACAGAGAAGGAACATTTTATACATAACTAATTAGTGTATTCATCACCTTGAGCTGCCATAGCAAAGTACTACAGGTTGGGTGGTATTTTTTTTTTTACTACAGCATAATTTATGTCTCTCAAATATGGAGGCTTGGAATCCCAGAGTTTGGTTTCTGGTGACAGTTCTCTTCCTAAATTACAGGTAGCTGCCTTCTCACTCTGCTCTTTGTGTGCATGTGGAGACAGAGAAAGTGTTCTTATGTCTATTTTTATGAAACACTAATTCTATTGGATTCATTCCACACCCTTATAGCTTCATTAAATCTTAATTATTTTCTTATGGGCCCCAACTCTAAGTAAAGTCACATTGGGGTTAAAGCTTCCATATACGAATTTTGAGGAGACACATCCAGGCTATAACATTCAGACCTCTTAAAAATTTCATTTTGTCTAAGAAAACAAATTAAAAGTAATTATTGTCATTGAACATAAAAATGAGAAAAAAGGAAAATTAAGGATTTTGTTTCTGAAAATATGATTATCAATTATTCATTCCAATAAAATATTTAATGCATTAAAAATTTGTAATTTGTAAAGCACATTCACTTTTTGTTTTGTTTTGTCCCACCAGTATATTGGAGATGCCTGGGACAATATTACTTTATTTAATTTTTAGATGAAAAACTTGGTGATACTGTAATGTGTCCAAAATTATACTGTGCATTGGTAGTAAAACTTTTATTATTTAAAATATAACAAGTCTGCTGACTCTATCCTGTGATACATCTGAATAGTCAGTAAAGCTAAGGTATAAAAGATGTTTAAGATAGAAAGTAATTGGGGCGCCTGGGTGGCTTAGTCGGTTAAGCGTCCGACTTTCGGTCAGGTCATGATCTCACGGTTCGTGGGTTCGAGCCCCGCGTCGGGCTCTGTGCTGACTGCCAGCTCAGAGCCTGGAGCCTGTTTCAGTCTGTGACTCCCTCTCTCTCTGACCCTCCCCTGCTCATGCTGTCTATCTCTCTCCTAGAAATAAAAAATAAAAAAAAAAAAGATTAAGATAGAAAGTAATGCAAAGTATTTTATATTTTCCTCGTGATTTAATACTTCTCTCAAAAAATAATTGCCGTGTGCAGGGATTTTCATTAACCTGCCGTGTGCAGGGATTTTCATTAACCTGCCATGGTCAGGTAGCTGACCATAATGCATTCTGGGGAATGTACCAGTGGATTATGAAAAAAACATAATCCTATAACCTATTTTAAGCAGTAGGAGGAGCCACGATATTTTCCTGTGCCTATTGTTTCTATGCAAAAATTCCTTATGGCGTTTTTCTGGAAATGTGAATATTTTTCTAAATCCTAAATTCTACCCCTTCCGCTACAAAAATGTCAGATAGTTAGGAAGACTGTTAACAGTATTTTAATTATCCTATAAAATGTAAAACTTAGCAAGCAACAAAGAGTTGTTCAAGGAAATCCACTGATGTCACATAGAAAACAAGAATTGGATGCACTGTTACTTAGAGTTGAATATTAAAGCTGTGCATTTCTGGGCTTTGGTCACAATCTAATCACTATCTTGCTTATAACCACCATTGCTGCTAAATGTAAAACTTTTATTTTGCCTATTGATATTAATTCATCTTTACGTGCACAACAAGTCACAAAATAAAAGCTGTCACCTCTGAACCCCCTTTTTCTCCCATTTCACAGTTTGCCTTAATTTACACAACATCCGTAAAGTTTAATCTTAATGTATATATGGCAGATATCATCTATAGGTTTGATGGTCTCTATAGCTGCTGTTACACCCTTGAATATATGTATTGCCTTCACCCACAGCTACCGTCATGTGTTCTCTTTCAGAGCCCCCTATTAAATGAGGCTGGTAAAAGTCACCCTTTGTATTTGCAGTGATTATTAGAGCAGCACAATAGATTGTGATACTGACACTGAAATTTTTACTGGAAGTGTAGGCCAGTCTTACAAGAGAGCCACAACAGAAAGAGGACAAAGATTAAACTTCAAACTAGTTATATTTTCTCTTTCACTATACATGAGAAAATACTTCAAAGCCTGAGTCTTATCAGAATTACTCTTAAGAATTCAGTCTATAGCTGCTCTGCCTTTTTCCTGCCATCAAGTGTGTTCATTTACTCCTGTCTGGATTACATGTAGATCTGTAATTAAAATTATTGCAGAAGGAAATGATGTGCCACTTAAAGGCTAAGTAGAAAAAGGAAACATCTCTGATGGTAGGTGGACTACAGCAGAGAGCCAAAAGTGAATTCTTATGGATATCCCAGAAGAGTTAATATATATGCTTATGGGAGTTTGTCATAAAGTTCTATTATCTGGTCTTAAGGTAATTGTGGCAAGAAGGCAGCTGACACCTGGAGAAAGAGTGATCTAGTGAATACGATTGAGAAGAAGTAGACTCTGCTCAGATCCCTACTGATGCAAGGCCTCAAAATGAACATCTATTCATTCCTGAAGAAATCTCTTTGCTGTAGATATCATGTTCTGGTAGGATAAGCATATAACCGTTCATAAAGGTTAAGATTAGCCTGGCTGACTAGGGCTATGTAAGGCAAAGGAGAAACACTCTAGGTGCTGATTTTTCCTATATAAAAACTACCCTGCTGGAATTATTCCAGGTACAGTTCATTCTTTTATTTATGTTTCCAGGCTTGTTTTATTTCTTCTTTTTTCTCTCTTATTCATGATTGGTTCATCTGTGGTTCGTTGACTTTTACCAACAAACATATTGTTCAAATCCCATGATACCCACGTTCTCCCTACTCTAGTTAACAACCATGCAAAAATAAAAATTAGGTTTATCAGTATGCATGGAGATATATACACATATCTAACTCTACTTCTGTATCTATATTTATCTTTGTATAGATGGATATATATCATCATAGTCCACAATATTATGTATGGTATGATAAATTTCTTCACAATAACATTTTTTCTAGTAAGTTATCATTATGCACATTTATTGTTTGGTTTTGGTTTTGGTTTTGGTTTTCAGTGAAAATATCTTCAGTCTATTCCTGTGTGATCTGTTGTTCAATGAAGTTTTCGCCAGATTTATAGAAAGGTCATTTAAGAGATCAATTTTTTATAAAATATTTTTTAGCCAAAGACCTGTGCATTTTGGTAGACTGAGACTTAGCATAAAACTGTTCTTTCTGGGGTACCTGGGTGCCTGAGTTGGTTAAGTGTCCAACTTTGTCTCAGGTAATGATCTCATGGTTTGTGAGTTTGAGCCCCCTGTCTACCTCTCTGCTATCAGTTCAGAACCTGCTTCAGATTCTCTATACACCTCTCTTTCTCTCTCTCTCTCTGTCCCTCCCATTCTTCCCTCCACCCCAATAAATAAACATTTACAAAAAACTTTTTTTTTCTTACGACGAAAGGAGTTAAACAATGTTTGGTCTTATTTTAATTTTTTTTGATGTTTTTATTTATTTTTGAGAAAGAGAAAGAGAGAGACAGTGTGAGCAGGGGAGGGGCAGAGAGAGAGGGAGACACAGAATCTGAAACAGGCTCCAGGCTCTGAGCTGTCAGCACAGAGCCCGACGCAGGGTTCGAACCCACGAACCATGAGGTCACGACCTGAGCCAAAGCCAAATGCTCAACCGACTGAGCCACCCAGGTGCCCCTGTTTGGTCTTATTTTAAAGCCTCTACTATACTATAGAATAATTGCTTTGGCATGATAATTTACTAAATGTTTCAACTGTATTTGAAATGATTTGGGACTTTAAGCCACAAAAAACAGTCGTTTTGTCTTTAGGCATAATTTTCTTGAAATGTGGATGCTTATGATTATTCTTACTTACTGATTATATCATTTTACTAATTAATACAATGTTTCATTTTATTCTCTGTCCTCTTCATTATGATCATTGCCATTAAATGATAATTATTGAAGGTTTCCCTTTGGAAGTTTAAAAGTATTTAGCCAGAACTATTTGAATACTGCCCTTATTCTCAATAGACTTATAGTACTAAAAACAGATGACATAAATGTCTGCAGCAAACAAGATAATCACACAGAGAAGACAATAACAGTATTACAAATTAAAAGGTAAATATTAGGGTTCTTATGCAGGTGTCATACAGATTGGAAATAGGATATAAGTTAGGTGATAAGTGACAAAAATAAGAATTTCTCTAATCCCACCAAGATGTGACAAATTTAATCTTTTCTAATTGACATCAGTTGCCCTGACCTAAATGGTCATGCTGTGATCCACACAGGTCAGATAAGTGAGAAAGCCAGAGTGATCCCATCAACTGTGTCAAGACCCCTCCTTACAATAGAGAAATATAATCAGACAGGGAATGTTACAAAGATATTTTGAGAGAACTTTGAAAACAGGACATTTTGGGCATATAGGTCATAACTTGCATAGATAACAAAAGAAGGTACGGTGAATCGTTTTCTTTCCTTTTTTTTTTTTTTTTTTTTTTAATAGTATTCTGTTCAGAATAGTTCCCAGTTGACCTCACATCTTCAAACAGAGGAACACAAATTTATGTTTGTGTCCTATGAGAACCTGGTCACATTGATTGGGCCAAGAGTGAAGATTTAACTAAAATAAAGAACTTGGTGTTCCTTTTGCAGAAAACCGAACTTAATGCTAGAATATCTGTCTTACCATGTTGCCTTAGTGATGGAAACTTGAGACTATTGTATTACCATCTTCTGCCTGACAGGTGGAATGAATATTGGAGAAATTTCATGGAGTGAGCTAGAATTTTAAGAGTGGTAGAGGTGAGAGATTAGTACTAATGGAAGTACCTGACATCTTTACATTTCCAGATTTCTACTGCTGTCTGACCACTTTGCTTCCTTTTTCTTTCTAAAGAAGAGTAACTTAGTATATTTATTGCAACAAAGAGTCCTAACATAAATGAAGTAGATGCATAAGATAGTTAAAGTGAGAAGGGCAGGAATTTGTAAAGGGGCATAGAGGCAGGCATAAGATAACCCAAGTTCCAAGTACCATATTTATTTCTCACTTATTTTCTAAATGACTCTTACCGAAAATGCAACTGCAGTGTGGTTCTGTCTTTATAACTACATTGAGTATATGCAAATATTAGATTGAAGAACTCAAGAGTTTTCTCTATGCAGACAGATATAGCAAAGAAATATTTTACATGGCATTTCACACTCTGTAGTGTGTACAATTAGACTTTGCAAACAGCAGCAAACAAAAGATTTGGCAAGGGATGCACATGCTCATGTGCTTGAGTATTACATCAGAATCAGCTCAGGCACCCAACCTCTTCATCATCTACTGCTCTGTTAGTACTTCAAATGAATGGAGTTTTTGAGACTAAAATGTTTTGATTGCTTTTCTGTGGATCAGATTACCTCTTGCTGCACTTTTAGTACGCTCTCCTGCTTATACTGACAAACAGTATACAGAACATCAAATATATGGTTTACAGGCACTTGGTGATAAACAAACCATCTAGTTAGAATGAGAAATAAAAATTTCACAGAAGTCAGAGGAAAAAACTAAGTTATGGAATTGAAGAGACTTAGATTCCACACTTACCAGCAATGTGACCCTGTGGAAGTTACTCAACCTTTCTCAGCTTTCTCATCTGTAGCTAGGGATAATAATGTTCATATGGTAAGGCTATCAGGATGATAATGAAGTAACATATGTAAAGTCTAGGACAAGGACTCTGTCACATCAGAGACACAAACACAATGAATGCTATTATTGCTTGTTAGAGGGAAATCCCTTAACACCCTGATTCTGAACTTGGTCACGTTATTGATGACCCAGATCCATTTGTACTCCGTATGTACGCAGAAGCTTTCACACTTTATTTCTAGCAGCAGAGCCGCACTCAGGTAATAACTCAGCTAAAGAGACTTTTTTTTTTCCCTTGAATGAATTATGCTTCTGGTGTGCTAAATTTTCTCAAGGCAGTCAACCATAAAAATTATATTATGTATTTCTCTTGTGTAACTTGTGTGAAAGTAGAATTTGTCAAAACTGGCTGCTCAGCATTTAATGAGACCCTCCACTGCATTTGATCCAGAGTCAAGCTGTATATAAAGAGGGTAAGCAGCAAGGTTGGAGAGGGAAGCTAAAACTAACAAAATAAGGCAATAAATAATAAGGGGATTTTTTAATCTAATGAAATTGGTGGGGAAAATCAACTAATTGTTACTTTTTAAAAAATACAAAAAAGGTGGATTTGCTTTGTGTGTGCCAAGACCTAAAATTAGGGAACTTCATTTCATTTGAAGTCCTCATTGGTGAAATATGAAGTGGATGTCTCCCTGACCTCTACCTAATTGAACAGGAATGCCAGGGGGAGCAAAGTCATCAGTCTCTGGATGGTCTAGGAGAAGGTCTTGAGGATTTTCAACAAATGATTGTGTTATATAGAGACTATGTACGATTATATAAAATTGAAAAAATATATAGTAGCATTCCTACCTTCTGTGAATCTAGATTTAGATCATATGGGTTTTACATTGAAGATAAAACAATACTATTTAATACTATCAAAAAAGTTTTGCTTTCTTTGACTTTACTACATTAACTGGTATTGTGTCTTTATGTTTATTCAAAGGTAATTCAAAATTCTGAGCTCATCTTATACTCCAGCTACCTTGATTTGAGGGTGAAATTCTTATCTGGGGTTCCTCTAATTCTTGCCCTGGCATAGAGTTGCAATGCATACCAGAATGGGTCCCTGCGTTTTGCAATCATTGTAACTTATAAATATCGTTAGCACAGTACATGTTGCACTGCAGCAGGGTGACCATCTGCTTGTCTACCCCGCCTATTAAACAATGAGAAATGATGCTTCTTATTGCTTGTTCTATCCTGAGTGCCCATGACCACCTTCAGTACCACTTTTTAGTACATTAACTAACCATCCCTTACATGGATTGTTGAAACAATGTCCGAAAGGTTGCCTCAGCTGTTATCTTGCCCTCCTTCACAGGAAAGTGATCTTTATAATCACCCAAAAAACATAGTGTCTTTTTTTTAGACATATTTCTATAATGCTTACCTGTTATGTAGGAAAAACAGAAACAAATCTGTACTGAAAATTCTTATATAAACTTTGTTAAAAGAATGGCCATATTCTAAAGTTTGCATTTCTTTCAACTATATTTTAGTAATGTGAGGCCTGTATCCCTACTATCTCTTACAGTTTTCGGCACCTACTAGTTGGATGAATGATGAAATAGCAGGAAAGGAAATCAGTGACAATATAGAAGCTGTGGAATAGCTCAGGACAATAGCCCTGAAGGCCATGTTCTTCAACATAGCCAGAGAATTACCATTGTTCACATTACATGTCAAAATCAAATTTCTAACTCCTGTCCCATAATCAAACACAGAACCCAGGACTCTATAATGTAACACAATATTGCCAAATTGACATACTTTCTAATAATGTTTGTGTTTGCTATAGTCTGACACAACAATCTTAGACCATAAAATGAGTAATGGGTATGAGGTGCAGATTGCAGGAATGGAATTAGATGATATTGAATTTCAGTAGCACCTGAAGGCCCTACATCATAGGGGCATACATAAACTGTTCTGAAGGCACAGGTAACAAACACAAAAATGCTCTATGAAACATTTCTAACTGTTATCTATGGTCTGTGTACTGAGTGGCATTATAAATTTTATTTCTTACTATGGGTTGTGGTAAAAAATATTTGAAAGTCCTTGTGTTAATGAAGTAGACAAAGTAAAACAGTATAATTTTGAAATCTATATATGGATATTTATGCATGCTTTTAAAAAGAGTGAGCACAGGAAAATTCAAATGGGTTATTACATAGTTGAATCTCTTTTGCACCAAGTCAGGACCTGGACAAGGTATGCATATTCTTGCAATGCTGAATCAACGTGGAAGCTGTGAATCAAGGTCATGTTCCATATAAATTAGAACCCTCCATCCATGCTATTTCCCATCTGCTAAATCTTCAGGCTTCACCAAACAAATATACTAATGGAAGGCAGAGTAGTAGGGTAATCAGTTCATCCTAATTTTTTCTGGAACTTTTTCTATTTTAGCACTGAAACTCTTGTGTCTTGACAGCCCCCTCATGGCAGACTCGGATGATGGTCACTGAGCATGCAGTAAGTTTTCTAAGTTATTTATCTTTTACTCAAACACATCTTCACTGGAAATTCCAACGTAAATCAGGTGTAGTCAAGCTGCTTTGTTCAAAATGAGGAGAGATGCTAAGGTTTTACCCAGTCACTTTGACCCCATCATTTCTAGCCCTTATTCTGGACTCCAGGAGACACTGCAATTATAACATAGTCATCCTGCCTTACTTAACTTATTGGTTAAGTTTCATTGAGTATGATCATTTTTCTGATCCTCAGTTTCTTTACCTATAATATGGAAATAATATTCTTCCTACAAGTTAATCATGGTATTTAAATTTCTCCTACTCGAGGCCAATTTGATTTCCAGACTTCTACAATAGTATGCCTCATAATGAAATTGCTTTAGTACTTTCCTGTGGAAAGGGATTATTACAAAGGGCAATCACACCAACTGAGTCACCGGCCTTGCATGGATAGATTTATACAATAGTATTTAAAGACTGAAATTTAAGTAGCAAATGTAATAGAAATAATAAATGTCAAAGAGTTGTGGTGAATGCCTGAATATTAATGTGTAGATGTTGAGCAGACACCAATAGAAAAATCAGAGCTCTTTGTAAGTATTACAGAGCTATGGAAATTAAAAGTGACTAGATAAGCAAACTTTTGGCCAAAGCATATATTACTAAAAAGTTTCATTTCACCCATAAATTTGAAGATGTGGTTTTGGTGTTGGGATGTGTATTTGGTGTTGGGATGTGTATTTGATTGTGTATCACTTGTCAGAGTTGGGCTACCCATGAGGGAAATTCTCATTACATTTCTATTTCTTCTTCAAAAATACAGATATTCTGAATTGGTATCACAAACTTTCACATTGATATATCATTGGAACTAAAAACTTACCAATATGTTTAATGGAATGATAAGAATTCCAAAGTGATTCTTAGTGATCATAAGTTTATTTTTTTATTTATCTGAAATAGTGAAAATTTCAGACTACACACTCTTATCTTTCCATAGATAAGTATGATTTTATTAGCCTTAATATTACATATGTATGTTCATTCCAAACTTAAGTTCTCTCAAAGTTCATTTTACACACATTAGGATTTCTTTTAGACTAACATAAATTAAAATAAACTCTCAGAAATCTATAATCCAGAACTGTGGTTCATCTGGACTTTTCAGGGTGGAATGTGAGAATGGTGAGGAAAATATTTGCCATGGAACTAGCAGCCATTTTAATTACCCTTCTTTCTGAAACATCTGGCTGAAGCCCAGATACTTTAGGCCCGTGTTTGAAATGGGAATTGATTCCTGGAAAGAAACCAACTCCATCCACAATAAAATCCAGTGCTTTGTGGATGAATTCAATTAGTGTCCCCAGATGAATACAAGGAGAAAAGATAAACCTATGGTTATGGCTATGGCTCCACAATCACATAGAATTTTGCCCATCACAATCAAATGGTTTAATAGGCTTCACAATTAAATAAATTGTCAGCTGCAGGAACATGTTGAGGCTTGTTTAAAACTGTTTCTAGGGATATAGCTTTGGGCCAAATTAATTTTACTTATGGTTCTTACAGTTGTGTGGCACTTCCTGCATTTCATGGATGCCTTACATACCATTCTTCAGTTTATTCTCAATGTTGTATCTGAAAATGATTTTCTACAGCTCTCCAGTATTCCACCAGGATTCTGGACAAAGAACAGTTAATCTGTGTCAATTTGCAGACAGTCACTGGGTTACTTTTCTCCCTGAGTGCTCTCTGCTAATAGTTGCTTGGACAGTGACTCCTGCAGTAATGAGATTTTCCTAGACAACCTGACTTGCTGGCAAGTCTCAAGGGCAGGGATGGAGAGATTATAATATTTTGGGTCTTCAGTGTAGGTCACCCTGATGGATTTTAAAAAGTGATCTCACAAAAGCAAAACATAATTTAAAATTATCTGCCCTTCACTTTGAATATGCCAGTGTCGTCTTCCTTAAAAAATTACATCTGAGCTTAGAAATGAGAGCAGCATGTCATTTCATTGAAAAAGAATAAAGATCTGTACAGAGTGAGTAAATTATTATGGAAGTAGGGGTGTACTAAAAGGAATATAATAGTGTTAGTGGAGAAAGCAACTGTGTAAGGCAGGGTGATGAATGAGTGGTTTATACATTGAATCATATTTGGCTTTTGACACTGACCAAACTTCATTCTTCAAAGAGTTCACATTTTTTTCATCAGTTTACCTTTTCCTTTTCTTCTTATAGGCCTCCCCCATCTCTCCTGTGCAACCTCTCCTACCGCGCGCGCACACACACACACACACACACACACACACACACACACACAGTCTCGTACATAAGGGAGCTAGGATGACTTGAGATCAAATATAAGCAAACAGAACACAAGACTCAAAAATAACTTAGCAGCTTCTTGATTTTATTATAAAAAGACTTATACATTTATACCTACTCTTTTAATTATTTCTGACAGTATTTAAGAGAACACTGTATTCTCTTAAAAGTAACAAAAAAGAAAATGCAAACTACGATTTACTCTAGGGTACCTAATTCTATCCACACATTGCTCTTTCTGTATTTATATCACTCTGTATATTACTGGCTTCTCATTCATAGGACCTTCAAAGTTTCACCTTCAGAACCACTAGCCCAAGACAAATTGGCACAGCAGGAAGTAATAGTTGGTCTGTGTTACTCAAGAGGGAAAATATACATTATTTCTTTCTAATCTGCTGAACCACATTTGACTTGATTCCTGTGTCGATTTTCATTTTGACAAGATAGATGGCAAAGGAAGCACAATTGTATAGATTTACACATTTATTCCCATTTTCAAGGCACGAGTGGAGAAATCTTTCCTGGTTGATGACTTAACCTGTCCTGTCACTCTGTTCTTAAGTCTGAATGTATTTGGAAATCTGGATGCTGTAATTTGCCATTGCAGTATCCCATTAACTCAGTGGGCTGAGCAGTACTTTGAGGTGTCAAGGGCAAAGAATTCTAATTCAACTGCCACTTGATTTGTTATATCCACCAGTGAGGCAAGGCACACTAACACCAGGGGGTTAATTTTAAAAACTACCTTCAAGCTCAGGAGGAGATGCGGTCATATAGTAGGCAGGATGGATTTGTGAGCTTCCCTTGCCACTTTCTTTACCCGTTGCAACCAAGACATGTGCTGACAAGCTTGCTGCTGTTAGAACTGAAAAGTCTGGCACTGGGGAAGATTTTGCCTTTATGGAGTCACATAACTTATGTCTTGATGTCTTATGAGATCTGATTATTTGGTTATCACGGAAAATTCCATAGCCAACAGAAAGGAATAGAGTCTTTAAAATTCTTTTTCACAAATCTGTCCTTTATGCAAGCCAAGAAAAATGAAATTGCTCTCATTTCATGTAGACTATGATCCAGTGCACTTTGAAATTTAAAAAAAAAGCAAAAGTATCAGAATATGGTTTTGCATTTGAGAGGAAACATCCCATTTTCTGTATTAAAAATCTAAATGCCTTAGGTAATGGGCATTGCATAATAGTGGATTTCGTTCTCCATAATGTCTAATTTCACCATTCAGCAATGGATTTTTACAGGAGTGTCATGTGCCGTGGTTTGAGGGTCACATAACTCACTTAGCTGTTTCATTTAATAGCCACAGACTACAACTATAAATCTTATTGGCAAACTTTCTACACACCATTGATGAAAAAAGAAAGTGTAAGGAAAGAGGATGATGATTGTGAAAATCTATTACAGCTCCAGAAATTACCTGCAAATTAATCAATTTCAATCTAACATAATCTCAATTAGTTTAGATCTAACCTATTTTATTTATACTGTCACTATGTATAAGATTCGTTAGCAAAATTCAGGGAAACATCAAACAATTTATGAGGCATATGCCTACCATACTAAAGTGGACAAAAGTGAAAGAAACAAAAATAAGTAGTGACACACATAGATATAAACAAGACTTTCCATTTAAAGAGGTAAAGATAATATCTTGAGGGTATAGAAGAGTAGAAAGTTACATAGGTGAGGCAATATAACTAGAACATCAATTATGAGAAAATATATAAGGTGTGACAATAGCAGAGACTTCCTTTATACCCAGCTTGTGCTAATGTCAACATGTTTTATAACAATGGTGCAGTGATTAAAACTAAGAAATTAACCTTGGTGCATTACCTTTGACTAAACCAGAGACTTCATTTGGATTTCATTACGTTCTACTAATGTCCTTTTTCTGTTCTAGAATTCAATACAGAATATAGCACTCTATTTAGGATATAAATAATTTTAATTTGTAACTTCCGTCCTCAGTTATAATCTTAATAGAGGTTGTGTGGCAGGACAAAATTAAATTCTAAAGTCAAAAATTCCTGTTTATTTGTTTATAAATATCACTTTTTTTCTTTTTAAGTTTATTTATTTTGAGAGAGAGAAAGTGTGTAAGTACATGCACACATGAGCAGGGTAGGGGCAGAGAGAGAATCGCAAGCAGGCTTGGTGCTGTTAGCACAGAGTCTGATGCAGGACTCGATCCCACAAACTATGAGATCACGACCCGAACCAAAATTTATAGTTGGCTACATAAGCCACTGAGCCACCCAGATGTCCCAAAAATGCCTGGTTTCAAATCTTCTTTTGCTAATTATCCTATACCTGTAACACTGGTTATCTACATCTAAGGGTATTCATTAATGAAATAAGAATAGTAATAGTTCCAACTTCTGGGTTGTTGTTTTAAGTAAAGAAATGTATATAATGTGCTTAACTGGTATCTGTACCTAACATTGAATGACAGTTAGTAAATATTATGTTTGATCATATTAATTCACTTAAAAAATAGAAATATGCTTAAGTGAAATGAACCCCGTAATTTAAAAATATCTAATATGATGCAGGAATGGTCATGTAGTTTAAATGTCAAATTAACATCACATGTACTAAAAGCTGGAGTTCAAAATAGAGACAAAGTTTTGTAGGGACCTTATTTTAAGTTGGATAGGAACAACTGAATAGGATTCTGATACACAAGAAAAAGGGTGAAATATTTTAGATGCCCATTTAAAAGAGCACAGAACAAATATGAAGCAGGAGAAGGAGATAGGCTTAACAATAACAGTAGATTCATGAATATGGTTACTTATGGAAAGCCTGAAGATGGAAACTGGGACCAGTCTTGATAGACTTCCAATGTCAGGGTAAGAGGATTAGACAATTCTGTAGGCAACAAATTGCCATTGGAAATTTGGTTTCACAAAGGCATATTTTCTTAAAGTCGAATTTATTGGTCATAAGATGGGTCCTTTTGAAAGCACATTAACTCTCGTTAGTGGCCCATTAGAGAGATATGTGAAGTACCAAAAAAAAAAAAAAAAAAAATTAGGCTGTATAACAGGATTCCTAGATATGTGGACACATACTGAATTTATACTCAAGTACATTGGAATAGATATTCTTTGGAGCTTTTTAATGTAACTTTAGCTCTTGTGCAATAATCACATGAAACGTTTCTGGATCAATTTTCATTTGGAAACCACCCACTTGTTTAATTGCAGATAAGAGAGTTGTTGAAAGTCCTCAACAATTTATTGAGAATGTAAGATATTTTGGTCTATATCCTTGTGGGTTAATATTAGAAACATTTATCAAGATTTTTATTGGCATTTTCTCAGTCATAACTTTCATATTTATTATTTTAGGTGAAACAGGTGGTATTGCACATACTCCAATATTTATTTGTGACTATTCTCCATACCTCCACAGTATAACATAGTGATATAAAAATACTAAGGAGAATTCCTTTGGACTTCATATCAAAAGGTTCATGTCCTGTCTTTAGAATTGTTATCATCCATGTGACTTGGACAAGTCTGATTCTTTGGGCTATATTTTCTTCAAAGAGAAATTATGATATATAACAACAACTTCTCAAACTTAGAAGGACCAAATTAAATACTGAATGCAGGAGTACTTTGTCAACTGCAAAACTTATACAAAAATCAGTCATTATTTTATCATATTACAACTATTTTAATATGCTAGAACTTCCATGTTTGGGATTAAGAGAGGTGAATAATTCATATCTCTGAATTTCATTGTATTAAACTCCTTTTAGCTTTATTCCCCACCAGCTTATCATTTATGTCATAAAAGAGTCAATGAAATGCCATGAATTTTACCTTGGATACTTTTTCCTCTGGATCCATTTCCAAATAAAGGTGTCAAGCAGGTAACAAGCAAAATAACAAAAGGGGTAAAATAATGGGTAAAATGTGAAATTAAATAGCTTATCTGCCCCCAAAAAGTGAACCATTTATTCTTCTTCACATTGAACTGACTATAATATCTTTCTTTTTACCCTGGGGTTCAAAGCATACCCTTATTTCATTTCTCATAAACATTCCCTAATGATGTTCCCAAATGAAAGAAAGGATTATAAATGAGATAGTGAGTCTGACTCATGAAGAGAAATGAAGAGCTCTTTGAAAAAAAATCTATTTCTAACGAAATGGATTCCATAGTCAGGCAGTTGTCCCCAGTTCCCAGAAGTTCAAGTCCAGTGATTAGCACGGAAAGCCAGAGTTGATAAATAGATTTGTAGAACCTCTTGGTTTTGGTGAAGTTTTTTCAAATGAGTAAATGATTAAAATGGCTCAATGAAAATCACACGCAAAAGGGTGAAATATAATGACTATCTGATCTGTTAAAAGGAAAAAGCTTTTAAACTAATCGATCTTTTCCACAACAATTTATGTCATAGCCTTTTAAGATGATCCCATCTTAAATGGGGAAGTGACAAAGAAATATATATCTAATGTACTTGCTCAATAGATAGATTTTCAGTACCCTAAGAAAATGCTTTTGAGAGCTTTCATTTTTAAAGGCGACTACCCATTAGATTCTTGTGGATGATTGTATGTTTAGTTTCATCCTTGTTATTGCTAAGGGTTAGAAAGGAAATTGAGACCAATATTTTTTTTCTTTAGGCTTGATGGGCAATCGTGCAGCAATCATTTAACCTCCATGTGCCTCATTGCTAGCATCTCTCAAAGGAGTACACTAATGTATGTCACACTAATGCTTGCCATCCATCTACTTCATGGACATATTACAAGGGTTAACTAATAAGGCTGATAAGCACTTTGCAAATTCAGAGTACAAAGTAGAAGTGCTAAGTAAGCTAAATAGAAAGAAAAGACCCACTTGATGGTCAACTGATTTGAATTTTCAGTGATTAATAGATTTCATGAATGCTTTGATCCATTCTTTGCAATAAAGTAAAGCGATTTTTTGTATTTTTAAACTCATTTTGAAGATATGAGGAATAAATATTGTATGCCTCATTTCTAATTTAAAAAATGTTTCGTATTACTTAAGTGTTTTAGTTTTCAAGATAAATTACAGTTTGCATCACTTTTTACATAGGAATCACAAAGGTTTTTAAAAACTTTTAACTTAAGTTATTTAATATTGTCTTGTGGTTGAATATGGCATAACAACAGAAAAATAAAATACTCTAATTGGTAAGAAAAACCAGAAAGACAAAGAATAAGTTTCCCTTGGCTTCTGAGGAAATATATCTCAACCATGAGAAAGAAAGATCAATTCTGAGGGAATGAACATTTTTTGTTTCCATCTTGGATTAATATTCAGCTCTAGTCATACCTACTTCAGCTGTCAGGAAGGAGACTAATTAGTGCCAGTGATGATAGGAGTTTTTGTGATGCCAACTTTTGTCTTTTAAGAACTGGATTAAACTCAAAATCATTTCTCACACTCTGCAAAGTGAAATGCTTTAACTATGTCTCAGCAAAGTCACAGATGAAATCATTTCCATCAGACATTGACATTATAGTTCTAACTAGAGGTGGACAGCAAGTACAAAGTAAGGTAATTATATAAGATAATGTTTACTTATCAGACTTTGTGCTGTGTATTAGTCTGCTCGAGCTACCATAACAAAATACCACAGACTGGGTGGTTTAAACCACCAAACATTTATTTTCTCACAGTTCCGGAGTCTAGAAATCCATGATCAAAGTACCAACAAATTCAGTTTCTGATGAGAGCTCTCTTCCTGAGTTCTAGACAGTTGCCTTCCTGCTGTGTCCTCACATGGCCTTTCCTCTATGATCATATAGAGACAGAGCTCTGAAGTCTCTTTCTCTTCTTATAAGGACTTTGGTTCTATCTAATTCAGCGGTTTCATTGAATCTTAAGTGTGTCTATAAAGTCCCTATTTTGAAATACAGTCACATTGGTTGTTGGAGCTTCAAAATTTGAATTTTGGGGAGATACAGTCTAATCCATAACACAATGACATGTTAGATAACTGAGACCTAAATATTCTTTACATGACTACTTTAGATACTTGCAGAACTATAACTATATACTTTATAAGTGTCTGGACTAAGCATAAAACAAAATTCTCCTCTTGTATTAATTTCAAATGCAATGTTTATTTTGTTTAAATGACAATGATATAGTTAGGAGCAGTATGTTAAAATCAGACTGTCTCTAATATTTAAACAGTTGTTTCAGGGGCAGTAAAAATGTCCCTACCTCTAAGGATCAGTCATGGAGCTAGTTGGAAAACACTGAGCACTACAACTTAAGATATGTCACTTTTCTCACTCTGATAAGCAATACATAGTACCTGGTTTGTTTGAAATTCAACCAGAGAGAAAATAATTTAAGTCTATAATCCTTAGACTAAAACAAGACCTTTTTTTAAATGTAAAAACTGCCTCCCTAGACCTTAGTATCGAGTTAAATTATGTAAGATTAAATAATACTATTCATTTTACTTCTTTCCAGACTCAGCTATCCTCATTTGAATCCAAAAGAAGCTACTTGAAGATACTTGAAGATACTAAGTATGTTAGTCTTGAACAGTAATTGCAGGATTTACTTAATAGTTTATAGCCTTGTATTCTTTCCCAATTTTGTAAATGTTTATTTATTTTGAGAGAGAGAGCATGTGTGTGAGTAGGGGAGGGGCAGAGAGAGGGAGAGAGATAATCCCAAGCTGGCTCTGCTGTCAGCCCAGGGTCCGACACAGGACTCAGTCTCACAAACCACAAGATGATAACCTAAGCCAAAATCAATAGCTGTATGCTTAACCCCCTGAGCCACCCAAGTGCCCCCTCCTTCCCAATTTTTAATTGAATTTGATTTTTAAAATTATATTAGCATCCAATAGTACCCCTTTTGTTATTATAACAAGGAGAAAGGAATAGACTTTGCATGAAGGGAAGACCAAAAGCCATGACTGCCCAGCATATGAAAAAGATTAGGCACTCACTTGGATGATGACAATAGTGGGATAACTGTCCAACACACAGTTCTCAGTATCATACACCCTAAAGGATCTACATTCACCACTCAACAATCACATTTCTCTCCCCAGTGGTGATTTTGTTGCAGAAGATAATCATCTGCCACTTTCAATTAGTGCCAAATTTTGAATGATTTCTATTTAGCTATTAATAAAATAGCTTAAAAATGACTTAAGTCGTATATATATTCTGGTTACATAGTAAATGAAACACCTAAAAGCAGGAAGTTCATACTCAGTTTTATGTCCACACATCTAACAGGCTATAATCTTTCAGTATTAAAAAATATATATGAATGTGTTAAATATCACCAGCTTTCTTTGACTTATTTGGACTCTTTTCTTTTTTTTTTATGGGAGAGCAGTTATTCAACCCCTGATTGAATGTAAACTTCACTGTGTTCCTCATAGGGGAGGAGATTCAGAGTTTATTCTATGACTCTCTAGGTCTTGTATCTATAGGATGTAGTTTTCAATTGCTTATCATTTGGACTCCAAATAAATGCTGTATTGAGACTTTTTCACAAGGCTTCACAATGGTTATTATGAGGGAGGAGAACAAATACAGCTTTTGGTACAGTAGGGGGGAAAGTTGGAACACAGAGCAGCTGTAAAAGAGGGGTCCACAAGGATCCTAAATATTCGTCTTTCCTAATCTGTCAGTGTGGTAGGTTGGGTTGTAACCCTCCAAAAGATATGTTTATGACCCAGAATCTGTGAATTTGACTGTTTTTAGAAAAGGGATTTTTGAAGATGTAATCATTCTGGATTACAGTGATCCTTATATCTAATGACAAAGTAACTTTATAAGAAGAGAAGGAGATACAGAGGAAAAGGTCATGCAAAGATTGTAGTGATGGAGACACGAGCTAAGGACACATGTAACCACCAGTAGCTGAAAGAGGCAGGGGAAAATTCTCCCTTAGAAAGTTCAGAGGGATTGTAACTCTGCTAACACTTTGACTGTGGAATTTTGGCCTCCAAAATTATGATACAATAAATTTATACAGCCAGTAAGCCAGATAAGTGATTTGGTAAAAAAAAAAAAAAAAAAAAAAAGATAATGACTAGGAACCATGGGTGAAAGAGTTAAGGGAAAAACTCCATTATTTCTGCACCCAGAAGTCAGGTTGGATCAGAATTCTCATTGGTCAGTTAACTGCACAGGTGTGAAGGCTATGGGAACTCTCACTTTTATCAAGTGGCCACCATGAAAAATCCCAAGGAAACATGTATTCATTCCATAATTGAACTTTGTTCTTGCTCTTATCGCCAGTGTAGGAATGTTTCAGGGGAAGGATGAGCCCAAAATGTCCTGTCTGTAATGACCACATAATAAACCAGCTTCACTAAGCCACTTCAATACTTATTAGAGAAAAACCTAGAACAGTGTAAGAGATTTAAAAAAAAAAAAAGAATATGCATAAGAGGGCAATACAGTAATACCTTGGTTTGTGAACGTAATTCGTTCTGGAAACATGCTTGTAATCCATAGCACTTGTATATCAAAATGAATTTCTCCATAAAATAATGGAAACTCAGATGATTTGTTCTACAACTCAAAAACATTCATATAAAAATGATTATAATACTGTAATATAATACAAAATAATAAAGAGAGTATAAAATATAAATAAAAATTAATTAACCTGCATTTACCTTTGAAAACCTTCATGGCTTATGTGCGGGAGACAAGAAAGATGAGAGTTATTGTGTAGGATGACTTTCACTATCACTACTGGAATCACTTTTTCTTTTCCTGAAATTTTAACAAGTACCTATCCAATAACACTTGGTTTGCCTCCTTTTCAGGATTTCATGCAAATGTGACATTGCATTGACCATCATCTGCAATCCCATAGTAAGAGAGAGAGAGAGAATCATTGGCTCAGTTTTAATCATGTGATGTTGGGCACCACATACTACTCGTATTGCAAGACCTTGCTCATTTATCAAGTTCCAACATTAGAAATGTTTGCTCATCTTGCAGAACACTCACAGAACAAGTTACTCACAATCTAAAGTTTTACTGTATGTGATATGAATAGCTAATAAAAAACTCAACTTAGCAGGGGAAATATTGTAAAAACTTGAAACGTATTGCTCCTTTGAGATATCATGACAGGACAGATGGACTTGGACTTGACTGTATGGGCTCAGGAATGCCAAACAGAAGAATATCTTTAGATGAATAGGAAAATAATTTTGATGTCAGTGGCAGGGGCATATTCTGCTTATCCAGACTATCAGCTCACCTTTCTTGAATTCTGTGGTTCTGCTTTAAGACAACAGTAGTGAGGGTAATGATCTTAAGGGTAATTTGTTACAGAGGTCTGGTAATTAGAGGACCTTTAGACAAAATGCATGCCAACTTTACATTTACGAATCAAAAGAATATATATATTTTTTTGTGCCAGGCCCTACTTGAGGTTCTGGAGACACCGTAAAGAATGACACATACACAGTAGTTTCCTTCATAAAGCAATCACTACAACTCTAGTTCTAAAAAGCAAAGTTTTGCCTAAAACACACAAAGCAAATCAATTTATGGCCTAGGAGTCTTACACTTTGTGTGGTCCTATATAGTTGCTGATCTGGATCTCACTATTTATGTTTCTTGTATACCTTCAAAATGCATTAAAAAGCCACTGGACTTGTTTTTTACAGCAGTTATCTTAAGGACCATTAAAGGTCCATTTTGCAGCTCAACTGTACTCCCAGCACTGTCTTGAGAATGTAAGGAAAAGAGGCTCTTTTGTTCCCTAAATTAATTTGACCCAGCTATTAATATCTTTCGTTTGTCTATAACATTTTAATCTTTTTTAAGGAGCTTTCATGCTTGTCTCATTTCATTCTCACAAAGGGTGAAGTTCCAAGGCCAAATTGTTCTTTACTGTGCCAGCTGGCTCCTTGAATTTCTGGCTTTGACTTCCCAGTGTGCCACTAAATATTGAAAAGGGAAGTTAAACAGGAACTTCCTGACATCGTATTTCTGTCCCAGGCAATGGCAACTCACATTCTCCTACAATTTATTCTTCTCACATGTGAGGAGAGAAACAACTTTTTCTCATAAAGAGAGCCCTGACTTAGACTTAAGATGTCAGAGGATCAGTCTGATTAGGGAACACAAATCAATGAATAAAATGGCTTTGAAAATGATTCTGCAGTGAGGGGCACAGCTTGCAAATTTCTTTTTACCATTTCCTTTTTAAGGAAAGTGGTGTCCTAGACCTTCATTTGCCATTAGGGTGAATAAAGGCAGGCACCATGTATCACGTTTTCGGGAAGCAGGTTGCTGTAACATGTGGCAACATACTTGGATGTCCTGGATGTCAGGAGATCAACCAGGAGGTCAGAAACAGAAAATTTTTTCACAGAATAGTTTGAGTGAATGTCTTAAGGTTATAAAGGTAAAATGCTATCAATATATATTTTTGTATACTTCAGTCTTCAGGAGTGAAACTAAAATGGAAATGAAAGTAGAGATAGCAGTTAAGGTATAACTTAGTCTTTGCACTGTCATATTTTAAGGATCTTCTGAAATTTTAAAGCTGACAAACATATTTTATAATACTTCAGATGAAATAAAAGATTTTCAGTTTTCTTTTTTCTTAAGATTAGTGATATACATGAAGACATAAAACTTAGATTTCCCAGGAAGTTGTTTTTTGAAGGCAATTGAAGTATTATTAATTTATGTTGGTGGCAGAAAATTACAAGACTCAGAGTAGATGATACATATTCAAGATCAACATACATAATAGATAAAAAGATTTTCATATTTTCATAACATAGTGGCATAAGAATAACCTTAAAAACAGGATATACAAGACATTATTTTTTCAGAGTCTCTCAATACAAATGCTATGAAACTAATATAATACCAAATGTGTATGCTATATCTACATTGGATGCTTACTATGTAAATTCTCCAAGATGTAGAATTAAGAAATGGGTCAGTGTGTTGGGAGCCTGGGTAAATCAGTCAGTTAAGCATCTGTCTTTGGCTCAGGCCATGATCTTTCAGTTTGTGAGTTTAAGCCTGACCTTGGGCTCTGTGCTGATGGCTCAGGGCCTGGAGCCTGCTAAGGATTCTGTGTCTCCCTCTCTCTCTGCCCTATCCCATTTGTGTGTGCTCTCTCTCTCTTTCTTTCTCCCTCTCTCTCTCCTTCCCACCCCCTCTCCGGAATAAATAAACATTTAAAAAATTATTAAAAAAAGAAAGAAATGGGGTAATGTAAGGAAACATCTATCTTCTTGGTGAGAAGTGTAAATAATGATACTGGAATGGAATTTACAATAAATATCAAAAGTTAAAAATATGTCCATTGTCTGACTCCTAGGAGTCATGCTTTTAAGAAACTAATAATAAAATAATCTAAAATATAAGTAGGGGCTGAAAGCCTTCTAAATATCTAACAGGGAATTATTCAGCACTTTATAGTACATTTATACTGTGTGTGTGTGTATAAATATCTGTGTGTGTGTGTATATATATAGTATATGACATAATTATATGATATAATTATATATAATTGAATATTATATAGTATAAAAATATATTTTGAAACTTCTAAGTATATGACCAAATGCTTATAAGATAATATTTACAAAACTATTATAAATAAAATTGCATGAACAGTATGACTTCAAGTACAATACTTTAATAATTTATATTTGTGACAATGGAATTATGAATGACTTTTGAAAACCTTTATGTTTGACTATATTATTAAAGCTTTCCAATAACTTAATTTGTAAAATACTGTAAAATTGTCTGGAGAAATGGGTTTTCATGTAATGAAATCCTTGGAGAGTTACACTTAGGAGCAGAGAAGCAGTAAGAATGAAGATGACTCATTCCAGCATACATTAAGTAGACTTCTGAAATATTGCTTTAAATCCTACAGGATGTTTTGGAAATTTTACTCACCCAAGGGATTCTCTCCCAAAAGAGAGCAATGGTTCTTAGTGACCTTTTCTTTTATATCATGTCTTTTTCAGAAATCACAAATGTATCAAAATTTGTGACTGTGCCTTGGGCCTGACTTACCACACAGTGATTATCTCTGAAGAGTATTCTTGGTGGGAATATTCAGGGATTAAGTGCTCTCTACAATGCAAGAAAGAACCAAGTTGACTGTTCTATTTACAATAATTTTTCAAAAACTATCTTTTAGGCTTTTGAACATGAATCTCTCACCATATAGAAAAAAATTTCTGATCTGATATTTCAAATGAATCACTTCACATTATGAAATGATACACAAACAAGATCCATTATATTAAGCGAATTAATATTTGTCTTAATCGGCTAAAATAGGAATGTTGAGGAAAGGAAAAGAAGGATGTATGTGAGTGGGAAAAAATGAGAAGCTAGTATTTACAGAGGATCCATACTGAGACCCTTAGCTGTGATGGTAGGAGGTACCACCAATTGATCTAGATATTTTTATATTTTTTCTTTATTTTTATATTTTTTCTTTATAAAGTGCTGCCACATTTAAATCACCATGGTAGAGAACAGATTGTATTAGCACTCTTGCTAGTAATAGATTCCACATTCAAACAAGGAAATTGAGGAGTTTACAAGGAAATCAATGAGTTGGTAAAAAAAAAAAAACAACATTAGAAACAGTGGGGATCTATTATGGCTTCTAAACTTGAATCCAAGGAGGAGTAATTACTTGGGAATCAGAGAACACAGATATAGGAAAAGACCCACCTGATAGGCGATCGAAGCTATACCCTGGGTAGGAGTGATACTGCCAACTGCTGTGATCTGTCCAAGAAGCAGCCAGCAGGATGATCTGATCTCGCATTCCTCCTTGCTTCTCATTGACTAAAAATTTCAAAAGCAAATCTGTTGGTTCAACCACAAAGGTTAGTCTCAAAGTCACAGACCAAGATGGAAAAGGGGTGCAGAACAGATCTGAAAAATGAAAATTATTCACTTCACATATATTTAGTGATGACATCATTTTAATTTAATCGTCACTCTCCTTAGCATAGGTTGCAACTATAAATATGAATAAAAATAAACTGTTTTAACTGTGAAGAAGGAATAATGGAAGTCTTATGAAAGAGGGTAAAAAGTGGCTGATATTTCATCTTTTTGAAAAGAGAAGTTAGATCTCTAAAGAAAGGTTAGATGTCTATGGTTAGAAGCAAAAGAGACAGAAACTTATGGGAACTTTTTCATACAGACTTAGTGAATTCTAGACAAAAGCAGAGTAACTTTAAGGCCCATGTAACAAAATGTGGCTAAAAATTGGAGACCATGCCCTTAACATCTCTTCTTGAAGTGCAGATAGTAGTACATCAGAGACTTTCCTGGTCAACATGGATTGTGGGCTTTTCATGACAACAGCAGTGAGGCTTCATGAGGAGCTTAGACAAGAGGAAGACAGAACATGGTATAAGGAAAAGAGCAAATAATACTTGGTGACTAACAAGAGATACCAGCATACAGGGGCAGCAGCCAAACTGACTCCAAATCAACTGCATTAAAACTATGATGAGATTGGTGGTTGAGAAGAGACGGAAGAAAAGGGGGATGTGCCCTCAGCCTCATGAGGTTATTGCCTTTATCTTCGGTTTTCTGCTGTGTCTAAACCACTGGACAAAGGGCTGGTCCAGGTTGGGGTACCCACTTCTGCCAGAGAGGAGTTATGGAGAAGACATATTTGCAGTAGAAGAAAGGGGTTTTCAACTTTGAACAGTCTGATAAATTTTTTTTTAAATGTTTGTCACCTCTAAATTTCCCTTTCAGCATAGCTTTGGTTGTTTTTCCCATCTGTCTCTGACTAGATGCTAAACCTTTGAAGTCTCACATTTGGCAGTCTTTTGGGACTCCCAGTGACAGCATGGGAATATTTTGATGGGCTCTGATTTCCTAACACCAGGTTGATATTACTGCATGTTCCTGTCATTCATTCATTTATAGTCAAATTGACTTCATAGTATGGTCCAGAATTGGTGAATCTTGGCATGGGTGAATCTGGAGACAGCATACTAAGTGAAATAAGACAGAAAGAGAAAGATAAATTCTGGATGGTGTCACATAGAGGTGGACTCCAAAAATGAAAAATAAATAAATAAAAATAAAATAATTTTTAAAAATTTATACAAACACAATAGAAAGGTGGTTATAAATGGGCCTGGAGGAAGGAGACAGTGGAGTAATGTGGGTTAAAAGGCACAAACTTTCAGGTATTTATTTCAGAATAATATATTTTGAGAATTGAATGTATGGCATGGTGACTAGAGTTAATAATACAGTGTTGTAAACTTCAAAGTTCTTGAAAATAGATCTTATGCACTCACCACACACAAAAAAAAATATTAGCTATGTGAAGTGCTTTTAGTAATCATTCTACAATGTATATGTGTAATAACTCACCATATTATATGCTTTACCTTTATACCATTCTAATTGTCAATTATTCCTCAGTAAAGCTAAACAAAATGATTGCTTAGTCTTGGAATATGTGGATATTACTTCTGTTATCATCCATCCTAAGGTTAAAGTTAGGGTAACATGAAGGTTCTATAAAAGAGCCTAGCAGGCAAAGCTATCCCTAACCACCCAATTCTATAAATGACCTTGTAAACTAATATGCTATTGCCTTATTTGGGATGTGGTAATTCACAATACAACTACTACACTTAATATTTTGTGGGAGAGGGAAAAGAGAAGGGGGATGGGCTTCTGCATTTTTCATATTTTTGTGCACTAGAGAAATATGATAGAAATGGAAAGTGGAGTGCCACTACTTGAAAAGAAATCAACTATTTTAAATTTATCATAACTTTGCTACTTAACCTCATTTAAACTTGTTGGCCCTATTTTTCATTGTATTGAGAAGCAGGGAGGAAAAGAAGAAAAAATGAATGATAAGGCAATGGTTGGTGACTTTCTGAAATTTACTTAATTCATTGGTGAATATATTTCTTTTATCTCAGACAAGCATATCAGAATCTATGTTTGGGTGTTTAAACTGTAGGAGGTAGATCTATTCAACACATTACTAGGAGTCATCCACTGAAAAGCCCCGATGATGGGTGTGTTACTGTCTCTGCAGTATAATTAATGCTTGGCAGTACCGTATAAATCCATCAGCTCTGTGTTATCTTGGTCCTTGCTTTTGAAAAGGAAACATTTGAGTTCTTAGTATCATATGGTTGTTAAATATAATTTTGAAGAAAATATATTAATCCCTACAGTTTCACTATAATAAGACTGTTTATTCTTTTATTCCTTCTCCATAGGTTCAACCGAGTTCAGCAAGTTCTTGTGTTCACTCTAACATAATATATGCTGCAAAACTGCTTTATTGAAAATTAGATATGACAGAATAATAGGAATAGAAATGACTCAACTGGCCTTTGTGACATGGTTGGTTACTGGAAAAGGTAATTTATTTTAAATGGTATTTTTAAAGCATTGATTTATGATGGAATATTTACATAAAATTAATAGTTTTAAAAAGCGATTTTTAAAACAATTGAAAAACAATGACAAAGATGAAGGATCTTTATTAATGGTGTGTTGATTAGTGAATATGGATTACAAAGCACAAAAAGTTCAAGTTTTTTTTTACTACTCTTTTTTTAATGTTTATTAATTTTCGAGAGAGAGAGCACACACACGTGAGTTAGGAAGGGGCAAAGAGAGAGGGGAACAGAGGATCTGAAGCTGGCTCTACACTGATAGCAGAGAGCCCAATGTGGGGCTTGAATTCACAAAGTATGAAATCATGACTTGAGCCAAAGTCAGACGCTTAACTGAGCCACCCAGTTACTCCAAACATTTCAAATTTTGAATTTGAATATTTATTGAATATTTATTTGAATATTTATTGAAAATTTATTGAATTTATTGAATATCAAATATATATTGATAGCCAAATAATTTTATCTTTTACCTGAATGAGGAAAAATTAAATTATCTTATATGAGAAAAGTGAAGTCTAAATGTTATGAGTTTACATAACATAATTTAGTGTTATGTATAGGAACAATTTGGGAGCACAGTTTAATTTGCTATTTCTCGGAAGTATGTTTTCATTTGTAACATATTTTATAATTGGATGTTAGAGGGGCGCCTGGGTGGCTTAGTCAGTTAAGCGTCCGACTTTCGCTTGGGTCATGATCTCGCGGTTCGTGGGTTCGAGCCCCGCGTCGGGCTCTGTGCTGACTGCCAGCTCAGAGCCTGGAGCCTGTTTCAGTCTGTGACTCCCTCTCTCTCTGACCCTCCCCTGCTCACGCTGTCTCTCTCTCTCTCTCCTAGAAATAAATAAAAATATTAAAAAAAAAAATAATTGGATGTCAGAAAATCTTGACTTCCTAGATTTAAGGAATCCAAATAACAAAAATAATTAGCTAATATATTATTATAAAAATAAGTTTATATTCATGATGATGGAAATTACCCTGAAGATGCACAGAATATATTATTACATATGGATTAGCTAATTGTGTCTCAAATCAAAGAATTATGTTAATACCATTGAGGCAGTTTTTGTACACAGTATATATATATAGATACTACCAAAATAGTACTGATCATTTTTTGTCGTTATGGATCTTATTTTTATCTTCCAAGTCTTCAAACATTGTAAAACACCATTTGCAGACCACCAGAGTTTTGTTTGGTGTATCTGTGTACCCTTTCTGGCTTATACCTGGGATATATAGCAGCAATACAAAATCACCTTAAAGAACTGATAATGTCTCCATAACATTTAGAGAAAGAGATGAAAAATATCCTGAAATTTTAGTATATGTTGGGATGCTCAAATGTTAAGACCCCTTAATAACCCTTGCCATAGCATTTTTCATAGTTTAGGTGGACATGACCTAAAATAAAGTAAAATAAATTACCATAAATTTTTAAACATAAAACTGGTCTTATGGAAAATAACATAATTGTTTAAATTCCTCATTAGAGGTCTGATTTATTTTTACTGTTTAATACATAGGACAAATGCAAAGCCACAATAAAACTAACTGAATGTTATGGAGAAGAAAATGATCTATCAACTATTCCACTGATTTTTGTTTAAAGTTTCCTTACAAATGAAAAAACAAACAAAAAGCGGAACCAGGCCTATAAACACAGAGAAAAAATGTAGTTACCAGAGAGGAGAGGGTTAGGAAATGGACAAAATGGGTGAAATGGAGCAAGACATAAAGATTTCTAATTATGAAATGAGTAAATCATAAAAGATACAATGTAGGGAATATAGCCAGTGGTGTTGTAATAGGGTTGTATGGTGACAGATGGTTGCAACACTTGTGGAGAACATAACATAATGTATAAACTTGTTGAATCCCTGTTTTACACCTGAAACTAACATAAAATTGTATGTCAATTATACTTAAAATTTCCTTCAAAGACTCCTTTCCCTAGGTTATGTGTATGTTTTCAAACCAATATTGGAATAGAGAAATATATTTATACTTGAGAGATAAAAAACTACTTCTTAACCAGAATCCACCTTATATGGTACCAATTGTTATAACAGCTTAGTTTAAATGTTTTGGACAGAACATTTATGCTGTTTGGTAGGTGGCTAGAGTACATGGAAAATTCCTCCAGCGACACTTGGTAGAACCCTCATGTCATTAAAAAAAAAAAAAAAAGATAAAACTCTTAACTCTAGGTAAGCAGTTGGTTGCAATTTGCCCACTAGGAAATCTGTTCTGTTCAGACTGTGTATTTATTTGAGCAGTATAACAGATGTAGAGTATATTTTGCCTTGCACTATTTTTCCTTATGTTTAATTGTAAATTACAGCCAGAAAGACGACGTAAAATACAATCAAGTAGGGGAGAAAAACACATTCAGAAAAGCAATTTTGATCATAAGCATGTGGTATCTATAGAAACTGTTATGTTGGAAAGGGGTTTGCCATTTCAGTGATCAAATTAAAGAAGGTATCATTAGATCTTTATTTAACATCACAATTTTGTTACATATTACTCTTTAAGCAGCTGAGCTGTTACACTGCTAATTTAGCTTTTCAATATTGGAATCAGAATTTTTTTTTTTATTTCATAGGGAACAAAAGGAACACTGGATATTTGAGATTAACAATTTTCTATTTATAAATAAATCTACAGTGTTGTGGTCAGATATTTTGATGATGAGATCCCTTAATAAGAACTGTGTGTTCTGCCTCTTCCAGGAAGGGTAAACACAATCTATGAATCTATCAGACCTGGCTATAATCTGGGAGAATATCTAGGTGTTAAATTAGCTAGAGGATGGGGTGCCTGGGTGGCTTAGTAGGTTAAGTGTCTGACTTTCGCTTGGGTCATGATCTCTCGGTTCGTGGGTTCGAGCCCCGCATCGGGCTCTGTGCTGACTGCCAGATCAAAGCCTGGAGCCTGTTTCACAGTCTGTGACTCTCTCTCTCTCTGACCCTCCCCTGTTCACGCTGTCTCTCTCTCTCCTATAAATAAACAAAACATTAAAAAAAAAATTAGCTAGAGGAAATATTCTCCAATTCCTGAAAGCTGAGCACCATATAAAGTATTACAGCATTTTTAAGAAATATTTAATGTTTATTTATTTTTGAGAGACAGAGTGCAAGTGAGAGAGGGACAGGGAGTGAGGGGGAAGACACAGAATCTGAAGCAGGTTCCAGGCTCCGAGCTGTCAGCCCAGAGCATGGGGCTTGAACCCATGAACTGACAGATCATGACCTGAGCTGAAATCGGATGCTTAACTTACTGAGCCACCCAGGCGCCCCATTACAGTATTTTAAAAATAAATATAAAAAGCTGGGGGGGGGGGAGATAAAAAGAGAAAAAAGGTGAAAATAGGCTACATGGTTCAACTGCTTTTTGTTATTCAACATTTTCCACATACCATGAGAACATGTTAATCTATGGAATAACTATTCCTTTCTTCAATTTTTATGCAGAATGTTCTAGGCTCTGTTATGAATTATCTGTACCAAGTTCAGGCACTTAAGGGTGCCTTTTCATCCCAACCCAGCTAGGACAGGGTAAAAAGATTATGCTTATTGAATGATTTCATTGTTTTCCTTACTCTTCCTCAGACTAAACACAAAGAATGATTTTTCTATAATGCTAAATGTATCCCTACCTTCAAACTAGGCTCCATTGTATCAATCACCTTTATCATTTTCTAGAAAATCTCTCCAAGAGAGCTACCATTGAAATCTAATGGTGCTAACCATTTAATAGGTTATCTATGGTTATCATTGGTGAGGGGGAAAAAATAATGTCTTTTCAGGAAAACTGAGAACCATATTTTCCCATCTGTGTCTTCAGTTGGGCAGAGCCACTATAATCTCGTATAGAGATATCCATCTTTATATTTCTTTTTCCTCCAATTGGTACCTCTCTGAAACGCCATATTCAGCAAAAGTCATCTACTAAAGCATTTACATGAGGACACTACATGATCTAACTCCAGCAATTCAGGCCTCATGTCAATGAGAAACAGAAAGAATGGACAAAATAGTATGTTTCAAATTTAAAAGACAATATATCCCATGTTGATTTTAATCCTCCCATTATCTCTCTGTTTGGGATATGAGTATTTGGGTTTTCCTCCCTCCTTCTCACTGTAACATTCAGTTGTTCCCTCTTGGCTTCCTGCATTACACCTTAGTATGATGTCAAATCCAATGCTTTCATTGTATAAGATTAAGCATGGTTCCTCACTCCTCACCAAATTCTATCAACTTTTTATTTAACCCCAAGTGGTCTTCAGGAGACTGTATGTGAGATAAGCACCACAAACAAAGGGCATTAATTGTCTGGAGGTTTGGTTTGTTGTTCTGACTGTATAATATATTCCTACTGCACAAAGAGAAAACCTATTCTCCACTCGTACATTTCAAATGAAATTTCTGGATACTCTGACAGACACTGAAATGCTTCTAGTCATTATGTACTGAATCTGTAACAGTAACAAAAATAAGTGATAAAGACTGAGAATTTAATGTATGGAGAAGTATAATTGTTCATTCAACCTTTCATGGTGTCATGCATTGTATTAAGCTATGAAATGAAAATTTAATTAGGTCATCCTCAGAAAATTTTGTTCTCTAGGTGAAAGACACATACACTGATATATTTGTTAGATTCCTGCTGGAAATCAATGCCATAGTCAAAGGGGTAAATGACGAGAGTTTAATGAAAGGATTGTTTAAAAGGGAATGAGCAGGAGTGAGAAGAGTAAGTGCAACCAATAGCAGGAAGCATTTAACACCCATGTGCAGGAAGACTAAGAAGGTGGGTCTGGAGGGGCAAAATAAAAATACTCAGGAAACAGAAAAGTATATAGTAAGTAAAGTAAAAGAATGTCTAGGTCATCTTAGAATCACAGACGATTAGTGGATGGGGACTGAGGAGTGGATTGAAATGGATAGGAACAATCTCATTCCTTCTTGTGTGATAGGCTCTTCGACTTTCCATAATGCTTTGTAGTGACTCGACCTCTAGTTCAGGAGTGAGGTGGTAGTACTGTTCATTATCATGAATTGTTTTATGTAAAAATGATAGAATAGTGAGGTATTTATATATATATTTTTAGAATATATAGGATAGTTATTTACTTTTTTCTTTGTGTCATAAACATACCCAGAAGCATAGATGGAGCAGCTTCTCAAACAAATTATATCTTATAGAGCCTTTATTGTTGCTTCTCTGTGTAAGCCCCTTCTTTTGCCACCCAGAGAAGAAATACTGCTTTGGATGATGCTAAGTGAGGCCATGGGGAGTGATTTTAGTTAAATAATTTGTAGTTTGCCTCTTGGTTCTTTGATTCTAAAGACATTACTTAAATAGCCTGTTATGGACTGAATGTTTGTGTCCTCCTCAAATTCATGTTGAAGCCCTAACTCCCAATGTGACTGTATTTAGAGATAAGTCTTTATGGAAGTGGGGGGGAGGGGGTTAAGTGAGATAGGGCCCTCATTCAATACCATTAGTGTCCTTTTGAAAAGAGAAACCTGTGTGCTTTCCTTCTCTGTCTCTCCCTTCCTTTCCCCTCTCTTTCTGTTTCCCCCATATGAGCACCCAGTAAGAAAAGAGGAAGAGAGCTCTCACAAGGAAACAATTGGCCACTACCTTGTTCTTGGACTTCCTAGTCTCCAGAATTGTAAGAAAATAAATTTCTGTTATAAAATATAAGCCACCCAGTCTGTGATATTTTAATATGGCAGCCTGAGCTGTCTAATGCAGACCCAGAAAAGTTGATAAAGAGAAAAAAAAAAAAATCCAAAGCCCTTAACTAGAATTTGGACTGAAACCAAACATACTCAGATCAGGGGAACTTTCCTAGAGTAGGTGATGCCCTAACTGAGATTGCAAGATTAAAAAAATTTAAAAAAGACTCAAGACTCTAGTAAAGCAAAAAGAAAAAGGAAGTCATTTCATGAATCAAGAGTTACATGAAGAAGATAAAGAAGTAAAAAATAGCATAATGGTGAGGAAATGCAAGGAGTTAGTAAAGGAAAAGATTTCAAAAAAGAGATATGAGAGATGAGATTGTTAGGGTATGCATAAGATTACTAAAAATTACTTGGAAATTTGCAACATACATATCTAATGAAAATCCTTCTTTGAAATTTTAAGTCTGTGGATGTTTGCTCCCTGTGTGTGCTCTTGTCATGATTGCTTATTTGGAACTAAGAAGACTTATTATGAGATACTATTATATTGTTTGTATTATTAAAGAGGTACTCCAAGGTGAACTTTGCCCCATTTTTTATTCATTTTATGAGACAGACAAGATGTCACATACAAAAGATAAGACTCAGACTTTCTCTGTGTAGTTACTTCAGCAGGCATCAAAAACTACAGATTAAAACATAAGACATACAGGAAGGAGTGCAAGGAGGGAGCACACAGAAGTATAAAATAAAGTTCAAGTTAATTTTAGTCTTAATCTAGAAAGTTGGCCAAAACCCTGATATTGAATCTTATTTCTTAATAATAGTATGTGACAGTAATTTCCAATGATTTAATTACTTTGATAGACCAAAAATGTTGTGTTAAATAGTGAATAATCAAAAGTACATCATACAGAGATATTTATCTAGATGAGCAACTCTTCCTTAAAGCTATTGGTGTACTTTCTTTCCTGGGTAAAAATAAATATTAGTAATATTTTATTTGCCCTAAGAAGCCCATATTTTCACATTTTGAGATCTCTAAAATAAGGAGGATTCCTAAAATCAATGATGGCCTGCCAGCCAACAATTATAATGTAATTGACATTACTTAGCAAACCTGAACTTAATCATAGTTTTTCATATTGTTTTCACATCATTTGTGTTATGTGATTTATTTGTACTGCGTGTGTAATGCTTAATTGCTGCTTAAATACCTTTTAAAAGATGACACTGTGATTCAGCTTGGAAATAAAAATGTGTGTGAGTAGAAAGGCATGGCAACACAACAGATTAATACTTGATTAAAAAATAAATCCAAGTCAAGGCAGAACAGGAATCCCTTTGAAATTGCTGTGTAAAAACAAGCTTCAAGTGATTTTTAAAAACAGTATTCTGGAATTAAGGTGGAGTACTAGTAGGGGGACCCTCAGCTTGTCTCGTCCCTGAAACACAGGTAGATCAGCATCAAACCTATGAAACACCTAAGAGGTTGATCTAAGGATTAACATAACAATCTGCATAATTTGAGCCAGAGAACTTGGCAGTATTTTTTTTTTCTTCCTCCAAAATGACAAGAAATTAACCCCCAAAATAAGAATAGGAAAAAATGATGACCAGGAATTTAATCAAAACAGATATAAATAAGATGTCTGAACTAGAATTTAAAACCACACTTACAAGAATACTAGGTTGGTTTGAAAAAAGCATGGAAGACACCTGAGAAGCCCTTTCTGTAGAAATAAAAGAACTAAAATCTAGGCAAGCCAAAATTAAAAATTCTATAACTAAGATGCAATCTCAAATGGATGTCATGATGGTGAAGATGGATGAAGGAGAGCAGCAAATCAATGATATAAAAGATAAAATTATGTTGAATAATGAAGCAGAACAAAAAAAGGAAAATGAAGACAAAAGATCATGATACAAGACTTAGAGAACTCAGCGATATTTTAAAGAGGAATAGTTTTCATATCATAGGACTCTCAAAAGATTAAGAGAGAAAGAGGCAGAAGGTTTATGTGAGCAAATTATAGCTGAAAACTTTTCTAATCTGCACAGTGACACAGATATCAAAATCCAAGAAGCACAGAGAACTCCCCTTAGATTCAGTAAAAACTGACCATCACCAATGCATATCATAGTCAAATTAATAAAATACACAGACAATGAAAAAAATCCTGAAAGCAGCAAGGAGAGAGAGAGAGAGAGAAGCAATTTCTGTCCACAGAAACTTGACAGGCCAGAAAGGAGTGGGAAAATTTAGTCAAAGCGCTGAATGGTAAAAATATGCAGCCAAGAATTCTTTATCTAGCAAGATTGTCATTCATAATAGAAGGGGAGATAAGGAGTTTCTCAGAAAAACAAAAACCAAAGGAATTTATGACCCCTAAACCAGTATTGCAAGAAATTTTAAGGGGGAGTCATTGAGTGGAGAAAAAAACAAAATAACAAAAAAGATCAAAAGCAACAAAGACTAGAAAATACCAGAGAACATCATCAGAAACACCAACTGTACAGGCAATACAATGACATTAAAGTCATATCTTTCAGTAATCACTGTAAATGTAAATGAACTAAATGCTCCAATCAAAAGATATAGGGTATAACAATGGATTAAAAAAAAAAATCAGATCTATCTGTATGTTGCCTAGAAGAGACTAAACCCACCTCCATATTGAAAGTGAGGGGATGGAGAACCATTTATCATGCTAATGCATGTCAAAAGAAAGCCGGAGTAGCCATACTTATATCAGACAAACTAGATTTTAAAACAAAGGCTGTAACAAGAGATTAAGGGCATTATATCATAAATAAGGAGTCTATTCACCAAGAAGATCTAACAATTGTAAATATTTATGATTCAACCTGAGAGCACCCAAATATATAAATCAATGAATTACAAACATAAAGAATCTCATTGATAGTAATACAATAGTAGAAGACTTTAATAATCCACTTATAACAATGGATAGATCATCTAAGTAAAAAATCAACAGGGAAATAATGCTTTGAATGACACACTGGACCAAATGGACCTAACAGATATATTGAGAGCATGTTATCCTAAAGCAGCAGACTACACATTCCTCTCAAATCCACATGGAGCATTCTCTAAAATAGATCACATACTGGGTCACATATCAGTCATCAACAGTTACCAGTTACAAAAAAATCGGAATCATAGCATGCATAATTTCAGGCCAGAACACAATGAAACTTGAAATCAAGTGTAAGAAAAAAATTGGAAAGACCAAAATTACTTGGAGGTTAAAGAACATCCTCCTAAAGAATGAGTGCATTAATCAAAAAATTAAAGAGGAAAAAGTACATGGAAGCCAATGAAAATGAAAACATAACAAACTGAAATCTTTGGGATGCAGCAAAGGTGCTTATAAGAGGGAAGTATGTAGCAATTCAGGCCTTCTAAAGAGGAATTAATGTCTCAAATACACAACCTAACTTTACATCTAAAGGAGCTAGAAAAAGAACAGAAAATGAATCCTAAAATCAGCAGAAGAAGGAAAATTATAAAGATGTAGATCAGAAATCAATGATATCAAAAATAAAATAATAAAATAAAACCCAGTAGAACAGATCAGTGAAACTAGGAGCTGGTTCTTTCAAAGAATTTACAAAAATGATAGCTCCCTAGCCAGATTTATCAAAAAGAAAGAGATGAGGCGCCTGGGTGGCTTAGTCGGTTGGGCATCCGACTTTCCTTAGGTCATGATCTCGCGGTTCATGGATTCAAGCCCCGCGTCGGGCTCTGTGCTGACTGCCAGCTCAGAGCCTGGAGCCTGTTTCGGTCTGTGACTCCCTCTCTCTCTGACCCTCCCCTGTTCACGCTGTCTCTCTCTCTCTCTCCTAGAAATAAATAAAACATTAAAAAAATAAAAAAAGAAAAAAGAAAAGTAAAGGATCCAAATTAAAAAAAAAAAAAAGAATTAAAGAATGAAAGAGGAGAGATCACAGCCAACACCAATTATCTATAAGCAATAATGAAAGAATATTATAAGCAGTTATATGCCAACACCTTGGACAATCTTGAAGAAATACTTAAATTTCTGGAAACATATTAACTACCAAAACTGAAACAGGAAGAAAGATAAAATTTGAACAGACCCATAACCAGTAAAGAAATTGAATTAGTAATCAAAAATCTCCCAACAATCAAAGAGTCCAGAGCTGGATTTCACGTAGGATAATTCTACCTAACATTTAAAGAAGAGTTAATACCTATTCTTTTGAAGCTATCCCAAAAAATACAAATGGAAGGAAAACTTCCAAACTCATTCTACACGGCCAGCATTACCTTGAATCCAAAATGAAACAAAGATTCCCATTAAAAAGGAGAATTACAGACCAATTTCCCTAATGAGAATGGATGCAAAAATTCTAAAAAAAAAGATACTAGCAAATTGAATTCAAAAGTACATTAAAAGAATTATTCATTGTGATCATGTGGGATTCATTCCTGGGCAGCAAGTCTGGTTCAGTATCTGAAAATCAGCATGATACATCACATTAATAAAAGAAAGGGTAAGAACCACATGATCCTCTCAATAGATACATAAAAAAGCACTTGACAAAATATAGCTTCCTTTCTTGATAAAAGCCCTCAGGAAAGTAGGGATAGAAGGAACATACCTCAGCATCATAAAGGCCGTATATTGCATGACCCATAGCTAATATCATCCTCAATGGGGAAAAACAGAGCTTTCCCCTAAGCTCAGGAACATGATAGGAATATCAACTCTTACCACTGTTGTTCAACATAGTACTGGAAGTCCTAGGCTCAGCCATCAGACAACAAAAAGAAGTAAAATCGGCAAGGAAGAAGTCAAATTTTCCCTCTTCACAGACAACATGATACTCTGTGTGGAAAACCCGAAAGACTCCCTCAAATAACTACTAGACCTAATACTTGAATTCACCATTCACAGGATATAAAATTAATGTACAGAAATTGGTTGCATTTCTATACACCAATAATGAAGCAGCAGAAAGAGATATCAAGAAATTGATCCCATTCAGAATTGCACCAAAAACCATAAGCTACCTAGGAATAAACCTAACCAAAGAAGTAAGATCTATATTTTGAAAACTATCAAAATCTTGTGAAAAAAACTGAAGAAGACACAAAGAAATGGAAAAACAATCATGATCCTGGATAGGAAGAACAAATATTATTAAAATATCAATACTACTCAAAGCAATCTACACATTCAATGCAATCTCTATCAAAATAACACTAACATTTTTTCACAGAGCTAGGACAAACAGTCCTAAAATTTGTATGGAACAAGAAAAGATCCCAAATAGCCAAAACAATGTTGAGAAAGAAAACCAAAGCTGCTACACACACACACACACACACACACACACACACACACACACACACACACACACAGGAATATTACTCAGTGATCAAAAAGAGTGAAATCTTTCCATTTGCAACAACATGGATGGAACTAGAGGGAATTATGCTAAGCAAACTAAGTCCATCAGAGAAAGACAAATATATGATTTCACTCATAGGTGGAATTTAAGAAACAAAACAGATGAACGTAGGGGAAGGGAAGGAAAAACAAGATAAAAACAGAGATGGAGGCCAATCATCAGAGACTGTTAAATGCAGAGAACAAACTGAGGGTTGCTGGAGGGGAGTTGGGTAGGATGGATGATGGCCATTAAGGAGGTCACTTTAAATAAAAACAGATAAGATTCAAAGTAAATGGATAGAAAATATATATACCATGCATATAGTAAGCAGAAGAAGACTGGAATGAGTGTAGTAACAAGATAAAATAAAATTCAGTATAAAGAGTATTATCAGAGATAAAGAGGAACATTTCAGAATCACAAAAGTGGATCAATTCATCAGAAAGACATAACAATAATAATGTTTATAATCCCAATATAGCCTCAAAAATGAATCAAATATGACAAAATTGGAGAGAAATAAAAAACTTCTAAATCACAGAATATTTTAATGCCCCATCTCTGCAGTTGATAGTACAATTCGTCCAAAAAATGAGGACATTGGGCATTTGAATAACACTCTTAAACACTTGACCTAATTGATATTTGTAAAATATCATATACAAAAACCATAGAATACACACTTCTTTACAAGTTCACTAAAACCATGTTGCTGTTCCATAAAACAAGTTTCTTCATTTAAAATGATTGAAATCACACAAAATATATTTTCATATTATAATGTTATTACATTAGGAATGAATAATAAGATGTTTGGGAAACCAACAAATTTTTGAAAATTGAGCCACGTAATTCTAAATAGTTTATTGGTCTAAAAAGATATCACACATGAAAGTAGAAAATATTTCAAAATAAGTGATAATAAAAAGCAAACATATCAAAGTTTGTGAGATAGAGATAAAATAGTACTTAGAATAAATATTTTAGGTTTTTTATCCTTTAAGAAAAGCCCAAAAACAACAATCTAATGTTCTACTATGACTGGTTAGAAAAAGAAGAACAAAGTAAATTTAAGGCAAGTAGAGAAAATAGTAAAAATAAGAGTAGAAACAAACCAACCAGAATAAAAATAAACAATAAAGAAAATTAACTAATTAAAAGCTAGTTTTTTGAAAACCACCAATACAATTGGTAAACAACTAGCTTGTCCAATCAATAAAAATTGGAGAATGCAAATCATAAACATCAGAAATGAAGTAGAAGTTGTCACTAAATGATCCTACAGATCACTAACAATCCTAAAGTATCATAAGAGAATGTTATCAACTTTATGCCAAAAAATTAACAACTTACGTGAAACAAAAATTTTTATGGGTACCCTGAATAGCTCTGTCTACCAAAGAAATTTAATTCAAAGCTAGAAACTTTCCTTCCCCCTCAAAAAACAAACAAACAACAACAACAAACACAAATAAACAAACCGTCTAAACTCAAATGATTTTACTGGCAAATTCTATCAAGTATTTAAGGAAAAAACAATATTAATTTTACACAAACTGTTACAGAACATAGAAACGCCAAGAAATATTTTTCAATTACTTTTATAAGAACATTCCTAAAACCAAAGACCTTGCAAATAAATAAATCTACAGACTATCTACAGACTAATAATATCCCTCATAAACACAGACACAACTATTCACAATAAGGTAGTCAAAAAGCAAATGCAAATGCATTATTACAAAAGGCTAGTACCAAGTGAAATCCACCCAGGGAATGCAAATATTAGATCAATTTGAAAATTAATCAATCTGATTTATCATAATTATACAATAAAAGATAAAAGTCTTATAGTCAATTTAATAGAAGCAGTAAAACCTTTTGAAAAAACGCATTAAAATAACTCTCAGAAAAGTAGTAATTAAAGAGAACTTCCTCATTCTGATAAAAGAAATCTAAACAAAGAAACAAGCAAACAAAAAACAGGCATACAAATACCATCATAGTAATTGCTATAGTAACACCATTTTTAATTCAAATACTAATGATAGAATACTTGAAATACATTCACCATGTCACATAACTTTGCTTTATGTACTATATTGTTAATCTACTCTTAAGCAAACAATTCAACTAACAAATATTTATACCTCTAGTTTTCTTGACTTCAGATACCTTGACTCAGACTTTCTTTCCTCATCTGCCAAATGGGAATCATCTTCATTCGTATCATCATCTTTGTTGCCATCATCATTTCATGAAATTTTTGTAGGATGAAGTGAGCTAATTTATATAAGATACGTAGAACAGTACCTGGCATTTTGCAAGGCCCTATGTGTGTTATTTATTATTAAAAATATAATTATTATATGAAACTTCTAATTAATTAATTTTATATCACAGAATTTGGCTAAGAATCCCACCTATTATCTCTTAATCAGATTGCTAACATTTTAGTATCTCCAAACTGTTGTTATTTTGTGGGGATTTTTCTGTACTCATACTGATTTTTTTTTTAAATGACAACTCTTATTTATTATACTATGAGGATATCCTAAATAAAACTTATAGTGTCATCATTTCATATAACATTTACATTTAGGTGGTTGTAATTTGTGTGAGGTCTAACATTTTGTGGAGTCCAACATCATGTAGTCATACTTTCCACAGCAGTTGATTGAGATTTCATGATGGCAACAAACCAATGTTCAATACAGAAACATAAATAAAGTTTCACTTTATTCATCAAAATATAGGTTTTAGATAACAGAAGAGAATTGAGCAATTGTAAGAAGTGTTTATAATAAGTATATGATGTAAGGGTTTTTGTCTACATTTTGTAGATTAAAAAAAAAATTGAAAGTAACATAGCATGAGTAGTGAATAAATCCATTCAAACTCAAATCTGCCTGATTCCAAATGCGTTAATACGTTGCATCTCATACTAATGTGTCAGACATGTTACTTAGTAAGTCTGTGAATAAAACATATTCCCTGTTCAGGACCTTACTGTAACTACATTCCCCAGGTACTTGTGTCACATAGTTTGAGAACTAGTGCTTTTCAACGCTGAGTCCTGCTTTCTTTATCTGACTTTAAATTATCCATCACAGCTTTATAATGACACACATTTCTTTCACTCTACTTGCTTCCTGTAGCCTAGTAGAAGTGATCCCTTGGAAGCCCGCTTACTTAAACTTTTGAGAAAACCAGAACATGTCCCTCAGAGCTAGCATACTTCTTATTTTCGGTTTCATCACAGCAGCTTTTATAACATATATTGTAGTGCCTCAGTTCATTAAGTCTTTGCTTAGAAACTAATTGCATCTGAGCACTGGGTCCTTCCCTCACCATTGATTATTTTGCTCCCTCTACATTGTGATTTATTCCAGTCATGTGTGTCTTTAACTACGATTTTTGTATTTGTTCTTAAAATTTCTCTTCTCTAGTCATGCCCTGACAATCAGAGAGGCACGGTTACTTCCTCATGCTGACAGTATGCAGTATATGCTTCTAATATGGGACTTTTTTTTTCCTTTTCAAATTGGAAATGCTTTGCTTTACTTATAAAAATAATTCAAGTAACCAAATCAAATTTAAGCTAGAAAATGCAAGCTTTCTAATCTCTCATTCTTATATCCACAATTAATAAATGAACATTGAAAATTAGAGTAATAGGACTAAATTTTCATCTAAAAGATTATACCTATTTCACTAACACCAAAAATGAGTGCCAGATTCCATAGATACTGACTGTGTCAGTCAGGGTTCAAAGAGAAAAACTGGAACTTCTAAGGTTAAAATGAAAAACTTCTGACAGATAATGGAAGAGTTGAGAAACCTGGTGGGATGGTAAGACAACCCTGAGATTAGTAACAGCAGGAAGTTGTTGCTCTCACTCCTCAAATTGGATCGGCAGAATACTAAGTGGGAGGCAGGGAGAGGAGTATATTGGGAGTGGTGGCCTTGATAGAAGAGTGTTTCTTTAATGTCAATGACACTGCTTAGAATTGCTATCACATGATACACACGTACACACACACACACACACACACACACACACACACACACACACACACACACACACACATACAGACTTTTAGTTGGTTTCAGTATGGTTTAGAAATTCTCTTCACACAGTGTACCCCCTGAATGCCCGAACCCAGTGGAATGTTTTCACTGTTTTCCCTGCTAGTGTGTTATTGGCAGAAGGATAATGGGAGTAGTAGGTGTTACCAGAATCTGGAGCTGGAGTTATCAGATGGAAGGATAGCCAAGGAGGCTGTCATTCAGCCAAAGGCACTGCCCTATAAACAGAGGTGGAGAAGAAATAAACCTGACTTATTTCTTTTAGCCAATTTTGAGTTTCTTACCAGTTCTTTCCTTTAGCAAATTCAGCGGGAAGGCAGCTGCCACGAGTATCTGGGGAATGCAGCTCGTAGGAGTCATTCCTCCTATAATGAAGAAGAAAGCAGAGAAAGAGCAAGAAATTGACTTAAGAGAAAGTAGGCAAATGGCCAGTACACTTCCAGTGCTAGATATCACCAAGGCTTCTAATATTCGCCACTCCAGCAGGAAAATATATATGGTTATCCTTTAATTTGTAGTTGGGTCAAACGATTTTAAATATTTATTAGTCATGCATTTTGTTTTCTAAATGGTCTGCTTATATTATTTGTGAATTTGGGAGAAAGATGTTGTTAGTGAAATCTTTTAAAACTTTTTTGGTAGAATTTCTTTATCCATTTTTTAATAGCTCTCTTATATATATGTGACAGTTTTCCCCATTTTGCCTTTCAACTTTGTGTCATTTCCATTCAGAAGTTTTAACTTTTATTTTGTCACATATGTCAATCTTTGCTATTATGTCATTCTTTGAAAGGTCTTCTGCACTTCAATATTACAAAAGCTGTCTGGATATATCCTTTTTATACTTTGATGTTTTCATTGTTCTTGCTTAATTCCTTAGTTCTTCTGGGATAAATTTGGGAATGGTGTAAGCTAAAGATTGAAATCATTTTTTTTCTTTTTCAAATCAATATCTGATTTTTTCAACACTTTATTAAACACTATCTCCACTTATTTGATATGTTACCACTGGCATACTTAAATTATATTTTAAATAAGAACCTTAAACTGCTAAATGTCTTCATTTTGTAAAGATAGAAGCTTTAATATTTGCAGGATTAAAAATACTTCCAAACAAGCCCACAAGTCTTGAATATAATAATTATAACTTTAGATTCATATTTCTATTTTGGGTAAACTGACAAGCACTTTTGTCCTTAGCACCATATTGCTTTGACTGTTTCTTTATCTTTTCATTCTCACATAACTGGACATGATGTATATAGCTACTGATGCCTTATGGTTTAAATATAAGTACATGTCATGAAAATGACATATTAATTAAGCAAAATTTAAAATTTGTTATGATAATTTAAAAGATGTTCACAACAGTGGACATCATACTTCATGATGAAAGACTGAAAGCTTTCCTGTTAGATCAAGAATAAAACAAGATGCTACCTTTCACCATTTCTGTTCAGTGTAGTATTGGAGATCTTAGCCAGTACAATTAGGCAAAATGAAGTAAAAGACATCCAAATTGGAAAGGAAAAAGTAAAATTATCCATCTGTTCACAGATGGTATGATCTTTCTTAGTAGAAAAACCTAAAGATCACACACACACACACACACACACACACACACACACACGTTGGAACAAATAAATGAATTCAGTAAAAACTCAGTTGTGTTTCTATGCACTAACAAATGAACAATCTGAAAAGGAAGATAACAATATCATTTGCATTGCAAAAATAGAAAGAAGTCCTAATTGAATCTGTAGACTCAGTGTAATCCTTATCAAAACCCCAATGACATACCTTGAAGAAATAAAAAGCACATCCTAAAACTCTTAGAGAAATTAAAGGACCCCAAACAGTCAAACAGTTTTGAAAAAGACAGATTTGTAGGACTCAACACTTGCTGCTTTCAAAATGTACTACAAAGCTCTAGTAATTTTTTAAAAAAATGTTATACTAGTATAACATAGACAGACACATAGACCAGTAGGAGAGAACACAGAGCCCAGAAATAAGCTCTTGCATATATGAGGAAATGACCGTTAATATAATGCCAAGACCATTTAACAGGAGAAGGATAATCTCTTCAGCAAATGGTGCCCATCTCAATAAAATGAAAAGGCAACCCATTGAATGGGAGAAAATATTTGCAAATCACAAATCTGATGTGGAAAACATTCAGAATATATAAAGAACTCCTAACATGCAATAACAAAAAGACAAACTGCCGGATTTCAAAAAGAATGAGGGACTTGAATAGATACTTCTCCAAAAAAGATACACAAGTGGCTAAGAAACACATGAAAAAGTTGCTCAATATCACTAATTGTTAGAGAAATGCAAATCAAACTACAGTGAGGTAGCTACTCACACCCATTAGGAAGTCAAACAAAACAAAAACATAAAATAACAAGTTTTGGTAAGGATGAAGAGAAATTAGAAAGCTTGTGCACTGTTGATGCAAATGTAAAGTGGTACATATGCTTTAGAAAATAGTATGGCAGTTAAAAAAATAGAATTACCATATGACCTAGCAATTCCTACTCCTTAATGGACTTAAATACATACATGTTTACAGTACCATTACTCACAAAAGCCAAAAAGTGGAAGAACATAAATGTCCACTGACAGATTAATGCATAAATAAAATGTGGTATATACACACAATGGAATATTATTTAGTCTGAAAAAGGTAGAAAATTCTGATACATGCTACATACAACATGGATGAACCTTGAGGATATTATGCTAAGTGAAATAAACCAGTAACAAAAGGAAAAATCTTGCATATTTCTGCTTACATCAGGTACCTAAAGTAGTTAAAATCATAGAGACAGAAAGTAGAATGGTAGTTGCCAGGAGCTGTAAGTAACAGGGAATGGAGAATTATTTTTAAGGGGTAAGAATTTCCATTTTGCAAGAAAGAGTTCTGTAGATGGATAGTGACAATGATTGGCATAAAAATGTGAAAGTTATAACGCCACTGACTTTTACACTTAAAACTGGCTAAGATGGCAAATTTTATGTTCCATGTGTTTAACCACAATTTAAAAAAAATTACTATTAATGAAAAGATGTTCACAAATTCTTTGACATTAATCCTATTAAGAAACGAAACATGTTTCTTCTCCATTTGAAAATATTCAATAAACACTCAATACTCTTATTGAGTGACCTCCATTATATAGCATGCTGCAGAAGTGATGCTGCAGTAGTTTAAAGGCTGATTTAGAAAAGACAGTAAAGCTTTCCTTAGGTTACACATTTGAAGACAATTAACCTAGGAACTCAGTTCCTATGCTCTGAGAAAGCTTAAGCTGCGAGAAGAGATCACGTGTAAATGCCCTGGACAACAGCTGGGCTTCTGAGAAATCTTCTGTGATAGCACCAGCCTTAGCCACTGTGTGAGTGCAGTCATTTGAGAGACCCATAGAGAACCACTTGCTTTTGCCCAGTCAATAGCCAGAACCATGAACAATAATGTCAATATATGATTGTTGTTGTTTTACACCATTATGTTCATGGGGAGTAGTATACAACATTATATAATCACAATAGTTGCCAAGAGCAAAGGTTATTGGATCAGAGGCACTAGTATTTGAATTTCAACTTTGTTACTTACTAGCTAAATTTGACCTTAGAATTATTGCCTAAATTAAATGTAAATTGAGGGTAAAATTACTTCATAAAATTGGTCTGGTTAAAAATAAGATGTAAAATGCCCCTTATAGTATATGGAATATAATAAACACTCAGTATTTTATAATAGTAGTCAATATTGCTGTTACTACTATTACAATAAAATCTGGAGTCATCCTCAGTAAAATAATTTGCATGTGCATTTATGTTAAAATTTCCTTATATTAATCAAAGGAATTCATTATTTCTAATAATCAATCTTAACTTCTCAAATTAAGTTACCTCTCATTCCCAGTTGAAGACAGAATTATCAAACAATATAGTTTTTCTATATTTGGAAGTCACAGAGCTAAGTTAAGTTTTATAGATTCGGTCTCTTTTTCTTACAGGATGTTTAGCAATTCTTAAAAGTCTGAGTTTTCTAAGAAAACAATGCATTGTTTTCTGTGGCCACCCAAACCTCATTAGCGAAATCTTATTCCTTTTAGCATTAAACTTTAATATATAATCAGAGCTTCACTCATCAAAAAATATCCATTGGCCATCCATTTACATTAGGAGCAGGGAAAAGAAAAACAAAGGTTTTTTTCTAGAGCAGTTGCATCATTGTATGCCTGGAACATTATTAGTCTTATATATATATATATATTTTTTTTTTTTTGAAGACTTCTAAACTACAGGGCTACTGAAGTTATTGCCAAGTTTATAGAAACTATCTTTGTAAACAAAATCTCTGGAGATTGAGGAGTCTCTTTTCAAAACCCAATAACAGTGCAATGTGATACAAATGATCTATTTCTTTCTACTTCTTCCAATAAAATATGGGATCATTACTACCACTTTCTTTACAAGAGGAGAAAATCATTTATAAGGAGCTCAACTATAAAAAGTGTAATCACCAGCAAATTTTTCTTTAGCATAGGAAGCACTATTTTCTAGTTTCCTGCTGATGATAAAAGACTAGAATTGAAACACTACTGTTTCTGTGCAGTTATGTAAGATGTTATATTTAAAAATCCTATTAAATATGTCTGGTGACTGTATACATTAAATGAGTGCATTGCTCCTTATACTTCTCAGACTTCTGTGTCAAAATTTTAGCACACAAAGGATTCTTTACTAAATGATCTCAAATGAGGGACCTCACCTTAATTGCATGATAATTTTATTTTTGTTTCAATATTAGAGTTTAGAGTTTATGCCATTTTAAGAGAACAAAGAAGTTCCATTTACATTTCAAAGGTAATATTTGCAAACTCAAAGACAGTGAAATGAAAAAAATGGCTTAGAAGGTGTATTTATCGTAATAGTGTTTATGTAAGCCTGGTGGAACACATTTACCTTTAAGAGACACATAAATGCTTTGCAAACATCTGTAAAGTTCGGTAGAAACTCTGGAAGCTCTTGTTATTTTTGTGACAGTGATATGTGAATGATATAGCTCTTTGCTATGTAAGGAATTTTGAGGCTAGAATAAAGTCTCAACCTTCAGAAAGCCATCCTTTGTAGATACCCTTTGCTGTCACTGATGTGCAGGCTATTACATGAGCTAAATTTCTCCTCAAGATGTGACAGTCCCGTGTTATCCCAGCTCATCTCATTCACCACCATCTAATTAACAGCATTCTTCACTTTCCAGGACTTTTCTTACTGTATGTTGGTTTCTATAGTACAGCCCCACATAGTCAGCAACCTTGTAGCAATAATCAAGAGAAAGGCTCCAGTAGCTGGTGTGAAAATCTTGAGGCCAATTAGCTCACTTTTGGTCTTTCCCACACTGTCCACCACATTGCAGGATGGAGACTGGCCCCTCCATCATTTATTTGACAGTGCTGGTCATGGCTTGTGGTCTTTTAGGAGCACAAACTACTCTAGTCCCTTTCCATTTTACCCTTGAACTTGGGAAGGGGATATCTGAGAAAGGGGAGGGAAAGGCTATGATCAAAAGGTACGCAAGGTAAGAGATAACGGCTTTCTCAAATCTATAGCAATTATAATCTTTAACATTGCCTCAAAACACTTAGTTTGCTACAATGATTATTCAGATAAGTTTTCAGAATGATTTTGAATATATCAGCTTGCTGTAGAATAATGCCATCCTTTTCAGTCTTGTTTTTAAATAACAAATTTTGAAATATTTCTGAATGTCCTTCTACATTCTAAGAGGGCAAAAAAAAATATAGTCAATATTGTTTAACATTTTTTGTGATCAGTAGGTTAGTTCCATATGGTTTGACTTTATTGCAGGATTATATTTTTATACATACTAATTTTTCATAAGTGGAGGTTTCTTGTATAATTAATACTTTTAGTATATTTTGTTTTTGTCTCAAAAAGAGCTAGAAAAGTCTCTGTTAATACTGCAGATAGTCAAATCCACCAGCACAGCTGCTGAGATTCAGTAGATTTTTCATTTTACTCTAGAAGGGCCTCATCAGAGAAACTGTTTCATTACATATGTGGGCTTTCACAAGACTATATTCAGTGAGACCAAAAGGCACAAGGCCAGATATTCATCTTTATTCCTCAAGACAGCAAACCTCAGTTCCACATAAATCTAATAAAGTTAGTGGGGGAAATGACCAAAATCAACCTCTAGTAACATTTTGGTATAGTCTGCAATGTTGTTGTTGTTGTTTTCTTTCAACATGCTTATATATATTATATCCAGGGTAGGATGTTTAAATGTATTTTCCTAGGTCGTAACTGAACATTTGTCAGTTGTTTTGAAACTGACACCAGGGTGCCAACTAACAAAACATTGCAAATTAAACTATTAGGCCATTTCCAAGAGGATTATCTTTAGGTATATGTATGCAAGTATCAAAAGGCATATAAAAATTAACCAAGTTTTTTTGGGTTATTTACTTCAAAAAACAATAAAAACAGTTATATAGGATATTATGAAATTCTTTTGCCATCCTTAGGACACAGCTTCTGTAGTGTACCAGTGTGGAATCATCACCAAAGCTATATCAAGCTAAGTGATTGGCTTGTTTTCAGTTAGGTTATGTCTCTTCTCCTTTCCCCAAGAGAAGAGAACAGGGAACATTTCATAGCACACCAAATCCCCCTACAAAGAAATACTTATTTTCCAGTTTCTTTAGTGACCTAGTGGATTCTTAGCATCCTTTTATGTTTGAAGGTAAATGGTAGGTTAATTCTGACAAAAATTGAGGTAAGCACTGCAGAACATGGACCTTGTCTTCTGGAATTAGAGAATATGTATTGATTAGAATTTGGAATGGCAAAATATAAATCCTGATTAGAATTGCTTGCAAGAGAGACTCCAAAGAAATCTAAGTTTACTACACACAACAAAGCCAAGGGAAAGATATGTATTTGCCAGGTGTATATCTTGCTTCAGGAAGGCAGACATGAATAATCTTAAACAGATTCCTTCTAGGTATGCCTCATACAGCATAAGGTGACCCCTTCTGAGGGATGGAATTCAAGAACTCAGTGGCTAAGGAAATAGATAAATGGTTAGGAAGAGAGCACATTGCCTTTAGAGACAATCAGCCTGAGTCTCTCACTAGAGCAAATCCCCCAAAACATATAAATAAGCCCCTTGAGAAAATAAGCCAGCATTTGTCAATACAATGCACAAACAGCCTCAATGCCAAGCTGCATACTCTTATAGTAAATTCAGACTATTTCTCTCCCTTATCTCTTCCTTTTTGATTTCTACAGAAGCCAGGGGCAGCATGAGTAAGGGCAGTAGAAGAACAAAGTGATGAAAAGGTGAAGACCTAAAGGATTAACTTCCCTCCTGTAGGCTTATAAAATTAAAGCATACTAAAATTGGGTTGAGAAAAATATTTAAATGTAACCAAAGACAGGAGTTTTGCCATTCAGTAAAACTAGATATTTTAATAAAGAGATACGGATTATATATTACTCCCTAGAATTGTTCAGAAGTACTATGGAGTTTGCCAAGTTTTATATCCAGGGGAGGGATAGTAAGATAATAAGTGAGTTTAGAGAGGTAGGGTCAAGTATAATTATTTTTTAATATTATCTTGATTCCAAAATATTCAATAAATCACTTACATATAGAATATGCATATACTTATAGTTTGGGTATTTGGGGCTGAGATTAATAGATATTATATCATTATATATTATATCATAGATAATATACGTGATACATTAGGTAATATATAGTAGAATCTAATAATTATATATAGTAATATCTAGTTATATAATGATATATATCAATCCAATATATATCTAATGGTATGTAATATTAAATACATATGTAAGGTTATATGTACACACATACACACACACATACATACATATCTTCACTTTATTTTCTTTTTTGAGTAATTCTAATTATTTTTGGAACTAGCTGCTACTCAATGAAAGTTAATTTACCTTATTCATTTTGAGTGCTTGCCAGCACTCAAAGGTATTCAGGTCAGAGCATCCCTTCAACAGAAAAAAAGAGAATACCAACTCAAAATGGATTAAGTAATAAGAAGATTAAGTAATGTCACAGAAGAGGATCTACAAGGAAGTCGACCCTAAAACTGATAGATTTGTCTGCCCACTCACACCCTGAAAGACTGCGGTCCTTTTCATCTGCCCGCGGTGCCATGTTAGCACACTGGCGCAACGGTGTAGCACCCAAACAGCTCCATGCCATCACACCAGACTTCATAATGCCCGCCAGAAAACTACCCTTTCTTATGGGTCTTTTTTTTTTTTTTTTTAATTCATGAGAGCTTTTTCTAGAAGCACTTCATTAGAAGATCTCTCGTCATTTTCCAACTACTGCTAAGCCAATTGCTGCTACAGAAGATAGAAACCATGTTTAACTCAGAGTAATCAGGACTGATCATTATATTGAGAAAAGTGAGTATCTTCTCTGACCAAAAAGCTGTAAGGAAGAAGGTGGAAGACTGGAAAAAACAAAACAAAACAAAACAAAACAAAACAAAAAAAACACTCTTCTGGCAATGAGGAAAAATGAAATACTGTTAAGAATACTGTCAGAAAGGGTACTGGCAATAATGTATGGTTCACTCAAACTAGGCGATTTGAAGAGAGTTAACTATAGGCACTGCTTCCAAAGATATGATAGGGCTTAAGAAAACAAACAAGGCACACTGCAGAACCTAGTGGCTTACAGTAGCAGAGAGCTGTGCTGTCTCTAGTCTTGAGGAAATGAGGGATAGGCATGGTTACTAGAAATCAGGGGTGGTGTCTGATTGCAACTGTGGCTTTTATTGGAAAAAAGCATCTAACCCCTAGTGACTTGAGAGCAAGGAAGTGAAATATCCCAAACTTATTTCAGTTCATTCTCTGATCATTTACGGTTAGGACTCAAACAGAAGCAGAAGTCCAGAGGGTCTGTGGTTGTAGTCTGCAGCATTTATCCTCCCATGTCCAGAGCAGCCTGGAGATGGGTGAAGAGTGGATCTAGAAGAGAAATGGAAAATGTTCAACACAGATATCAGTACTGGTAATTATTATTATAATTAAAATAAATGCTCACATATAAACTAGTGTGTGTCATATAGAATGTACATGTGTGTTTATGTACATATGTTCAAAATATATCCAAATTTTAACTATGATAAAATGTAGCAATTACACATTTTTATATTTTTTTCAATAGCAGAATTGCTAAAACAAAAAGTAGGCAAATTTCAAATATTGCTAGATATTGCCAAATTGTCATTTTAAAATGCTAAATAGGGGCGCCTGGGTGACTCAGTCGATTGAGCGTATGACTTCGGCTCAGGTCATGATCTCATGGCTTGTGGATTTGAACCCCGTGTCGGGCTCTGTGCTGACAGCTAGCTCAGAGCCTGGAGTCTGCTTCAGATTCTGTGTCTCCCTCTCTGACCCTCCCCTGCTCACGTTCTCTCTCTCTCTCAGAAATAAATAAAACCTGGAAAAAAATTTTTAAATCAATTTACATTCCCTCCACTTTTAAATCTTGCCAAGATGAGGTTAAAATTATTCCCAAATGGATGGATAAAACATTATGTACATTGTTTGCTTTTATTTATGTTAAAATCGTGGTTAATTTTTAATTTTTTTTTCAAATTTTTTACATAGAGGTACAACTTTTTTTTTTTTTTTCATTTGGCTACTTCTGATGTTTTTATTTAATGTATTGTCTGCTTCTATCTTTTGTCCAGGCTTTATAGGATTTGTTTTTCCATGTCACATATATTGTCTATGTTATACATGTTGGTGATTCTCTGTTACTATAGATTTTGATTAAAACAACTATTATTTATTAAAGAAAAAAAGTTATCATTTTCCTAAGCTTAATTTGCTAAATTGTAGATACTTTTATGTAACTATATCATCAACCATCCCAAACTTCACTACTTTTAAGAGCAATACAATCACCTCCATTTCTAGACTTCAGTTATCTAGGAATTTTCTGTTTTAGCACATTCAATTCTTACAACTGCTCCCCCCAAAAAAAGGTTATCTTATTACCTCCATTTTATATATGGGAAACACAAGAACAGAAAGGTAATAACAAGAAAATATTAGGGGTGGGAAATGGTTTTTCAAATTCTTACTCTACCCACCGTGACCTTAGATACCAATTTACTGCATAGATTGCATGGATTCTTAACTAATCAAAAAGTTGAGGATAGAGCTTTTCCAATTACCTTTTTTTTTTTTTTCACTTTCTGGATATTAAAATGACCAGTTATTTTTCTTTGACCAGTACCCTTTTTAAAGAGCCAAGCTAATCATTATCAGAGATTTATTCTGCATTACCTGGATTCGTTTTGTGACTTCCATTTTGGAAAGACTTTTCCAGAATCCAGGTGAGAAATGAAAAACTTCCCTTCACTTCCAGCTCTGTCAAGTCTCAAAGCAATCAGATAACTTCTAGCCACCTACAAGTCCCTCAAAGATTGATCCATGCATAATTTTCTGTATCTGACCATTTTGATGATTAATATCATCTTATGTGAATACATAAGCACTTTAGGGTTTAGGAATAAGGTCTTTTATAAAAGTGTATTTGATTAAAAAAGAAAGAATAATTGTGTACTCCACAGATCACTTGTGAAAATAGATGGCAAACAATGGATCTCAGTATATACATATAACCAGATAATCACATTTGAGTTTTTTTTTACAAGAAAGGGAAAGAAAATAACCATCATGTATTAAGTGCTAATATGTAGAGGGGGTTGTGATAAGTGCATTTAGAAATATATCTTATGTGTGTGTCCTCAAAACTCCATGGAAATTGTCATTATCCCCATTTTTCACATGAATAAATTGAGATTGCAGATGTCTAACCATCTCAGACATCTTATGTAACTTATGTAACACCATAAGTTACACTTGGGATGCCTTCATTCTTAAAATATATCACTCTTAAAACATCTATATCTAGAATCAACTCATATTCTCTTTTGCTTTAGGAGGTTCTCTCCTAGTATATCCTCCACTGGATAATGTGACTTTACAGCCAAAACCTACTTCCACTACAAATTCAAATGTTACCACATTAGGAGAGCCTGTGAGTTTAATTCAGTAACATAATTCTGACAATAACCAGTTGGTTATTTACAGTATATATCATCACAAATAAAAATAATGCTCCTGTACATTTTCATAATATTATAATAGTGTATTTAATGGCCTGGATCAGTATTTTTTTAACATTTTCTAAATAGTAAGTCTAGAGTTTTAAGACTTTAAAAATGTAGTAATTACTCTGTCTCCTCTAGTACTATTACTATTCAAACTCCGTCCTTGACATCCCTAACCATGAGAAGCTAGGGATGTCATCACAGTGTTCAGAGTATTAATATTTTAATCTTAAAGGGTGATAATTAAATCCCACTTTAACCAACCAACCAACCCTGAGAAATTTCCACTCCAGTGACTAGATGGGAAGAAGTAACTGAAGTACCTCCAAAGAGAAAATAACAAAGTAATATATATATATATATAACTCCATATCTCTTAAGGGTCTTTGGTAGAATGATCCAATTTATGAAGACCAGGGTCTTTGAAGAATTATTTCCCACTAGAATGTGAACAGCACAACCTTTCTTTGTGTATCTCTCTTTGAATGTTATATGACTATAAGGCCATAGTATCTAGAAACATTCCACATTGAAGACTGAAAAGTAGTTGTTGTTGTTGTTGTTGTTGTTTTTTAATGTTTATCTATTTTTAGGAGAAAGACAGAGTGTGAATGAGGGAAGGGCAGAGAGAGGAGACATAGAATCTGAAGCAGGCTCCAGGCTCTGAGCTGCCAGCACAGAGCCCAACATGGGGCTCGAACTCACAAACTACAAGATCATGACCTGAGCCAAAGCCAGACTCTTAACAGACTGAGCCACCCAGGTTCCCCAGTAGTTGCCTTTTAAACTCACTATACTTCCTTCAAATGATTATGTTCTGAAAGCACAGTAACATTCAATAAGTAGTCATGATTTTTAAATTATTTATCCATAGGACTGAAACAAATCCTTCTATAAATGTTGGTTGAATAAATGAGTTGAAAACAAAATAGAAAGGTTGGGGCATCTGGGTGGCTTGGTCAGTTAAGCGTCTCACTCTGATTTTGGCTCAGTTCATGATCTCACAGTCATAAGATGGAGCCCCATGTTGAGACTATTAGTCTCTGCACTGGGCGTGGAGCCTGAGATTCTCTCTCACCCTCTCTCTCGGCCCCTCCCCTTCTGGCTCACTCCTTCTCTCTTAAAAAAAAATAGAAAGGTAATTTTTGCAAATTCCTAATCACATCCACTCTAGTGAGAATTGGACATGTAACTAGAAGGAGAGTCCTCCCCTCCTTTTCTAGTAGAATCTGGAATAAAAGTGGTAAATTTCAATTCTTTGAGGCATAATGCCTTTATTTGGCAAGTGATAAATATTTCCTACAAAACAAGTCTCATAATCTAGATTGGATAAAATTCCTGTGAAGTATCAGGGCTATGCAAGTACAAGACCCGATAGAACAGCTGGCAGACATGATCTCTCTTCAGATAAACTAAATCACTTTAAATAGCTTCAAATTTTGGATTTTTGTAATGGAAGTTGGTCTAAAATAATTGGAATATAATTAGACTGGGAGTGCAAAAATTTAGAATCTAGACTTATATTTAGCACCAACTAGAAAGTTGAAAAAAAAATATATATATATATATATATTTTTTTTTTTTTGGCAAATAGTTTATTGTCAAATTGGTTTCCATATAACACCCAATGCTCATCCCCACAAGTGCCCTCCTCCATGCTCATCTCCCCCCTCCCCCCCACATCCATCAGTCTTCAGTTTGTTTCTTAGCATTCAAGAGTCTCTCATGGTTTGCCTTAGAGAGTTGATATTGGTCAAATAATGAAACTATTCAAAGTCCTTCATGTTAAAATTAGGAGATTGGACTCTAATCTTTAGGATATCTGTAACTTTGAAAAACTATGAAAAGCATGTGCTTTCTATTCAAATAATTATATATTTCCAAGATTGTAGTGTTTTGATTTTATGACATATTGTTAATTTATAGCTACTATGAGAACAATTTTTTTGATAAACAGCATAACATCTACATATAATATTGTTTCTGAGGAAATACAGTTGATTTTATGGCCATCTACTTTCTGATAAAATTTTGGGGAATGTGATTCCGCATTAAGTGTGTCTTGCATACTGTAGCAAAGTGCCACTGTGTTTGAAAAATACCTTCTGCAGTTTTTTGCTCTACACATTGTGTGGAGTTGCATTATATTTTTGATAAAGTTGATACAAGAGCTAGCCAAGCCTGCTTATACATTCCAGCCATATGTGTCTGCTGTTGTCAATGACTACACTCTGAAAGCAAGGAAGCAAGCAATAAATAAATAAATAAATAAATAAATAAATAAATAAATAAATAAAGTGCATCAAATAATTGCCTAAGTATGCTATTAAAAATAAATGAGGTCATCTCTCACTTGTACTTAACAAGACACAAGGCTGCACATTCCTTCTATCCATTGAGGCAACTTGGCAAAATAACATGCCATTGCATGGCCATGTTATCATAGGAACTTTGAAATGGGTAAATGAATAAGATATTGCTGAAAACTTACCATAAGAAAAGATGGCCCAGATGCTTTGTCTCCTGCCTTTTATAAGAAGTATATACTATTACATTTAGCTAACAGAAGATAAGACACAGTTGACAAACTAAATATGACAAAGGCAAACAAAATCTCAATAGTCTTTTAAGAGATACCTGTTACCACAGCAAAGCAAGAAGTGGGTCCTTCTAATCATATCCCAAGCATATTCTGTCATATTACTGTGGTTATGAATCTTTTTATCTCATGAGGATGGCATGGTATAATTGAAATCTATTTTGTATCTGAATAGATGATAGTTTTCTAATAGGTTAATTGTTACAAAAAGGGAGAGAAAGTGAATCTTAGGTAACCACTACTGCTTCAATTGTTGCATGAAAATCTTTCTCTCTGTTAAAAGGAGTCAGATTAAACCTTTTACTCTCTTGAAATCAATTATTTGGTAGATATTTTAAATTCATGTTATACAATGGGCTTTTCTTTGTTGTATTTATTTTGACCTTCACAACAGTTACATGGCTGATGTGTTAATAAACGTACTTTAAAAGTGAAGAAATTAATCTACGAGAGTATATGGGACTTGTCAAGACACAGCTTGTTAGAGATATTACCATAGTGTTTCATGTTGGCAGAGGAGGAATATAACTATATTGCAATCCTCATGAAGAAGTCTTATAAAATTTCTACAGGTTTTGTCATGCACAAATCTGTTTTCAGTTAGGCTCCATAATTCCAGAACTAAGAAAAAAATGTTTTCTTCAGTTTACGTAATTTTATTCAGTTGTCAAGCTCTTAAGAATCACGTGCTGGGGCTCCTGGGTGGCTCAGTCGCTTAAGCATCCCACTTCAGCTCTGGTTATGATCTCACAGTCTATGGGTTCGATCCCTGCTTCAGGCTCTGTGCTGACAGCTAGAGCCTGGAGCTTGCTTCCAATTCTGTGTCTAACTCTCTCTCTACCCCTCCCCACTCTCAAAAATTAACATTAAGAAAATAATTTAAAAAATCACATGATGTTTACAGGGCCACACTGTAAGGTCTTATGGTTATAAAATTGAGAAAAATATCAATCTGCCAAGAAGCTAGAATTAAAATCTAGATTATATTATTTCTACATATGTTGTTTGATTTTATCCTACCAACAACACATTGTGCTCATTGACAAAATGAGAAAACTTAGATTCAGGGAAGATAAATTATCTACTGTCTTTTAACTCTTCAGTATAGAATCAAGAATCATAATTTGAATGTCTTTCTTTTTTATGGGTAAATATAATTTCTGCTATATAATTAATTTCCCTTAGGTTGTTGATGTTATAGGTATTTATAGAATTTATAGAATATGTTGGTTTTATGTATAAACTTTATTTTAAGAAAATGCAACAGGGGCGCCTGGATGGCTCAGTTGGTTAAGTGTCCGACTTTTGATTTCAGCTCAGGTCATGTGTCTCTGTCCATCTCTAGCTTGTGTGCGCTCTCTCTCTCTCTCTCTCTGTCAAGAAAAAAGCAAATGCAACAAATGAAATGCCACCCCTTATAAAAAGGGGGAGCCAAGGTTAAGAATTAAATTTATGAACGAATTAAGAAGAATTAATTCATTAGGAATGAACTAAGTTTTTAAAATATCTATATAATTAAATTTGACTTGAATTTATCAAGATTTTATTTAAGGAATTAAATTGAATAAATAATATTAATACTTACACATATTGAATTTTATTGAGTATCCATTATGTATAAGAACGGTGACATTTCTTGAGCAGGATGCAATGGGATAAAGAAGATAATAAGAACTTATCCTTTTACTTACAGAAACATTCAGTTGTGCTACATTGAATATTGTTTGTACTATTCAACAGTCTTGACTTTATTAGTTGTATCATTGTACTATTGTATACATTTCATCAGAAGTAGAAGTAAAATTTCTTAGGAAGCTTCTTTGGTATGCAAAAATTATTATCAGAGAGCAGTACATATTAAACATTATTTTTTAAAAGGGAGTAGGTGACCTTATCTTTAACTGTAGGCAGAGCTTTCTTTGTACCTTTTTCTGATGATTGAATTTAAATGGCTATTAGAGCAAAGAACATATTGTCTGACCTTCTCAATTCTCTTTCTTGACTTCTTCTTTTCTTTTAAGCTTCTCATATAAAATGGAGTCTAGGCATAGGATGAAAAACAAATCCCAGCACCTTCATCCTAACTAAAAACTCTTACTGTAATGGAAGTTAATAAATCCAATACTGTTGACATTGTCTTTCTAAGGACATATATCTCTCCATGTGGAAACTGCTGAATCCATATTAAGTCACAGTGGTTAGATACATCAGTAAACTATGTACCATCTGTTGGATTACTGTAGTTACTCCCAGTATTCTTCATGCAGTTGAGACAAAAAGTTTAATTGTGCTTTTAAAACTCAATCAACAACCAAATATTATTAATACTATGTGAGGCACTGTGGAGAATATAAAGATCTATAAAGTAAAATCTCATCCCTCAAGAAACATAGTCAGTTTTTCAGGGAAAATGAAAATGCCTGTGTAATAATTTCCAAAAATGGCTACCACTTCACTCCCATAAGCACATGACATTTCTCACATCAAGAGGTGGACTTTATTTTTCTTCCTTTTGCTTCTTACCTGGTTTTCATAAAAGGAAAACAGCAGAAATGATATTCTGGGGCTGTGGGGCCCAAGCTTTAAGAAGATTGGCAGCTTCCACTTCTATATGTTGGAGTCAAGCCCCCTGCTAGAGGAAAGTATAAGCTAGATTACTGAATGATTAGAGACTGATGGGTCCTGTGGTGTGAGCCAGACCACTTCACATTTCTCATCTTCTATATTCTCTGGTTCAGGTAAGCTTAAATCTCATCCAAGAGATGAAATGTTTATCGGCATTTTTCTACTATTATCCTTTATATGGAAATAAAAACACTAAAAATTGACTCAAAAACCACTCTCACTTTCATTAATATGTGATTGTAACATCTGATCCTTGAGTATGCTACATCCTATATCAAAGTCTAAAATGGGTATCTTTTTTCCCTTTTTAAATAAAATTTCTTCCTAATTTTATAATCTAGAAAGCTCCAAATATCAGAGGTATACATATAGAGTTACAAGTCTTTGAAATTAATTTCCTACTCTAATAAAAACTCATTTAATAAAAACTCACTTTTAATACTCAAATTTTGTGTCCCATTTTTATACAGAACAAAAATTTGTCTTAAGCAAAGCCAAAATATATCCTAATTCAGGGAGTACAGCTCTTACACAGCATATTTATTTCATCAAGAAGAAGCACATCAGAGGCACCTGGGTGGCTCAGTCGGTTGGGCGTCTGACTTAGGCTCAGGTCATGATCTCACGGTTCGTGGGTTCGAGCCCTGCATCGGGCTCTGTGCTGACAGCTAGCTCAAGCCTGGAGCCTGTTTCAGATTCTGTGCCTCCCTCTCTCTCTGATCCTCCCCTGCTCATGCTGTCTCTATCTCTCTCTCAAAAATAAATAAATGAAATATTTTTAAAAAAAGAAGCAGCAGCACATCATCCAACAAAGGATGACAGGAAAATTCATTATAATGAGTTAATATATTAATCATAACATGACATCAAAGATGGGGTAAAAATGGTAGAATATAATGCAAATCTTACAGACCTTGGACAAGAAGAAATAATACAATCAAATAAATGGCTTAAAATACCAGGGGAAATTACACAGAATAAGCTAACTCTCAAAAGTATATACAACACAATAGGTTGACATCAAAGGATGTCATTTAAAGCTATTCAGTCAAATGATGGATACCTAAGGGTCTTAATGTCATTATAATGTACAGTATTGTAATGCCGACTACCTAAACATAGGCACAAATCTTTAGAATTATCAAAATAATTATTTAATACAATAAAGCAAATATCAGCCATGCAGAGAAATAATAACATAATAAACAGAAAAATACAAAAGAAAACAAGACAGAATTAAGGATAAAATCCAATTAAATAAAAAACATAAATGCGCTTAATTCACATATTAAAATTTTTTAAATGCTAAATTAATGTATGAAAATTTGATGAGATACATGATAAATATGTCTCCTCAAGAATCTTTTTTTAATTTTAATTAAAAAATTTTAATTTTTAACATTTAAATTTAAAAATTAAAATTTAAAATTTAAAAATTAATTAAGATTAATTTTAATTTTAATCTGTAGATTAGGGGAACCTGGATATGTTACATTAAGAAAATTAATACAATGGACATTACCAGCTATCAGCCAAATCCAACATAATGTGTCTCCTTACAAGAATAATTGACAAGGAAAAATATCACATCTGTAGTGTCTCTGCTAAAAATCCAGGAATCCACTTATAAGGAAGCACTGAACAAACCTAACTGAGGGAAGCATAGAAAACAAAGGGTTGCATGTTATATGATCCCTTTTCTAGAACAATATTATACTAATGAGAACAGATTAATTGTTTCCAGTTTAGGATTAAAGGGAAGGGTATAACCGTCAAAGGATAACACAATGAAGTGTCTGTGTAATGACAGAATGATTCTGTATGTTGAATATCTTATGATGATGGTTACTCAAATATATACCTGCAATAAAATTTAACAATATACAGTATATTGGGGAAAAAACTCCATCATAATATAAAGATTAAATACTTGTGAATAAGCTTATTAGTAAGATAATATAGAAACTTACAGGAAGAAATGCTGGAAAACACTAGAAAAAGACACAAAAGCAAATTTATATAATATCTCATGTTCTAAATGACAATAGCACATTATAAAATTTGCAGTTATCTCTAAATTAATATAAAAATTCAATAAAGTAATGATTTTTGGATATATGTAAACGATATTCAGATGTCTATGGAATGACCATTCAGGGAAAGTTAGGATAGTTCTAACTCAGGGAGGGGAAACTAGGCCTGCTGAAAGTACAGCATAGTTTAAATCCTCAAAAACCACAGTATGAAACTGACACATGAGTAATTAGACCAGTGGAAAATACAAGAAAATTCAAAAATAGATTCTAGTATGTAATAAAATTTTGGTAAAATGAAGGAAATCACATCTCACATCAGTGGAGGAGGGGAAGAGGAGAAGCACTAAGCCCAAGTGTTGGGACAGTTGGGCAGTGGTTTGTAAAAACATAAACAAGAAACCATACTTCAAGTCACTCAGCCACGAAAGCACCTAAGGAATCAAAAATCTAAATGTATGAAAAGAAAACCCTTATATAAGAACCGTAAGAAAGCCAGGGGAAACTTCTAACTGTGACTTAAAATCCATTTGTACTAAAAGAAAAAAATAGATTTATTTTATTATATATATAATAACAACATGTGCAAAAACAAACAAATGGCAAGTAAGAAGATATTTGTGCTATATATAAAAAATAAAAGTCTAATCTCCTTAAATTTCTAAAGAACTCTAAAATTGCAGATGATCATACATCTAATAGAAAAAAACGGGGAAAGAAGGGCACGTGGGTGACTTAAAGTGTCCGACTTTGGCTTAGATCATGATCTCATGGTTAGTGAGTTTGAGACCCGTATTGGGCTCTGTACTGACAGCTCAGATCCTAGAGCCTACTTCAGATTCTGTATCTTCTCTCTATCTTTGCCCCTCCTCCACTATGTGAGCACTCTCTCTCTGTCTCTCTGTCTCTCTCCCCCTCACAAAAATAAACATTTTAAAAAATGGGGAAAGAAAAAACCATGAACAGATAATTTTTTTTAAATGTGCACAAAATGTTCTTAAAGATTAAAAAGAACTCTCAACTTCATGCACAATAAGAGAAATTCAAACTATGCTATGGCACCTAGGTGGTTCAATTGGTAGAGCTTCTAATTTTGGCTCAGATCATAATGTCACGGTTTGTGAGTTCATCAGAATACTCTGTTGGAAAGTCTTATATTTTATTCTTTGCTGATGGAATTCATAATGGGACACATTTTACAGAAGTAATTAGGCTATACTCAACAAGGCTCTGTATTCATATATATATGAATTATATATACAACATTTACACATATTACAGTGCACATAATATTTACACGTGTGTGTCTGTGTGTGTGTATATACTTTCTAGTTTTGTTCACTGAAAGGGATTTGAATCAAAAAACACCAAGAAATATAAGCATATTTAGATTTAAATGAAGGAATTCCCACTAGATAAATTCATTAAAAAAATAAAAATCCATGAATGCATATTCCAAAAGAAAGAAATTGAGGAAGGTGGCAGGATGGGGCAATGGGGAGGGAGAGAAGGAGGCAGGAATAAAGGAATGAATGAAGGAAGAATGGAGGAAGAAAGGAAGGAAAGAAAAAAAAGGAAGAAGGAAGAAAAGAGGGAAAGAAGGTAGAAAGGAAGGAAGACTGGCATCCCTAGAAAATCAATAATTTAAAGACATTAATATATCCGATTTGGGCTAAGATCAACAATGGATGCTAAATCATTGAATAAAAGTAGTTGTAGAGGAGGTTATTCACAAGATTTCAAAATATCAATTCCTGTATTTAATACAAAGGGAAAAACTACCTTTGAAATGAAGATATGCAATCAAGCAAATATCACAGTAAACTAAGTCAAATGAATATTTTGGTTCCTTGATGTATATAAAAGTTATGTTTATTTTATACTATAGCCTCTTATGTTGACAGTAGCATTATGTGTAAGGAAAACAAGGTAAATACCTTAATTAAATACATTATTGCTAAAGATAACCCCTTGGGGCACCTGGGTGGCTCAGGCAATTAAGTGTCCGGCTTGGGCTCAGGTCATGATCTCGCAGTTCGTGGGTTCGAGCCCCGCATCAGGCTCTGTGCTGACAGCTCAGAGCCTGGAGTCTGCTTTGGATTCTGTGTCTCCTTCTCTCTCTGCCCCTCCCTCACTTGTGCTCTGTCTCTCAAAAATAAATAAATGTCAAAAATTTTTTAAATAAAAAAGAATAACCCCTAATCATCATCTGAGCTTTCAGTGAGTTATAATCTTCTTGCTGATAGTCGTTCCTCAATTTTGATGGCTGCTGACTGATTAGACTGAAATTTGGGGTGGTTGTGGCAATTTTCTAAAAATAAAACAACAGTGAAATCGGCCACATTGAATATTCCTTTTATGAATCATTTCTCTCTAGTATGTGATGCTGTTTGATAGCATTTTACCCAAAATAGAAGGGTTTTTTTTTTCAACATTAGAGTTCACACACTCTGCTTTATCAACTAAGTTTTTGTAATATTCTAAATCCCTTGTCATTTTAACATTTTTCATAACATCTTTACCAAAAACAGATTTCATCTCAACCACTTTATTTGCTCATCTATAAAAATCAGCTCCTTTTCTGTTCAAATTTTATCAACAGATTTCAACAATTTAGCCACATCTTCAGGCTTCTCTTCTGATTCTACTTCTCTTGCTTTTCCTACCACACCAGCAGTTATTTCCTCCACCGAAGTCTTGAACCTTTCAAAATCATCTATGAGGGTTGGAATCAACTTATTCCAAAATCCTGTCACATTTGTTATTTTGACGTCTTTCTATGAATCACAAAGGTTCTTAATGGCATCTAGAATTCTGAATTCTTTCCAGAAGTTTTTCAGTTTAATTTTGCCCAGGTTCAAATCAGAGGAATTACTATCAGTAGCAGCTATAGCCATATGAAATGTATTTCTTTAATAACAAGACCTGAAAGCTGAAATTACTCCTTGATCCATGTGCTGCAGAATTGATTGCGTGTTAGCAGGCATGAAAATTACATTAATTTTCTTGTACATCTCCATCGGAACTCTTGGATGACCAGGTGCATTATCAATGAGCAGTAATATTTTGAAAGGAATCTTTTTTTTTTTCCTAAACATTAGTACATACCTGTAAGCTTAATATATTCTTTAAACCATGCTATAAACAGATGTACTATCACCCAGGCTTCGTGGTTCCATTTATAGAGCACAGGCTCTCTATAGAGTAGATTTAACATAATTTATAAAGGCCCTAGAATTTGCAGAATGGTAAATGAGCAGTGGCTTCAACTTAGTCATTAAGTCACCAACTGCATCAGGCTTAACAAGAGAGTCAGTCTGTTCTTTGCAGCTTTGAAGCCAGGCATTGACTTTTCCTCTTAAGCTATGGAAGTCCTAGATGGCATCTTTTCTAATAGCAGGCTATTTTATCTACATTGAAAATTTGTTTATACTTGCCACCTTTATGCATCATCTTAGTTAGATCTTTGGACAACTTGCTCCAAATTCTACATCAGCACTCACTGCTTCATTTTATACTTTTATGTTATGGAGATGACTTCTTAAGCCTCATGAGCTAACCTCTGCTAGCTTAATTTTTTTCTTCTCCAACTTCCTCTCCTCTCTCAGCCTTGAAAGAATTGAAGAGAGCTAGGGCCTTGTTCTGGATTAGGCTTTGGCTTAAGGAAATTCTGTGACTGGTTTGATCTTCTATCCAAACCACTCAAACTTTCTCGATATAAACAATAAGGCTGTTTTGCTTTCCTATCAGTTGGGTGTTCACTGGAGTAGCTAGCTCTTTTAACTTTCTTCAGGAAATTTCCCTTGCATCCACAACTTGACTAACTGGCACAAGAGATCTAGCTTTTGGCCTGTCTCAGCTTTCAATATGCCTTCCTCATTAAGCTTAGTCATTCTTAGCTTTTGATTTAAAGTGAGAGACATGCAAATGTTATTTTCACTTGAACACTTAGAGGCCATTATAGAGTGTTAATTGGACTAATTTCAATATTGTTGTGTTTTGGGGAAAAGAGAGTCCTGAAGAGAGAGAGAAAGACAGGGGAATAGCCAGTAGATGGACCAGTCAGAACACACATAACATTTACGCATTAAGTTTGTCACCTTATATGGATGCGGTTCTTGGCAAAGAACAATTACAATTAAAAAACAATTACAATAGTAGCATCAGGGATCATTGATCACAGGTGACCATAACAAATATACTGATAATGAAAGAGTTTAAAATATTGCAAAAATTACCAAAATGACTAATGATGCTGAACATATTTTCATAAAATTATTGCCCACTTTCATAATCTATTTTGTGAAATGTCTGTTTGACTCCTTTGCCTATCTTTTCATTGGATTGTCTTCTCCTTATTCAGTTGTATGCTTAATATATTGTGGATACAAACTGTCAGAGGCTGGCTCCGGCGGGGTCCAGGGGTCCCTGATAGATGGACGGTGTTGGCAAGGGAGGGATGAGAGAGCCCCAGAAGTCTTTCTGGTCACTAGGCAGGCATCTCTTCTCTGACTGGGGCTCAACTTTATTTTATAATTAAGTGTTTGGTGGACGATACAGAAGTGTCATTTGCCTTAGACAATGATTTCTGATGACAGACTTCTTTGACATGTAAGAATTTCCAGAACATAGATCTGTAGAAGACTCCTGCATAACTTTTATCAATAGTGATTGAGGTAGGTGATTTAGATGCTTATCCTATGGGGAAGGAAAGTATCTTTAGCATACAAGACAATGTTTTTAGCATAAAAAGGGTGAAGTTACTTCTTTGTGAGCAGAGGTCAATAGCTTGTTTAAGGAGTATTAAAAAAAAAAAAAAACACAGGTCTTTCAGGAAACACCTTTGCTTCCATAATCACAAAAGAAGTTCCTCAACAGGTTCCTTCACAGGGAGCAATCAGCATATTCAAGTCCAGAATAAGTCACTCCAAATACTGATCACAAATGCCTTGGGGGGCTGGTGCTCCAAGAAGAAACGATTGGGTGGGGGTGGATATCTGTCCTTAACTCTAAATTAGGCTTTTTGTCTCAGGGCCAGAGACAAAAAGTAACTCGTGTTCTTAGCCCCTTTTATTATGTAAGTCTTGGATCTGCAAGGCCCATAGGAAGAGCAGTTTGACAATCATCCACAATGCTTTCATCTGAAATTTCTTTGGATAAGACAGGAATATGCTTTTCCTTATGAGGAATCTGTGGGGAATATCAGTCTGATATGGAATATTGTGAGGCCTGGTCAATACCAGCAGGCTCATTTCAACATGAGCCAGTAGTAGCAGAAGGAGATATCAATTTTGGTTTCTCATGGCAGAACTGTGTAGACGCTGCCATTTCCTCGCTGTGACTGTCATCCAGTGAGACCAGTTGATTGTTAGATAGCAACAATCAACACAATTTAATGCAATACCATAGATATATACATAAAGAAGTTTACCCTTGCAAATGCAAAAGAAAATGTATCATGTTATCCCCAACCATTCAAAAGACTTAAAATATTATATTCAATATTAACTTTATTGCTTTGATTCTCTCAAGATGGAAGAAACTTACATTTAATGTATATCCTCTATATGACTAGTACCTGTTTAGATGCTTTGCATTCATTAATATAGAGAAAAAAGAACATGAAAGATACAATATGCATGATATGTATGGCCTCAGAATATTAATGAATTTCTTGATGGTTAGACACTGAGAAAACAGGAAACCTGAAATGTGAACTGGGGCTTTGAAGTAGGTGGTTTTTCTTTGGGGTTTATTCCTCTTAAATATGAGAATTGAGATACCCTTATTCACCAACTTTCACTGTTAGGACTGAAAAAATGAGCCTATCTTTATTGACATGACTTAACTGTTTACTTCAGGAAATTACTGTAAATCACAATATCTGAGTAAGTTGTTTACCTCTGGGCAAAAATCTCTCCTGTCAGGACAATATGTTGCTCACCTGCTCAAACAACTCATTTTCACACATCAATTTATTTATTAAGTCTCACTTCAAGAGTGAGCTTGAAAATACTAAGCAGTTATATCAAATATTTTCCTCAGCTGAGTTAACTCCATGCCTAGAAGGATCCATCTTAAACCATTCTAGAAGAGATCCCCAAACTCTGTAAGCATTATCCACTGACTGCCCGATTCTGAGACACTACAAACACTCTTTCAATGTAATGTTCTCCCTTGCCACAGTAGGCAATCCTTGTAGGCCAAACATTGGCTTAGGGCTTCCATTGAAAATATATAATTTTTCTCTGATTTTTTTTAGGTGGTGTGTGAGAGTGTAATTCAGGGATAGATCTTATTTCCAAAACTTCCATCCACTGGATTTGTTGGGTCTGCAGTTGCAGACAGTCCACCATTAGAGGGAGATCCTGAGCCATGAGGTACAGCAACAATATATTTAATTAACTACTGCCATCCTTTCATGATTTTTTCCTCTTAAAGTGTGTGTCTCCTTCAGATCGTATCACAGCTTTAAAAAAAATTAACATTTTAACTCTAATTTCTGTTTTTCTACGTGGCAAAGTTTTACTAAAGATAATTTAAAATTATCAGTAGCCACTTTGGGAAACTTTCAACAAAAATTGTTCATTTGAGAGGTGTTTTAAAACAAAAAGGAAGCAAAATTCCAAACATCTAGTGATCTCCAATTTTAAAAATTTGTAGGAGGAAGCTTCTATAATAATGTAAGATAACATTGCATCTTTAAATTTTCCCTTGTACAAAACAACTTAATCTGAAAAAAATGTAAAATGTGCTCTCTCTTCTAACTTAGATTTTTCTGCATTGTTACTTGAAACTAAAAACTTTTGAGCTACTCTTTCTCTTCCCCCGTTATATGCCCCTCTATGCATTCTGCCTACACTTCTCTTTCTGACCCACTTCCTTTCAGTTTGGCTGGCCCAAAACTCACAAAGATAAATCATCTCTTAAAGTTAAGACCAACTCAGAACAGAGAAGTCCATTTTGGTTGACTTTAAGCCCTGGTCTTAGGCTGAGCTGAGAACACAGTTAAAAACCTCTAAAACTAGATGAGATAGAAAGAAATTACAGATCGATGTAGAATAGATCTAGAAATATAGATATAATCAAAGATTTTCAGGTATGTATCAATTGTTTCATATGTTACTAGGAACCTCCTATGCAAAACTGTACATGGGAAAGAAATAATGAAGGCAACCTAACATACCCAGATTTGTTTGATTTTTATTTTGTACATGAACATTTCATTGTTATAGTAACATTGGTTGAAAAAACTATCCCTTTCACCATTGAATTGCCTTTGAACTTTATTTGAAAAAAATAATTGAGGCACCTGGATGGCTCAGTCTGTTGAGTGTCTGACTCTTGATTTCAGTTCAGGTTGTGATCTCCCAGTTGATCAGTTGAAGCCTGATTTGGGCTCTGAGCTTAGAGCAAGGAGCCTGCTTGGGATTCTTTCTCACTCTCACACTTTCTCTTTTCCTCTCTTTCTCTGTCCCTCCCTTGTGCTCGCTCTCTCTCTCTCTCTCTCTCTCTCAAAATAAACAAACAAACTTTAAAAAAAGAAATTAAAAAAAAACAGTTGATATTTATGTGGGTGTATTTCTGTTCTCTGTTCTGTTGATCTATGTCTCTATATCTTCACCAATACAACACTGCTTTGATTAGTATAGATTTATAGTAAAAAAATATACTTCTAAACCCAACTTTCCCTTAGATTAAAACCCCAAAAGTTTAATTTATTGAAGCTTTTATAATTAATGCTTGCTGATTTCATTTTCCTATGCCTGATTTTCTCATGTGAGAATTAGTTGTTAAGGTTAACCTGTGTTCCCAAAATGTACTGAGTAAAGCTGAACCAAGACGAACCATCCTTTACTTCAGAAGATGAGCAGGAACATATTGAAAACATTTGCAAGCAATGCTAGGACCATATGGTAGGGGGAAGGGAAGAAGAGGAAAGTAGCCGTTGTGGGGCGTTGTGAGAAAAGGAGGTGGGTGTAATTTAGTGTGTGCAATATGGGCAAGAAGAGAAATAGTACCATGGTAAAATATTTTACTACCTTGACATCTTCTCTCTTCCAAGGTTAATCTATTGACATCTAACCTAGCAAGCTCATAGTGTAGATGAACATGAGACATACAGGAAGCAGCAGTTTTTTTAGAGTAACATATTAAACGGTGTTATTTTTCTTATGTAAAAAGGACTCATGAAATAGAAGAGCTGTCTTACTTTTTAAATGGTGCTTTTTCTACAAACATAGCAAAGCAGATTGCAGAGCTAAAGTCCTTCTGTTCCACTGATAAATGTCCCTTTACAGAGATTTGGCTCCCAGATGGCCATTCTATCTCTATCACCTACTCCTCCCAAAGAAATAATACTAGATGCTGATTTTTTTCCTCCAACCTGAATATATTTAGCTGTCTTTTGCAGTACTTCACACTGAGAGTGTAACTCTGAGTCAAGCTAGAACAGTCTCATTCATTTTGCATGAGTCGCTCCTATTTTTTTTTTTAAATTAATCTTAAGGCAATTTGGAATTTTTTGAAATCACTTCACTCTTGTAATAAAAGATTTTATAATAATTCTCTCTCTTTTTTTTTTTAACCCTATTCTTCTAAATTAACGTGGCTTAAGTCTAAGCACAGACTATTTCTGCTGGGTTAATATCTTCAATTTGGAACAATTTGGTACCATGACAGACTTTTTCTCACTTTTTGTGCAATTCTTTAAAAGACGCTTGCTTTTAGGATGCTAGCACTTTAAGATTGCCCTAATGTTAAAATCAATGTGTGTCTGATAGCCACTGGTTATGGACTCTGTTTAAGTGCTGAATCTTAAATGTGCTGTAAGTATGTGCATTTCCTAACTTGCTTGTGTCATGGTGAAACGCCCAGAGATCGGAAGACCCCCAAAATCAAACCACCAGAGACCAGAGTCAAAGCCAAGCGGCGAGGGTTGTTTATTTGCAGGTTTGAACCTGGACCTCCGCGCACTCGTTGCCGGTGACGCTAAGAGGCCCTGAACAAAGCCTTTGCAGCCTTTTTATAGACAGAAGTAAACAAGTCATGGAGAGGGACAGGAGATTTCCATGGTTACAAGTTTGCCATTGGTTAACATTTAAATGTGAACATATACCGTATCTGATTGGTTCCCGCCATCAGGTTTTTGGCGGGATCCAATTACAACATTTGGGATACCTTTGAATTCAGCCTATCATAGAGCGAGTTTAAAGTCTTGTTTGGCGACTAACAGGTTAACATCTCTCTCTCCAGGCCCTTCCCTCAGCAAGGTAGGGAGTAGCTGCTGGCCTGTTCGGATTGGCTGCTGCCAAGGTGGGGCGGGGGTGAAGGAGGGAACATGAAGCTAGTCCCTTGGGCAATCCGGCGGCGGGAAAGCAAGCCTTAAGCATTGTTACAGAAGCTGAAAGAGCTGGTTAGGTAATGGCTTCCCGTAGCACAGGCATTTGTTCAGAAGCGGAAAAGCTGGTTAAGTTTTAGGTTTAGTTTATCTAGGACTAGGGCTACGTGCAGCCCGAGGTTTCTCTTAATGGAGGACTTAATTTTTGGCTCTACAATGGTAAGCTGAGTAAAACATACCTAATCTCCTTGATTTGAAAACTCTGTGCAGACATCACAAAATGGCCAAATAAAGTGCATCACAGAGCTGTAAAACTCAAGTGGTATACATTTTGTAGTTCTTGCAGAGTGGTCCCATTACCATTAGGATTTAAAAGTCATGAAAGATTCAGCCCACCTGAAATATATAATTGGAACAAGAGATCTTTATTTGTTCAGATTCTCACTGTCTTCAGAAGTTTTTCCTGTTCCTTCCTTCCTTCTTTTTGCCTCCTTTCATTCTTTCTTTCTTTTCTTTTCCCTCCCTCCCTTCCTGTTTTTCAGGTATTTTTATCTACAGAAAAGAAACTACAAAAAGCATATTTGTAGTTCTAAATTACATGTTACTGGCTCTTAAAACTACATATAGATGTCACCAGTTGTTCTGTCCTGATGACCTGTTCACATATTCAGAACTGGATGTATTAAGACAGAGATGAACTTAAAGAGTCAGTTCAGTACATAGGACAAATGTATGAGTACACGCAGCCATACACACACAGAAATGTTACACTGAATACTCCAGCAATGTTCTGAAGATAATTATAACTTAAATGAAGATTTTTACAATCTCTAAATATTCCTTAAATATTCATTATCTGTCATATATTTGGTCCACAAATAGAAATCACAGTTGGTCCATTACATTGCTAACTCGAAATGATTTTCTGATAGTATTGGACTTAACAGTAGTGAAAAGTTCTTCCTAGTTTATCATCTCGATGGTTTCATCATTTTTCTACAATAAAGATCTACCTTTATTTCATAACAGTGATACATTTTCCTGAAGTGTTGAAACTGTACTTTTCCATAAGGCATATCATATCTTTCAGGAATCAGTTACCATAATATCTACAAAAAGCCATGCACAAAATAATAGAGGATTCCTTCTCTAACCAAGGATCAGAATTCCATAAATACTTCATTGATTTATTTATTTATTTATTTTATTTTTTAATGTTTTTTTATTTATTTCTGAGAGAGACAGTGTGAGCAAGGGAAGATCAGAGAGAGAGGGAGATACAAAATCTGAAGCAGGCTCCAGGATCTGAGCTAGCTGTCAGCACAGAGCCCAACACGGGACAAACCATGAGATCATGACCTTAGCTGAAGTTGGATGCTCAACCAACTGAGCCACCCAGGCGCCCCAACCATAAATACTTCTATAAACATGTTAGATCCATGGATTTACATTACAATTTGTTTTGATCCTAAGCCAACTTAGGGAATTTTTCTAAGAATATAAATGCATACTAAATTAAATTTTTGCACAACATAATTTAGTGCTGAAGTCTTATGATTTATCTATCATTTTCCCTCAATCCCAAATGAAAATTTTAGTGCTGTAGAGCCAAAAATTAAGTCCTCCATTAAAAGAAACCTCGGGCTGCACATAGCCCCAGGCCTAAATAAACTTAACCAGCTTTTCCACTTCTGAGCAAATGCCTGCGCTGCGGGAAGCTAACACCTAACCAGCTCTCTCCGCTTCTGTAACAAAGCTTAAGGCTTGCTTCCCCGCCGCCGCCGGATTGCCCAAGGGACTAGCCCCCTGGGGGCAGCCACTCCCAAAAGGCCAGCAGCCACCCCCCACCTTGCTGAGAGAAGGGCCTGGAGAGAGAGATGTTAACCTGTTAGTCGCCAAACAAGACTTAAAACTCGCTCTATGATAGACTGAATTCAAAGGTATCCCAAATGTTGTAATTAGATCCAGCCAAACCTGATGGCGGGAACCAATCAGATACGGTATATGTTCACATTTGAATGTTAACCAATGGCAAACTTGTAACCATGGAAATCTGTCCCTCCCCATGACTTGTTTACTTCTGTCTATAAAAAGGCTGCAGAGGCTTTGTTCAGGGCCTCTCAGCGTCACCGGCAACGAGTGACTGCGCGGAGGACCGGGTTCGAACCTGCAAATAAACAACCCTTGCCGCTTGGCTTTGACTCTGGTCTCTGGTGGTCTGTTTTTGGGGTTCTCTCGAATTCTGGGCGTTTCATATGGGGGCTCGCGTGGGATATTTCCCCTCCAGACCCACCAGACCCCAAGTCAACGGGTTGTTCCTAAGACCGATCGGTAAGTGAGCCGGCTCTGTCTGTCTGTTTGTCTCAGCATCAGTTTCTGTCTTATCTGTTTGTTTCGGTTTCTGCCGCGCGGAATCTGCATCGGGGACTGTACTGGCTCTGGCGGACGCGCTATAGAGCAGTCGGTAGGGACCGAGGAGACGTCCTACGGTGCCCATCTGGTGAGCCGGTTCGAGGCCGGCGGGCGAGCCGGTTCGAGGCCGGCGGGTGAGCCGGTTCGAGGCCGGCGGGCGCACCGGTTCGAGGCCGGCGCCCTTCTGGGGGCGCACCGGTTCGAGGCCGGCGCCTTCTTCTGGGGGGCGAACCGGTTCGAGGCCGGCGCCTTCTTCTGGGGGGCGCACCGGTTCGAGGCCGGCGCCTTCTTCTGGGGGGCGAACCGGTTCGAGGCCGGCGCCTTCTTCTGGGGGGCGCACCGGTTCGAGGCCGGCGCCTTCTTCTGTTGGCTAGCCTTCTGTGTTTGTGCGCAGCGAACTCTGTTATCGGTCTCTGTGTCTCTGTGTTTGTGCGCAGCGAACTCTACTATCGGTCTCTCTGTGTCTGTGTCTGTGCGCAGCGAACTCTGTTATCGGTCTCTCTGTGTCTGTGTCTGTGCACAGCGGACTCTGTTATCAGTCTCTCTCTGTGTATGTCTATGTCGAATTGTCAATTTTCTCTGCTGGTGTTTATTGTCTCTTGTGACTGAGACTGACGTTATGAGACAGACTTCATCCAAACCCCTAGACTTAATGTTAGCCCATAACCTCTCAGTGACTGTTAGGAAGGGTCCATTTTAAACTTACTGCTGCACAGAATGGCCCACTTTCAATGTGAAATGGCCACCGGACATCATGGTTTGGGCTGATCTGGTTGATAACCCACCCCCTTGGATTAAAAGTTTCTTGCCTCCACAGAAACCTGACACCCTGGCGGTGACTAAAAAGCACCCGCCCTCCCGGGCTTTGGAGCTGCCGAAAAGGAAAACTGAACCCTCTGCGCCGCTCTACCCTTTCTTACAGGGCGAAACGGAGGAAAAATTAACTTCTCCCCCTCCTTAGGCAACCTCCTCCACAGGACCCAGCAGGAGGAATAAAGGCGCCACCCGAACCACAGGGGCCCCCTGCCCCACCGGACCCAGCGGCCCTGGGGAAATGGGCCCCGCCCAAGGGACCCGAAGCCGCCGTGAATTGTTGCAGGTTCTGTTCATGTCGGAGGCCGCGCCGGCTCCGACAGGTCCAGGAGTCCCTGAAGGATAGACGGTGTCAGCAAAAGAGAATGAGAGAGCCCTGAAATTCTTTCTGATCACCAGGCAGTCATCTCTGTCCTGTTGGTTTTGGTGTCTTTATTTTAAGGTTAAACGATACTATAACATCAGAAGACAGAATTTTTACAAGGGCTAATTATTTGTAAAATGTTTATTAGGCTTATTCCTAAATTGCTTGAATGAGCCTTTTCCTTGATGCTGAATGTGCAAGCACCATGGGGGCCGTAAATATGTCAGTCTTTGCGCCTGGGTTATGTTTTAGTTACTCTTATCTATCCTCATCCCAGCTGCCAGTATAAGGGAAAATGTTTGTGGAATGTGGGCCTTGAGGAAGGGGCTGCTATGCTTCAGCAATTAGCAAAGATAAATGTAGTAACTTATGTTCTGCCCTTATCTGTACCTTAACTTTAGATTAGGCTCTTTGTCTCAGGGCCAGGCTCAATTGTAACTCTTGTGTTCTTAACCCCCTTTATTGTCTGAGTCTTGGGTCTGCAAGGCCCATAGGAAGGGCCTTTTGACAATTGCCCACGGAGCTTTCGTCTAAAGTCTCTTTTGTAAAGGCAGGAATATACTTTTCCTTATGAGATATCTATGTTCAGTCTGTGTTCAGAATATGGGTCTAATGTGGAATGTTATGGGGCCTGGTCAATACCAGTAGGCTTGTTTCCAGCACGAGCCAGTAGTACAATAGTAGCAGAAGGAGATACCAGTTTTCATTTCTCATGGCTGAAGCTATGCAAACACTGCCATTTCCTTGCTGCGACTGCCATCCAGAGAGGCCAGTGTGGCTCCCGGCATGTTCAGTACTGAGAAATGGAAAATAATCCAGTCTGAACCCAGAAAATTGGTTCCTGGGCCCACTAGAGTTCCCACTCCTGACCAGGCTCAAAATGACGCTAGGTTTCCCCTGGCATGGCCAGATTGAAACTACAACTTGGCTAAAGGTAAGGAGAGTCTCTTCGTCTACCGCCAGACTCTGTTGGGAGGTCTCAAGGCTGCAGCTCGCAAGCCTACATTGTCAGTCAGGGACCAGAGGAAAGCCCCACAGCGTTCCTTAAGAGAGTAATAAAGACATTCCGCCAGTGCACTCCTATAGATCCAGAGGCCCCAGCAAAACTTAGCTGCGGTGGCCATGGCTTTTGTCAGTCTGCTCCCAACGATTGGAGAAAACTTCAGAAACTAGAACGTCTAGGAAAAAGAGCCTCCAAGGTCTAGTGGTCGTGGCAGAGAGGGTACACAGCAGCAGGGACAGTGCAGAGGACAAGCAGGTAAAGGCTGAAAAGAGACAAAACCAGGGTCTAGCCGAGATGCTACTCGCGGGAACTGCGGAACTGGAGGACCGAAAAAGACGCCTCAGACAGTTGGCTCCAGGAAAAGAAGGTAAGGAGAACTCCCAGCGGCTCGAGGGGCGCCCCCAATTAAGCAAAAATCAATGCGCCTACGGCAAAGAGAAAGAACATTGGGCCAAAGAATGCCCCAAGAATAAATCTGAAACTCTCATTCTAGTAATGGAAAATGACAATGACTAGGGGAAACGGGGTTCGGCACCCCTCCCCAAACCCAGGGTAACCCTAAAAGTAAAAGGGCGATCCACTGAGTTCCTAATGGACACTGGGCTCAACATTCTGAGGAGCGCGCGGTAGGGACATCAGGGCATGAGGGCCACGGCACAGGCCCCAAGCCAGCCGCCTGCACCCCCGTGGCTCCCACATCCCCGGAGCCATGCGCCCAGCCCCAGCCCGGGCAAAGTCTCCGGGGGCGTCCCCGCCCAACCCATGGCCTCCGCAAGGCGCACTCACCCATCGCCGACCACCACGCACTTAAAGGCTTGCCTGAAACACTGCTGACACCAGATGCGGGATTTGACCTAGACTCTAGCAGCTTGTTAAGCTCCTCTTCATTGCGGATGGCTAGCTCTGGGATCTCCACGGTAAAGTAATGGCCCTTGATAAGGAAAAACACCTACCAAGGAGCTGAGGAACCACCGCCCGCCGAGCACTCCCAACCAAACGTGAGAAATTCCTGAAAGACATCTTCATAAGATACGGCTTTCCTCAGATAATAGGGTCAGACAACGGACCTATATTTATGTCCAAAGTAAGCCAGAATTTAGCCACGGCCCTGGGGATTAATTGGAAATTACACTGTGCATACAAACCCCAGAGTTCAGGACAGATAAAAATAAATAGAACTCTAAAAGAGACCTTAATTAAATTGACCTTGGAGACTGGCGGAGACTGGATAGCTCTCCTCCTTTTGCATTCTAACTCCTTTTGAAAACATGTCTGGCCTGAATTGCATGACTTCTATCAAAACAAAATACATAGTTACTAAACATAGGTTTGAGTTTTCAGCTTCCTATTGCAGAAAAAGTAAGACTATTTAGACCTTTTTAAAAAGTGATTTAAAGATTCTAGTGTAAACACCTCTCAATTGGTTACTAGGTCCTCAATTGGAGACTAAGGTTTCCCAAGTTAAAATTCTGCTAAGTGTACTTAAGACTGATGGAAAGCAACCCTGTATATAAAAAACTGAGAGATCCATAAAAAAGGATATAAGAAATGGAAATACATTTTTGTTGAGAGTAAAAGAAAGTAATTTTGTCCTAAATAAGACTGGTTGCTTAGAGGGAAATGGCTTTGGGACAAAGTTTAAAGGCAAAGAAAAGATATAAAAGGTCTGTGAAGGGAAATCTTTGAAAAAAAATTTTATATGTGCTCAGGATAGACTGGTTGAAATGAATGGAATTTAAAAAGTACACTGGTATAAGGTTAAAACTCTGCTTTTCTCTCCGGTCAAAAGACAAAGTTTTCTTGGATTGTAAATCTGCTCTTGATAAGACAATGTAAACAAAAGTTTTCTCCTTTTTCTGCCAAGAAAACCCGAAGCTTTAGGTTTCATCTTTATCAGGTCTTTGATTGCATAGTTAAATATTCTCAATGTTAAAAGAGTTACCCCAACCAATGTTGGTTTCTAACTACTATATTATGTTATGCATTCGCCTTTAAGATCTATTATTGTCACTTTGGTTGAATAAAAAAAAGCTTTAAGGTTTGTAATGATCTGTAATCCTATTTAGGATACGCTTTATAGCTTCCTAAGGTTTTAACAAACTTCCCAGGATTTAAACAGTAAAAAAGGGGGTCTTTTGGCCAATTAGGCCCTTTTATCTAAAATACTAGGTTACTTGGAAAAACACTATACATAACAGTAAACCTTAGGTTATATCGCATGGGTAAGTGCTATTACTGCCCAAATATATATGTAAATCCTAAAGTTTTAATATTTTGTTATAAGAGTTATTATATGTCACAAAAATAACTAAATTTCTATGGCAATTGCATCATACTGAACTGTTGTCAAATCTTTAACAATGTATGTCCATCTGAGATTTAGATTTTGTCATTTAACTAGATTGCTTGCCTTCATGCAAGAATGTCCGGGGACAATACACCCCATAATACTTAGGTTGCAGTATCGCCACCCTAATGATTGGGACCCGACCGAAGACCCATGATTGGGCCTTCAAATACACAAGAGAAGGGGGGAATGTAGAGCCAAAAATTAAGTCCTCCATTAAAAGAAACCTCGGGCTGCACATAGCCCCAGGCCTAAATAAACTTAACCAGCTTTTCCACTTCTGAGCAAATGCCTGCGCTGCGGGAAGCTAACACCTAACCAGCTCTCTCTGCTTCTGTAACAAAGCTTAAGGCTTGCTTCCCCTCCGCCGGATTGCCCAAGGGACTAGCCCCCTGGGGGCAGCCACTCCCAAAAGGCCAGCAGCCACCCCCCACCTTGCTGAGAGAAGGGCCTGGAGAGAGAGATGTTAACCTGTTAGTCGCCAAACAAGACTTAAAACTCGCTCTATGATAGACTGAATTCAAAGGTATCCCAAATGTTGTAATTAGATCCAGCCAAACCTGATGGCGGGAACCAATCAGATACGGTATATGTTCACATTTGAATGTTAACCAATGGCAAACTTGTAACCATGGAAATCTGTCCCTCCCCATGACTTGTTTACTTCTGTCTATAAAAAGGCTACAGAGGCTTTGTTCAGGGCCTCTCAGCGTCACCGGCAACGAGTGACTGCGCGGAGGACCGGGTTCGAACCTGCAAATAAACAACCCTTGCCGCTTGGCTTTGACTCTGGTCTCTGGTGGTCTGTTTTTGGGGTTCTCTCGAATTCTGGGCGTTTCAAGGTCATGATCTCACGGTTCATGGGTTTGAGCCCCGTGTCGGGCTCTGTGTTGACAGCCAGCTCAGAGCCTGGAGCCTGTTTCAGATTCTGTGTCTCCCTCTCTCTGACCCTCCCCTGCTCACACTGCCTCTCTCTCTCTCTCTCTCTCTCTCTCTCTCAGAAATTAAAAAAAAAAAAAAAGGAAATACAGAAATCCAAAATTCCAAAACATTGAAAACAATGTTTCAAAACACACACACACCATCTCTGATCAAAAAGAATTATCCCAGGGCTGGGGGTGGGGGTGGGGAACGCTCCTGGCTGCTGGCTCAGCAGGAAGACCATGCAACTCTTGATCCTGGGGTGAGTTTGAGCCCCATGTTGGGTAGGGAGATTACTTAAATAAATAAAACTTAAAAAAAAAAAAAGATTTATCACAGGAAAGCAAGATAATTTAAGATCAGAAAACCTATCCTTGGGGCAACCGGGTGGTGGCTCAAGTCAGTTAAGTTGACTTGATTTTGGCTCAGGTCATGATCTGAGCCCTGAGTTGGGCTCTGCTGTGTGTGGTGCCAGTTTAAGATTATCTCTCCCTTTCCCTCTGCTCCTCCTCCTGCTCCATGCAGTTCTCTCTCCCTGTCTCAGTCTCTCTCTCTGTCTCTCTCTCAAAAAAAGGAAAAAAGAAAATCCATTCTGATAATTCCTTATACTAATAGACAAAAGGACTTCATACAAAAACAAAGAGAATAAAGGACAATTCATGCATAGAAGGGAAAATCCAAATGGCTAAAAGTACAGATACTATTAACAGATGGAATGCAAATGAAAGCAATCAGAGACCCCTTTTACATTCACTGGATTAAAAACAAAATAGTAGCTTGGCTCCAGTGGCGCAATCGGTTAGCGTGCAGTACTTATATAAACATAACAGTAAATCTAATAATACTAAGTAGTGTCAAGGTTTGGGAAAAAAGAAACCCTCGTATATAATGCGTAGATATAAACTGGTATAGTCATTTTGGAGAGCAATCTGGCTATAAGTAGAGAAATTACATATGCAAATATCCTATGACCCAGAAATCCCACTCTTCTGTAAATATTCCAGAGACTTGTTTTAGTATGTTTGACAGAACTGTCTGAGAAATCAAGGAGTTGGAGGCAATCAACCTATTATTCCCTGCTGGAGAAACGAGTAGGAAAATATGGTGGATGCATACTATGGAATACCACGTAGAAGAATTTAAAAATAGCAACATGAATAGATCATCAAAGTACAGGGCTGCGTGATAAAAAACTTAGACACAGAACAAGATCTAGATCACAATAGCATTTTATAAATTCGAAATACATATACTATATAAAACACTCTTTTGTCAGGGATATAAACACATCCAAAAACATATATTAAATATATTAGAGTATCTTTGGAGGGTAAGATACAGAATATAAGTGGAGAAAGATGATGAGGGCTCAGGAAGAAACAAATAATACACACTACAAAATAAGAGTCCTGTATCAACACAGAACCACAGACAGCCTCTAAGATGCCCCCTGGTATCCATACCCTTGTGTAATCACCTTCACTTGAACATGAGCTTGTTAATAAACAGAATAAGCAAAAATTATGGAATGTCACTTCTGAGCATTGACTGTGATTTCCATCTTGTTCATGACCTCTTGCTGGCAGCTCTAAGCTGTCCTGCACAGAGCCTCACGTGGCCATGAACGGAGGGAGACCCCAGGCCAACAGCCAGCAAGATGCTGAGGCCCTCAGAGCCACAGCGCGGGAGGAGCGGAATCCTGCAGTAACAACGTAGGGGAGCCTGGAAGCCGATCCTTCCTCACTTAAGTCTTGTTTGAGCTGATTGCAGCCGTGACTGACACCTTGATTACAGCCTGGGAAAGACCCTGAATCACAAGCACCCAGCTAAGCCATGCCCACAGCCTAATGAAACAAACTGTGAGACAGCAGTTTCTTATTTCAAGCGACTCAGTTTTGGAGTAATTTGTTATGAAGCAATATAGCCATGAACTGACTCAAGCTTGAGCATCTGAGGTCCAAAAGAATAAGAAGTTCAATGATCTAAAGAGTGATTCCACAGAGTCATGACCACTGTTCATATTTCATCTTGACAAGAGCCCCAGGCCTGGAGACCACAGCTCTGTTATGTACTGACAGATCACCAGTACCCAGAGCCAGCTCTGGCACACGGCAGTCAGCCAATCTTTGAGTGAATGAACACTGCCAGGTTTTTGTTATAACTACTAAGATTTCTTATTTTTGTCCAGTTCCTGACCCTCAGCACTCTCACATTCCTTGATCCTCGATTCTTCTGGCCCACAGCTGTGTGATAGCTCCTGCCCTGAAGCTATAAATGCCCCACGGTGACACCCAGTCTGGGAAAATGTGAGGAGAGTATATCTGGGGCAGGTGCTGGCAGTAAAGAGTGGCTCTAGAGCAGCTACATATCAAGCCTCATGTCTTTTCCTTAACTGACTCCCTCCAGATCTTTCTTCATGTCCCCCTACTAAAAAAAAATCTAAATCAAGTTGTTACTTATATATAGGTGCCTTCCCATACTTTTTTTATTTTTAAGGGCCATGATTCAATGTCCCAAAACTCTTAGAATTCACTCCAGGCCTTCAGTGAAGGTTCTGTGTTATAGATACTTCTAGTCAGATAAAATTCCTTAGCATCCAATGAATTGACATTTTCTAACAAACAGATGTAAAAGTCAATCCAAGGCCACATTGAAAATGACCTGAAAAATTCTTGATTATCAAAGAAACAATGTGTTTACTGAAAATAATATCAGAGGTGCCTGTGTGGCTCAGTTGGTTGAGCATCTGACTTTGGCTCGGGTTATGATCTCATGGTTTGTGAGTTCGAGCCCCACATCAGGCTCTGTGCTGACAGCGCAGAATCCTGTTTGGATCCTCTGTCCCTCCCTCTCTCTCTGCCCCTCCTCCACCTGCACACTCTCCCTCTCAAATATAAATGAACAGGGGTGCCTGGGAGGCTCAGTTGGTTGCACCCCCGACTTCAGCTCAGGTCATGATCTCACAGTTCATGGGTTTGAGCTCCACATAGGGCTCTGTGCTGACAGCTTGGAGCCTGATGCTTGCTTCAGATTCTGTATCTCCTCACTGTCCCTCCCCTCTTGTGCTCTGTTTCTCTCTCTCAAAAATAAATATTTATTTTTTTAATGTTTTATTTATTTCTGAGAGAGAGAGAGAGAGACAGTGTGAGCAAAGAAGGGTCAGAAAGAGAGGGAAACACAGAATCCGAAGCAGGCTCCAGGCTCTGAGCTGTCAGCATAGAGCCTGACGCGGGGCTCGATTCCACAAACTGTGAGATCATGACCTAAGCCAAAGTCAGACGCTAAACTGACTGAGCCACCCAGGCACCCCTCAAAAATAAATATTAAAAAATTAAACAAATAAACATTAAAAAATGTCTTTAGTTGACTAAATGTGAGACAAAAATAAAATTTCCTATTCTTCTAGTAGTCTCTAAGACAGCCTTCTCAATTGGATGTCAACACTGCAAATTTATGAGATTCTCAAATTTCCAAGAATATTACCTTATCATTGCTAAAACTACTCTATAGGAGTACAGAGATGGGTCTACCTAGCACAGTAGCTAGTAATTTTTTTTTTTTTAATGTTTATTTATCTTTGAGAGAGAGAGTGCATGAGCAGGGGAGGGGCAGAGAGAGAGGGAGACACAGAATAAGAAACAGGTTCCAGGCTCTGCGCCGTTAGCACGGAGGGCTCAGACCCATAGACCACGAGATCATGACCTGAGCTAAAGTCAGATGCTTAACCAACTCTGCCACCCAGGCACCCCAATATCTGGCAATTTTTGAAGAAATTAATATATTTGAAGAAAAGCCTACAGACCAAATTTTAACCACCATGAGCAGTAAAGACTATCTACTGGTTCAAGTAATAGAACACTTATAAAAATGAGATCGTCCATGGGGCACCTGGGTGGCTCAGTCAGTTACACGTTCAACTCTGAGTTTGGGCTCAGGTCACGATATCACAGTTTGTGCGCTCTGCACCAACAGTATGGAGCCTGCTTAAGATTCTCTCTCTCTGTCCTTCTGCTCCTCCTGCATGCTCGCTCTCTCTCTCAAAATAAATAAACTTTAAAATTTTAAAAAATGACATTGTCCAGAAACTCAGATTCTTGAGTACACATTATCAAAGAGAAAAATAATCGTAGGTGATGCCTACTTATCTCACAAGTTTTTCCTTTACATTATCCTATGAGAACCAACCTCTTGCTTACATGGCTTGTGCATTTACTTTAGCCAATTACTCAATTTATTTAAACTAAGTAAGATGCAATGTAAAATTTTAATTCAAGTAACAGTCAAAACTTTTATTTTTAAAGTTTATTCCTTTATTTTGAGAGACAGAGAGAGAGGGAGAGAGAGAGACTCTCAAGCAGGCTCCGCACTACTGGCACAGGGCCCGACTTGGAGCTCAAACCCATGAACTGTGAGATCATGACCTGAGCTAAGATCAAGAGTCAGACGCTTAACCAACTGAGTCACCCAGGTGTCCTCAGAGTCAAAAACTTTAAAAAATAAAAAATAGTACAAAATTTCTAGCAAACTTAATTTTGCTGTGGGTGTGGTATCTCCACATAGAGACTTAGAGTATCTTTTTCTCCTCCAGGATTAGGGAAAAGAAGCGATCAAAGAGACAGAAAAAGAATAGGGAACAGATGCAAACAGCTGAGTTCTAAGATTCCTACTCCCTTCCAAAACAAGTATGGGGACTTCCCTATTCCACACCTAAAAAGAGGAGACCATATCCACTTGTTTTTAAGTTAGACTGGGCTCCACTAATAATTGCAGTTTTTACTGTAATGTCCATAGGTCAGTCATTCAAGAGATATTTACAGGGGACCTACTCAGTTGCAAGGAATTGCACAGAAGACTCCCCCCCCAAAAAAAGAAAGAATTAAATCAGGGCTACCAGGTGGCTCAGTCAGTTAAGCATCTAACTCTTTTTCTCACAGTTTGTGGGCTCAGGCCCTGCATCAGGCTCTGTACTGACAGCACTGAGCCTGCTTGGGATTCTCTCCCTCTCTATGCCTGTCCCATGCTCGTGCTCTCTCAAAAATAAATAAATAAACTCAAAAATAAAAAAGAATTAAACCTTTAAAACCATGAAGTTTAGTAGAAGGGACATTATCTGATCTATCCTAGGTGTTTTTCTTTACTTAGGAGAAGGAAACAAGCATAGCACAGGCTAAAAATTCAACATCAATGTTAAAAATATTTACCTGTAAAACTGATGTCCTAAAAGAAAAACAGATTAACGTCAATCATACATTTTCTTGAAGGCATTTCAGTAAATCAAGTGTGTGTAACTTTAAAAGTGACAACACACTATTAGGCAACATTCAGAATGTTCATCTCTGAGATATAAGAACAACTATAATGCTAATTGACAGTCACTAATGATTATGAAAAAATACAATAAATGAGTGACCCATGACCAATTACAGCATGGTATACATTTTTCTTACCTTTACAATCATCATATGATTAACACTCAAGACACATGAGAAAGTTATCAGAAGAGTGCCATAAAAAAAACTGCTCAGGAAAAAATAATACATATGTATGTATTTGGTAAACTTTCTCCCAGTTTACCCTGAATAAAACAAAAAATAAATGAATGAGTATAAAAATTAAAATGTAACTTAAAAGCTATATTCAAGTTGTGGCAATAAAAAACCACAAGCAAAATCTATTTAGCATGTTACCAACACCGACCATATAGATTTGATACACTATCTTTTTAACCAGGCAGTAGTTAAAAAGGACCCAAAGCACTGTTGTTGTTGTTGTTTTTTTAAATATTTTATTTATTTCTAGGAGAGAGAGAGACAGCGTGATCAGGGGAGGGCCAGAGAGAGAGGGAGTCACAGACCGAAACAGGCTCCAGGCTCTGAGCTGGCAGTCAGCACAGAGCCCGACGCGGGGCTCAAACCCACGAACTGCGAGATCATGACCTAAGCGAAAGTCGGACGCTTAACCGACTAAGCCACCCACGCGCCCCCAAAGCACTGTTGTAAAGGGAAATTCAGCAATGTTAGTACAGTAAATTCTACAAGATCCTCTAACCCTTAGTATTTGTCAGAACCATGATACCAGTTTCAAAAAATATGATGCAGATAGGTGCACATGTACCCCAATGTTCATAGCAGCACTCTCCACAATAGCTAAAACATGGAAAGAGCCTAAGTGTCCATCAACAGATGAATGGATCAAGAAGATGTGGTTTATCTATACCATGGAATACTACATGGCAATGAGAAACAATGAAATCTGGCCATGTGTAGCAACATGGATGGACCTTGAGGGTGTTATGCTGAGCGAAATAAGTCAGGCAGAGAAGGACAAATATCACATGTGTGCACGTATAGGAGGATTAGGAGGAACTTAACAGAGGACCAAGGGGGAGAAGACGGGGGGAAATGGTGGGGGAAAGGGAGAGAGGCAAACCATGAGAGACTCTTGAATGCTGACAAAAACTGAGGACTGATGGATATGGGGGGAGGGGGGATGGGCATGGAGAAGGTCACTTGTGGGGATGAGCACTCAGTGTTATGTGGAAACTAATTTGAGAATACACTATTTGTAAATAAATAAATAAATTTTAAAAAAAGAAGCCAATAAAAAAATATGATGCAGAATCTGTTGTATAACATGCCTACTATTGAATCTGTAAAATGTAAAAGCTTCTCGAGTAACCAAAGCCACAGAGGAGCTGTGCATAGCTTTCCACAGTCTAGGAATGTTGGAAATCGATCAGTACTCCCCCCACACCACCCCCACCCTTTTTTAAGGCATGATTCAGGCCACAAGTTAATAGCAATAAAAATAAAGCATCCTGCCACTATCTCTGTGTGAGAACTTAGTGATTACAAAAATCAGCTCCTTTGGAAAAGATAATAGGGCTGTACAATGAGACTTTTAGGCCTCTGAACTTTACAAGATTCTTTCTCACCGCCGGGGTGTTCTATCGTTGTGGCAAAGATCTATCGCACACATTCTAAAACATTAGGAATGTTTCCAGCAGTAACTAAAGGTCTGATTTCAAAGAGAAACACATAAATGAATGCTTTGAAGAGAGAAAGATGCAACACTGTGCTGCTGGAATTTAGTAACTGATATAAAAATGGCACTTGGCAGGGGCGCCTGGGTGGCTCAGTCGGTTAAGCAGGCGACTTCAGCTCAGGTCATGATCTCACGGCTTGTGGGTTCGAGCCCCACATCAGGCTCTGTGCTGACAGCTCAGAGGCTGGAACCTGCTTCGGATTCTTTGTGTCCCTCTCTCCCTGCTCCTCCCCCACTCCTACTCTGTCACTGTCTCTCAAAATTAAATAAACATTAAAAAAAATTTTTTTAATGGCACTTGGCAGTTAAAAGAGAAAATTATTTTTTATTAAATCAGGGCTGAGACTATCCACTGTTAGCCACTTAAGGATCCACGTTTATCTCTAACTCCGTCACCATATAATATCCTATATGAAACAAATGTTTAGAGGGATGCCTTTCCTGAAAGGTACCAACTCTAAACAAAAAGGGCCAAAAGCCTCCCAGAGCACGGCTGGCCCCGGAATAAATAAGAAAGAATATCCTCAACAATATCACACCAACCTAATAAAATATAAGAAAAGAAGATGCATCCCAATGTCACGGCTTTCGAGGTTTTTCAGGGGTTAGAGTTTGGGGACGGGGGCGCGTGTTATGGATTCGGGAGAAATCGGCTCAAAAAAGGCGAAGAAAGACAATCAGACGATTTTTTTTTCCGGCCAGAGGCTTCTCTCATGACATAGGCCTAGAAACGGGATGGCCCAGCGCCCCCCAAAGTCCTCGGCTGGACAAGATTCCCCAGGCAGGGGAACCGTCACCTGAGCCACAGGTGTCAGCGACAACACCACAGACCTCAGACGTCGGCGCAGGCAAGGGCAGGCTCCTGCAGGATGCGCGGGGGGCTCCCATCGTCCGCCCTGAGTCCTCGCCGAGCTGGCCCCGGGAGTCGGGGGTCCGCAGAGCGCCGGGCGGGAGAGGGAACACTCACCTGGGGCTGCCGAGGCTCCTCGGGAAACCGCCCACCGCCAGGCGGAGGGGAAGGGCCGTGCGTGGCTCAAGGCGGCGAGGAAGCAGGGCCCTGCCCAGCCCCAACCACTCTGCCCGGTTCACGGACGCAGCACTGCTGGGTCCAACCGTCACCAGCCCCCGGCGCCGCTTCTCCTCGCCGAGAATTTGAAGGCAAACCCGCCAGGGTCACTTCCGGTGTTGGGGGGGGGTGGCCTCCGCAACTCCGGCGCACGCGGGGCGACGCCCCGGGAGCGAGGACGCCGGGCGGCGTGCGCGCGCCGGGCGCCGGCCGTAGACTGGGACGCGCCTGCGCAGTGAGCGCCGCCTCGTGGAGGCCGTCGGGGTGGGGGGAAGGGCGGTGAAGGTTGAAAAGGTTGAAACTGGTAGCACGTATCCTACTTCGGTATTTTTTTCGAAGTTCGCTTTTCCTCCCATTTGGTTTTCTCCACACGCCTCAGAAGTCAGAGTGTCACTTTACAGGTGAGTGTCTAGGGCCAAATGCTTTGCTTATGACAAAGCCAGTTTTAGAACCAAATACCCAGAATTCGACTTGAGGCGCTTGTCATGACATAAGATGAATAACGTAGGGACTCGGTAAAGAAAGATATTCGGACTTGGCTGCTAGTGGAATTTTATTCTCCTGAATTATTTTTTTTTTTGGTTATCGTTTTAATACCACCAGGTAACACATGATACTGTGATGTTCCACTCCCTCCACAAGGTGGAATGAGGCCCTAGATACGTTTTCCAGTAGAAGTGCATGGGAATTAAAATTCTAATCTTAAGGGGCGCCCGGGTGGCTTAGTCGGTTAGGCGTCCGACTTTCGCTTAGGTCATGATCTCGCGGTTCGTGGGTTCGAGCCCCGCGTCGGGCTCTGTGCTGACCGCCAGCTCGGAGCCTGGAGCCTGTTTCAGCCTGTGACTCCCTCTCTCTGACCCTCCCCTGCTCACGCTGTCTCTCTCTCTCTCTCCTAGAAATAAATAAAAATATTTAAAAAAAATTTTTTTTTAAAAAAAAAAGGGAGCAGATCCCCAATGGTGTTCATTAACTTTATTATACACATTTTTCCTAAATGATCGCTTCCATCACAGTCCTGCTACTCTGAGACTGCTGGATGCTACAGGGAAAGGGAAAAAAAGCACACCACCATGAAGACTGATGCACAACTTTGTAACCTCCAACCCAGCTGAAACATTTTTCTGCATGTTTCACCTCAGTTCTGTTACTTTTGACATTTCGTTATTTCAAACTTTCACCACTTTCCTCAAGCCAGCCACCTCCCCATTTCTGCCCTTTCAGCAAATCACTACATCTCCACCCCGAGAGACAGTAGAAACTTTTGGGTTAAAATTCCCTCAACTTCTACCCGAGGCCGAGAATGCCATCTGGCCACCAGATACTCGTTTTCCTTAGTAACAGAAGCAACCTTGATGAATTTGGGCCACCTGGAATAAGAGCTATATTTGCAGACTCTCGTGCAGCTGGGTGTGGCCATGGATCTAACGTCTGGCCAGTAGAAGTGTCATGTAGAACTTGGAGGCGAGCACCTTAAAGGGAGGGCCCCTGAGACTCCCCCTGACTCCCTCTCACCATCCCCTCTTTTTGTCAGATTAGAACAGGGAAAAGATGGGAGAGAGTATGTATAAGTAACCTTTAGGACAGAAGCCCTAGGGTGAAGGTAGCAGAATTGAACAGAGGAAGTGTGGGCCGATAGTGGGAACGTCATACCTGCTGAGGACTGCCAGCTCAGATACTGTATTTCTAAGCAGTGATTGTTCGGATTTTACGTGCAGCTAAACCCAATCCCAGTACTTTTACCCTCCAATTCACGCATGTCTCTACTTCATACTTGCCCTTTGGTTTTTGTCTCCCATTTCAGTGAAAGTGAATCTTCCTTTGTCTATGCCCACCCAGGTCCCTCACTTGAACATAAAAGATTGTTTTTTATTCCACTTTGTGTTTGTATTTATATGGCTCGAAACTCAAATAATACAAAAAATTATATAATGAGAAGTCTTCTTACTATTCTTGCCACCCTAGAAATCCAGTTCCCATCCCCAGGGATAATCAACGATATCAAATTCATTTATTACCTTCCAGAGATCCTTTTATTATACATGCAATTAAATAATACAATTTATTGGCCCTCTCATGAGCTTTCTCATCTCTGCCAGTTTATGTCTTTAAAGGACATTCTCTTTTTATTATTTCTTTTTTTTTTTAATGTTTATTTATTTTCGAGAGACAGAGCACAATTGGGGGTGGGGCAGAGAGAGAGGGAGACACAGAATCTGAAGCAGGCTCCAGACTCTGAGCTGTCAGCACAAAGCCCGATGCGGGGCTCGAACTCACAAACTGAAATCAATACCTGAGCCAAAGTCGGATGCCTAACCACCTGAGCCACTCAGGCGCCCCTCTTTTGGTTGTTTCTTTCTTTTCTTTTTTTTTTTAAAGGTACTTTTTTTTAAAATGTTTATTTATTTCTAGGAGACAGAGAGAGAGACAGCGTGAGCAGGGGAGGGTCAGAGAGAGAGGGAGTGACAGACTGAAACAGGCTCCAGGCTCTGAGCTGGCAGTCAGCACAGAGCCCGACGCGGGGCTTGAACCCACGAATTGCGAGATCATGACCTAAGCGAAAGTCGGACGCTTAACCGACTAAGCCACCCAGGCGCCCCGGTTGTTTCTTATAGCTTCTATTTTCTTGTTGGGATTTCCTATCTTTGTATTTGTTATGAGAATATTTTTCTTTAGATCATTGTGCGTAGTTATAAGAGCCACTGTACTGTTTGCCACTTCCAGACGTTGGAATAGGATCTCGGGGCTGACCTCCACTGTTTGTGTTTTCTTTTGAGACTAGGTCATATTTTTTATTTCTTTGTAGGTCAGGTAATTTTGAAGTGTATCCTGGATATTGGATATGTTATGTTTTATATATATATATATATGTAATGTTTTATTTTAGGGAGAGAGAGACCGTGTGAGCAGGGGAGGTTCAAAGAGAGAAGGGGATACAGAATCTGAAAACAGGCTTCAGACTCTGAGCTAGCGGTCAGCACAGAGCCCGATGCGGGGCTTGAACCTACAAACTGTGAGATCACGACCTGAGCCGAAGTCAGACACTCAACCGACTGAGCCACCCAGGCACCCTGGATATGTTATAGATACTCCAGTTTAAATCTGTGATGTATCACTGGAGGTAGTGTTATGTTGGGTGATTGTTGTTAAGCAGACAATTAATTTGACTTGATCCACTTTCTGTTGGGCAGCACCTCCAATACCAGTTTAGTCCTTTTGTTCTTGGATTCTTCCCCACAGATGTGTGGCTAATGATTCAGCTAGAGATTTGGGCCTTTCTCAGGCAATGTATCTTGAAAATTAGATACTCATCTGGTGCCATTCCTCTCTGCCAAGGGGTGACTTCGATCCGAATCTGCTTGCTCTTGGTTCCACTATCTTTGGGTGGGTGTTTTTGTACACCCAGAGTTTAAAATAATCATAATGGGATAAAGTCAGTCCAGTAGGAGCTTACTTGGGCCATACGAGAAGCAGAATCCACTTATCTTTCAAATAAGCCACTTGAATGCTAGTTTAGCTAATACACTTAAAGGACCTGAAGTCAAAGAATACAGTTAGAAAGTTATTGCAATAATTCAGGCAAGAGCTGATGAGGGCCTCAGTCCGAGTAGTAACAGTGGTGCTGAAGATGATAAATAGGAGAGAAATGCATGAGGTAAAGTAATGGAGTTTCATGACTGATTGCATGGGTGATCAAAGTACAAAATGACCTCCTTAAATTGTTTTGCAAATCAGATTATACTATAAATTCTATACTCTCTCTCTCTCTCTCTCTCTCTCTCTCTCTCACACACACACACACACACACACACACACAGAGTATTGTTTTCCTTTTCTCTAACATTCTGCAGTTTATCAGTCCAGGCTGGACAGACAGCCCCACATCAGTCATTCAGGTAACCAGGTTCTATTAATATCGTTGATCCACCGCTAAGGTGTTTTCCTAGTGCTCACGATCAGTATAAAGTCACCAGTCTGTCCATGTTCCCTACTGTGGGAAAAGGGAAAGAGCAAGTGAAAGGCAAGCAACATCAGCTTTAAGTGTAGGACCTTTAAGTGTTACCACATATGCTTATATCCCAAGGGCCAGTCCTGTAGCCACACCTGATTACAAGGGAATATGAAAAACATGTGGTCTCTTACAATTCGGACAGGGATGGCAGCTCTATTCACAGCAGACAGAATGAGAGAATGGATGGTGGGGGGTGGAGGAACAAGAGAAGCAGGTGTCATTAGTCAGCCACTCTGGGAGCTAAGTACCCATGAAAACCCCTTTTCCACCACAGAACAAATGTAACCCCTCTCCTGGGGAAACAACTCGAAGTTCCACCCAGATTCTGAATCCAGCAATATGTTTCAGAACTCTGGATCTTCTAAGTAGGAAGGAGAGAGTAGATATTAAGGGGGACAATAACTGCCTATATTTCAGACATAAATTTGGTATCTTTTCTCTGCCCTTCCCACACATAAGCAGATAGGATTTGTGTGTGTTTGGCTTTGGCATAACAAAGTAGAGTCACAAGCATGCCAAACAAGGGTCTACAGGGTAGTATAATGGATCAGAGGAATAATCCAATTTACATCAACTATACAACAGCCTCATGTAGACCAAATACAATTTTATAAAGAAGTGCAAACATGAGGATAAAGGACACTAAGAGTGATGGTAATGCTTGAAAAAAGAAAAACAAAAATTAAAACTGTGTTCATCTGTATGAAGTTGATTTAAGATATAATATCAACATATATGTATTTTCTCTGGTAGGCAATCATGAGATAAAGGACTGTAAATAAAGACAGATTAGCCAACAACTACATACTGAAAAAACTTTTAAGTGGACTCAAATGATACTGAGGAATTTAATTAATTACAAATGTATAAATCTGTGCAGATCTTTTTTTATTTTTTAAAATGTTTTATTTATTTCTGAGAGAGCGAGAGAGAGACAGCATGAGCAGGGGAGGATCAGAGAGTGTGGGAGACACAGAATCTGAAACACGCTCCAGGCTCTGAGCTGGCGGTCAGCACAGAGCCCAACACGGGGCTCAAACCCACAAACCGTGAGATCATGAGGTGAGCCGAAGTCGGATGCTTAACCAACTGAGCCACCTAGGCGCCCCAAATCTGTGCAGATCTAAAGGAAGCCTTTAACATGAAATATTTATTGTACTTGTGTTAGACAAAATGAAAACATTTTACTGGGTTACTTAGTTTATCATTAGTGATATATTTATTCTAAAACATCAAATTTTTAATCACAAATTTTCTCTGAGAATAAAGATTAAAATAATTTTTGAAAACAAAAATCAAAATACATAAGTGGTTGGGGCGCCTGGGTGGCTCAGTCGGTTAAGCATTCAACTTTGGCTCAGGTCATGATCTCACAGTTCGTGGGTTGGAGCCCTGCGTTGGGCTCTGGGCTGACAGCCAGCTCAGAGCCTGGAGCCTGCTTCAGATTCTGTCTCTCCCTCTCTCTCTGACCCTTCCCTGGTCATGCTGTCTCTCTCTCTCGCTGTCTCTCAGAAATAAATAAAACATTAAAAATTTTTTAAAAAAATACATAAGTGGCTTAAAAGTCAGCTTTCTACACATAATTGAAAGATTTGAATTCTTTTATTATTATCCCAGAGATACACTAGAGAAAATGATTGGGAAAATACAAATAGTCATTAAAAACACAGGCTGATTATTCATATCTACTACATTCAGAAGTGTGTGAAACAATTTAGTTATATTGTAAAGTTGTATTTCCTTTTCCTAACAAAGCATTATTTTATAAAACTGTAGTACTGTATTGATTCAATTTTAATACAAAATACTTATATACACAATACAATATAAAAGGTAACTGTGGTATAGTGCCTTCCACAAAGGGATATATTAAGGCGCTTTACAAACATACCAATATGTTGACACAAATTACTTTTTGCTTTAGATTAAAACAAACAGGCTAAATAAATGTTTCACTTTAAATACCAAAGGGATTTTTGTTTATTTTTTGTTTATTAAAGAAAAAATTTCTAAAGTACCTTAGGTAACAGCAGCAGCAATATCTAAAAATCCTCCCACTGTATTCTCTAATTTCTAACATATTATTAAGTCAGAATAAAATATCTCCACTCACAGTTTTGCACTTCGCAACAGCAGAAGGTAATAGCTTTTTTAAAAAGTCAATTTCAAAGTGACTTCTTAGTCATACATTCTATAGTTCCTATTACAAATAAGGTAGAAAAGATACAGCAATAAGGCCTGCCTTAGGATGTCACTGGACAATACATAATAGTATCTACAATTACATAATTATAGAACACATTTTATAAATACTATTAATATACATAAAAAGGTAAGTATAAGAAAGACAGCAAGTTTTCAAATGAGTGGGAAAATGATTTTAAAAAGAAAACATGTATAACCAATGTTTTCACTCTATTTCAATTGAAAGCATATAGGGTTTTTTTTTATGTTGTTCTCATATTTTTGGTCAGGAAGCACCAGATTCTATGCTAAAAGAACTGGATATAGTTTGGGAATAGGAGAGCTAATGAGTATATCCAAACTGTTAAATCTGCAGATACTAAATAAAGGCTTGCTTTAGATGAACACAGAAAGTTTATATCGTCAGAGAAAATTTTAAAAGAACACACAATTTGTAGTGTTGACACAGATTTTGTGGGGAGGAATGGGGAGAAGACAGCACCTTAATTTTCCTATAACATACAGGTAACAAAGTTGTTTTTTTTTACTGCATTGTACCACAATCCAGAAGTAAAACAACCAAGTCGAAATTTCAACAAATCTAAGAAAACCCAAAGAGCCAAAGGGATATCTTAAAATTTGAGTAGTGAGCTAAAAATTCTTGAACTCATTTGTTTTGCACAGGATTGTACAGGACTAATCAAATGTTCCATGAAGACGGCCAACTCAGTCTACTGCCTATTCTGACAATTCTCTGATTAGAAGTCCTTCAGGAATAGTTCCGTATCAAGCCTGTAACAAGCTAAACGTGTATTTCAATGCCCTTAAGAATATCTTCGTGCTGTACCAGCGAGAGAAAGGCATTCCTAGGGATATATTATCACACGATACAGACTTTTTCCATCACAAATTATCACTGTTTATACAAGATGTGCTAATCTGAGTACTAATCAGCACATTTAAAGCTAAGTTCTGAGTTTAATATATTAGTGTTCTCATAGGACAGTGGTCCTCAACCAAGTCTGTGACAGTTTTCAATATGTCCAGAATCCTTAAGACTGCCTGCAGCATTGTGTGTGTGTGTGTGTGTCTGTGTGAAGAGAGTCCACAATTTTCTGGGAAGAGAGTCCACAACTTTCATCAGATTCTCAAAAAAACCAATGAACCCCAAAGACCCACCACTACACAGTGGGTCATGCGGTGGTTTTACAAGCTGGACTCTGAGAGCGCCACCTATGGAAAGGTGGCAAGTGTGAACTACTAAATCTTCTCTGCCCTCCCCAATTCAACTGGAACAGCTCTGCGTTTACTTCTACTCACATACAGGATTTCCATTAGCTTGTTTCCATTAGTTTGAAAATCACTAAAATTATGCTTCTTCTTATCCACACATATACAGTTTTGATAAGACAATTCCCTATCAGAGGAGCTTAAAAGAAAAGAACTAAAATACAAATTTTACTAATGTCAGAATACAGCCCTTTTCCCCTTCCTAAAAAGTAAGCTAAATGTATTTTGGTTTGAAACCACAAGTGTCCTTAAAACCTAAGCATTATATATATATACATATATATAATAGGCATGCTGAAAAACATATTTAACCTTAAATCAAGTCAAGAGGATTTGAATTTTGTACTAAGTGCACCATGTAACTTTTTCTAATTACTAATGGCCACCTTAAGAGTTAAATAACTGTTTCACCAATCAATCTGCCCATAGGTAAAATACTGCCAAATAGCCAGATTTCCTTTGCCAATAACAACTCGTGTACACAGCGCTGTTCTGAAAGAGGGAACCTGTAACATCACCGATGACATCATCCAAACTGTCCCTATGCAGAAAAAGTACTTTTCTAGTGAGTACCCACAAAGAACTTTTCTACTTCAAGTTTCTTACGAAACTGAAAATAGTCTCTCTGCTTAGGATGGTGCAAACTTTAAAAAAATTTTCAAAGTAAAACTATGAAAGATCTTAGCATTCAGTATTGTAAATTTTGACTTATGGCATCTTTTTTCCCTTTTAAAACTAGAAGCAGCATTAAAAATACCAGTATAGAAAGAAAAATGGTAGTGCTTCACTTCTTTTAAAGCCAGTAATTCTTGAGAAATAAATGCTAGAAGATTAAATATTACAGAGAGGAAAAATTTTTTAAAATACGTTTTTTCTTCTGATGAGCAGAGTGTTACAACCCTGTATTTCTTAGTTCCAAGGTGTAAATTATCAGATCATTAGCCTAGGAACACTCATCATCATAAGGGCTCAATTTCTATAGCTTATTATCAAAAACCAGGATATGGGGTAAAAAAAAATTCTGTAAAGGTGGAGTATATTTCATATTTGGTTAAAGCAAGATAAAACTAAAACTGTCTTTCAAAAAAATTTCAAATGCTCTTGTCTTTTAAAATTATTTAGTGTATGTACAAATAGATACCAGGCTTCTCCTTTTAAACAAAGCACTATTTTTTTTTATTTTACGTACTTTAAGTACCAAGAACTGACTATAATATTCAGTTCATAATTTACTCTTTATAACAATTTTTTTTCTAAATTACTGATTAAAAAGGCTGGAATAAATTAACATTTTAAAAAGATTTTCCATAATTTAGGAACATAAAATATTGTACACAAGAGCACTCATACATAGCTCTGTCACATTTGCATAATTTTACACTCGGAGCCTCAAAAAACTCTGCATTTCAGGTCTTTTTGCAAATCCTCATTACAACGATTTCCTAGTGTGTTAAACATACACTAGATCACGATTTTTGATCTCTGAGCCTGTGTGCTGATCATCTTCATCTGACTGTTGCTCTGAGCCTTGTGAATTAATATATTCATATTCGATAGGCTTTGGATAATTATACGGGTAGCCATTGTCATCAAAAAACCTCCGAAAGGTAAATTCATAGAAAGCATGTTCAGGGTGTTTTCCATTTTTATACCATCCGTTGAGAGTGTCGTTTACATTTTCTTCCTCATTATCATCACTCCATAACTTATCAGGATCGACGGGGTCAAAATTTGATGTATCTGTTGGGTGTGTGATTTTAGGGATGTATGAAGCAGACTGCTGCCTCAGGTCACTGGAGAAATCAATTGTTTTGAAAAATGGATGAGCTTTTATTTCATCGGCTCCATTCTTGCCTAAGCGATCTTCTGGTCCTCGGCAAAGTTTAATAATAAGATCAGAGGCTTCAGGACTCAGTTTAGCTTGAGGTGGAATGTGAAGAGATGTTTGCCAGTTGATAACCTTTAAAGAGGATTTTGTAGAAATTAGGAGGGAAGAGACAAATAAGAAAAATAAAAATTTCCTCCAAGTTTTATACCAAAGTCTTATCAGACTACTTGCATCTTTAAAAATAAACTACACAGTATTCTGTCTTCCTTACCTTTAATAATGAATGAATCACTGATGGGAAATAACCTTTCTTCCCATTCCCTCCTCTCCAACAACGTACTCTCATTAAGACTCACTGTGAGTTTTAACTCCCCTGTTAAGCTCTTCGACCTATGGCAGAGATGACAATTTCTGTTGTGCCACCCTGTTCTATGTATTTACTGCTATCATAGTACAGACCTCGTGGTACCTGTTATGTCTGTGTCCTTCTACCACAGATAAAATTCCATAAGGCTACAGACGATGTTTTGTCTTTATATTTCTCAGTGCTTCGTAAGTTGCCTGGCACATAGTTAATAGATGTTCAATAAATATTCTAGCTTTGAATAAACCAGAATGGGGGAGGGAGGGAGAGAGGAAGGAAGAGAAGGAAGAACAGAAGAAAAGTAGTAGGTAATCAAGAAATATGTTACTGTTGAGTTTTGAAAGTTCTGTTTATAGTCTAGATACAAGCCCTTTGTGGGAAATGTGATCTGCAAATATCTTCCCCCAAACTGTATCTTGTCTTCATTGTCTTAACTGTGTCTTTTGTATATTGAAAGTCTTAAATTTTGATGAATTCCAATTTCTCAACTTTTTCTTTTATCGATCATGATTTTGGTATCATTTCTAAGAACTCTTCACCTCTAACTCTAAGCCATAAAGATTTTATAGTATTATAAAAGTATTATAGTATTTATATATTATCTCTAGATTGATGAACCATTTTGAGTTAATCTTTGTGTATAGATGAAGTTTACATTAAGTTTCAGTACTTTCTGTATATGGCTGACCAATTTTTCCTACAACATTTGTTGAAATACTATTCCTTCTCCATTTGTACCTTTGTCAAAGATCAAATGGCAATATTTGTGTGGTTCTATTTCTCTATTCTCTATCCTGTTCCACTGATCCATGTTTCTGTCCTTTTGCTAATATCCCCTGTACAGATTACTGTAACTTCATAGTAATTCTTAAAAGTAATAGATTCCTCTTTGTTATTCTTTTAAAAAATTGCTTTCATTATTATAGTTCCTCTGTCTACCCATATACATTTTATTTATTTTTAAATGTTTATTTATTTTGAGAGAGAGTGTGTGTGCATGTGTGTACATGCGAGCAAGCAGGGGAGTGGTAGAGGGAAGGAGAGAGGAAATACCAAGCAGGCTCCAGTAAAAAGGCCAATGCAGTACTCGAACTCATAAACCATGAGATCATGACCGGAGCCGAAACTGAGTCAGATGCTTAACTGACTGAGCCAGCCAGGCGCCCTATGCATATAAATTTAAAAAAAAAATTTTTTTTTAATGTTTTATTTATTTCTGAGAGAGAGACACACACAGCGTGAGTAGGGGAGGGTCAAAGAGAGAGGGAGACACAGAATCAGAAATAGGCTCCAGGCTCTGAGCTGGCTGTCAGCACAGAGCCCGACATGGGGCTCGAACCCACAAACTGTGAGATCATAACCTGAGCCAAAGTTGGACGCTTAACCAACTGAGCCACCCAGGCGCCCCTGCATATGCATTTTAAAACTAACTCATCTGTATCTATAAAACTTAGAAGGGAAACAAATCTATAGATTAATTTGGAGATAAGTGATAGCTTTGCTATGTTGAGTACTCCAATCTATCAACATAGTATATATGTCTTCACTTATGAAGATCTTACTTGATTTCTTTCATCAGTTTGTAGCTTTCAGCACAGAGATCTTGTTCATTTTTTATTAGACTTATATCTGCATATTTCTACTTCTACTGTTTTTATTATTTTATTTTATTTTTTAAATGTTTGTTTATTTTTGAGAGAGAGAGACAGAGAGAGCACAAGCAGGGAAGGGGCAGAGAGAGAGGGAGACACAGAATCTGAAGCAGGCTCCAGGTTTTGAACTGTCATCACAGAGCCTGACGCGGGGCTCGAACCCATGAACCATGAGATCATGACCTGGGCTGACGTCAGAGACTTAACCGACTGAGCCACCCAGACACCCCTGAATGGTACTGCTTTTAAATTTCATTTTCTGGTCATTTATTGCTTCAATTTAGAAATACAATAGATTTTTATGTATTACTCTTATAGTCTACAACCTTGCTAAACTCACTGATTATTTCTTCTGAGTTTTTTCATAAATTTTCTGAGATTTTCTGTATTGAAAGTTATGTTGTCATCTCTGAATAGAAGTTTTTACTTTGCCTTTTATTTATTTATTTATTTATTTTTGTTGCTATATTACACTGGCTAAGACTTTAAGAACTATGTCTAGGGGCGCCTGGGTGGCTTAGTCGGTTAAGCGTCCGACTTTCGCTTAGGTCATGATCTCGCGGTTCGTCAGTTCGAGCCCCGCGTCGGGCTCTGTGCTGACTGCCAGCTCAGAGCCTGGAGCCTGTTTCAGTCTGTGACTCCCTCTCTCTCTGACCCACCCCTGCTCACACTGTCTCTCTCTCTCTCCTAGAAATAAATAAAACTTAAAAAAAAAATTTTTTTTTTAAATAAAAAAAAAAAAATTAAAAAAAAGAACTATGTCTAATAAGACTGGTAAAAACAGATATCCTTGCTGTGTTCTTGATTTTAAGGAGAAAGCATTAGGACAAACTAATATGAACCAAACTTGAGAGAATGCATTATCAACACACCTATACTAAAAGAAATTTTAAAGGAAGTTTTAAATATATTTTAAAAAACCTTTTTTAATGTATTTATATTTGAGAGAGAGACAGAGCACTAGCAGGGGGAGGTCAGAGTAAGAGACACAGAATATGAGCTGTCAGCACAGAACCTGACATGGGGCTCGAACTCACAAACCATAAGATCATGACCTGAGCTGAAGTCAGACACTTAACCAACTGAGCCACCCAGGTACCCCAAGAAGTTTTAAATATATTAAATTCTTCTGAAAGAGAGCACAAGCAGGGGAAGAGAAGAGAGAGAGGGAGGGAGACACAGAATCCGAAACAGGCTCCAGGCTCTGAGCTGTCAGCACAGAGCCTGACACGGGGCTCTCAAACCCATGAACCATCAGATCATAAACTGACTTGAAGTCGGACGCTTAACCGACTGAGCCACCCAGATGCCCCAAGAAGTTTTAAAAATATTAAATTTTTTTTTAATGTTTATTCATTTCCGAGAGAGAGAGAGAGAGAGAGAGAGAGCACAAGCAGGGGAAGAGCAGGGAGAGACAGACAGACACAGAATCCAGAGCAGGCTCCAGGCTCTAAGCTGTCAGTACAAAGTCCAATGCGGGGCGCAAACTCATGAACCATGAGATCATGATCTGAGCCAAAGTTGGGAGCTTAACTGAATGAGCCACCCAAGGGCCCCTTAAATACATTAAATGGAATGAAAGAAGTAGTTACAACTTAAGGGGAACATCACAGAAGAGGTATCTTAAGAATGATTAAGAATGAGTTAGTTCAGGAGTTAAGCAGGTTTAAGAAAGTAGGGAGGGTTGTGGAAGATGGGAAAGAAGGAAGAACATTCCAGACAGAGGGAATGGTATGAACAGGGAAGGGAGCACAAATTTGGACTTTAATCCATGCACATGGGAAACAGTGAAGGGTTTTTAATGGAACTGTTTATGACCAAAATTGTGGGCAGCTTCTCATTTAAGTGCCAGAAGTAATTTCAAGTGGAGATACAGATATATGTTTGTAGTTTGGGGGTACACTGTGCATGGAAGGAAACAGCCAGGAACCAGAAGGTGACAAAAAGTAAATTAATAAATCTGCACATAGTACTAAACACTTCCGTGAGAACAGCATGAGTTTATGAGCACATGAGTGACAGAGAATCTAACAGTGTGATGACAGTGGGCTAACAGACATTAGGGTTCACTCCTGGAATTTTAGTGGCTTCCTTTAACCTTGCAAGTTCATTCTTTTTTTTTTTTTTCCCCCCTAAAGTAAACTCCATCCCCAAGGTGGGGCTTGAACTCACAACCCCAAGATCAAGAGTCACTCTACTGAATGTGCCAGCCAGGTGCCTCCTTACAAGCTCATTCTTTTTTTTTTTTTAATCAGGTTTTGTTGTTTGAGAGAGAGAAAGAGAGAGAGACATGGAGAGAGAATCTTAAGCAGACTCTAGGTTCAGTGTAGAGCCCGATGCAGGGCTTGATCACATGACCCTGGGATCATGACCTGAGCCAAAATCAAGAGTCAGATGCTCAACCAACTGAGCCACCTTACAAATTCATTCTTAAATTCCAGATTACGATGCTCTTGCTAAAGGTCTATGATACAGAGGACCTGGTGACAATTCTTCAGTATAGCTACCGTATCTTACCTTCATTTGTGTTTCTAATGGTGTTTGTGCCAAGAAAGGAGGCTGTCCCACCAACATTTCAAAAAGAATTACACCAACACTCCACCAATCACATAACTGTGTATAGCCTAAAATAAGATACCAAAGTTATAGTTATTCATAAACTTTTTAAAAAGTGCTCAGAATCAATACAATCAAAATATTGAAGCACCAACATGCTGTATTGTTTTTTGTTATAAACCTGAAAAATAAGCCACATGCTAATTAATTAAGTTACAGCTGGCCTAACAGCCTATTGAGATCACCATGAAACTAATGTATTTACCTGTTCGTAACAACACTTCAGGTGCAATATAATTGGGTGTCCCCACCAACGAATGTGCAAGACAACGTTGGTGCTGGCGTGCAGCTCTCCGTTCTAGTGGCTTCAGTCTATCTCCACATCGACAGTTAGAAGGGTCACCCCATTCACTACTGAAATCCATACTATCTTGCCGTGGATGGTCACCTGTGTAGTAAGTGAGTAAATAAATAAATAAAAGCCACAAGAAAAAAAGTAAACCTAAAGACTGTTTAATCTTTTGACATCACGGATTAGAGTCAATGATACTCTTCCCTGGGACAAACTAAGACACGCTGTATGCCATATCACTGATGGTGTTTATTACTAATTACAGCCTGTGCTCCGAGATACTAATAGGACAAGTTTTACTCTAAGAAAAATTAGTGTAAGTTTCAGTAATTTACTCAATGCTAAATGATGATAATGAAAGTCATGAGTTCATAGGATCAGGAATTTGTTATGCAGACTGCTTCCCCTTACTCTTCTGAACAAAGTGTCAAACAAATTAGATCAGTGTTTTGTTCATTCAACAAATGACAACGATAAATAAGAAAGAGATCTTCTCTCAGGTAGCTTCTCTGTATAGGACAAACACAACAAACAGATATATATGTATATATATATATATATATGTATGTATAAATAAGAAAGTAGTGATGCATCCCATTCAGAGAATCAACGTGGGGTAGTATGACAAATGTACTAGGGTGGCTCTGGAAGACCAACTGATGTGACATTTGTAAAAAACAGAGGGACTCAACCATCTGCAAACCAGGGCAAGACATTCCACAGAGAAACAACAGTAACAAGAGAGAAGACCACTGGGGTTGGTGAATGAGGAGAGAATGGTGGACAATAGGAGCGGGAGCCAGTGCAACTGGGTTTAATAAGTAAAAGAAATGGTTTGCCTTTTACTGCAAGTACAGTGGGAAGATCCTGGAGAGTTTGAAGAGAATGGCAAGGTCTGATTTATGTATGTTTCAGAAAGAACACATAACTGCCGTGTAGAGCACAGACTGCAGGGAGGACAAGCGTGAAAGGCGAACAGTTTGGAAGCTACTGCAGTAAAGCTTGGACTCTGGCAGTAACAGTGGATATGGAGAAAAGTGAACAGATCAAGGGTATTTTTAGAGGTGGAATAAGCAGGATTTATTGATGGATTAGATGTGGAGGGCGTGAGGGAAAAAAGAATGAAGGGTAACTCGGTGGGTGGTGGTAGTGCGATTTATGAAAATGGGGAAGACTGGAGGGCGAGAAATTGAGAGCCGTTTATTGGCAATGTTAATTGGCAATGTTAAGTTTAAAAGGCCTATTAGAAACACACGTGAATGGAAGGGGCAATTTCTAGAGAGAGATTTGGAAGTCACTGATATGAAATGGCATTTAAAGCCATGACAGGATGAAATCACCTAGAAAAATACAGTTCATATTTAAACGGACCGTAATAATCATCTAGGATGTCTGATGCAATACAATTTCTCAGGGTGCCTGCTGGCTCAGATCAACTCTTGATCTCAGGGTCGTGAATTCAAGCCCCACACTGGGGGTGGAGCCTACTTTAAAAAGTAAAAAAATAAAAAGCAAATTAAAAAAAAAATACAATTTCTCCCCTCCAGTGAAGAGTTTAAAGAAGACTGGAATACAGCCTCCGAATCATATTTTTAAGAAGAACCCCAAATAATTTGGGTGAATCTGAGGAGACAGGTTCAAGTGTCTCAGTTCTATCCATTTAACGTCAATCTACTTGGCTTCACAGAGGCACAGGAGGCTAATAATAGTTACCTCAGAAGATTGCTGTGATCCGTCAATCAGAATATATGTCAAGAACCTAGTCACAGTAAGTATTCAAGAATTGTGATATTGACTTACACTTCCATTAGCGCTTTGAAGGGGTCTTGGTGAGGCAGTGTGGTGTAGTAGAAATAACATGGGCCCTGTAATCAGACAAACCTGGGCTCAAAGCCTAGCCCTTACACTTCTTTTCTGTCTGACCTTGGGCAAATTACTTCATCTAACTAAGCCTCAGTTTCTTTATCCTGCCTCATGGTGATGTGAGGATTCAACAAAATCATGTACATAAAGTGTTTAAGGTTAAATAAGTTGTGTAATAGTCATACAATGGAATCCTAAATAACAGTGAAAATAAATGTCATTGCAATAACACAGATCAACCTCAAACACATAAAAGAAGTGAACATAAAAGAATACATATATAGAATGATTACATTTAAATAAAGGTTCAAGAGTAGACAAAATAACATTGTTTAGGGTTATAAACATTGGAAAAAGTATAGAGAAAAGTAAAGAACTGATTACAAAGTTCTGAAATAATGGTTACCTCTGTGGAAGAAAAAGGGGAAACAATCTCTTAAGGGCTTCAAAAACACTGATGATAATCTAGTGTTTAAGCTGAATGGTGGGTGTGGGGCTTCATTTAAAAAAATTTTGGGGGTGCCTGGGTGGCTCAGTTGGTTAAGTGTCTGACTCCTGATTTAGGCTTGATCGTGAGGTCCCGCTTAGCATGGAGCCTGCTTGAGATTTTTCTCTCCTTCTCTCTCTGCCCCTCCCCCATTCGTTCTTGTTCTCTCTCTCTCTCTCTCTCTCTCTCTCAAGATAAACATTTAAACATTATTTTTTAAATGTTATTTGTCTGACATATTTCAAAAAAGTATGAAGAGGTTAAATAAAAAATGTTAATGATATTCAGAAATAACTGAATCTAACACACTCTTTTTAAAAGTCTATAGGTGTCTCAAGGATTCACTCACATTTATCCAACAGGCAAGACTGAATCCAGGACTTTATGGCTCCCATCCAGTGAGAACACCTTTTACTTTATTACATTAACAAATCATATAAATATATACAAATATTATGGTTTTACTCACCACTCTGATAGTACTTAGAATCATGTGTCCATCTGAAGCCAGTGCAGAGGCCGAAGTCAGTCAATTTAATATGACCATCACGATCAATCAAAATATTATCAGGCTTAATATCTCTATGAATAAAACCCATTTTATGAACACTTTCGACAGCACAGGTAAGTTCTGCTATGTAGAATCGTGCCAGATTTTCTGGAAAGATGCCCATTCTTATTAATAGGCTCATCATATCTCCCCCAGGAATATAGTCCATTACAAAGTATAAATTGTCTTTATCTTGGAATGAATAATATAGACGAACTACCCATTCATTGTCAGCTTCGGCCAGGATATCTCTCTCAGCTTTAACGTGAGCGACTTGATTTCGAAGGAGAACATCTTTCTTTCGAAGAGTTTTTGTTGCATACAAAGCCTTCGTATCTACTTTTCTTGCTAGACAGACTTCACCAAATGCTCCTATTCCTAGTGTCTTTATCTTCACAAACATAGACTTGTCCATTTTAGCCCTCTTAAGTCGGATATAATTAGACTCTTTTTGGCAAAGCATCTTTCTCATTTGATCCTGGGCATCTTGAGATAATCCAACCTAGGCAAATAAACTCAAGGTTAAATGAGGAATTATTTTCTGTACCAAATATTTAAAAAGTTTGGAAACATTCAGGCATATATTTAAAGGTTAAATGCATAATAATTTTTAATGAAGCATGTTAGAAGTCTAGAATATACTTCAGAGAAAATTAATTAACAAAAGTGCAGCTTAAGGGATAGTTAACAGGATACACAAAGGTGAGTTTTTATGCAGATTCTGCTGTGGAGAGCAAGATGATACCAATGGTCAGCTTTCTACTGTTTTCTAATGCACCCCCAAAAAGTCCCCACTGTGCAACCACCAAACCTCTGTTAACATGCATCCTCATCCATCGCTCCATGCATATTCACCCCGAATTATGGGATTAGACTGCCTTCATTATATATGCTGCTCTTGTGGAATGCCTACAATGAAAATATTCTTCCTATTTTCTTTCATGAAAAGAAATTCTTCCCCTCCAGATTCATTTATTGTAAAAAAAAAAACACAAAACTGATGTATTAAAAACAAAAGAATGTCTTCTCTAACTTAACCACTCATTAACAGTCCTTTCTTTTCATCTTTCTTTTCTTTTTCTCAGGCACTAGAGTAAGGGTAGGGTGTACAGCCACCACTAACACAAAATGCAAAAGGCTTCTCCTACCTTATTTAAAAAGGACTTGTTTGATTACAAGGTAATTGTAGATATTTTGGAACGTTTCAGAGAATAGTCAGTGTGACTTATGAAGACACCAAAACACAGATTAAAAACAAAAGCCAACTTCTGAGTAGACATGGACTATCTGGATTTAGAAGGAAGTTTATTTTTGGCTAGTTTAATAGAGAAATAATTTCCGGGTTAAAATAGAATAGGAATTTAAGAAGTAGAGTCTAATTCGAGAAATGCAAGCCTAATTAAAATATAGCAACCTCATGCTTCTGTTAGGATGCGCGCATTTGCATGCAATATCTTTTAAGAAGGGTGGCATGCCAGACTTAGTATAGAACTGTTTCTCTTAAAATCTTACTTGCCTACACAGTAATGGAGGCTACAGAAGTCAGCAAAGCTTCCAACACCATAAAAGTTTAAATCAGCTATTAGTGAAAGTAAAGAGGAAAAAGGAAAAATAAACTAAGAAAATACATACAGACAGACTTTAGTAAGAAATCCTACGAGCTAAAATATAGACAGGTCATACAGATTATCATGGTGTTTCTCATCTGAGAAAGTTCAATTTATAGCAGGAATAACAATAATGTGAAATCAGATTTAGAAAAATAATTTTAAAAGAATGGCTCTTGGGGAGCCTGGGTGGCTCAGTGGGTTAGGCATCTGACTTTGGCTCAGGTCATGATCTGACAGTTAGTGGGTTTTAGCCCCACGTCAAGCTCCAGGCTGATAGCTCAGAACCTAGGACATGGAGCCTGCTTCAGATTCTGTGTCTCCCTCTCTCTACCCCTCGCCCACTCGCACTCTGTCTCTCTCTCTCTCTCAAAAATAAATAAAAACATTTTAAAAAATCTTAAATTTAAAAGAATGGCTCTCAAGTTATGTGAGGAAGTTTTATCACAAATTTAAGCCTCTTGAATTCTGAGTGAAAGTTTAAATTTGTTTGAACTGTAAAATGTGACAAAAATAGTAACAATGATAGCATCACCATAATATCTTAGTGAAGTTATGTACATAGAATCACAACAGATTCATTTAAAATGAGTGGGCACTTACTCTGATCTCTTTTTTAGTGGTTTAACAATTTCAGAATATTTTTCTAGTACATTATTAAAAAAATGAAATTAGAAGAGAAAATAACTGAAGAGATACTTTTTAATAAGACCAACCAGATGAATAAACCTGACAAATAAGGCCCCAAAACTACTATACATTAAAAAAAAAAAAGTTTCCTATTAAGAGATGGTACCCAGGGGCGCCTGGGTGGCTTAGTCGGTTAAGCGTCCGACTTTCGCTTAGGTCATGATCTCGCGGTTCGTGGGTTCAAGCCCCGCGTCGGGCTCTGTGCTGACTGCTGGCTCAGAGCCTGGAGCCTGTTTCAGAGTCTGTATCTCTCTCTTTCTCTGACCCTCCCCTGCTCACGCTGTCTCTCTCTCTCTCTCCTAGAAATAAATAAAAAAATATTAAAAAAAAAAAGAGATGGTACCCAGATATTTCTAACTTAAACAGTTGTAAAATAATGTCTAAAACCTAGAATATAACCTTTGCTTCTATTTCCAAATAAAATTATGTACACCTAAATAGCATTCCATAAAGTATATTTTTCTTAATTTATTACAGCTTTATTACAAGAAATTCTGAGTAAATCTTAAAATACTAAAATAAAACAGTATAATCAAAAGTATTTTAAAGTTTACTGACTTTTAAATAATTGGTAATTATTTAGCTATCAAAGAAGGAAAAATACTGGACCAATAGTTTAAAATAAACCCTAAGCAAAGAGATGATCAAGTATAAAAATGTGCATTTTAAAAGGTTTTACCCGCATCATTTCATTCTCTAATTGTTTTTTCCGATGTAGCCGCTGCTGATGAGATTTGAGTACATTTTCTACATGTTGCTCCATAAAGAATTTAAACGCCTGAGGAGAGTAACTTTGAATACGAGACTCTCTTCGCTCTTCATCTTTCTTGTTTTTCCTAACGGTGATAGGTGAGGTTGTAATCTGTTTCTTTTCTTTATCTCCACCATCAATATTTTCGTAACTTTTCTCACTCTCATCTTCCTTGGGCAAGCTCGGTTGATCCTCTTTGCTGGATTTACTGATTGGTTCATATGGGGGAACAGATGGGTTTTGGTGTAGCAGATGTTTTGGGTAAGGTGGAGGTGGACCTTGATAGTTTGGAGCTTCAGCAACAGGAGGCATAACAGTCACGTTTGAAGTGGTGCCCTCAGAAAAAGGGCTAGGTTGCACTGCTTGAATGGGCTGGGGTATCCAAGAAGGGTGCGTAGGTGCTAATGCAGTCTGTAGCTCTGGTTTTAATACACGAATACTTTTCACAGGCTGTTGAATAGGAGCTGGTGTAATAGCAGTGACCGTTGTAGCTGAAGGCTGAGAATTAGCAGAATGACTTGGTCTATTTCCTAATGGGTTATTAAAGGAATTTGACCTCACTGGTATGTTAGGTTGCCATGTGGGCAGTTCATGCCCACTGCTTGGGGACGACTGGGCTGGAGCAGAAGAGGACTGAGGCCAAGTAGTTTGCAGTCCAGGTGCGCTAATGTTATAAAGGTCCATGTTATGACTGTTTCTGTTTGGCACCATCAGAGACTGGGGCATGTTCCCATTTGCATATGCGGAAGGAGCAGCAGGTCCCCCTGTCTGTAGAGCAGAGGGGCTCTGTCCATTAGCTGGGGTCAGGGGATACGGAGGGGGTGGCTGCCGATTCACAGTGCCAGCAGGGACATTTTGGTGTATCATAAAATCCGTCTGACCACTACCATTCTGAATTCCAGGTCTTCCTGGTGGAAAGTTAAATTTGTTGGAACTCTGCATGATGATTGGTTGTCTGCCAACGGGAACAGAACTAATGCCTCTCTGTCCCTGATTAGGAGGATTCACTGGGGACGCGTTCAGAGGCGGTGGAGGGTAGCCCTCCTGCCAGGCTCCAGGTGGAACTGGAGAGATCCGGGAGATCACATATTCCATGTTTCCAGAATAGCGCTTTGTTTGAGAGTTTGGTTCCCAAGAAGGGGGAGGTGGAGTTGTACCTCTTGGAGGGGGAGTCTGGCCTCTGGGAGGTGGGGGAGGAGTGACACTCCTTACTTGAGGAGGTGGTGGGGGGTTCACCCTCTGTCCGTTGCTTGGGTGAGCTTGAGCAAACGCTGTTATACCAGATCCTGACAAAGGTCTTCCTACATCTGTCTGCGAGCTGGGACTTTCGGAACGATAGGCCACGCTTTCTCCTAGTGACGGGCCATGTCTCTGAGGAACTAAGGATTCTTTGGAACCTTTCCAGCTTTGTTTGCGGTTAACTGGTTGTTGCACACTCCCTATAGTCATAAAACAGAGGGGAAAAATGGGTTTTTAACCTTTTGGTTTTTTTTTTTTTAATTTAGCTTGGAATTGACACAGCTAAGTGATAATTCTCTTTCAAGAATTATAAAAATAAAATTTTAGTTCAGTAGTTTTATTTTACCTTTCAAATTTTTATTTATTTTGACTAGGTAATACACTTTCATAGCTAAAAATTCTCAAAGTCAAAAGAATACCCACCTCTGTCCTAAGGGACAACCAGCTTCCTTCCTTGAAGGAAGGATTCCTTGTCATCAGTAAGACATTTTAGGGATGCACAAGTAAAGAGCATATCTGCTATTTATATTATTATGCCTGCTCTTATTAAAGTGCTGTGAAAATTCTGTATATAAAGTGTTTTCTTACTTTTAAAAAAATGTCACCACAGTTTTTTACTGTATGAATATACCCAAATTTATTTAATCAGTTTTCCTACTGAAGGATATTAAGGTTGTTTGTAACCTTTTGCTATTCAAAAAACAAAAAAAAAAAACAAAAAAAACATTGAAGAATTTTGTAAAGATATTTCATATATATGTTAGGTAGAAAAATTATCAGAAGTGGCATTATTGAGCCAAAGGTTTTGTCCATTTAAAATTTTAATAGATACATACAACAACTAATTTTAAATATATTTCAAAGACACTGGGGGATAACTAGCTGAAAACTAAATAAAGTATAGATTTTACAGAGTTTCTCTGTACTAGACTTTCCAAATAAATGAAATAGGCAAGAAAATATATGATACTCAACCCCCTCCCCACAATGAAGTATTTAAAATAGTGTGGCTACTTGGAAAAAGATCTTTAATATATTTAAAAATATATAAAATACATTTGAATAAAATGTAATACATATAAACAGTACATTCCAGAAAGATTAAGCATTTAAGTGTTAAAGATGAAATCATGTAAGCACTAGAAAAAACAAGTGAACATCCGATAATATTGGGGCACCTGTTTTGTACCTCTTGGGAAGGTCTTCCCAGGTATGGCAAAGATAGAGAACATACAGCAAAGACTGACAGATCTAAGTACATAAAACATGTAACAACATTCAAAACAAAACAAATAAGAAACATCTACAGATCTGAAAGGTCAATATCATCCTGGGAGAAAATACATTTAATAACACATATGGGAACAAAAAGGAAATGTTCCAAATGTACAGGTTAGGGGCACCTGGTGGCTCAGTGGCTTAAGCGTCTGGCTCTGGATTTTGATTCAGGTCATGATCTCAGTTGGTGGGACTGAACCCCACATCGGGTTCCACGCTGGCATCAAGAAGCCTGCTTGAGATTCTCTCTTTGCCCCCCGCCCCCAAATAAACATTAAAAAAAAAAAAGAATGTACAGTATACTGGTCTATTTCATCTAGACTGGGCAGTGTACTGGGTCTATGCCTTTAGGAAAATCATCACTCTGGGCAACCTAGGCAAGTCCTCTGGCCACCAAGCTCAGTCTCACCTTCTTCAGATGGTCAGCTGTGGCTAAATACAACATGTATTCACTCACTGACTCAGCTCTTACCAGTTAAATTATAAGTCTCCACAACCCTAAGTAAACTGCCATCTCTGTTCTGCACCTTCCATAAAGCTCTCTATGTTCTCCCACTTACCAAACCCTCCCACTATCGCCCTCCAACAAATGCTCCTATATCATTAACCTCTGCCCCAAGCTTTCCCACCACCTCCTTAAAGCTGGGTGTCTTCTGCTGACATTACTTTCTTTTCAGGTTTTCTTTAAAAATGAACAGAGCTAAAGATGGGATTCTACCTCTTATTTTTCCTTCATCCTCTTTGGACGGTCCTCTCACTTCATGAACTACTTGCTCATCCTCATTCACTCATAGTTTTGATATTTGGTCTCCCCTAAGCCCTGCCATCATTCTGTAACTTCAATATCCACAAGGATGGACCATCCATCACTGTCACCTCTCAGTTTCTTGGTCTCCTCCCCTCAACTCTACTTCAAGTATCACTCTTAAGATCACAATTCTAATTCTGATATCATCCATATCTGCTTTTTTCAAAATCACTTCTTTAAGGTCTACACTCTACTCTACTACAACTCTCCTTTCCTATTTAACCACTACTACAAGCATTCTTCAAACCCATCAAGACCTCCATATTAATCCCTACTTCATTAATCCTCTGCTATCTTTACCACACCCTTTAGCTATTTTATTTTTATTATTTTTTAAAGTTTATTTTTGAGAGAGAGAGCATGAGCATGAGTGGGGGGACAAACGATCTGAAGTGGGCTCTGTGCTGATATCAGACAGCCCTATGCAGGGCTCGAACCTAGGAACTGTGAGATCATGACCTGAGCCAAAGTCAGACACTTAACTGAATGAACCACCTAGGGACCCCGCCCCCACTTTAGCTAACTTAAATCCATGGTCCACTACTTCTTACTTCCCTCTGTATTCCTTTTTTTTTTCTTCTCATTTCTATTCATTCATTAAATTTTTATTGAGCACCTAAGTAATTTAGGTACAGTGGTGAACAAATAATGTCCCTGGCCCCATGGAACCTCCATTCATTAAATTTTTATTGAGCACCTAAGTAATTTAGGTACAGTGGTGAACAAATAATGTCCCTGGCCCCATGGAACCTCCATTCTTGGGGGAGAAGATTCACAATGATAATAAACAAATAAATAAATAAAAGTGGTAGGGATACCTGGGTGGCTCAGTCAGTTAAGCGTCTGAATCTTGGTTTTAGCTCAGGTCATGATCTTGCGGTTTTGTGAGTTTAAGCCCCACATCAGGCTCTTCGAGGGCAGTGTCTCTCTCTCTCTCTCTCTCTCTCTCTCTTTCTCTCTCTCTGCCCCTTCCCCACTTACACTGTCTGTTTCTCTCAAAATAAATAAATATACTTAAAAAAATAAACAAGATAATATCTAGGTACTGATAAATCCAATGAAGGAACCATAAATGGTGTCAAATAGTAACAGGACAGAAAGGGATGAGATTCAGGACAGAAAAGGCTCCACCAAGCAGATGAACTAAGACTAGGCAAAGTCCTGAGATGGGAGCTTGATATTTTCCAAGAACAAAAAGAAACCCACTATGACTGGAGAGAAGTAAATGAAGGGAAGTGGATACTGGATGAAGTCTGAGAGCATCAAGGCCATCAGGAGGAGTCTGGAAGGAATGAAAAGCTACTAAGGTAGAGGAGGAATATGCTCTGATTAAGGATTTTTTTTTTTTAATTTATTTCTAGGAGAGAGAAAGAGAGAGAGAGAGACAGCATGAGCAAGGGAGGGTCAGAGACAGAGGGAGTCACAGACTCCGAAACAGGCTCCAGGCTCTGAGCTGGCAGTCAGCACAGAGCCTGACGCGGGGCTCGAACCCACGAACCGTGAGATCATGACCCAAGCGAAAGTCGACGCTTAACCGACTAAGCCACCCAGGCGCCCCTCTGATTAAGGATTTAAATTATAGGGGCGCCTATAGGGGCGCCTGGGTGGCTTAGTCGGTTAAGCGTCCGACTTTCGCTTGGGTCATGATCTCGCGGTTCGTGGGTTCGAGCCCCGCCGCCGGGCTCTGTGCTGACTGCCAGCTCAGAGCCTGGAGCCTGTTTCGGAGTCTGTGACTCCCTCTGTCTCTGACCCTCCCTTGCTCATGCTGTCTCTCTCTCTCTTTCCTAGAAATAAATTAAAAAAAAAATAAAAATAAAAATAAATAAATAAATAAATTATAAACTACCCTTTTAGCAACATTTCAAACTCCCTTTATCTTATTTTGTACCTGTTTAGTAGAACTCTAGTCACAGATGATTCCAGTCACCCACTTTTTTCTCATCCCTGCTAGAAAAGGCGAAATAAAGTGCAGATTGATTCCACTATAAATTCAATGATCAGCATCATCAAATGCCTTTAGCATTGTCAGTAAAGTCTACTGTTCCTTTTAGTCTTCACTACAATTCTCCCCTGTTCTGAGTCTCCTCAAATCATCTGTCCCATTCCTTACACACCACTCTAGACAGATGACCTGATTTTACACTTTGGAGAAAACTAAAGGCATCAGAAAGGAACTCCCTTATCTTCCCTACATCACCTAAGTCTGTTTGTTCTTGTTAGAACAAAATGGTTGTTTCTCTTCCTCTGTAATACGCTAATAATCTCTCATCCTATGCTTTGGTTCCTTTCTTCTCCTGGCTTCTCAGGAACCTTACTTGATCCTTTTCTCTTGAATATTTCATTTCTTCCGCTTTTTAAAAAAAAATTTAACTTTTTAAAAAAGTATATTTACTTATTTAGAAAGAGATAAATAGTGTGAGTAGAGGAGTGGTAGAGAAAGAGGGAGACAGAGAATCCCAAGGAGGCTCTGTGCTAAGTGCACAGAGCCTGATGCAGGATTCAAACTCACAAACTCTGGGATCATGACCTGAGCTAAAATCAAGGGTCAGAGGCTTAACTCACCATGACTGACCCACCCAGGTGCCCCTAATTTCTTTTATTAACTAGTCTTAAATTATCTTTTAAAAATGCTATCAAACAACAACAACAACAACAAAGCCCTCCATTCCCATACAGAGCACTGCCTCAAAGTGTCGTTTGGAACCGGTCCACTATGAGAGAAGTATGGAAGTTGAAAGGAAAAACAGAAATTTTTACAGATTTCTAGCAGAGTAATCTTCTATCTGTTAAATATGGTAAGAAAATATTTGGACTTATATTCTGTATGTCATTTTAAATTTACATTTTTTAATAATTCACCTTTGTGTTTTACAAAATTGTTAATATGTAAGGAATTGGAAATTTAAAAAATAAAAGATCGTCACCACAGAAGAAGCATACTCTTGCTCGGGCACCTTCAAGGCTCTGTTGGTTACGTGTCCTACTTCAGCTCGGGTCATGATCTCATGGTTCATGGGCTGGAGCCCCGCACCAGGTGCTGCATTACCAGTGTGGAACCTACTTGGACTCTCTCTCTGTCCCTCCCCCACTTGAGCAGGCACGCGTGCTCCCTCTCTCAAAATAAATAAAAAAGCATACTCTTGCTAATGTCCTCACGCTCCCCTCATAGAAAAACTTCTCAAAGTGTTTTTTATACCTGAGTTCTTTACCTCACATCCATTTATTTTTCAACTCCCCCCAACCAAAATTATGCTCCCATGACTGAATAGAGAAAAGTTACTCTATGTGTTATGTCTTCCCTGCATCAAATTCAGGAAGTCCTAACTCCCAGTACCTCAGAATGTGACTGTATTTGGAGACAGGTCTTTTTTTTTTTTTTTTAAGTTTTTATCTATTTATTTTGAGAGGGAGACAGAGCAAGCAGGGGAGGGCAGAGAGAGAGAGAGAGGGAGAGAGAGAATCTCAAGCAGGCTCTGCACTGCCAGCGTAGTGCCCAATGCAGGGCCCAAACCCATGAACCCTGAGATCATGACCTAGGCTGATCATGACCTAACAGTCAGATGCTTAACTAGTTGCCTTAAAGAGACAGGGTCTTTAAGAAGGCAATTAAAGTTAAAGAAGGTCACTTAGAATGGGCCCTAACTGAATGTGAGTGACAAGAGGAGGAAATCTGGACCAGAGGGACACCAGACATATGTGCATGGAGGACTATGTAAGGACCCAGTGAAGAAGTGGCCATCTGCAGGCCATAGAGAAAGGCCTTAGGAGAAACTACAACTGCTGTCTTCTTGACCTCAGACTTCTAGCCTCCCAAACTGTGAGAGAACAAATTTGTTATTTAAGCCGCCCAGTCTGTAGTATTTTGTTATGGCAGCCCTAGCAAACTACTTGAACCACGTCACTCAAGCCAGCAAGATATTTCTAGTTCTCAACCTACATTAATCTCTCTTAGTGGTATTTGTAGACTATTTCCTCCCTTTCTTGAAACATTTTCACCCCTGGCTTTTAAGACACAGTTGTTTTTTTCCTTCCTCTTTACCTAATTTTTCAGTCTTTGCAGGCTTAACCTTTGCTGCCAGCTACTAAGTAACAGACTTGGTTCTAGGTCATCTTGTCATTTTGTCTATGTTATCTCCCACAGGTGACCTATTTCATACACGTGGCTAGTCATATATATCCAGCTCCCTACTTGACTCTTGAAATAACTCACTGAACCTAACTCAACCTGATGTCAAAAAGCAGACTTATGTTTCTCCCCAATGGAAGACCTGCTAATGCAAATTTGCTTCTAAATGGTTCCAAATTATTTTTATTGTTTTCATTAAATACTGGTATTTCAGTTCATAGATAATTTACAAAGAGTTGAGTTTCTGAGTTATTAAGAAGTGAATTTCATGTGTAGAAAGGGAATATATTAAATATATTTATTGAAATATCTTTGGGGCTCTTGGGTGGCTTGGTTGAATGTCTTTTTTTGTATAATTTTTTTAATGTTTATTTTTAAGAGAAAGACAGAGCATGAGCAGGGGAAGGGCAGAGAGAGAGACACACAGGATCCAAACCAGACCTCAGGCTCCAAGCTGTCAGCACAGAGCCCGACGTGGGGTTCGAACTCACGAACGATGAGATCATGACATGAGCCGAAGTCAGACACTTAACCGACTGAGGCACCCAGGTGCCCTGAGTGTCTGTTTCTTGATTTTGGCTCAGGTCATGATCTTGTGGTTCATGGTATCAAGCCCCAAATTGGACTCTGCACTTGACACCACAGAGCCTACTTGGGATTCTGTCTCTCTCTTACCCTCCCCTACTCACTCCCTCTCAAAACATATACATAAAAATTTTTAAAAATAATACCTTTGATACATTAAAAAAACAGATATATGATCTTTCTCCACCAAATCTTGTTCTCTCTCAGCACTGGCTTTTATAATGTGGGGTATCGCCACACTGCATCTAGTTTTCTACGCCTAAAGATTCATGACTCTCCGTCATCACCCACTTATGTAATCTATCACAAGGCCTATCATCTCTCTTAGGTCATTCACTTTTCTCCACTGCCATATCCTGGTCCAAACTACTCTCCTTTCCTGGGAACTACTGTATATCTTATCTAGACTATGCTGATACCCACCCCCAATCCAGGCTTATCCACTGCAGCCATCCTTTGGAAACAAAAATCTAATCATGTCATTATCCTGCCTGAAATGCTTCCCTAACTCCCTGCTGCTCTTAGGACCAAATCAGTAGGCAGTCCTGCATAGTCAGGCCCAAAGTACTTCTCTAGTCCTGTCGCACACTCTTGTTTTCAGTGCCCCAGCCACTTGTGGTTCTTCCAGTGGCATCAAAACCTGCCCAACAGGCCATGCACAGGAACACTCTTCCTCACTAAACTTACCCATTAACCTTTGTCTTTAAAAAAAATTTTTTTAATGTGTATTTGTTTTTTAGTGGAGGGGAGAGGGGTAGAGAGAGGGAGACACAGAACCCAAAGCAGGTTCTAGGCTCTGACCTGTCAGCACAGAGATCAATAACCCATGAACCAAACCAAAGTCGGACGCCCAGCAGACTGAGCCACCCAGATGCCCCTAACCTTGGTCTTTCTTCGGGTATCAGCTCTACTATCAGTTTCACAAGAAGGTTGTCTCTGTTTTCCTTGATTAGGTCAACCCCCCCTCTATGATATGAGTCCACAGTACCATATATCTCACCCTTCTTTATTAACATGTGTGCAGTTGTAATCCTTCATGTATTCATTTGACAGTGTTTGTTCTCCCTTATTAGACCATCAGCTTGACAAAAGGCTAAGAACTTTTTGTTTTTGGCTAAGAACTTTTTAACACAATGCTGAGCAAAGGGCCCGAAACAGTGGGTGATCAATAAAAATTTGCTGAGTGAACGGAAGAATAAATAAATCTTATAAATCAATAAGAAAAGATGGACACAAGATTAACAAAGAATAAAAATGCTAATTTTAAAATAACCGACTGCAGTGCCTGGGTGGCTCAGTCAGTTAAGTGTCTGATTTTGGCTCAGGTCATGATCTCACAGGTCGTGGGTTCAAGCCCCACGTCGGGCTCTGTGCTGACTGTCAGCTCAGAACCTGGAGCCTGTTTCAGATTCTGTGTCTCCCTCTCTCTCTGACCCTCCCCTGCTCACAATGTTCTCTCTCTCAGAAATAAATAAAACATTAAAAATATATATATTTTTAAAAAATAACTGATAAACAGGGGCACCTGGGTGGCTCAGTTGGTTGGGGATCCAAGTCTTGATTTTGGCTCAGGTCATGATCTCATGGTTCATAAGTTCGAGCCCCATGTCAGAATCTGTGCTGACTGTGAGGACCCCGCTTGGGATTCTTTCCCTCCCTCTCTCCCTGCCCCGTCCCTGTTTCTCTCTCTCAAAATAAATAATAAGTAACTTTAAAAAAAATTAAAAAATAAAAATAACTGATAAACAACTGTTCAACACCAGTGATCAAAGAAATGTGAATATAAGAATAAGAGAATATTGGGGTGCCTAGGTGTCTTAGTTGAGCATCTGACTCTTGATTTTGGCTCAGGTTATGATCTCACAGTTTGTGAGACTGAGCCACACGTCAGGCTCTGTGCTAATAGCACAGAGCTTGCTTGGGATTCTCTCTCTGCCCCTGTCCTACTCGTGCTCTCTCTCTAAATAAACTTTTAAAAAAATGAGACATTATTTCCAGAGCAATTAAATATACAAAAATCATAATACCTAAGATTTACAAATATAGACACTCTCATTAATTTTATTTTAAGGTTTATTTATTTTTCAGAGAGAGACAGAGTGCAAGTATAGGAAGAGCAGAGAGAGAGAGAGGCACAGAATCCGAAGCAGGCTCCAGGCTCTGAGCTGTCAGCACAGAGCCCGACGTGGGGCTCAAATTCATGGACCGAGAGATCATGACCTAAGCCAAAGTCGTCTGCTAAACTGACTGAGCCACCCAAGTGTCCCTAGGCATTCTCATATTAAATTGATCAGGAGCATATAAGTTGGGAAGACCTTTTTGAACAGCAATATCTAAGAAAAACCTTAAAGTTTTATAGGACTTTGACATTTTCCTTTACAAAATCATCAGGAATGTACAAAGATTTAGGTATAAAGGGATTTACTGCAGTACTGTCTATAATGGCAAAAAAAAAAAAAAACAGGAAACAAGGCAAATGTCAAAAAATGAGAGACTTTACATAAAGTAGGTGATAAGTCTAACTTAATGTAGTTAATAACAAAGAAAGTTATGCATAGTACATTAAGTGAATCACGTAGGTTTTAGTATGACCCCATTTTTTGTTTATAAGAATCAAAATACACACATATAAACCCATTTAGGTTTTTCATAGGAAAAAAGAGTAAGAAACAAAACACACTAAAATCTCACGTATACTAATAGTGGGGTCTTCTTTTTGCTTATTTGCTTTTTAAATATTCTGTGATGAGCATCTTCCACTATTATAATAAAATAAGATTATAAAAAGAGAAAAAGAATAGTTTGAATATGATAATTGTGGTTAAAAAGAAATATTTCAGCTTCAGTATAACCAAGTGGTTTTCAACCACAGCTGCTGCTTATCAAAATTACCTATGCACCTTTAAGGGCCCTGTCCTCAAATTCATTTTGATATGACACTATCATGCCATTTCCCTAACTTGAGACTCGTTTACTGTAAAGCTTCTAACAATTCTAGGACTAAAGAGTTTATTTATTTATTAAAAAACATTTTTTAAGTTTATTATTTATTTTGAGAGATGCAGAGACAGCACAGTGGGGCAGGGACAGAGGGAGAGGGAGAAAGAATCCCAAGTAGGCTCCGCACTGTCAGCACAGTGCCTGACGTGGGGCTCAAACTCACAAACCGCCAGAGCATGACCTGAGCAGAAACCAAGAGTCAGACGCTTAATCGAATGAGCCACCCAGGTACTCCATATATTTATTTTTTAAGGTTTATTTATTTTGGCGTTTTTTTTCTTGTTGTTTTTAATTTTTTTTTTTAATGTCTGTTTATTTTTGAGAGACAGAGAAGCAGAGCATGAGCAGGGTTGGGGCAGAGAGAGAGGGAAACACAGAATCCGAAGCAGGCTCCAGGCTCTGAGCTGTCAGCACAGAGCCCGATGCGGGGCTTGAACTCACGAATGGTGAGATCGTGACCTGGGCTGAAGTGGGACTCTTAACTGACTGCACCACCCAGGCGCCCCACGGATTATTTATTTTTGAAAGAGAGAGAGAGAGCAAGGTGTGGAGGGGCCATGAGAGACAGGGACAGAGGATCTGATGTGGGCTCTGCACTGATGGCAGCAAGCCGGATGTGGGGCTCAAGCTGCAAGATCATGACCTGAGCCAGCGTCGGATACTCAACTGACTGACCCAGGTGCCCCTATAGTTGATATTTAAGTAACTTTAAACCAATACTGTTAAGAAATGAGGAGAGACTGATTAGTCACCTGGCTTCAAGCTGGCATTGATGGGTCTGGCGGCAGCAGCGGCCATCTGCTCCCGGCGAGGGTCCTGGTAACTCATCTTACTAATGCATTCAATTGCTGCCTCTATACTTCTGTTGTTAGTTTTCTGAAGAGCCTGTATAACCATATCCTGGTAGGAAGTTAAAAAAAAGAAACAAAGTTTGAATCTGATAATTAAGAAGCAAAGAGCACCAAGAACTCCACTAGAGAAATTTATAATTATGAAGAACAGGGCCCCAAACCATTATATTAATGTCCTGTTTGTAAAACTACTACAGACACCCATACAATATCAAAGTAAAAAAGAAAATAAATCCTCAAATCTTTCACACGTTTAATATGAAACCTTTCACCTTTATATATGTAACATATTACTGTTTTCTCTTATACAATTAACTTCTGGGACAATCATAACAGCATCACTCTGATTATTTCTCATTCTTAACTTCATCCATACACAAAGAAGACTATCAGATTGTTAAAAAGGTAGCAAACAAAATACTGGAAACCACTCTTTTGTATCATTAAAGCATTTTAGTAACCATCTGTCACTATCTTTACTAGTAAAAGAGCTATATGGTTTTTGTTTCTATTCTTAGAACTTACATTTCCAGAGAACCTTATTTACAAGGACATAAATATAGGACAAATGGTAGAAGAAAAACACTTAGCCTGTACATAATTATGTGATGAAGACTTTAGGAAGCTATATGGTATGACAAAAAGGCAGAGAGTTTGGAATCAAACAGAAGTAAGCCTGAGTTCCAGCAGCCTCACATTACTATGCTTTTGTTTTTATGATTAGAAGCAAAAATACATTCCAGGGATTGCAGATTTATTTCAGTGGTCCACTTTAGAACTGTATCAACTTTGGAAAATTATTGAACATTTCAAAGCTCAATTTCTTCATATGCAATACACTCAGAGAGGTGATGGGGGGACTAAATAAGAAAACATGTACGGTGCCTGGGTAGCTCAGTCCGTTGATCATCCAACTTCGGCTTAGGTCATAAACTCACAGTTCATGAGTTTGAGCCCTACATAGGGCTGACTAGCTGCTGTCGGCGCAGAGCCTGCTTTGGATTCTCTACCCTTCCCTTGCTCGTGCTCTTTCTCTCTCAAAGATAAACAATCATTAAAAAGAAGAAGACGAAACCTGTAAAAGCACCTAGGCACAGGAGCTGGAGAGCCTCCTGCCTTGCTCCTTGTCCTTTATATAGAAACCTAAATTACCCACTAACATGCAGAATGTATATAGGCAGGCTTTTTGTAAGAGGGAGGCACCCATTTACTTGTCCTAGAGGAGCTAGTATTTCAAATGATATTTGAAAATGAGAAATGGCTAAGACTAACAGGTGAATAGGCTGCTGAAAGACGACCCTCCTAATGAAATGACTAGGATGAGACCAGACCAAAAAAAAAAAAAAAAAGGCTGTGGCAGAGCCTTGCTGCCTACTCAAGATTCATTCTCCCTTTCTTGGAAAGAGTTACTGATTGTGTTGGGAGAATTCTTCCTTATAGCTACAGTGGCCACATGACAATTCTGACGAGGAAACAAAAGCAAGGATTTCTGGAAGAATGTTGCCATCCCTGATTTTAGGTCCTGGTATTTCCTGCATCCTGTTTTGTAGACAACATATGACATCTGTGCTAGAGCATGATGCCACCAAGAAGGAAAATTCAAGAAACTCCTAAGAATCCTATGTTCTGTTATCTTACAGAGACTGAATCAATGCTAGCTATATATAAACTGAGTCAATATTTTGTTTAAAGCATTATTTGGATTTTTGTTAAAAGCAACCAAACTCAACCCTTAACTAAAACAAAAGTTACAGTGTGATCACATTTTATGCTAATCAGACTTCTGCAAATTTGTAGTGAGATACAAAAGAATTAACAAGTTTCACTTTATGTGTAACTTTAATACAAATCACCCCAAATTAAAATTCAGCAGGGAGTGTTTGACTTGTAGTTAAGCCATACATAAAAATAAATTCAAAATGGGTGAAAGACCTAAATGTGAGCCAAAAAACTATAAAAATCTTAGAGGAGAAACACAGGCAGCAACCTCTTTGACCTCTGCTGGAGCGACTTCTTACTAGACACGTTGCCCGAGGCAAGGGAAACAAAAGTAAATACGAACTATTGGGACTTCATCAAGATAAACAGCTTCTGTACAGCAAAGGAAACAATCAACAAAACTAAAAGGCAGACTATGTAATGGGAGAAGATATCTGCAAATGATGTATCTCATAAGGGGTTAGTATCCACAACCTATATCAACTCAACAGCCAAAAAACAAATAATCCAGTGAAGAAATGGGCAAAAGACATGAATAGCCACTTTTCCAAAGAAGACATCAAGATGACTAACAGACACATGAAAAAATGCTTGGTATCGCTCATCATCAGGGAAATACAAATCAAAACCACAATGAGATATTACCTCATACCAGTAAGAATGGCTAAAATTAACAACACAAGAAACAACAGGTGTTGGTGTGGCTGTGGAGAAAGAGGAACCCTCTGGTGTTGTCGGTGGGAATGCAAACTTGGGCAGTCACTCCAGAGAAGAATATGGAAGTTCCTAGGGGCGCCTAGGTGGCTGGCTCAATTGGATAAGCATTGGACTTTGGCTCAGGTCATGATTTCACAGTCTGTGAGTTCGTGCCTCATGTCAGGCTGTGTGCTGACAGCTCAAAGCCAGAGCCTGCTTCAGATTCTGTGTCTCCCTTTCTTTCTGCCCCTCTCCTGCTTGCTCTCTCAAAATAAACAAATATTAAAAAGAAAAAAATTATTTAAAAAAAAACAGTATGGAAGTTCCTCAAAAAGTTAAAAACAGAATTACCTTATGATCCAGCAATTGCACTAGTAGGTATTTACCCAGAGGATACAAAAATATAGATTCGAAGTGGTACATGCACCCCAATGTTTATAGCAGAATTATCAACAACAGCCAAACTATGGGGAGGGCCCAAATGTCCACCAGCTGATGAATGGGTAAAGAAGATGTGGTATATGTATACAATGAAATATTAGCCACCAAAAGAATGAAATCTTGCCATTTGCAAGGGCATAGATGGAACTAGAGTATATCATGCTAGGCAAAATAAGTCAGTCAGAGAAAGACAAATACCATATGATTTCACTCATACATGGAGTTTTAGAAACAAAACAGATAAACATATGCGGGGGGGGAGGGGAGAAGAAACAAACCATGAGACCCCCCCCCATAAGAAACACTTAAAGAAGTGAGGGTTGATGGAGGGAGGTGGATGAGGGGTGGGCTAGATGGGGTATGAAGAAGGGCACCTGTTATGATGAGCACTAGGTACTGCATGTAAGTGATGAATCACTAAATTCCACCCCTGAAACCAACACTGCACTGTATGTTAACTAACTAGAATTTAAATAAAAATTTGAAAAGAAAAATAAATAAAACTAGTTAAGCCAAATGAACTGTATTCATGCCACTATCACACAGCAGTGTCATCTTATGTCGTAAGAAAAAACTAGCACTCACCATCCTTTTCCAATACTGTGGGAACCATATTCTTATTAAATGCACTAGAATTTCAGCTGGTGATTAGCATGCTAGGTTTTAATTTTTGAAAAGTTATTGCTATACACCAAAATATTTTTTATATATCTGTTAACAATACTGACCAAAGTTCCGTAAGTGGAGTGTTAGTACCAGTGTAAAACAAAACCCCCTCATATCATTAACTTTTGAAGTTTTACATAAGAAACATTGTGTCCACATTACTGTGGTTTTTTTTTTTTAGGCTAAGAAACAAAAGTACACTCCAGCAATTGTAGATTTATGTGCCCCAAGAATGCATCAATCCTGTTTAACATTTATTCCTACAGAGAACTTAACCTCAAAACTTTTGAGGTTTTAATTTGTTTTATTTATATGAGAGAGAGAGAGAGAGAAAGGAAAATGAGTGGGGAAGGGGCAGAGAGAGAGGGAGGCAGGGAATCCGAAGCAGGCTCTGTGCTGACAGGAGAGAGCTCGATGTGGGGTTCTAACTCACTAACTGTGAGATAGTGACCTGAGTCAAAGTCAGACATTTAACTGACTGAGCCACCCAGGCACCCCTGAGGTTTTAATCTTATAGACCACTAGCATATTCTCAGAAAATTGCAACGGCTTTGAACCTGGTGTAAAGGAACAGACAGGATTTATGAAATAATAAAATAATGAAGTGAAAACTGGATAAAAATGTTAAAGCACCAAGTTAGGATCTTAAACAAATTCTTCAATCTAGTGAAAAGCTATCAGAATGAGTGATTCACAGAGGCAGCAGATATAAATTGCCATATCATTTTCTTTGTATCACCATGGAGATAAATACTACCCTGACTTCATTATTTGGCCAAATGAGGATTGACAAATGCCTATATGCTTTTAGTAAAGCAACTTTGCTTAAGAGGTTATTAATGTCATAAGGTGACAATTTTGAAGTGTGTGGTGGTAATAAACCTAACATGTCTTTGTAATATGAAGTAATTATTATTATTATTGCCAACAGATAAAGAATAGCCACTGACCTAAATGAAAAGTCAAAGAAAGACTAATATCATATGATTTCACTTATATGTGGAATCTAAGAAACAAAATAAATGAACAAAGAAAGAAAAAAACAGACTCTTAAATACAGAAAACAAACTGGTGGTTGCTAGGGGGGAGGTATTTAGGGGGATGAGCAAAATAGATAAAGAATATCAAGAGATACACACTTCCAGTTATAAAATAAGTAAATCATGAAGATGAAAAGTATAGCATAGGAATATACTCAATAGTGTTCTAATAACACTGTATGATGACATGGTGACTACACTTATCATGGTGAATAATGCACAATGTATAGAATTGTCAAATCAACATGTTACATATTTGAAACTAATATAACACCATAATGCCAATTACACACACACACACACACACACACACACACACACACACACAGAATAGAACATTAACTAATGCTTTAGATTTCTTAAAACTGTCTACATTATAGAAAGAATTTTTAAGTTCCTTAAAGGAATAGACCATGTTTCATGACTGATTGAAGAGTTTAAACACAGTAAGAAATACATAGCTACTGAGGTGACTTCTCTGACATAAGTCATTACCACTTAAGAGTCTTTATAGCCATGTGATTTTCTAAATGCTCTTTTCCTAGCAATATGTAAAAGGAAAGAGTAAGATCAATGATTCACTCCTTTCTTTATTCTTTGCCTTCTGGCTAAGGGATTAGGGAAAAAGTACTCTGAAGAAACTCCATATGAGCCATTTCCTTAATTCTCCAACTACTGACCAGGAAAACATCACAGGTCCTCTCTTCCCCTCTCTCTCTATATATTTTTCCAGGTAAAATTCTAGTATTTTTAGAACACTTAAGCATAAAAATGATAGTAAATAATATTTATCAAATGGATGCACAGAGTAGGTGAGAAAGATTCATCTTTTTTCTCCTTGGTTTAGGTAGAATCTCCCTTTTCAAATTCTCTACTATAATGCATACTTAAGTTCTGAACATAAGAGATATCTGAAAATGTGGCCACCAATATTAACAATAAAGGAAGAATTTTAAAGGTAATTATCTTTACGTAGTGGAGCTAAAGGTAATTTTTGTTTCTTTCTTTACATTTTTTTTCTTTCTTTACATTTTTAAATTTTTAACAGAAAAAGGTACTTTTATAATCAGTAAAAAAAAAAATCACTATGGGGCGCCTGGGTGGCTCAGTCGGTTAAGCGTCCAACTTCGGCTCAGGTCATGATCTCACGGTTCGTGGGTTCAAGCCCCGTGTCGGGCTCTGTGCTGACAGCTAGCTCAGAGCCTGGAGCCTGTTTCAGATTGTGTCTCTCTCACTCTCTCTGACCCTCCCTTGCTCACACTGCCTCTCTCTCCCAGAAATAAATAAAACATTAAAAAAAAATTTTTAATGACTATATATTTAAAGGAAAACATTAATATTTGTTCGTTCACATTTACATTTTCCATGGCCAATGCATATCCAAAATGATTTCTGCCACCTAAAATACTCATAGAAAGTGTGTAATGGCAAATAAATTTCATTAACAACCTAAACAAAATATTATTATAAATAAATAAATGCTATGAAAAAATTTCAATATGAATTCTAAAGGTATATTTTAAAAATTGGCCTACTTAACATGAACTGAAATTTCATTAGAATAAAACTTCAGTGGGGCGCCTGGGTGGCTTAGTCAGTTAAGCGTTCGACTTTCGCTTAGGTCATGATCTCACGGTTCGTGTGTTCGAGCCCCGCGCTGGGCTCTGTGCTGACTGCCAGCTCAGAGCCTGGAGCCTATTTCAGAGTCTGTATATCCCTCTCTCTCTGACCCTGCCCTGCTCACGCTGTCTCTCTCTCTCTCTCTCTCCTAGAAATAAATAAAAAACATTTAAAAAAAAATAAAACTTCAGAGAGAACTCAGTGTCTAATTTAAAAGGAATAACATAGGAATCATAGGCGTCCCAGAGGACGAAGAAAGATAAAAAGGGATAGAAGGCTTATATAAGCAAATCATAGCAGAAAACTTTCCTAACCTGGGGAAAGACACAGACATCAAAATCCAGGAAGCACAGAGAACTCCCACTAGATTCAATAAAAACTGACCATCAACAAGGCATATCATAGTCAAATTCACAAAATACACAGACCGGGAAAGAATCATGATAGTAGCAAGGGAAAAAAGAAGTTCTTAGCCTACAAGGGAAGACAGATCAGGTTCGCAGCAGATCTATCCACAGAAACTTGGCAGGCCAGAAAGGAGTGGCAGGATATATTCAATGTGCTGAATCAGAAAAATATGCAGCCAAGAAGTCTTTATCCAGCAAGGCTATCATTCAAAATAGAAGGAGAGATCATGAGTTTCCCAAACAAAAACTAAAGGAGTTTGTCACCACTAAACCAGCCCTACAAGAAATTTTAAGGGGCACTATCTGAGGGGAGAATAGATGACACAAAATAAAAAAGACCAAAAGCAACAAAGATGAAAAAGGACCAGAGAACTCCACCATAAACTCCAACTCTACAGGCAACACAATGGCAATAAATGTATCTCTTTCAGTATTCACTCTAAATGTCAATGGTCTAAATGCTCCAATCAAAAGACATGGGGTAACAGAAAGGATGAGAAAACAAGATCCATTTATATGCTGTTTACAAGAGGCCCATTGTAGATCCAAACACACCTTCAGATTCAAAGTAAAGAGATGAAGAAGCATCTGTCATGCTAATGGTCACTAAAAGAAAGTCGTAGTACAAAGCTGTCATCATCAAGACAGTATGGTATTGGCACAAAAACAGACACATAGACCAATGGAACAGAATTGAGAACTCAGAAGTGGACCCAAAAGTATACAGCCAACTAATCTTTGACAAAGCAGGAAAGAATATCCGATGGAAAAAAGACAGCCTTTTTAACAGATGGTGTTGGGAGAACTGGACAGCAACATGCAGAAGAATGAAACTAGATCATTTTCTCACACCATGCACAAAAATAAACTCAAAATGGATAAAGGACCTGAACGTGAGACAGGAAACTATCAACACCCTAGAGGAGAAAGCAGGAAACAACCTCCTTGACCTCCACCGCAGCAACTTCTTACTTGACACATCCCCAAAAGCAAGGGAATCAAGAGCAAAAATAAACTGTTGGGACCTCATCAAGATTAAAAGCTTCTGCACAGCCAAGGAAACAACCCAGAAAATTAATAGGCAACCAACGGAATGGGAAAAGATAGTTGCAAATGACATATCAGATAAAGGGTTAATATCCAGAATCTATAAGGAACTCACCAAACTACACGCCCGAAAAACAAACAACCCAGTGAAGAAATGGGCAGAAGATATGAACAGACACTTCTCCAAAGAGGACATCCAGATGGCCAACAGACACATGAAACGATGCTCAGCATCCCTCCTCATCAGGGAAATACAAATCAAAACCACACTGAGATACCACCTCACGCCAGTCAGAGTGGCTAAAATGAGCCAATCAGAGAACTCTAGATGCTGGCGAGGATGTGGAGAAACGGGCACCCTCCTACACTGTTGGTGGGAATGTAAACTGGTACAGCCCCTCTGGAAAACAGTGTGGAGGTTCCTAAGGAAACTAACAATAGAACTCCCCTAGGACCCAGCAATAGCACTGCTAGGAATTTACCCAAGGGATACAGAAATGTTGATGCATAGGAGCACATGTACCCCAATGTTCATAGCAGCACTCTCCACAATAGCTAAAACCTGGAAAGAGCCTAAGTGTCCATCAACAGATGAATGGATCAAGAAGATGTGGTTTATCTATACCATGGAATACTACATGGCAATGAGAAACAATGAAATCTGGCCATGTGTAGCAACATGGATGGACCTTGAGGGTGTTATGCTGAGCGAAATAAGTCAGGCAGAGAAGGACAAATATCATATGTGTGCACGTATAGGAGGATTAGGAGGAACTTAACAGAGGACCAAGGGGGAGAAGAAGGGCGGAAATGGTGGGGGAAAGGGAGAGAGGCAAACCATGAGAGACTCTTGAATGCTGACAAAAACTGAGGACTGATGGATGTGGGGGGGAGGGGGGTGGGCATGGAGGAGGACACTTGTGGGGATGAGCACTGGGTGTTATGTGGAAACTAATTTGACAATAAACTATTTGTAAAAAAAAAAAAAAAAAAAGTCGTAGTAGCCATACTTATATCAGACAATCTAGATTTTAAAATAAAGACTATAACAAGAGATAAAGAAGAGCATTATATCATAATTAAGGAGTCTACTCACAAAGAAGACCTAACAATTGTAAACATTTATGTCCCCAATGTGAAATACCCAAATATACAAAACAATCACAAACATAAATAATCACAAACAATAATACCATAATAGTAGGGGACTTCAACACCCCACTTACAGCAATGGACAGATCATCTAAGCAGAAAATCAACAAGGAAACAATGGCTTTGAAGGACAAAGTGGACCGGATGGCCTTAACAGATATATTCAGGACATTGTATCCTAAAGCAGAATACACATTCTTCTGGAGTACACATGGAACATTCTCCAGATTAGATCACATACTGGGACACTAATCAGCCCTCAACTAGTACAAAAAGATCGATATCATACCATGCATATTTTCAAACCACAACACTATGAAACTCGAAATCAACCACAAGAAAAAATTTGGAAAGACAACAAATACTTGGAGACTAAGGAACATCCTACAGTGAATGGGCTAACCAAGAAATTAAAGAGGAAATGAACAAGTACACAGAAGCCAATGAAAATGATAGCACCACAGCCCAAAACCTCTGGGATGCAGCAAAGGTGATATAAGAGGGAAGTATATAGCAACCCAGGCTTCCCTAAAGAAGGAAGAAAGAAAGGTCTCAGATACACAACCTACCCTTACACCTTAAAGAGCTGGAAAAAGAATAGCAAATAAAACCCAAAACCAACAAAAGATGGGAAATAATAAAAGATTAGAGCAGAAATCAATGCTATCAAAATTAAAAAAAAAAAAATAGATCAATGAAACCAGCAGTTGGTCTTTGAAAGAACTGATAATCCCCTAGCCAGTCTGATCAAAAAGAAAAAGGGAAGGACCCAAATAAATAAAATCAAGAACGAAAGAAGAGAGATCACAACCAACACTGCAGAAATACAAATAAGAGAATATCATGAGCAATTATATGCCAATTAAATTGGGCAATCTGGAAGAAATGGACAAATTTCTACAAACATATAAACTACCAAAACTGAAACAAGAATAGAAATTTTGAACAGACCCATAACTAGCAAAGAAATTGAATTAGTAATCAAAAATCTCCCAAAGCGCAAGAGTCCAGGACCAGAGAGCTAAAATCTTTGTAATATGAAGTAATTATATTACCTCAGATATTTAAAGAAGATTTAACACTTATTCTTTTGAAGCTGTTCCAAAAAGCAGAAATAGAAGGAAAAAATAAAATAAAATAAAATAAAACTTCTAAATTCTAGCAGATTGAGCGACATGTAAATTTTTAGTTTTGTGAATTTGAGATTTGGGCTGAGAGTGATGTGAACATTGCTGCTTAATGAAATCTTAATTATACTTCTTTCTTTGTAGTATAAACTTAAACTTCACATGCTTCAAGTTGTCATTTCTACACAGCTCCCCAGAGCTCCTCCTGCAAGCAAGCAGAGAAATCCCTACCTGTTCTGCCTTGCCCCATGGCTTTCTTCAATAGCACTTCATCCTGACTTCATGACTTGGCCTTTTAAATCCCAGAAATCACATAGAAAACTAAAGAATTATTTTATTTTGTTTTACTAATTAAAGGAACTGTAAACAACATTCTTTGCTGGTAGAATATACAAAATTGTATACACAGTTAAATTGTCTCAAAGGAATTATTTTGGCAGAAGATCACCTAAAAAGTGTTAGGTAGTGTGACATAAAAAAAATTATTTCTTTTGTCTTTAAAAATTCCTACCTCATCAAATCCAGCAGCTTGCAAGTCTTGAAGCATTTGTGGATTAACTTCTGAAGTACTCCGACTTGTTTCATTTGCAAATGGTTGTAGAGAATTTCGAATTTCCAGTAAGGCTTTATGATGCATCCCAAATTTGGGTGGATTTCTGACTTGTCGGGGATCTTCAGTTGACATTTTATTCATGTTATGCTCAGCCTTAGCAGCATCCGATGGTTTGGATAAATTCCTAAGGGATTCCCGAATTTCTTGCAACATTTGCCGGCTACTGCCAGAGTAGTTACTGGCAGGAAAGGTCTTAGGCCTCATTTGTCTATATCCTTCTGGCTTTTCACTCCTCTTCATGAAAACATCTATATTTATAACCCACACAAAGGACTTCTTTAAGGGCTACTTGATAGGTTCAGAGCTTTCTCTTGAGCAAAACTGAAAAAGATCCTTTGCAGAGGTCCCCAAGAATGCTGAACTTCTTTACAATCTAAATAATTAACCCTATAAAAGAAAAATAAGTAAATAAAAGCTATAAAGTGATTAATAAAGCAGTATCACATGTTTGGGGGGAAAAACACTAATTTAGTAGTTAGAGACCTGTGTTATAGTTCTGGCTCCATTAAGAATTACTATATGGATGCAACAAGTTAGTTAACTTTTGTGCCTATTTCCTAACCTATAAAATTACCTCAAGTACTTGTTATGGTGATAAAATATAATTTTAAGAGTACATAGTAAGCTGGGGTGCCTGGCTGGCTCAGAAGAGTATGTCATTGATCGCAGGGTCATTGAATTTGGGCCCCATGTTTGGTATAGAGAGTACTTAAATAAATAAAAAACTTAAGGGGCGCCTGGGTGGCTCAGTCTGTTAAGCATCCAACTTCGGCTCAGGTCATGATCTCATGGTTCGTGGGTTCGAGCCCTGCGTCGGGCTCTGTGCTGACTGCCAGCTCAGAGCCTGGAGCCTGTTTCAGATTCTGTATCTCCCTCTCTCTGACCCTCTCCTGCTCATACTGTCTCTCTCTCTCTCTCTCTCTCTCTCTCAGAAATAAATAAAACATTAAAAAAAATTTTTTTTAAATACATAAAAAACTTTTAAAAAAGGGTGCTTAGTAAGCATATAAATTATATACAAACGGGGCATCTGGGTAGTTTAGTGGTTAAGCATCCAACTTCAGCTCATGATCTCATGGTTCACAAGTTCGAGTCCCACACTGAGCCTGCTTTGGATTCTGTGTCTCCCCCTCTCTCTCTACTCCTCCCCCACTCACGCTCTGTCTGTCTCTGTCTCTCTCTCTCAAAAATAAACATTAAAAAAAAGTATATACAGATGTTAAGGGATTACTAAGTGAACAACACAATGGACAACCTCTCATCAACTAACTTCACCTTGCAGCTATGATTCTAGACTGTACAAATTAGACTTCAAGTCTTCAAGTATAAGATTCTTTAGAAGAAAGCGTATTGTTGCTTTAAAAAAGTTTTTAAGCCACTAGTCCAAAAGATACCTTTACACTTCAAAAACAGATACTTGAGTGTATTTTCCAAACTGTGGGCTGGGACTCTAGAGACAGTAAGATTATTAACGATGGGATGGGGGAAAGGACCTTTGGTGACAATTTGTCTTATCCTCACTTATTGGATGAATGTCTTCTAAAACACACTGGAAGAATAGTCATGTAAGTCTACTTAAATGTCCTCACTGATAGGGAAATCACTAATGCAAGAGAGCCATTCCATTTGTGACCTGCACCAAGCGTGAGAGGTTTTCTTTCTGTGGAGCATCATGAAATCCCACTCAATGCATACTGAGAGCCTGTAATGGGCCAGTCCAAAACAACTTTGCCTACATCTTTATTTAACCATCCTCACAGGCCTGTGAAGCAGGTTCACCACCTTTACTTTGTATATGAGGAAACTGAGGTTCATAAACTTTGGGTAAAACAGTTTGTAAGTGGTACCACGAATGAGATGTGAAACATTGCTAATTATCATATATTAGGAATCTATTTCTATTTTTCTATTTTTTAAAGTAATCTCTATACCCAACACGGGGCTCGAATTTACAACCCAAGATCGGAGTCACATGCTCCACCAAGCCAGCTGGGTACCCCATTTCTATTCTTTTAAATGTAATCACCAGTCATGTTACACAAAAAGTCTACAGACAGATACAGATACATCCTTCTAGTCATTTGGGGCTCAACCGTATGTTACCTTTTCACCAACTCTTTCTCTGGTAACCTACTGAAAAATTTAAATATTATAGAATTAATATAAAGTAGAAGTCCCTCATCACCCACCTCCCTCAACGTAAGAATCACTATAGTAGGCTGAATAATGGCATCCTAAAAGATACCTACTTCCTAATCCTTATAAGCTGTAAATATTACCTTATTTGGAAAAAGGGGCTTTGCAGATGTCATTAATGATTTTGAGATGGGAGGATTATCAGAGATTACCAGCAGTATGCGCAATTATAAGTGTTCTCCTGAGGAGAAAGGGGAGATCTGATACAAACAAAAGGGGAAGAGCAATGTGTCCATGGGGACAGAGAGAGGTGGACTGGTGTGGCCAGAAGCCAAGGAATGCTGGCAGACAAAGTGGCAAGGAACAGCTTTTCTCCTAGAGCCTCTGAAAGGAGAATGGCCTTGTCAACACCTTGATTTTGGGCCAGTAATACTGATTTTGGATTTCTGGCCTTTAGAACTGTGAGAGAATTGGGGCGCCTGGGTGGCTTAGTTGGTTGAGCGTCCGACTTTCGCTTAGGTCATGATCTCGTGGTTCGTGGGTTCGAGCCCTGCGTCGGGCTCTGTGCTGACTGCCAGCTCAGAGCCTGGAGCCTGTTTCAGTCTGTGACTCCCTCTCTCTCTGACCCTCCCCTGCTCATGCTGTCTCTGTCTCTCTCTCTCTCTCTCCTAGAAATAAATAAAACATTTTTAAAAAATTTAAAAAAAAACTGTGAGAGAATAAACGTGTGTGTGTGTGTGTTTAAGTCCTTGATATTGTAGTAATTTGCTATAAGCCTCAGGAAACTAATGCAATCACTATTAATACTGCATATGGACAAAAGATACATGAAAAGATGTTCAACATCATTCATCATCAGGGAAATGCAAATCAAAACCACAATGAGATATCAACTTATACCTGTCAGAATGGCTAGAATCAAAACACAAGAAATAACAAATGTTGATGAGGATGTGGGCACATGAGAGTTCATTATACTATTCTAACTTTTGTGTGTGCTTGAAATTTTCCGAAACAGAAATGCTCTGGATCTTGAAATGGTTCTGCTGCAATTTACTCATTCATATACAAAACACACAGGATTTCTTTAAAGGAACCATTTGGGGCACTTGGGTGGCTCAGTTGATTTAGGCTCAACTGACTCTTGATTTAGGCTCAGGTCATGATCTCAGGGTCATGGAATAAGCCCTGCATCAGGCTCTGTGCAGAGTGTGGGGCCTGCTTAATATTCTCTCTCTCTGGGGCGCCTGGGTGGCTAAGTCGGTTAAGCGTCCAACTTTCACTTAGGTCATGATCTCGCGGTTCATGGGTTCGAGCCCCGCGTTGGGCTCTGTGCTGACTGCCAGCTCAGAGCCTGGAGTCTGTTTCAGTCTGTGACTCCCTCTCTCTCTGACCCTCCCCTGCTCACACACACTCTCTCTCTCTCTCCTAGAAATAAATAAAAATATTTAAAAAAATAAAAAGATTCTCTCTCTGTCTCTCCCCCGTCCCTATCCCACACTCGAGCGCGCTCTCTCTCTAAAAAAATAAAAAAATAAATAAATAAGGAGACATTAATAACATGCAACAATATCATTTCTTTCTTTCTTTCTTTTTTTTAACAACATCATTTCAACATTAGCTTTTCAGGGAAAATAACAAACATTACATTTAAATACTCAACAAGTCAGAAGTCAGATAATCCATACTACATGATTTTCAATTAATGATAGAATGGAGGAAATATGGCATATCTTTATCCAACTGCTGTTGATAAAAATCCTTGTGCCAGAGTCTACTTTCACATAGTGCCCTCTACTTCCCAAATTAGTTCTCGTCAAAGCCCTGTGAGCAGATGTAACTAACGCGTCAATTCTGGGCTGAGGCAGTTAAAAGCCAGTCCTTCTCCACCTCTCTCTTTCTGCTTCGATGACAATACTAGTCACCTTTTGAGATGGTAGCTTCAGAATATGTAGTGAATGTGGGTCCCTAAGCCACTACTTCAGCTTACTCTTGAAGTCCACTGGGGTTTGTGTGGGCAAGAGAGGAATCTGCTGTTACCCCATTGATATTTTGCAAATTTACCACAAAACCATCTAATACTATTGTGGAAATAAAGACCACCTAAAACAAGCAGAGTCTATTAAGGGCTTGCCATAGCAAGGGAGTCAGCCACAGTCCCTGTGGCAGACACTCAAAGGCAGGCAAGGGAGTGGAAAAGATTTAAATTGAATAAAAGGGAAGATGCCAGGAATGCTCTGGTTGTAGGCTGTTGCCACAAGGAGGCTGGAGGTCAGCTAACCTGAAGTAGGACATCCTATGTGATTGGTTGGGGGAACTAGGTCTTTCTCTGACTAGTTCTGGGTCACAAGTTGGCAGTTACTGACCAACACCTGGCTGTTTGGACCTACTGCTACTGAGACTCTGCGTCACAGTTCTCTTTTCATAGATGATCTGGCCATTATCTATCTGCATATTTAGTCTCATTCTCCTAATACAGAAATTGGACCTAGAAGTGAGGTGCTATTGTAACAAATACCTAATAGAGTATTGACTTAGTAGTCAGGCTGAGGGCTTCAAGGAAAAGGATACTGGACGCTGGAAAAATGAAAACCATGTTTTACAGTGGCAAAATATTTGATAAAGCTGTTGCCTGTTATAACTTGTGAAGTGACAAAGAGTCTATCGAATTTGCAGTTCTATAAAAAGAGTTCGAAAAGGAGAAACTTAGAAGTGTACTTTGGCTGCTATTGGCTATTTGGCAAAGTATTGTAAATAAATGATAAAGTCAGGAAAGAAGCAGTTGATCTGCAAGCAGAAATAGGAAGGAATAGTAGGAGTTTAAAAATTTAATGTCTTGCAGTGTCGGAAAGTACTTTGCTTCTAGACTCCAAACAAGAAGAGATGGAAGTTAAAGGCTGAGCACAGACGCCCACTGGAATCTCTCAGCTAAAGTACTTCAGTGGTAAAACAAAAAAAAAAAAAAATCACATCAAGGGGATGGCCTCCCCTTAAATAACCAAATGAGAAGAGACTTGACAGCTCTCAAATCTTTGGATGAGGTTACTAACACATGTGAACTTTGGTTATGGTTACGGACATATGGAATTGACTGGAACTAAACACATCAGAGGTTTACTAACTTTGAGGAAGCTTACGTTAAAGTTTTTTTTTTTTCTTTTATAGAAACCATTCAAGCTCAGACTAAAATAGCCTTTCACTATTCACCATTTTTTAAACCCCTTGGGTTCCCAATTTCCATGAACTGGAAACTAGATGAGAAAGATTTGCACTTTCCTAAGAAGGACTATCCCCCCAAAGCTCACACTTCATATGTGGCCAACGATGATAATGAAAAAAGAACTCCAAGGAGGTTCTAGAAGAACAATGGCCAAGAGTAACAGAGAACAATGAATGAGGGAGTTCTTTCCATATAATTGAATTAATGCCCAACTGAGGAATCTCCCCTACCTACAAGACCTGCCTACAGAGATTTCAAAATTATTATAGATCAGCAATTGCTATTTCCTATTCTTCTCCTTTTCTAACAGTACGTTTATTACAGCTCTGCCATTCTTGCCATACTACTGTGTACTGTGGTGAGTAAATCAGTGAGAGACGGACAGAGAAAAGGGCAGACAAAGAGTGAGAGCAAAGGTAATCGAACAGGTCTCTGGAGCAAAAAAAAAACATTTTTGGACCCAAAGGGGACATTACTGAACATATGGACCACAGGGCCCATGAATCTAGCTACTGATACTTAGGGCCCAATATACTAGCAAAAGAATAACATAATACAATAAACATCTTTCAACAGTAAGTACAATATTTTCTTGATCCTAAGATACAGGCTTTTCCATGTTCTGATATTTCTGAAATTATGAATATATCTTAACATCTTTCTTTATTTCTTCAAAAGATTTTATTTTTAGTAATCTCTACATTCAACATGGGGCTCGAACTTACAACCCCAAGATAAAGAGTTGCACACTCTACTGACTGAGCCAGTCAGGCACTCGCTGTCAGTGCAGAGCCTGGAGCCACTTCCAGCTCTGTGTCTCACCTCTCTCTCTGCCCCTCCCTGCTCATGCTCTGTCTCTCTCAAAAATAAACATTAATCTCACATATATATATATGTTTTAAAGAAATTTTGCCAGTTCCAAAGCAGAAAAGTTCTAGAAAAGCTGACAGTCCACATAGCTAACTTGATCATAAACAAAAAGTGAAATTTCCTTGTCACTTCAACTGTGTTATTTTCATTGGCAGCACCACATATGGTTGAATCTGGACCCTTAATTACTCAAAATGTCTTCAAAAACATTCCACTATGACATAAGATTATATACTCAGGAATTATCACCCAATAGACAATGCGATTAAAGATATACACAACTGCCAAATTTAGACGAGGTCACAAAATTTTCAGAGATTCAAGTACAAACACTTAGCCATGAAACAACTGTCAAAGCCTTTTGAGTTATCAGATGATGATTCATCTCCAGCGGTAACTCACTCAACTAAGATAAAAACCAGTTTAAGCAAAAAGAAAAGACAAAACCTCAGAATTTCTCAAAATGCAGCAAAATTATATATTCAATCATAAAAACTAAAGCAGCATGCCACCATATTATATGTTAACTATCCCAAAGCCCAAAGAAATTCAGAAGAATCCTAGATTCTGAATGTGAATAAGGCAGAGATTCAAACTTCATCATGACCAAGAACTAAAAAAAGGCTATACACTTGACAAGACAAATGTATGCTGCTGAAGGTTAACAAAAACTATGTTTAGGAGCACCTAGCTGCCTCAGTTAGGGGAACATGCGACTCTTTTCTTGGGGTTGTAAGTCTGAGCCCCAAAATGGGCACACAGATTACTTATGAAAAATTATTTTTTAAGAAATAGTATTGGGGAGCACCTGGGTGGCTTAGTCGGTTGAGCGTCCGACTTTCGCTTAGGTCATGATCTCGCGGTTCGTGGGTTCGAGCCCCGCATTGGGCTCTGTGCTGACTGCCAGCTCAGAGCCTGGAGCCTGTTTCAGTCTGTGACTCCCTCTCTCTCTGACCTTCCCCTGCTCACACTGCCTCTCTCTCTCTCCCTCTCTTTCTCCTAGAAATAAATAAAAAATATTAAAAAAAAAAAAAGAAAGAAATAGTATTGAAAAATTAATTATAAAAAAAACCTACGGGGGCACCGGGGTGGCTTAGTTGGTTAGGCGTCCGACTTCAACTCAGGTCATGATCTCATGGTGCATGAGCTCAAGCCCCACGTTGGGCTCTGAGCTGATAGCTTGGAGCCTGGAGCCTGCTTCAGATTCTGTGTCTCCCTCTCTCTGCCCCTCCCCCACTCGTATAAATGCCAATAAGAGGTAAAAGTAAAACAATAAAAACTATGTAGGGTATCTGGGTGGCTCAGTCAGTTGAGCGGCAAACTCTTGATTTTGGTTCAGGTCATGATCTCATGGTTTTATGAGTTCAGAACCCTCATGGGCTTTGACTGGGCTCTGTGTGAGCTCTGTGTTAGCAGGGATTCTCTCTCTCTGTTCCTTCCCCCCTTATGCTCTGCTTCTCTCAAAAGCAAACAAACAAACCCTATGTTTATTTTCCTTTCCCTGAACGACTATTACTAAACAGATAGCTTTTCACTTACTATTTAGAATTTCTCAAAACAGAAAATATGACAATTCGACCTCATCCTTTTTCATAATTATATATTGAATTATATCATGCAGATGTACCATAATTTATCTATCCCCTACTCATGGGCATTTAGGGTCTTTCCCATTTTTGCTATTATGTTTCAAATACTGATAATTTCAACAGTATTAGTAATATTTTAGTTCTGAGGATGGGTGGTGAGTTCATGAATGTTCCTTTTTTATGATCATAGCTTACATATATATAACATATTCCTTATAAATATTAAAATTAGCTCATAAAAAATGTGACAGTAAAATTGTTATGCATTGTTAAGCATTTCCCATTTTTTTAAACATGTATTTATTATTGAGAAACAGAGCAAGACAGAACATGAACAGAAGAGGGGCAGAGAGAAGGGGAGACACAGACTCTAAACCAGGCTCCAGGCTCTGAGCTGTCAGCATAGAGCCTGACATGAGACTCGAACCCACAAACTACAAGATCATGACCTGAGCTGAAGCTGGACGCTTAACCAACTGAGCCACTCAGGTGCCCCACATTTCTCTTTTCAAAAAAAATGTTCATTTATTTTTGAGAGAGAGAAAGCACGCACATTAACAGAGAGGGGTGAAGAGAGAGGGAGAAACAGAATCTGAGCAAGCTCCAGGCTCTTAGCTGTCAGCACAGAGCCCGATGCAGGGCTTGAAGCCACCAACCCTGAGATCATGACCTGGGCTGAAGCTGGATGCTTAACTGACTGAGCCAACCAGGTGACCCAATAGCATTTCCCTTGAGATAAATTCCCAGAACTGGAATTACTGAATCAAAGAGAATGCATATAGCCATACCTAGTTTTATTTGGCTTCACTTTGTTGCGCTTCACCGATACTTCATTTTTTTTTTTTAACAAATTGAAGGTTTCTGGCAACCTTGCCTTGAACAAGTCTATCATTACCATTTTCCCAACACCATTTGCTCCCTTCATGTCTCTGTGCTATATTTTGGTAATTCTTGCAGTATCTGAAAACTTTTCATTATTATTATTACACTTGTTATGGTGATCTGTGATCAGTGATCCCTGATGTTACTACTGTAACTGAGTCAATGCACCACGAACCACACCCATATAAGACCGCAAACTTGATAAATGTTGCCATGTGTTCTAATTGCTCCACCGACCAGCCATTCCCCAATCTCCTCAGCCACCCCTACTGCCTGAGACACAACAATATTTATATCAGGCCAAATAATAACCCTATAATGGCTTCTAAGCGTTCAAATGAAAGGACTTAGCTTTAAATCATAAGCCAAAAATGACTAGGGTGCCTAGATGGCTCAGTTGCTTAAGCATCCCACCTCTACTCAGGTCATGATCTCATGGTTCGTGAGCTTGAGCCCCATATTGGGCTCTGTACTGACACCTTGGAGCCTTCTTGGAATTCTTGCTCTCCCTCTTTCTCTCTCTCTGCCCCTCCCCTGCTTGTGCTCTCCCCAAATAAATAAACTTAAAAAAAAAACGCTAAAAATGATTAACCTTAGTGAGGAAAGCAGGTCAAAAGCTAACAGGCCAAAAGCTAGGCCTCTTGCATCAAACAGTTAGCGAAGCTGTGAATGCAAAAGAAAAGTTTTTAGGGGCGCCTGGGTGGCTTAGTAGGTTAAGCGTCTGACTTTCGCTTAGGTCATGATCTCGCAGTTCATGGGTTCGAGCCCCGCGTCGGGCTCTGTGCTGACTGCCAGCTCAGAGCCTGGAGCCTGTTTCGGATTCTGTGACTCCCTCTCTCTGTGACCCTCCCCTGCTCACGCTGTCTCTCTCTCTCCTAGAAATAAATAAAACATTAAAAAAAAAAAGTTTTTAAAGGAAATGAAAAATGCTATTCCAAGGGTAGCTGGCTGGCTCAGTTGGCAGAGCATGTGACTCTTGATCTCAGGGTTGTAAGTTCAAGCCCCACATTGAGTATAGAGATTACTTGAAAATAAAACTCTTTAAAATAAACAAATAAAAGTGCAACTCCAGTGACTGCATGAATGGTAAGAAAGCAAGGGGAGCCTGAAGCCTGCTTCGGATTCTGTGTCTCTTTCTCTTTCTCTACCACTCTGTCTCTGTCTCTCAAAAATATATAAACATTAAGAAAAAAAAAAGAAGAAGAAAGCAAAATACCCTTATTGCTGATATGGAGAAAGTTTTGGTGGTCTGTACAGCAGATCAAGTTAGTGACATTTTAAGCCAAAGCCTAATCCAGAGCAAGGCCCTTCTGTGAAGGCTGAGAGGTAAAGAAGGTGCAGAAGAAAAGTTTGAAGCTAGTAGAGGTAGGTTCATGAGATTTAAGCAAAGAAGCCACCTCCATAACATAAAAGTGCAAGGTGAAGCAGCAAGTACCGATGTAGAAGGTGCATCAAGTTATCCAGAGAATCTAGCTAAGATACTCAAAGTGGCTACACGGAATAACAGATTTTTATTGGAGATGAAACAACTTTCTGTTGGAAAAAGATGCCATCTAGGCCTTTCACAGCTAGAGAGAAGTCAATGCCTGGCTTCGAAGCTTCAAAAAACAGGCTAATTCTCTTGTTAGAGACCAATGCAGTTGGTGACTTTAAGGTGAGGCCAATGTTCATTAACCATTCCAAAAGTCCCAGAGCCCTTCATTATGCTAATTCTACTCTCCCTGTGCTCTATGAATAGAACAAAGACTGGATGACAGAACATCTGTTTACAACATGGTTTACTGAATATTTTAAGCCCATTGTTGGGACCTACTGCTCAGAAAAAAAGATTCCTTTCAAAATATTCCTGTACACTGACAATGTACCTGATCACCCAAGAGCTCTGATGGAGACAATGAGATTCATCTTATTTTTTAAAAATATTTTTATTTATTTCTAGGAGAGAGAGAGAAGGCGTAGCAGGGGAGGGTCAGAGACAGAGGGAGACACAGACTCCGAAATAGGCTCCAGGCTCTGAGCTGGCAGTCAGCACAAAGCCCGACGCGGGGCTCGAACCCACGAACCACGAAATCATGACCTAAGCAAAAGTCAGAGGCTTAACTGACTAAGCCACCCAGGCGCCCCAAGATTCATCTTATATTTATGGCTGCTAACACAACATCCATTCTGCAGCCAAGGAGTCATTTCGACTTTCAAGTCTCATTACTTAAGAAACATATTTCATAAGGCTATAGCTGCCACAAACTGTGATTCCTCTGATAGATCCAGGCAAAGTACTGGAAATGACTTACCGCTCTAGATGTCATTAAGGACATTTGTAATTCATGAAAAGGGCTCAAAATAACAACAGTAACAGGAGTATGGAAAAAGTTGATTCCAACACTTATGGGTGATTGTGAGAGGTTCAAGACTTCAGTGGAGGAAGTATCTATAGATGTGGTGGAAACAGCAAGAGAACTAGACTTGAAGTGGAGCCTGAAGGGGCACAAGGGGCACTCAGTCGGTTGAATATCCGACTCCTGGTTTCAGCTCAGGTCATGAGCCCCATGCTGGGCTCTGCAAGGGGAGCATGGGAGCTTGCTTGGGATTCTCTCTCTGTCCCTTTCTGTCTGCCCCTCCCTAGCTCACTCTCTTTCTCTCCCTCTCAAAATTAACAAACTTAAAAAAAAATGTGGAGCCTGAAGATGTGACTGAATGGCTACAATCTCATGATAAAACTTTAATGGATAAGGGGATGCTTCTTACAGATAAGCAAGGAAAGTAGTCTCTTGAGATGTAATCTACTGCTGGTGAAAATGCTATGAAGATTATTGAAATGACAACAAAGGATTTTTAGAATATTAAACTTAACTGAGTTTCTTAGTTGAGAAAGCAGTGGCAAGCATGGAGAGGATTGACTCCAATACTGAAACAAGTTCAACAATGGGTAAAATGCTATCAAATAGTTTCACATGCTACAGAGAAATTGATTATGAAAGGAAGAATCAATTGGTACAACAAACTTCACTACTGTCGTATTGTAAGAAATTGCCACAGCCATCCCAGGCTTCAGCAACCACCACCCTGATCAGCAGCCATCCACATCAAGGCAAGACCTTCCATCAGCAAAGTTTAGGACTTGCTAAAAACTCAGATGATGGTCAACACTTTTCAGCAATAAAGTATTTTTTAATTAAGGTCTGTACATTGTCTTTGTGGACATAATGCTACTGCATTATCAGCAGACTACAATATAGTATAAACGTGACTTATATGCATGCACTGGGAAACCAAAATTCATCTGGCTCATTTTATTATAATGGCTTAGAACTGAACCCACATATCTCCAAGGTAGGCACGTATTTAAAGTCCTGACATTTGGGGGTACCTCAGTTGGCTAAGTGTCCAACTCTTGCTTTCAGCTCAGGTCATGATCTCACATTCGTGAGATCAAGCCCCGAGTTGGGCTCTGCACTGGGTGTGGAGCTTGCTTAAGATTTTCTCTCTCTCCCTCTGCCCCTCCTCCATGTACACTCTCTCTCAAAAATAAATAAATGAAGCCTGATATTTGAATAGCTAAAACCAAAAACAATTAACAACAAGTATTGGCAAGGATGGGGGAAAAAAGAAACCCTCTTGCACTATTGGTGGGAATACAAACTGGTGCAGCCACTCTAGAGAACAGTTCCTCAAAAAGTTAAAAATAGAACTACCCTTAGATCCAGTAAATGCACTACTGGGTATTTACCCCCAAAATATAAAAACACTAATTCAAAGGGATACATGCACCTCTATGTTTACTGCAGTATTATTTACAATAGCCAAATTGGAAGCAGCCCAAGTGCCCATCAACTGTCCATCAACAGATGAATGGATAAAGGTGTGGTACATATGTGTACATACAACACACACACACACACACACACATACAGAGGAACATTATTCAGCCATAAAAAAGAATGCAATCTTTAATTTAAAAGGACATGAATGTAGGTAGACAGTATAATGCTAAGTGAAATAAGCCAGTCAGTGAAAAACAAATACCATATTTCACTTATACGTGAAATTTAAGAAACTAAAACAAGCAAAAGGAACAACAAAAGGGTGAGACAAACCAAGAAACAGACTCTTAACCATAGAGAACTGATGGTTATTAGAGCGGAGGGGATGGGGGGGGTGAGTAAAATAAGCAATGGGATTAAGGAGTGCACTTGCTGTGATGAGCACTGGCTGATGTATGGAACTGTTGAATCACTATACTGTTATTTATAACAACACTATATGTTAATGATACTGGAGTTTAAAATAAAAATTTCTTTAAATTTATTTATTTATTTTGAGAGAGGGAGAGAGCGAGTGAGGAAGAGAGAGAATCCCAAGCAGCCACTGTGCTGTTGGCGCTGTTGGCACAGAGCTGGATGCGGAGGCTTGAACCCACCAACCATGAGATTATGACCTGAGCCAAAACCCAGAGTTGGATGCTTAACGATAGAGCCACCCAGGTGCCTCTGAAATAAAATTTTTAAAAAAGGAAAAAAAATAATAAAGGAAAAGATAAGCCAAAAAATAAAAGAGAATAAAATCCTGACATTGTCAGATTGCCTTCCATAAAGGTGTACTAATTTACAATTCCTCCAACCAACAAGGTATGGGCAACAAATTCTAGTGATCTTTGCTAATAGCATATGTGAAAATTCAGATTAACAATCGGCAAAGAGAATTTTTTAAGTTTATTTGAAAGAGAGAAAAAGATAGTGAGTGGAGGAGGGGCAGAGGGAGAGAAGCCCAATTACAGATAGTGCAGAGCCTAATGAGGGGCTCAAATTCACAAACTGTGAGATCATGACCTGAGCTGAAATCAAGAGTTGGATGCTTAACTTACCGAGCCACCCCGGTGCCCTGGTAAAGAGAATTTTTAAGAGAACTCTTCAAAGCAAATAGCTTGCCACTAACTCATATTACACTAGTAGATTAATCTCCCTAATAGTTCTGATCATGTCACTTCCCTACTCCAGAACCTTCAACGATTCCCTCTAACTTCGTGATTAAAAAGCGCTGGAGGAGTGCCTGGGAAGCTCAGTGAGTTGAGCACCAGACTCTTGATTACAGCTCAGGTCGTGATCCCATGGTCCTGGGATCAAGCCCCCGAGTCAGGCCTGACTCCATGCTGAGTGTGGAGCCTGCTTGGGATATTCATTCATTCTCATTTTCATTCTTGTTCTCATTCCCCACCTTCTGCCTCCCCCTCTCTCTCCCCTCCCCCCTCTCCACTATTCTCTCAAAAAAAAAAAAAAAGAAAGAAAGAAAGGAAAAAAAAAGATAGTTGGAGTCAAACTGCAGGGTACAAATCCCAGTTCTACCACTAACTGGTTGTGTGATCTTGGCAAGCCATGCCTCAGTTCTGCATCTTCAAATGTGAGCAATAATGGTCCTACCTAATAGAATTATTTTGAGCACTATGTAATGTTCAAAATACAGTTTAACCAGTTGACCCTTAAACATCGCAGAGGGTTATGTGTACCAACTCCCTATGCAGTGAGAAATCTGAATATAACTTTTGACTCTCCCCAAAAGGCTACTAACTCTTAGTAGCCTACTGTTGACCAGATACCTGATAACATAAACACAGTTAACATATATTTTGTATAAGCACTGTACTCTGTATTCTCACCTAGCTTTTTCTTAGTTTTTTCTTCAGCATTGCTAGGTTATATAATTCATCTGTCAGTTTTTTCAAATTGTTGTAAAGATCCAAAAAATTTTCCAATATATTTGTTGAAAAAAATCTGTAAGTGGACCCACACACTTCAAATCTGTATTGTTCAAGGGTCAACTGTGCACGTCAAATGTTTCGAACAAGTGCCCAACTCAATAAATGTCAGTTATCTTATCTCCACTAACCTACCCAGACTCTCCCCAGCATATCTTATACTCTAACTTGAGCCAATCTTATACTCTTAACTGAGCCAAATTACCTGCTCTCAGCTCTTTGTCCCTTGTGCTTTTCTACTTTCATGTCCTTACTTACACTGTTTATTCTTCTTGGGAAAGTCCCTGCCATATTTCTTCTTGTTGAAATTATACCCAACTTTTAAGATGTCAAATGACTTCTTCACCAAGATTTCATTAAGCCGCCCATTTCTTATGCTTCTCTGAACTCTCCATGGTCAAACAAAACGTTTTTGTCCTAGTCTTGTATTTGCCTAATTTTCCTATGAGATCACAAATTCACAGAGAATAGGGTATCTTAAATATGCATATATACATACATACATACATGTATATATGTTTCCCCTCAACATATATACTTCAGATAAGGAAATGGATCCAGAGAGATAACCTAGCCCAAGTTCATGCAGCCAGCTGGAGGTCATGCTAGAAATGGAATCCACACATCCTCAACTGGCCCAGAGCTCTTTTCATCAGAACCAGCATCTTGAGTTTCCTAAGGGCAGGGATCATGACTCACTCATTCTTTTAAGGAGCATTTAAATCAGATAGAGTGAACAGACAAAACCCCCATTTCTTTGAAACTTCAGACCTTCATCAAACATGCAAATGTCAGCAAACCCAAACAAATATTGTTGACAGCCTGTCCAACCTAGGGAAAAACCAGGTACCATACATAATAAGATTTCAAAGCATTACCTTGGGTTGAATTAGGTTTATAAAAAAGATGACCTGTCTCAATGCTTTGACTAAGTCAGTTATGAGAAATGCAACAGTAATATGCACTGTTTCTTTCTTAGTGGCACATAGTCTCATTTGTTTAGACAGCAATGTTTAAGAATCACTTGCATACTGATGACATTTTCTTCGATTTGCTTTCTGTAAATCAGCTGAACAAAAGTGAAAACTATCACTATACTACCTTATACTGAAAAATGAATGCCATTTCTACTCAATAAAAATGTTGTTCAATGGCTACATAATTTTGTGGTCTACAAAAATCCACTAATCTAAACATAACATCTAGATTGAAAACTAAATAACCATAGTTGGATCTGCTCCAGGGCTATATTTATATAGAATAACAAGGACTAGCATAAAACCAAAAACTCAACCTACATAAGAAAACACAGATTATCATACCAAAAAAAAAAAAAGAGTAAAAGCATGTTTTTATTTGCTTTTGGAAAGTGGCAGGGGGTAGTCAATGAATATTCAGGCATAGAAAGAATGCGCCTTCCCCAGCTAGTGCCTTGATCTAGTTTCCTGAAGTAGCAGCTGACCAGAGGAACACAATGCTACTTCTTTTAGGTTTAAATCAGTCAAATTCCTCCACTGCCTTAGGGAATCAACTAGCTCATTTTACCTACTTATCAGCTTATTAGAGGAAAGAAATAACCTTACTTAAATCACAAATGTAACTATCTTAGCAGAGAACACTCATTCCAATTATAATGTCCTACCTTTTCTTTTTCATGAAGGAAATCTGAGAAAGAATTTTAATCTTAAATAAATAATCCATAAAGTCCTGACAAGCTTCATGATTCCGGGTGAAGTGACACAATATATCTGTGCAAGACTCTATTTGTTTACTTCTTTCTCACCAGATATAGGAATAACATCTACAAAATGATATATATGTTTAGTCGTATTACCATATGGATCGACAAACATTAAACTCTGATCCCTTAGAAAATAACTTTCAATTGGAGAAGTCAGAGAAGGGTTAAGTCAAATCACCTGAGAGCCATTCTTTGCGATCCACATTCTTTTTGAAGTTATAACAAATAGCGTTCCTTTGATTTTCTTTCCTTCATTTTAATTATGCACATTCCTACTCCATAAAGATCCCTCCACCCCTCCCACCCCTTCCAACTATGAACAGCAAGCTAACATTACAGTGGACTGGAAACAAATTCCCAGGCTTTCTTCAAGGCAGAGCCAGGATCGAGTCCCTCCGGGATGCAAAAACCTGCAGCTCTTTCATTGCAATTTTCTTTCAGAGCCACCTTTCACTTTTCCTTCCTTCCTAAACACTGACCAGTCCGTGCTGGGGGCAGGGGTGGACGTGGGAGACGGTCTGCCCAAGGCCTCCGGCAAATCAGGCTCTCCCGCACCTAACCTGCACGTCCAAGGCCGCAGTGCCTGCGGCTCTTCCGCCAGCCCCGGGCGCGGCCAACCCTCGCTTCCCCAGGGCAGGGCTCAGCTCAGGTCCCTGCAACCAGCCAAGTCAGGCCCGCACCGGGCCGGCCCGGCCCGCTCGTCCGCAGCGGCCCCTGGACCCCCGCCAGCAGGACTGGGCGTGGGCGCCGGCGGCCACCGCCCCGCCAACTCGGGCTCGGGAGGCAGGAGTGCGCCCCACCCGCTACGCCAGCCCCAGACCTACCTACAGGGGAAAGCGAGGCTCCTGGACAGCGGCCACGGACCCGAGGGCTGGCGCCCGGGCGGCCGGAGCCCGTCCCAGAGACCCCCAAATATCCCTGGGGGTGCAGGGCGGGGACAGATGCCGGGGGGCTGCCGCGGGCCAGCGCGGCCCGTCGCGGGGGTCGCGGGGACCTGGCTCTCCCCTCAGCACCAGTCCGCCGCCGCCGCCGCCATTTTGCCTTCCACTCGGTGTCGCCGCCGCCGCACTCCGCCGCAGGTTTCCCGGATGTGGGCATTTCCCGGCGTCGCTTGCGCGGGGGCCGAGGACTGGGGGCTTCTGTCCGCCCCGCCGCCAGCGGCCGGCACGCCGCCTGCGCCCTCCGGCCCTCCGCCGGTCGTCCTCTCTTCAGCTGGCTGGCGAGCGTCTCCCCGCGTCGCCCCCGCCTGGCGCTGGCCCGGTGACTCGCCCGGGCTCGTGGGACCAGGCTCGTCGTCTCCGAAGTCCACTCATTTATTTCAGTCTCTCTTTTCCAATTGAGCTCTTTCTGTGCACGGATCTAAGGTCAAGACGCGCGTCTCAAGAAGTTTAATTCTCAGATGGAAGCAGCAGCGAGATGCCCTGAAACCTCGCTGTGGACACTAGGAATTGGGATTCCTGGAGGCTTTGAACCAAATTGATTTGTGCTTAGCACTCTTTTCTTCCCCGAGTAAGTCCGTGTTTAAGTACCTGCTGAATCAGCCAGATTCATATATTAGCGAACCCGAACAGAGTCACAGAGTTTGGAGATTTTTAACCTGTCCATCGAATCGGTGGATGAGAAAAGTCATTATTGCTAAAGTTGGAAAAACGTGACTGCGAGAAGAGGTTTTATTTGTTAAATTGAATTGGAAGTTTGGGATGAGATCATTGGGTTTGTGATGTTTGAAGGGTACCATCCACCCTTTGTAAAGAGTGCTTTTGTCAAATCAGCCTCCAGAAAATAGTATTTTCAAACATCTTAAGATTTTATTTAAGTAATCTCTACACCCAATATGGAGCTGAAACTTACAACCCTGGAAGTCAAGACTTACAGACTCCACTGACTGATCTGCCAGGCAGACATCCCACAACTTTCGTTTTTCTACTAGAGACTATCAAAATTTTCTTTGAATTAAAGAATTATCTTTCTGATGTTAAATTAGTTACTGGCTAAAAAAAAAAAAAATTAGTTACTGGCTACTGTATCCAAAGGTTCAAATGTGAAAACTTGTAAGATTCCAGGGCACCTTGGTGGCTCAGGTGGTTAAGTGTCAGACTCTTGGTTTCAGCTCAAGGGATTGGTGAGATCTAGACCCGCATCAGACTCTGCTGACAGCTCTGAGCTGGCTTGGGATTCTCTCTCTCTCCCTCTTTCTCTGCCCCTCGTCTGCTCACACTCATGCTCTCTCTCTTTCTCTCCAAATAAATTAAAAAAAAAAAAAAAAGATTCCATTCCAAGAGCACTTTGTTGAAAATCTACAAGCACATAGGACACCTGGATTAAGCATCCAACTCTTGATTTCCCCTCAAGCCATGATCTGATGGTTCGTGGTTTGAGCCCTACATTAGGCTCTACACTGTCAGCGTGGAGCCTGCTTGGGATTCTCTCTCTCTCTCTCTCTCTCTCTCTCTCCCTCTCCCTTGCTTGCACGCACATTCTTTTTCTCTCAAAATAAATTAAAAGGAGCACCTGTGTGGCTCAGTCGGTTAAACATCTGACTTCAGCTCAGGTCATGATCTTATGGTTTGTGGGTTCAAGCCCTGCGTTGGGCTCTGTGCTGACTGCTAGCTCAGAGCCTGGAGCCTGTTTCAGATTCTGTGTCTTCTTCTCTCTCTGACCCTCCCCTGTTCACGCTGTCTCTCTCAGAAATAAAAACATTTAAAAAATTTTTAAAAATTAAAAAAAAATCTACAAGCACAAAGTTTGTAGAAAATAGAGGGTATGACCCGAAGGGGGTCACGTAATAGCTCTAGGTCTTACTTTCTTCACCTGCAGGACTAACTTTTGGGAACACTTTCAGGCTCAAAATTATATGAATCTTGGGGCGCCTGGGTGGCTCAGTTGGTTAAGTGTCCGACTTATTCTCAGGTCATGATCTCACAGTTCGTGAGTCTGAGCCCCACTCAGGCTCTGTGCTGACAGCTCAGAGCCTGGAGCCTGCTTTAGATTCTGTGTCTCCCTCTCTGTCTGCTCCTCCCCTGCTTGTGCTCTGTTTCTCAAAAAATAAACATAAAAAAACCTATATGAATCTACTATGTTCCCAGGCCTGCTTGCCCTTTCCAGGATTATATATCTGAAAAAGCATACTGCTTCCCAAATCTTGTCACCTCTATCACTCATCCAGGGAACTTCTTCACTTAAGCTCTTCAATTAAAAAAAAAAAAAATGTTTATTTTTGAAAGCACAAGCAGGGGAGAGGCAGAGTGAGGGAGAAACAGAATCCAAAGCAGATCCCAGACTCTGAGCTCTGAGCTCTCAGGCAAGTGCCTGAACACACAAACTGAGATCACCACCTGAGCTGAAGTTGGATGCTTAACTGACTGGGCCATGCAGGTGCCCAAAAGCTCTTCAGTTCTAAGCCTAAAAGTGAGTATCATCATAAACTACTGTTGGGGGGAAGTTTCCTAGATAATTCAAGGGGCTCAGTGAATTGCTCTATCAGGGACTAGGAAAAGGAAGTGAAGTAGCAGGGAGAGAGAGCAGGGAAAGAAGAGAAGGATGATTAGGAAAGAAGAAGCAGGGGCGCCTGGGTGGCTTAGTCGGTTAAGCTTCTGACTTTCGCTTAGGTCATGATCTCCCAGTTCGTGGGTTTGAGCCCCACGTCAGGCTCTGTGCTGACCCAGCTCAGAGCCTGGAGCCTGTTTCAGATTCTGTGTCTCCCTCTCTCTCTCTGACCCTCCCCTGCTCGCGCTCTCTCTCTCTCTCTCCTAGAAATAAATAAAACATTAAAAAATTTAAAAAAAGGGGCGCCTGGGTGGCTTAGTCGGTTAAGCGTCCGACTTTCACTTAGGTCATGATCTCACGGTTCGTGGGTTCAAGCCCCGCGTCAGGCTCTGTGCTGACTGCCAGCTCAGATCCTGGAGCCTGTTTCAGTCTGTGACTCCCTCTCTCTCTGACCCTCCCCTGCTCACGCTGTGTCTCTCTCTCTCTCCTAGAAATAAACAAAACATTTAAAAAAAATTAAAAAAAAAAAGGAAAGAAGAAGCAATCCACAAGATGAAAAGAAACTGGCTAAGAGGTAGGGATGGAGGTGAAAAAGCGGGGAAATGCTTACTAAGGCTGCAGCAGGTCTCTAAGGGCAATACCTACTGTTCATTTGAAGGGCTTTGTATTGTGATGGAAAACTTGGTCCAGCTTCAACCTCCTGGACTTTTCAATGCTTCATGGAAATGGGGATTTGGAGTTGTATTTTGTTTTTATCAACAGAGGTAGGAGCCAATTTTCATGCTTGAGTGATTGCAGGATCGGGGCAGCAAACATGGAAGAAGTCTAAAGAGCAATGTGGCCCTGAGGACATAAGCCCTCCCAGAAACTCAAGCCTTAGGGGAAGGCTCTAGACTATGAGCTGCCCACACTCAAGGGATGGAGAATTGCATTCTACTTCTTTCCCAGCAGAGAGTTCACATACATTAGTTTGAATTCTGAGCGGAAAAATGGTTTCTTCTCCACTTATTTTTTTTAAACATTCATGTCAATGCAGAGTCATGAATACTTACTGTATAGCTTTGAGTATTTTATTTATTTTGTTATCAAATTATTCCAGCTTTGGCTATTGGGAACTCTTCTAATTGAATTGGCTTCTATGTCCCTTTTATATACCCTTCCCTGCCATCATTATAGGCTTTTAAAATTGTTTTTTAAAACAACTTCCTTGGGGCACCTGGGTGGCTTAGTCGGTTAGGCGTCCGACTTTCACTTAGGTCATGATCTCGCGGTTCATGGGTTCGAGCCCCGCATCGGGCTCTGTGCTGACTGCCAGCTCAGAGCCTGGAGCCTGCTTCGGATTCTGTGTCTCCCTCTCTCTAACCTCCCCTGCTCACGCTGTCTCTCTCTCTCTCTCTCCCTAGAAATAAATAAAAAAACATAAAAAATTAAAAAAAAAACTTCCTTACTTTTTAAAAAATGTTTATTTTGAGAGCAAGAGAGAACATGAGCCGGGGAGCAACAGAGAAAAGATAGAGAGAATCCTAAGCAGGCTCCATGCTCAGCACAGAGTCCGACTCAGGGCTGGATCCCACAACTGTGAGATCATGACTGGGCAGAAATCAAAAGTTCGATGCTCAACTGACTAGGCCACCCAGGTGCCCCAGAACTTCCTTGCTTTCTGGCAAGATGTTTCAAGTTACCTTACAGATTTCTCTCCCTTCAAGGAGTCCTTGCTACTTTCACTGGAGGGTATTAGAAAGCAAAGCTGGGTTCTAGGTGTGCTTGTTGCTGCTAAAGCATCATTGCTGCTGGATGTCTCTTACAAAGAAATTTTAAAATTTAAGTTCATTCTGTACTATGTTGGGGTAAAATCTGTGTTTTTAAGAGTTGCAGCTATTATTTTACAGTCTAGTATTAATTACAGTTTAGCTTCTTAGGTCTGTGGCCTGCACAAAAATTGTTTGACAGGTAATGGATTTTTTAAAACACTTATTCATTTTTGAGAGAGAGAGACAGAGTGTGAGCAGGGGAGAGTCAGAAAGAGAGGGAGACACAGAGTCTGAAGCAGGCTCCAGACTGCTGACAGCTTGAATGCTAATGCATTTCTAATGGCTGTGTTAGGCTAGTGTGTCATTAGCTACTGTCCCCCAAAGTCTAGTTATGACAGTTTGGAACTGAACATTAGTTTATCTTTGTTATTTTAAACAATTTTTTAAATATTTATTTTTGAGATAGTGCAAGCAGGGGAGGGGTGGAGAGGGGGGCGGGACAGAGGATCTGAAGTAGGCTCTGCATTGACAGCAGAGAGCCCACAAACCATGAGATCATGACCTGAGCTGAAGTCAGACTCTTAATTGATTGAGCCACCCAGGAGCCCCAAATATCAGTTTATTTTTAATTAAAAATTTTTACCTGATCAGCTATATTTTACTCATTCTGCTTCTCCCTTCTCACCCCTACCCTGTAGTTTTCTTCCTCCTTGTACACCTAATACAGCAAAATGTTGGAATTGTTTTGATGCTAAGATGATAGCAGTCTAACTGTTAGGGGTGTTTTTTTTAATGAATATAATTGTCAAATTGGCTTATATACAACACCCAGTGCTCATCCCAACAAGTGCCCTCCTCAATGCCCATCACCAATTTTCCCCTCTCCCCCACCCCCCCATCCACCATGTTTGCTCTCTGTATTTAAGTCTCCTGTGGTTTGCCTCCCTCCCTCTCTGTTTGTAACTATTTTTCCCCTTCCCTTCCCGTATGGGCTTCTGTTAAGTTTCTCAAGATCTGTATGAGTGAAAATGTATGATATCTGTCCTTCTCTGACTTATTTCACTTAGCAGAATACCTTCTAGTTCCATCCACGTTGCTGCAAATGGCATGATTTCATTCTTTATGATTGCCAAGTAGTATTCCATTGTATATATAAACCACATTTTCTTTATCCTTTCATCAGTTGATGTACATTTAGGCTCTTTCTATAATTTGGCTATTGTTGAAAGCACTACTATAAACAACGGGGTACACGTATATTCGTCAGCATTCCTGTATCCCTTGGGTAAACTCCTAGCATTGGTATTGCTGGGTCATAGGGTAGTTTTATTTTTAATTTTTTTGAGGAAAAACAGTTTTCCAGAGTGGCTGCACCAGTTTGCATTCCCATGAACAGTGCAAGAGGGTTCCCGTTTCTCCACATCTTCATCTCTAGCTGTTAAGTTTTGTACATTGCCACTTAACACGTGGTTCAGAAGATACATACTGATGAAATAGTTTGAATACTTGTCATAGTTCGAACATCCCCAGGTTTCTTATCTGTAAAACTAGAGCATTGCTACTGCTTCAGACCATGTAACTAGTCTGAGCTAGGCATCATATTATTACTATAAGCTTAAATGAAGCCTTGATATGAACTATATGCTAATGAACTTGATATTCTTCATGGACAAGATTCTAGAATGGATTACTAAGAGGATGCTTCCACAATACTATGAAATATAAGTGTTACAAAGGACAAGGAATTTTTCAACTTTGCAACAATTTTGATGGGATAGCTGTGTTTCCCCACAGCAGCTTTATGAACAAGATAAACAAATGGGGCAGCGTGCCAGTAAATGAAGTTGGCTTCTGAAGATTTTAGTAACTATAGCCAAATACCAAAGGTTCACGTTGTCACTGATAATTGGGAGGACTCAAGGAGTGGGCTTAAGCACTTCAGTACATTTACCTATCTCTTCACCAATGGGAAGAGACTGTAGAACATGATGGGCAATTCTGAAAATCATCAGCTTCTGCTGAAAACATTCAAAAGGGATTGTTAGTTTTTCCTCAATGGAAATAAGATTTGTCTTTGCAGAATAGGAATTGACCTCTAGTAAGGATCAAAATCATCTACATTAACTCAAGAATAGGAGAAGCATAGTATATAATACATGTGTGTAAAAAAGGCTAAAGGTTTAAGTTCAACTAGACAGCAGTCTAATTGAATAAATGTCAAAATGCTGAAGACAGCATTACAAAGGAATATTGTACCAAGAGCCAGGATGGTAAGATTTTTGTTGTACTGTGAGCGAGGCAGATACCACCTGGGAAAGTGTTCATTTTGCAAGTGCTCAGTCTGCATTGATTCCGTTGTTTATCATGGATCAGACATTGTATTAAGCACTGTTAATACGACACTAAGACATGGGCCCTGTTCTCAAGCATGTGTTCCAGCACAAACAGGCTGCGTAATATAGCTGCGAGCACAGCACAGGCTCTTAAAGCAGAGTACAATTTAGCACAGATTGTCAGAGGCCAGGGAAGGCTTTCTTGAGAATATGACATCTAAAAACAGTTTGGAAGGGTTAGGATTTAGCCAAGGACAAGAAACGCTGGGAAGAAATGCTTTGCCCATTAGGAACCATTGAAGAGATTTAAAAAGTTTGCCCCAAGAAGCTAGGATATATAGTTTTGAATATCGGAATATATGATGAAGGATTACATTTTTTGTGGCTCCCGAGGAAGACAAATGAAAGCAAGTTTCAGTTCAGTATGTGAAAATTAATTTATTTAGTGAAACCTTATAGTAAAGCACCCCAACGTAATGCAAATTCAGTAAATTGATTGGTAATTGCCTATCTCACAGTAGGATCACATGTTCATTTCATTGACCCACAACATGATTCTACCTTTTTTTTATAGGATTGTTTTAGATCCCACTCATACACTCAAAACCCAGCCATAATGCTACATCAGTAAGAGCTGTCAAAATGAGAGGCTGCATTGCGAAATGAGAAACTTTATCACAATATATTGTCAAGTGCAGGCTGGATGATAATTTATTGGGAATGCTGTGGAAGTGATGGTTAAATTTAGGTTATAGATGCTCTCCAAGGTACATTCCGCCTCTGAGATCCTGCAGCCCTCAAAAGAGATTATTTGTGGGCCGCCTGGGTGGCTTAGTTGGTTAAGCGTCCGACTTTCGCTTGGGTCATGATCTCGCGGTTCGTGGGTTCAAGTCCTGCGTCGGGCTCTGTGCTGACTGCCAGCTCAGAGCCTGGAGCCTATTTCCGAGTCTGTGTCTCCCTCTCTCTCTGACCCTCCCCTGCTCACACTGTCTCTCTCTCCCTCTCTCTCCTAGAAATAAATAAAAAATATTTTAAAAAAAAGATTATTTGAAAGTTTCACAAATATGGGCAGTGACAATGAACAAATATATGAATTACGGTTTTATTCACACTACAGAGTTTATGTTTCTTTTTTTTTTTAATTTAATTTTATTTTTTTATTTATTTCTAGGAGAGAGAGAGACAGCGTGAACAGGAAGTCAGTCAGAGAGAGGCTCCAGGCTCTGAGCTCTGCAGTCTTGGGAAGATCATGACCTAGAACCCTCTAACGACTAAGCCACCCAGGCGCCCCACAGAGTTTATGTTTCTTATTAAATCTGGCAGAACTCCTCAGTTGACAGGAAATGTATCACTGTGCAAATGTACTTTTTTTAAACTTATGGTTACAAATACTCTTAAAACAAAGCAAAGCTTCAACCTTGAAACTTGTTTCCAGCCCAAGCTAGTATTCTAAGGCAACACATCTGGCTCCTTCCCTCTATCAATTATTTACTGTAACAATCATGGGAAATTGTTTGTATTGCTACTGGAAACAGAACGGTGCTAGCAACATGAATCCTTCCAACTTTTCAGCAGCCTATAATGCAGCAGAACGCAAAGGCACAGCAAGCTTGCCACTCATTGTGCATAAAAAATGTGGACCCAGGGCGCCTGGGTGGCTTAGTCGGTTAAGCGTCCAACTTTCGCTTGGGTCATGATCTCGCGGTTCGTGGTTCGAGCCCCGCGTCGGGCTCTGTGCTGACTGCCAGCTCAGAGCCTGGAGCCTGTTTCAGTCTGTGACTCCCCTCTCTCTGACCCTCTCCTGCTCACGCTGTCTCTCTCTCTCTCTCTCCTAGAAATAAATAAAAATATTAAAAAAAAAATGTGGACCCAGGAGCTAGTCTTCCAGGAGGGAGACCAACTCAGGGCCCACTCAGCTCAGCCGGTAGCCTGCTGGATGGAATGCGAGAATGCCTGGAGGGTAAAGAAAGGGACACTGAAATTTGCTCTGCAACAAGATATTTACATAAAGGGAAATAAGTCAAAGGAGAATTAACAGCTCTGTTTTTATTATGGAAACCAGGTGACTACTGCTGGGGAATGTATATCCATAAATATAATATGATATATTTCATTTTTAACAAGTTATATACACACTGATGGATAGAAAAGGAAATGAAAAGCCTATGAATTGACTCTGACATTCTAAGTACTTATTATTTTCTTTTGCCCTTTTTCCCTCTGTAACAAATTACTTCTATAATAACAGAACATCTTAAAAATTAGTCTCAGCAATAAAACTATAAACAGATTAAAAATTTCTATGGCAACATTTTCTTCTCTGATTCTTTGGAATTCAAGTTACTAATTTTATCAAATATTTTTGAGCCAAATATACATTAAAAAGCAGATTACATATATGTATTCCATTTTAAAATGTTGACAAAAAACCCCGAATCAAAAAACCTTGAGGTAAGGTGGCATTAAAAAATTGAAACTATTTATTAGGACAGAAAAAACTTTACCATAATTACTACCACCGGAATTATAAAGTAAATGAATACATACATGCTTCAATAGCTTAATAGCAGTGATTTGTCATTAAGGTCTTAATGTTCAATAACACATTTAATTTAACAAACTTTGGAAAGACAATGTTACAAAGTTGTCTTCAGGCACTACACATTAACCTGAAAATAATGTAACATTTTGTCAACTACACTCAAAAACAAAAGAACACACTGTTAGGTCACTGTTAGCACTCAAGTTCTTTATCACATCAGCACACACACAGCACATTATACTAATCACAACAGCCATATACATGTGATCTTCAAATCTGAGTTTGGAAGTTGGATCACTCATCAAGGTCAAATTCTATTTTATTGCACAATCTCCAGTTTGGCAATTTTGAACTACGCTGTAAAACTAAACAAAAGTACAAATCCTTAGGAAAAATGTACTTTTTTCAAGAAAAATAAAGTTGGGTCAAAGCAGTTGCTAGAGTTCTGTTCAAACCTACCGTAACCTGTCAAAACATTTTCCTTTAAAAAACACCTTTAAAAAAATGTGAACACTGCAAAAAAAATTGTCATTTTTGTTCTACTCAATTCTTTATGAAGAAGTTCATGAAGAAAATGTGGAAGGAATGAAGAAAATATCTACAAATAAAGGATAAACATGAACACTAGCTAATGCCACCAGGGAGGATATCCCTCACACTGTAGATAAAAAGGACAGGAACCTATTGGTGGTCTGAGAATATTAAGTCTCACAACATCAAAAAGAGCTGGGTCCACGAGCTGTCCAGAATAGCCTGTTTGAAGGCAGTGTCTACATCAGCAAAAGAATCCCTCTAATATTCTTCTATATGTTTCTATTCTCTTCCCACCAGTCATCTATCAGACTTTGCCACTATCGGGGAACATTCAACTGACAAAAGCCAACACTGGTCATCAACATTAACAATAGCAGACTGATGCTTCCTCTGCCAATGTCTCATTTTCCAAAAATCAAAATGTGCATAGAAGTCTCAATGCAAAAGGCTAACTGTATATATGTTTTACCTGTAATCTTATAAGTACAGTATTTTCATGAAAAAAGTTGTCTAGTAACATAAATTGCTTCTGCATCAGTTCCACAAACAAGACAAGGACCTAAAACATCCAAACTGTTCACGGATAAAGTCCTGCTGGGAAGCAAGCTTGTGATTTCAATACGGTCTTTTGCAGGATCAGTGCTCAGCCAGGAGCTTATAAGAGACTGGTGAACATTAGCCTGGTTACTAATGCTGTGAGACAAAAAAGTACTATTTCTTCCTCCTGCAAGAAAAAAAGAGAGAAGGGGAAAACATCTTTCAAGACTAATTTTATATTAGTCAACATCTGAAATTCTACTGATTTTTTAAAAAAAGTTTATTGTCAAGTTGGTTTCCATACAACACCCAGTGCTCATCCCCACAAGTACCCTCCTCCATGCCCATTACCCCCATCCCTCCTCTACTGATATTTTTAAAAGGCTATGATTTAAACTTAATTCTCAGAATAATAGGGTAATAAATCCATTATCACACATGACCCTTTTTTTAAAAAAAAAAAAAATTTTTTTTAATGTTTAATTTTGAGGTGGGGGTAGAGAGAGAGAGAGAGACACAGAGCATGGTGGGGGAGGGGCAGAGAGAGAGAGGGAGACACAGAATCTGAAACAGGCTCCAGGCTCTGAGCTGGCAGCACAGAGCTGGACGTGGGGCTGGAATCCACCAACTGTGAGATGAACTGCGCTGAAGTCAGACAGCCAACTGACTGAGCCACTCAGGTGCCCCATCACACATCACCATTTTTTACCAAATGCACATTCAGTAATATTAACTATTCAAATTTCTGTGGTATCTATGGATATCAAATTTGAAGTCTTTAAGCAAGGCAGATTTTTACCATCTTTCTGTTGATTCTTTAATGGAAAGTCTCAGAAATATAGCATGAAGACCCCTGGCTATGTGAAGTTAGCCAGCTTATGGCATTTGGAGTCATCAGCAGTACAGCAGTAAGCAGCTGACAGATTTCAAGCCCCGATACTAGAATTTACCCTGAGGCTAAAGAATGGAAACATTCTGTCATCTTTTAATGTTAAAAATCTGAGTATTTCTAATATGGTATGTAAAACTATAGCAAAGCTACACACGAGAATCTTCATTAAGCCTTTTACCTTGGTTAAATAGTGAGGATTTTTCAGGTACATCTGTGGAGGCATCCCAATGCCAGAGGGATCCATCTTCAGAACAAGTAAATAGATGATCTGGGTTGGATGGGTGAAAGTGAACTTCCCACACTAAAAAATAAGAACCAAGAAGCTAATTCCTATGCAGATTAGTTGAACAAACTAAGACCCCGTCTCTATGCATCATCTTCCATTAACTTCACCATATACCTTCAACTCCAGGTCTGTGATAAAAATCAAAGACTTCAGAATTAAGGAAAAGACACAATATAATTCTCCAAATGGCTGTAACACGTAGATAGGATAAAGAAGCCAAGTAAATCTACTTGTGTATTGGGACAGCAAATGAATGAGAGAGAGTGCCCGTACACACACGTCAGGGAGGGACAGAGAGTAAGGAAGACAGAGAATCCCAAGCAGGCTCCTCACTGTCAGTGCAGAGACCGATGTGGGTCTTGATCCCACAAACCTAGAGATCACGACCTGAGCTAAAATCGTGAGTCACCCAGGTGCCCCAACCTATTACATCTTTTTATGGAAAAGTGTGACAAAGAGATAATTCTAAATATATTTTTAAATTAAGTCCTCTTAGTTTTAGTTCCTGTGTCATTAACGTATGAAGATTATATATAATTGGAAAAACTGAGAGAAAAGACCATAAAAGTAATATACAAATGAATTTCAACTTTGCTTCATGTCAGGACTCTGGATACTTTTTTTTTTTTAAATATTTTTATTTATTTCTAGGAGAGAGAGAGAGAGAGACAGCATGAGCAGGGGAGGGTCAGAGAGAGAGGGAGTCACAGATTGAAACAGGCTCCAGGCTCTGAGCTGGCAGTCAGCACAGAGCCCGACGCGGGGCTCGAACCCACGAACCGCGAGATCATGACCCAAGCGAAAGTCGGAGGCTTAACCAACTAAGCCACCCAGGCACCCCACAGATACTTCTGATAAATATCACAGAAATAGCAACTAGCTCGTAACTAACTAAAACCTAGAAATGTTCCCAGAATCTGGACTCTGTTTCAGATGGAGGGCTATTAAGAAGTCAATTTAGGACTTAGGACTCCTCAAGTTCTAAACTTTAAGGGAACCTCCTGTGTCAACAGACAAATGGGAGCCAAGGACTGGCTAGGACGCTTCAGGAAATGATCTGCCGTGTGCAGATACAACAGGCAGTCTGAACAAGAGTCCTGTGACTCTGGGTTAGAAGCTGAAAGAGGCAGCACCGAAGGTGCCCAGGGCATAGCATATGAAATATTATATGGCACATGCTTGCAACCTGGCAATTTTCACTCTGACAGTTACCACAATTAAGCTTTATGCCACAAAACATAAAAAGCTCACCTTCTTCAGGAGAACATGTTCTGGGCAAATCCCTATGTAAAATATATTCATGCTGTTTCATTAAAACAGAGTATAACAAAACCACCTGTAGAGCCAGAAGCAGACTGTCCAAACCTAGATTCTTAGATATTTATTTTCAAAACAGAAAACAAACTTCTATACTAAAACATCATATTTCATTTCTAGCCAAGAGTCAGGATGAATCAAAACAATACACCACAATCTGCTACATTTGTGTGTATTGCTTAGCAATGCAGGCTGGCAGTTAAAAAAAAGGGGCTCGAAGAAGAGATCTGAAAGTCTATCATTCTACTACCACTGGCTTGGTCAACATCAGATTCTGTAAGGATATACCCTATTTCTTTTTATTCCTGGGCATGGTTATAATTAGAAGAGGCAAAAATAATTCTATCCTTTTACTTGCTTCTTAAATATAATCTTAAAAGTCATTTATCTTTCCAAGGTAATAATGTAATACTCAAACTGAGAAGTTGTAATACTGGTGTGTTTGTTTGTTTGTTTGTACTTTTATTCAAGTAGGGCTGAATATAAACTCTTTTAAGTCAGAATTTAAAACTATAACCCAGTCATGATACTAAAGATGGTGATAAAATGAAAAATTTCTATCCAGTCAAAAAATCCCCACCAAAATCAAAAGATGAAAAAAAAAAGGACAAGATCCTCTATCTATTGCTCTTAGTAAGAAACAAAAAAGGCACAACAATTGAAGAACACACAGATTAGCAAATAGGAATAACATCAGCCTGCATTTACGTGGGAAAGAGGCATCCTCTCATACTGAGTATGGTGATGTAAACTGGTATTATCTTTATGTGTAACAGTTTGATAATATGTATCACAGCTTTAAAATTATGCAAACGTTTTGGGTCATCAATTATACCTTTAAAGAATTATCCGAAGAAAATAAGGGCGTAAAGATGAACATATAAGAATAATCACTGTGGTTTTGGATATAATAATGAAACATACGTTGAAGGACCTAAATGTCAAATGAAAAGGGATTATTATACACTTATCCGATACAGCCAAAAGCTACAACATAAAATGATCCTATGTACCATTACAGGAAGCTGCTTACGATCCTCTGTAGCAGCACCCAATAAAGCCTGGTGCACCCCCATAGCACTTACTTTCGGCTTCATGAGCCTTCAGCAGAGACACAGGCATAGTGCCTTGTCTAACGTCCCAAACGCTCAGCATTCCGTCCTGACCACCGGTAGCTACCACATGCTGCTGGCTGGGATGCCTATCAACACAGTGGAGGGGCACTCGGTCACCAGTCCTTTTTGGGAGAGAGATACAATGACATTAAACATGCTGTCAAGTAGACTTTATCTTTGCATAATCCATGAAACATATTTCCCTCTAGTAACTAACAACTCTGTGGCCTGAGCTACTGGTTGAACTTAAATCATGTCAAAAAATTGAGGGCATGATGGGGCGCCTGAGTGGCTCAGTCGGTTAAGTGGCCAACTTTGACTCAGGTCATGATCTCATGGCTCGTGGGTTCGAGCCCCGTGTCAGGCCGTGTGGTGACTGCTCAGAACCTGGAGCCTGTTTCGGATTCTGTGCCTCCCTCTCTCTCTGGCCCTCCCCTGCTCATGCTGTCTCTCCCTCTCTCTCTCAGAAATAAATAAAAAACATTTAAAAAAGTTGAGTGCATTAAATATGTTTCCAAATATTAGAACTCGGGGAGGGAATTAAACGTCAAAGTTATTCATTCTCTCTACAATCTGGAGACATAAGGAGCAAGATTATCTGATGGGAAGATGTGCAAACATATTTTCATTTCTTGGCATTTTAAAAACATTATGTATCAACTGAACAGCAAAGTGTTTACTTCCACCTTATTTAAGTTTGTTTATACAATTACTTTTTCAGTTTGACACACTGTATATTCTTTTTAAAAAAATTTTTAAATGAAAAATTCCTTTTATTTTTTTTCAGACATTTTTTTATTTTTTTATTTTTTTTTTATTTTTTTTTTTAAAGGTGTTTTATTAATTTTTAATGTTTTATTTATTTGTAAGACAGAGAGAGACAGAGCATGAACAGGGACAGGGCAGAGAGAGAGAGGGGGACACAGAATCTGAAGCAGGCTCCAGGCCCTGAGCTAGCTGTCAGCACAGAGCCCTATGTGGGGCTCGAACCCACGAACTGTGAGATCATGACCCGAGCTGAAGTCAGATGCTCAACCGACTGAGCCACCCAGGCGCCCCTTCAGACATTTTTTTAATATAATTTATTGTCAAATTGGCTAACGTGTGTACAGTGTGCTCTTGGCTTTAGGGGTAGATTCCCATGGTTCATAACTTACATATAACACCCACTACTCATCTCAACAAGTGCCCTCCTCAGTGCCCATCATCCATTTTCCCCTCCCTCATCATCAACCCTCAGTTTGTTCTCTGTATTTAAGAATCTCTTATGGTTTGCCTATTTTTTTTTTTTTTTTTAACGTTTAATTTTTGAGGGAGAGACAGAGAATGAGTCGGGTAGGGACAGAGAGAGAGGGAGACACAGAATCTCAAACAGGCTCCAGGCTCTGAGCTGTCACCATGATCTGCGAGATGGTGACCTGAGCCAAAGTCAGATCCTTAACCGACTGAGCCACCCAGGCGCCCTAACACATTCTATATTCTTACTAGAGAAAATTGCACACATAGAGGATTTTTGCTCAGAAAAACATATCTTGATTATATATTTTTTATAGCCACTATCAGTAGCATCAATTGTTAAGCAAAACTAAATTCTCCATTAAATAATATAAACTTCTGAATCAACACAACAAATATTTACTAAATGCAGCACAGGAGTCTCAAGCCCATCAAAGTATTCTTGCGTTATTAAATTTAATCAGGGATCATTCTCTTCAAATGCAATTAAATACAATATGGTTTAAAGTCAGTTGCTATGGGGTGCATGGGTGGCTCAGTTGGTTAAGTGTCTAACTTCAGCTCAGGTCATGATCTCGTGGTTTGTGAGTTTGGGCCCCATGTCGGGTTCTGTGCTGACAGCTCGGAGCCTGGAGCCTGCTGAGGATTTTGTGTGTTTGTCTCTCTCTGCCCCACCCCTGCTCATGCTCAGTCTCTCTACCTCAAAAACAAATAAACATTAAAAAAAATTTAAAGTCAGTTATTAGAAACAATCAAACATTAATTTTGTAGTAAACTAATTAAATTACAAATGAAAACTTACAGTGATAGTATCTGAGAGGGCTCATTTCCTTGTTTTCTGAAATCCCATATTTTTAATTGCCCAATTGAATTTACTGTAAGAATCTCAGGAGTTCGAAGGAAGGTTACAGCATGGAGTGTACTGCTATCTGCGTTGTCTACAAAGAAAATAGTAGTGTCTGTTAATAAGTCCTGTTTTTCCAGGAAAATCTTAAACTCCTTCTATTAACTAAAATATTACAAATTTAATTTCTGTAGAAAAATGCACAGTAATATATACATTAAAATGGACTCTCCTTTGATAGAAAAATGGTATCACTAATAGAATATCTGTTTTCCAAATAAAGGGCTGAGTTTTGACATATTTCTCTATTCCACTTAAGATTGTTACCCTCCATTGCTGAGATAGATGTTCAAGTTCTTTTTTATCCAATTTTATACTTCCCACTAGGGCTTCACCCAGCGCCTCCAAACCTCAGTGCTTCCTATAGAGCTCATTCTGAACCTGTATTATCTGGCTGACTCATCTCAATTCTATTCATCTTTAGGGGAACCTGGATGGCTCAGTTGGTGGAGCATGTGACTCTTGATCTCAAGGTTGTAGCTTGAGCCCCATATGTTGGGTGTAGAGGCTACTTAAGAATAAAATCTTAAAAAAAAAAAAAAATCAATTCATCTTTTTCCTCATCAACTCTCTGCTCCATGAAGTCCTTCCAGACTGGCATACCAGTCCTTCTCCTTTTCCTAGAGTGTTTAAGTTTGTATCATGTGATACAAAGTTTAGCATATGCTGAGAAATTTTTGTTTTATGACACTCCTTCAAACTCCAGGCAATGGTCCTTAACAGTTAAATAAGTATACTTCAGAACTCAAAACAACACAAAAAAACGGATTCGTGGACTCAGTCCACAGAGGTTCTGATTCAGGTCTAGGGTGGTGGGTTGTTGAAACTCTCATCAAAGTCTGTGTGAAACATGGTTGAGAAGTACTATACTAGAATAATCCTTCTAAAGCATGACAGGGAGTAGAACACCCTCTTGCTCAAAAAGTCTCAATGGCTCTCTAGTTGTCCACCTAACAAGATGCAACCTCTGCAGCTGCGCATGAGACCTCACAGCCTGGCCCCAAGTCACATTTCTTGCTTTATCTGTCACCTCTCGTACAGAAGTATTTAAAGTCAGGCTAACTACACTTTCTGTCATTTTCTCAATGGACTTATCCTGTCCCCACGTTATTCTCTTTGGTGTGCCATCTTTCAGTATTATTTCTGGCTTAGAATCTAGTTTAAATTAATTGTCACTCGCTCCTCAATTCATTATTTAATAATCCCCTCTAGCCAGCCAAAAAGCAAAACTAATGCAGTTTCTTTTTCCTTTGTAGTCACTCATTCATACATGCCTTATCAACATATTGTCTTGTCAAGAGCTCTTACTTTGTATATTTTTAATGTCCTTCAAGCCCTTAGCATTGTTTACTTAGCACATGGCAGTGCTTAACATACCATGTGATAACAAAAGAAATAGGATTTTTCTTACCGATGGTTCTCACAGCCTCCTTGTGATCAGCTCTGAAGAGATTTATTCGACCATCTTCTCCAACTGTGACAATTTCTGGGTTGTCACACACAACACCCGTGCACGGGGCGCTGCTACGGGAAGGACTGCCCGGACCTGTGTGGTAGTGAGCTGTGGTCCACTGCTGGCTGACTGACAGGGTCTAGGTGTCAGAAGAGAGAATATGATTAATCAAAGTAGTAGCGCCCTGAATAAACACTATTTTAAAATTCTGTCTCACACATACGTTTCTAGAAACAGAGTAACTTTCTCCTTTGTGTTTCTGAGTAGTACAGCCTAGAAGCTACTTTCATCAGAGCTCTGTGTACACTGGGTTAGATTAAAAAAGAACACTCCTCAATAATATAGTAGAACTGGGATTATGAGTAACTTGTTCTGCAGGCGTTCCACAAGACAAGCAAACATTTCTAATAAATTTTAACTTGATAAACGAGTGATGTCTTGCGATACGAGCAGTACGTGATGTCGAATGTCCCAGGACCACAACTAAGTCCATGGTTCTTCTCTCTTTTTTTTCTTGCGCGCGCAGGATTGTGGGTGATCGTTTCCCATGCTCAAATGTTCAGTCTCAGGCCATGGTGTTTGGCAGAAATCAGTGATTCCTCGGGACACTGGAAGGTGCCCAGAACTGGCACTACTGTATTTTTTGTCAGTTCAAAGCACCTATGGACAGTCCTTTGCTTTTCCAGACAAGAGTAAGCTTAGGAATGCTTTGCTTCATTCTAGGTTATTGGATTGGTTCCTTGTTAAAGTTGCATGAAAAGAGGGGCACCTGAGTGGCTCAGTCGGTTAAGCATCTGACTTTGGCTAGGTCATGATCTCACCATTTGTGGGTTTGAGCCCCGCATCGGGCTCTATGCTGACAGCTAACTCAGAGCCTAGAGCCTGTCTTCAGATTCTGTGTCTCCCTCTCTCTCTGAGCCTCCCCTGCTCAAGCTCTTTCTCTCTCTCTCTCAGAAATAAAAAAAAACATTTAAAAAATTTTTTTATTTTTTTTTTATTTTTTTTATTTTTTTTTTAAATATTTTTATTTATTTCTAGGAGAGAGAGAGAGACAGCGTGAGCAGGGGAGGGTCAGAGAGAGAGGGAGTCACAAACTGAAACAGGCTCCAGGCTCTGAGCTGGCAGTCAGCACAGAGCCCAACGCGGGGCCCGAACCCACGAACCGTGAGATCATGACCTAAGCGAAAGTCGGACGCTTAACCGACTAAGCCACCCAGGCGCCCCTTAAAAAATTTTTTTAAAAAGTTGCACAAAAAGAAAAAGATTCCATTGAGCCAAGAGACAGCAGTGATTCTGTTAGTGATAGTAAAGACGTCCTACACAGTAACCCTCCTCGTTCTTGTCTCCCTCACACCAGCCACCAAGGTTTTCAAACAAAGGTAAGTGCAGGTTAATTTTTTTATATTTGTATTTGCTTTCTTATTTTGTATTATATCACAGTATTGTAATCAGTTTTACATGAGTATTTTTGGATCGTGGAATACATCATCTGTGTTTCCATTATTTCTTATGGGGAAATCTGCTTTGATTTTAAGTGCTTTGGATTACAAGTATGTTTCTGGAATGAATTATGCTCACAAACCAAGGTTTTACTGTATCTCAAATATCTCAAATTTAAGAAATGATTTTTAGTTCTATAATTTTTTTAAAGATTTTATTTTTTTAAGTAATCTCTATACCTAATGTGGGGCTCGAACTTACACTCCCAAGGTCAAAAGTCACACACTCCATAGACTGAGTCCATCAGAAACCCCAAACAGTTACGTGTTTGAGAACAACTCTAAGTTCTTAAGGGAATTAGCTGACATCTGAGAAATAAATCTCTATAGCATTTTATAAATGACCTCATTAAGAAAACTACTTTAAAAGATCTGGGTCTTATATTTACTAAGCATGCCTATGTAGAAAATAACCTTTATTAACCTGAAAACCTAAACAAACACTCTCTTCCAGCAACTTAAAACTGTTACTAGAGGGGGGCTGGGTGGCTCAGTCAGTTAAGCGGCTGACTTCAGCTCAGGTTATGATCTCGCGGTTCATCAGTTCAAGCCCCGTGTCAGGCTCTGGGCTGACAGCTTGGAGCCTGGAACCTGTTTTGGATTCTGTGTCTACCTCTCTCTCTGCCCTCTACTGCTCACGCTCTGTCTCTCAAAAATAAATAAACATTAAAAAAAATTAAAAACAAAACAAAAAACACTGTTACTAGATATGGAGCTATTTTATTTCTTATTTGTTTATTTATTTTAAAGTTTATTTTTAGAGAGAGACAGAAGGCAAGCGGGGTAGGGGCAGAGAGAAAGAGAGAGAGAGAGGGAGGAGAGAATCCCAAGCAGGCTTCATGCTGTCAGTAAGAGTCCAGCGCAGGGCTCCAACCCACAAACCAAGATCATGACCTGAGCTAAAACCAAGAGTTGGATGCTTAACCAGCTGAACCATCCAGGCGCCCTCACATGGGACTATTTTAAAGGACTGCCCTACCATTATGCTCTGAGGGTCAGCATTCAGATTTTTAATATACAAGAAAGGCATTGAAAAAAACGTCAAGTTTTCATATAGTCTCTCCTCTCCCAATTAAAACCTAGGTTTATCCACAGAGCCAAAGTAGCTGTTCCTGTTCTCATGATACTTGAGCTAGAAAATGCTCTTTCTGAGCCTAAGTGTCCATCAACAGATGAACGGATCAAGAAGATGTGGTTTATCTATACCATGGAATACTACATGGCAATGAGAAACAATGAAATCTGGCCATGTGTAGCAACATGGATGGACCTTGAGGGTGTTATGCTGAGCGAAATAAGTCAGGCAGGGAAGGACAAATATCGTATGTGTGCACGTATAGGAGGATTAGGAGGAACTTGACAGAGGAACAAGGGGGAGAAAGGCGGAAATGATGGGGAAAAGGGAGAGAGGCAAACCATGAGAGACTCTTGAATGCTGACAAAAACTGAGAACTGATGGATGTGGGGGGAGGGGGGATGGGCATGGAGGAGGGCACTTGTGGGGATGAGCACTGAGTGTTATGTGGAAACTAATTTGACAATAAACTATTTGTAAAAAAAAAAAAAAGAAAATGCTCTTTCTTTCTTTGAAAGATCAGAATAGCAACTTAAAAGAGAAAATTAGAGGAAAGTTACTTGCCAGGATACTATACTGACAGGTCAGAACAAACAGAATTTAAGAGATAACCAATTTCAATGGAAGCTCACACAAACCTGGTTCTAGACTTAATCTACTAAATCCCAGGTAATATGATACCTCCCCACTCCATATTTTGAGAGTATGAAACTTATTTGTGTCATTAATAAATACAGTCCTGGTTAGGCCTTTCTAAAAATAATTAAAATACAAATTCAATTTTCAAGCATAAATTCTTTACCTGGTTATTAGGATGGTGAAGGAAAACTGTTACACATCCTGTTGAGGAAGCAGCGACAATTCTTTCCTGGTCAAAAAACTAAATAGAAAATTCCTGCTCGTTATCGATTCAGAGATATTGATAAGGAGGAAGCCCATTTGATGAACTCAATTACTAGCATAACAATTTTAAAATGCAAAGAGCCTATAAATGCTAAGCAAATAAAATATAATGATGGGTAAGTCAAAACCACTATTCAAATAAAAGGATTTTCATTAAGAATAACAATTTTTCCACCTAAACTCCTTTACCTATAACTGATTTAATTTTGGACTACAACCAAATAGGTTTAGAAAATAATCATTCTCAGAATTAGGCAGCTTTCTATAGAAGATTCCTATAGACGAGGATTTGGAAACTTAATAATTCCATTTCCACTAATTTACTGGCTTTGAGACATTGGCCAAGGTTCGTTCTCTGAGCCTTGGTACACCTTTAAAATGGAAGACCTAATTTCCACTTAGAGGGTTGTTATAAGAACTCAAAAAGCAAAATCATACAAAATGCCTTACACAGTATTTGTCACATAGTGACACAGAACTTGATTCACAAACATGATGAAAATTGTATTAGACTTACGTAAAGTTCCCAAAATAATGTTTGGCACATAGTAAATGGCCAACTAATGAATCAATCAAACAAGCAAATCAGGATTTAAGTAAAAAAAACAGACTGAATCTGCATCCCTTTCCCCAGTTCTGATTCTGCCATTGATTAAGTGGCTATATAATGTTAACAAATCATAACCTATAGAGAGAACTCAGTTTCCTGTAAACCCGGAATGAAACTAGACAAACTTTAAGGTCCTTTAGATCTCTAATTACTCTCAGGTTTTTAAAACTTAGCTTTTCAGTATCACACAGACTTACTTGTAAATCCATTACATCACCGTGGTGTTTGATATCACACAATAGCTGATGTTCTCCTTCAAACCCTCCATCAGAATCAATGTTCCCAAAATCTCCAATAGACCACAGCGAAACATAATTTTCCTGTAAAGCAGAAAGTTTTCTCTTGAGATGAAATAAACGTCAAGATGTCGAAAGTTAAAATTTGTAGTGTCTTCAAGCAACCCTACTTTTTAAAAGCATCTCAGACAAACGGTGAGGTGATAGTTTAAAACATCACGATGGGGCAACTGGGTGGCTTAGTCGGTTAAGCGTCCGACTTTCGCTTGGGTCATGATCTCGCAGTTCGTGGGTTCGAGCCCCGCGTCGGGCTCTGTACTGACTGCCAGCTCAGAGCCTGGAGCCTGTTTCAGAGTCTGTGACTCTCTCTCTGGCCCTCCCCTGCTCATGTCTCTCTCTCCTAGAAATAAATTAAAAAAAAAAAAAAAAAAAAAAAAACCACCACGAGATTTGAGGCTCGGACACATCATCGATGGCTGAGGTACCGGACAACCGAGCCTGAGACACGAACTCGGGGGACAGAGAGGGCGAGAAAAGCTAGCAGGCGAGAGAGTTCGCGCGCTGACCGCCAGCGGCGCGGTTCGGAACTTCCTGCCCGGGAATGGAGGTACCTCATTGTCCCAAGAGCCCGTAGCGAAGGTCTCCGCGGTCTGCAAGCTCCCCGGGGGTACCGGTCGCCACCGGGTTTTGCTGATTTTCTGAGATACAAACTTAGCATAAATCTCCTCCATGCTAAAAGCAACCACTACAGGTACAGCAAGTAGCACCGCGCGCGCCTCTCAGTCCCGCCCCTTCCCGCGGAGTCCTGATTGGATCGGACGTTACCTCACGGACGGTGGCTGCGCAGAGCCAATTCTCTTCCAGCGGAGTGAGGTACCGCCAAACCCCAAGTGGGAGGAAATTGGAGCGCCCTTCCTCATCAACATGGCTTTTCACAGAGTCTGCAAAATCAGTATAGGAACACTGAAACAGTGCGTTTGTGCAATCATTGTCCAATATAAAGCAAATTTAAGAGCAAAAACAAAACAAAATCAATGCAAGAGAAACCACCTAGTAGCCAGTATTATGTTTGACACTCCAGCACCCACACAAAAGATTGAAAATCCTTAAATTCTCTTGAAATTAAGAACATGATTGTACAAACTTACTCTAAACCTCTTTCTCGTAGTCCCTCAAACAGATACTTTGCTTCAAAGTTGTTAATACCCACTGTCGGAGATTGGAGTTGGAATTCTAAAAACTCCAATTCTAGTTTTTTTTTTAATGTTTTATTTCTAGGAGAGAGAGAGACAGTGTGAGCAGGGGAGGGTCAGAGAGAGAGGGAGTCACAGACTCTGAAACAGGCTCCAGGCTCTGAGCTGGCAGTCAGCACAGAGCCCGAAGCGGGGCTTGAAACCACGAACCGCGAGATCATAACCTAAGCGAAAGTCGGGTGCTTAACCGACTAAGCCACCCAGGCGCCCCACTCCAATTCTAGTTTGGATGGCATTGCCTAGCTGTGTGACCTTCCTCAATTCACTTATGGGTATAACTAATGAGTTTGATCTGTCACTCTACAGCCTAGGCATTAGTTTCCTAGGTTCCTTCTTCTGTACTTCTGATTATAGTATCCTTTTATTCCTCTCTACTTCTTGGAATCCTGGCCATTCTTCAAGGACCAGTTCCTTCCCCAGTCTTACCCTGATTACTCCAGCCCCTGATGATCTAAATAAATATAGCATTCGATATCTAGACCAGTAATAATACTTACATTTTCCCCCTCTGCTGCTTGTTTTCTTTTAATGTAGATCTCCCCGATTAGAATGTAAATCCTATTGTATACAAGAGGTATCATTAATTTTTTTCTATTTTTAAAAAATTTTTATATAGCTTATTTGTTTTTGAGACAGAGACAGAGCATGAGTGGGGGAGGGTCAGAGAAAGGGAGACAGAGAATCTTAAACAGACTCCAGGGTCTGAGCTGTCAGCACAGAACCCGATGCGGGGCTTGAACCCACTAACTGTGAGATCATGACCTGAGCCGATGTCAGATGCCTAACCTACTGAGCCACCCAGGTGCCCCAATATCATTAATTTTTTAAAAATTTCCTTTATACTACATCCATAACCGTGTTTGCGGTTTCTTTGAAAGGGCCCATGATATCTTGTCTTTATTTGATATTGGTAGTCCTATTTCACAGTCGCAGCTTATGGAAGCAGCACGGGTAGATGCAATTCATCTTGGTCAGCTTTAGAGAGAGTTACCAAGCTATTGTCGAGGGTAGACTGGTTTTCTTCTTTTAACTAGAAGAACATGAGGAAACTGCAAAGATGAGTTAGAAAATTATTGAAGTCCCAAACTGACGATTTTATTTCTAATATTAAAGAACTAAGATGCCTCCTTAGCACAGTACGCAGTGCGTCAGACTCATAAATAACACCTGAGCGTGGTTTCATTTATGGTCACTGAATCCCCAGAACAGGTAATTTACAAGTATATTTAGGAGTAATAGTGAGGCTGTTACACTTGACAAACTCTGGTGAGAGCTGGAATTTGAAAATTGCTGCTCATGCAGTAGAGTGGAGGTCTTGATATCGCTTTGTCTCCTTTCTTAAAAGTTTATTGGACTAAATGATAACTGGATTCCGTTAGTCTCAGTTCTGATTAGGAGTCAGCAAGTTGGATGGGATAGGCAATGTTCCCTGTCAGCTTCTCACTCATTGTCTTACAGGGCTGAGAGCGATAAAGCTGCTGTCCAGTCTAACGGTGGAATTTGTGGGGATTAGTCAGCTGAAAATGCCCTTGTGTTGGGAAAATAACACATTCTCCATAAGATACCGTGGTATTTTTAACCGGTTGCATTGTTTTCAGGAGCAAAGCACTCCCCACACTCCACCCCCCACCCCTTGTCTTGATGTTCTTCCACTCTGAATTTGTGGTTTAGAATTGAGAACCAACCAAGGGTCCCAAAGTCTCCGCTTAAACCAACAGCGATGTACTTGTCACAAGGCCAGACGCTCGATGACTCGGCTGAGAGAGGGCCTTTGCCCTCCGGCTCCGTTAAGATTATTCCCGCTGCACGATCCGAAGCTCTGACTCTAACCGACCTAAACATGAGACAAGTGGGTTGGGTGAGACAGGACCGAGGAAGCCCACCGTCTAACAATCTGGCTAGCCATAGGAGCAGACCCGCCGCTCGCAACAGCTGACTCAGCTGCGACTACGGAGCTACCGGCAGCGGCGTAACCAGATCGGGCAGACGCGGCGGCACGAATCAGCCTCGCCGTCGTGCCTCCGCGCTGGGTGACCAGGACCATAGCCAGGCACACGACCCGCCGCTCCGGGGCCCACCCCGCCTAACCGCAAGGCGAACTCAGCAAACTGGCTGTGCGCTGGCGGAGGCCTCGGAAGGGGGGCACGCAGCAGCAGCTGCAGCGGCGGCGGCGGCGGTGCTGACTCAGCCCGGGCTCCCTGCCCGGCCGCAGCGGCCGCAGCAGCCACCGGCGCAGGCGGCGGGGCACCAGGCCACCCTTGCCTCCGGCCCCACCCCGCCGCACCCGAGGCCGCGCGGCGTCACAGAGCGCATGCGTGCCGCGGGGGATGCCGGGAGCGCGCAGTGGCGGCACCGGCGGCGACAGCAGTCAGAGCGGAGGCTACAACGGGGACGCGAGCGGGGCGGTGACCGTGTGGGAGGTGGTCTCACTCTTGGGGAAGCTTCTGGGCACTGTCGCCGCGCTGAAGGTGGTTTTGTACCTGCTCCGGGTGTGCTTAGCGATGGCCTGGAAATCCGGCGGCGCCAGCCACTCGGAGCTAATCCACAATCTCCGCAGTAAGTGCCACCCCCGCCCGATGTGGGGCAACTGGGCCAGGCTAGGCCTGGACTGGGTCCCCCTGGGCCGTCCGTAACGCTCTGTCTGCCCTCCCATCTCCAGCCCCGTGCCGGCTGGAGGGTTCGGGCGCAGGGTTGCACCAGCAGTCTCGAACGGCTCGAGCTTGCGATCGCCTCCCTCAGGACCTGTCACTCATCGGCGACGTGGACGCGGAGGGAAAAGAAAGAGCTACGGGCCGCTCTTGGTGGGGCAGGAGCAGGCGTCGCCCCGCGGGGCCGGGGGGAGGGGTCGCGGCACAGGTGGCGGGGCTGTCACTCGTGTCAGCCGCCTGCGGGTCCGGGTCTGGCGGGCGAGGGGCGTGCCCTTGGGGTGGGGGGATGCTGGCGGGGCCTAGAGGCAAGGCTGGATCTGAGGGGACCCCACCCTCGACCCCCGCGTCTTCTCGCCTTCCTCCTCTTCAATAATCGACCTCGGCGCGAGCCTTCTCTCCTATATTGACTCCCCCGCCCTCCGTTTTTTCCTCTGGAAGGAGATGCCACCCTTTGATAGAGGCGAGGGGAGGGAGGGAAAGATGAGAGTATTGTCATTGCGGATGCTGGGAGAAATTTCTGGGGCTTCTGTCCAGTGGCTATCTTCGTGGGGGGCGGAGGAAGAAAGAACCAGAGGATGCGAGTTCCCGACAGACTTGTATTTCAGGAGCTATTAGAGGTCCTGGTACAGCAAAGGATTGTGTGTGTGGAATGTTCTGACTTTGTTCCTCTAGGCTGCAAAGGCTTTGTAAAAGCTTTGTGTGGAATTTTTTTTGAATAATCCATTTTCTTTAGTTATTGTATCCCTTCCTCTTATGATAATTTTAGGGTGGGATGAGTGCTGTGTCATTTTCTTTTTTTAAATCGAAATATAGTGTCGCTGTCTGGTTGGAAGGCCAGAAGGACCGCCGTCCGTAATACTTTGTCTCTGATCTGAATTTGTAGCTCTCTGTTTGCCACCAGCTTCGCAAATAATCGTATCTTGCCACGTGGTATTTTTGTCATATGTTATTTAGCTTTTCTTGTGTTTGTCATGTTTCCTAATTCGATTTGTAACTTCCTTGAGAGCTGGGACTTTTTTTTTAAATATCTTCGAATTCTTTCAACTTAATACCCCTTCCTTTTTTCGTAAATGCAGTTAAATCTACATTATATACTTGGATCTGTGCTCGGAATACCAAGCTGAGTGAGAAAAATATTCTTGACTGGCACATGGTTAGTGCTTACTATTTATTAGTCATTTTTTTTACAGTATTTTAAAATTTTGAAATTACATCCTTTGTATTTAGTAACGAAGAACGTTTAGGTTTCAGAATTCTGTCAAGCATTGCCAGTGTTCACTTTATGCGAGGATATTTGATTGAAATCGACATCCATATGCTGAGGCAGTATTTTGAAGTGTGATTTAGGTTTCTGAGGATTGCACATAAACTCAATATGTTGTAAGTATTTTAATAAAATTTCTTAAAATGGTCTAGTGCCTGCTGTTGCAGCATACACACCCAAAAGAGTCTCTGCATGAATTAATGATTAGTTAACTTTCCACTGGTAGGTTATCACAATACACACTCTGGCTGTGACAGAATTTGGTAATCAGGCTCTTAAAGTCTCTCCTTTTTGGGCCAAATTTGTGGTAAGTCAGACCTAGGCCTTTCCCCAGTGGTTTTATGATCATTTTATTGTATTCTCTTATTCCTAGCCAAAATTTCTAAGGATATTTTTCTGTCAGAAAATTTAATAATAAATATTTAAGGAGCACCTGGATGGCTCAGTTGGTTAAGTGCCGGTCTCTTGGTTTCCGCCCTGGTCATCATTTCACAGTTCATGGGATTGAGCCCGTATCCGGCTCTGTGCTGACAGTGTGGAGCCTGCCAGGAATTCTCTCTCCCTCTCTCTCTCTGCCCCACCCTGATTCATGCATGCACACAGTCGTGCTCTCTCTTTCTCTCTCAAAAATAAATAAACATTTAAAAAACATTTAACATAAATGGATGTTGATATTGCAGACATTTAGTTTTGCAATGTATCTATAATTCATAAGAGGAAATTCGAGTACTCAAATTGTTTGTCCACATGTAACACTGTGCAATGTTAGTTTCAACTTCTTGCAGAATTCTGGCTAATAGGTTTCATTTTTATTTAAATGTTTGCTTATTTAAATTGAATTATAGAATTCAAGACAGGCGTAGGGCTTGCTGCTCTCAATGCAGAGCCTGCTTCAGATCTTCTGTCCTTCTTTCTCTCTGTCCCTCCCCCACTTGTGTCTCTCTCAAAAATATATAAAACATTAAAAAAATTTAACATTATTGAGGCGCCTGGATGGCTCAGTCAATTAAATGTCCGACCTCCGCTCAGGTCAGGATCTCACGGTCCGTGGCTTCAAGCCCTGTGTTGGGCTCTGTGCTGACAGCTAGCTCAGAGCCTGGAGCCTCTTTCAGATTATATGTTGCCCTTTCTCTCTTACCCTCCCCTGCTCACGCTGTTTCTCTCTCTCTCTCCCTCTCTCAGAAATAAATAAAACATTAAAAAAAATTTAACATTATTATAGTTTATTAAAAATACTTAGTTTTCCTTTTATAAGCTGTCATAATGGAACTATGATTGTGTATGATTTCATAGTTGATACATCATTTACAGAATATTATAGAATGTAATGTTATATTTTGTAATATTTCATAGCTTACGTTATGATGACAACTACTTTTTTTTTTTTTAAGATTTTATTTTTGGGATGCCTGGGTAGTTCCTAAGCATCCTAGTCTTGATTTTGGCTCAGGTCATGATCTCACAGTTTGTAGCAATGTTGTAGCGTGTTGTGCTCTGTGCTGATCGCGAGGAGCCTGCTTGGGATTCTCTCTCTCTCTCTCTCTCTCTCTCTCTGCCCCTCCCCCACTCATGTACACATTCCCTCTCAAAATAAACATTAAAAAAATAAGATTTTATTTTTAAGTAATCTCTACACCCGACGGGCTTTGAACTCACAACCCCTGAGATCAAGAGTTATATGCTCCACCAGCTGAGTCCGGCAGGTGCCCTGACAACCATTTTTAAGTAACTTAGAACAGTTACAGCTTGAGCATGCTTCAGAGTCTCCTGGATCACATGGAGAGCTTGTTAAAACATAGATTGCTGGGGCTCAAGAATTTGTATTTTTCTTTTTATTTATATGTTCTTTTTAAATAGGCTCCATACCCAGTGTGGGGTTCAAACTCACAACCCTGAGATCAAGAGTCACATGCTCCACCAACTGAGGTAGCCAGGCGCCCCCAATAATTGGTATTATTATTATTTTTTAAATGTTTTATTTATTTCTAGGAGAGAGAGACAGTGTAAGCAGGGGAGGGTCAGAGAGAGACGGAGTCACAGACTGAAACAGGCTCCAGGCTCCGAGCTGGCAGTCAGCACAGAGCCCGACGCGGGGCTCGAACCCACAAACTGCGAGATCATGACCTAAGCGAAAGTCGGAGTCGGACGCTTAACCGACTAAGCCACCCAGGCACCCCATTATACAAGTTCCTACGTAATGCTGCTACTGTCCTGGGATCACACTCTAAGAATCACTGACACAGAGAGGTGCCTGGGTGACCCAGTTGGTTGAGTGTCTACCTTTGGCTCAGATCATGATCTCTCACGATTTGTGAATTCAAGTCCCACATCAGGTTTGCACTGATGTTGGAAAACCTGCTTCAGATTCTCTATCTCCCTCTCTCTGTCCCTCATCCGCTGGCTCACACTCACTATCTCAAAATTAAATAAACATTAAAAGAACTTTTAATAAAAAAATCACTGACAGAAAATAGAAAATTATGAGGTTAAACGCTGCCAGTGTTTCAGCTGAATCAGTTTTACACATTAGAATAAAGTTTTAGGAAAAAAATCTGTTGCAGTCCTGCCCAAAAGAGCTGTCTGTAATGTCTGTATCTGTGCTGTTTCATATGATAGCCATCAGCCACATGTGGCATTAAGCATTTGAAATGTGGTTAACACAGCTGAGGAACTGAATTTTTGTATTATTTAACTTAAATAGTCCACGTGTGGCTAGTGGCTGCTGTGTTAGACAGTGCAGGTTTATAGAAATAAAGAATATAACTTTTATAATTATGGGCTGATAATGTACTCTTGAAACAAATTAACTTAAAACAACTGTGAGCCTGCTTAATCCAGGAAATGTCACAATGTAAGTAATATTTATATTACAGTTTATTTTCTACTTTTATTGGGAGATTTCCAGGTCATGGCCACTTAAAACAACATTTGTTTTTTTTACCTACTTTTATTTGTTTAAAAATTTCAATCCACTGCCCTAGTATATCAGTTACTTTTACTTTGCATCTTTGATTCTGTCATTTTGTATATACTATACCATACAGAATTTGTCATTCAGCTGACTTTCTTTGGTATGCCAAACACTAGGGATACAGCACTCAACAAATATTGTCTCTTGTAGATTACTTCTAATGGGAGCAGAGAAGTAAAATACCTGGTATGTCATTGTATAAGTAACAAAGTAGGGAAGGAGGATTAGGAGTGGGGAACTAGATTTGCAGTTGTAGGGGAGAAGGCCACATTAAGGTCTCATCTGAGCAAAGAGTTGGTGGAGTGAAGAAATCCTAGCTAGATAGATTGAGCTGGGGAACAGGCATTCCAGGCAGAGAAAATTGCATGTGGTAGATTTGAATTAGGGGTGTGGGGGAAAGACTGGAGTCAAGGATACGATAGCAGGGTTTTGGGCTTAAGCAACTGGAATGATCTGCCATTTTCTGAGTTGGAAATAATAAGTGAGTGAGTAGCAAGGACTTTGAAGTGGCAAAGAGGAGGCATGCAAGGAGGTGTGGGAGAGCAGGAGTTTATTTTGGGGGATGTTCTGTTTGAGATGCTTATAAGACATTTCAGTGGAGACTTTGAGTAGGCATTTGAATAAAAATTATGATAATTTGTAGTTTTTGTGTCCTTTATTTCTGAAAATAAATTGGAATATATGATTTTTGTATTTAGAGTGTCAGTTCTTAGCCACTAGTAGCATAACTGGTGGGAAAGAGAATATTCTATTAGTTTTATCTTGCGTGTTCATGGGCCAAATACAACCAGCTAATAAAATCCTAGAGGGTTATTTTCAGAAATTGAGGCCTCATTTAGAATCCAGCACCGTACCTCCTCATTTTGACTTGTTTCAAGTCAGTCTTACAGGTACATACTAGTAAGTAAACTTAAAGTACATTGAATCAGATTTAGTTTATATGATTAGGGGGACTTTAATATCAGTGTGTTTACTTAAATTGAAATCATTTAAAATTAAATGAAATTAAAAATTCAGTTTCTCAGTCACACTAACCATATTTCATGAGCTCAGTAGCCACATGAGGCTTTAAAAAAGAAAGAAAGAAGGAAAGAAAGAAGAGGTGCCTGGGTAGATTAGTGGGTTGAGCATCTGACTCTTGATTTCAGCTCGTCATGATTCCAGAGTCATGGGACCAAACCTCATGTCGGGCTCCGTGCTGAGTGTGGAGCCTGCTTGAGATTCTGTCTTTCCCTCCGCGCCCTCCCCAGCTTGTGTGCAGGCTCGCTCTCTCTCTCTCTCTCTCTCTCTCTCAAATGAATAAATAGCCACATGAGGTTACAAGCTGCCTGTTAGTGCAGATAGAACATTTCCATCATTATAAGTTCTATTGGGCAGCACTAGCTCTAGGTGTATTTTATTACATTCTATTTAATGTGGTCTTGGGTCCATTGTGCTGTTTCACATATTTTTATTAGTATTACATTTAGCTTTGTCCATCATGTTCTAAGAGTAGCAGTTAAAAAACAAGATTATCAGGGGCATCTGGGTGGCTCAGTCCGTTAAACGTCCGGCTTCGGCTCAGGTCATGATCTCACAGTCCATAGGCTCAAGCCCCGCATTGGGCTCTGTGCTGACAGCTCAGAGCCTAGAGCCTGTTTCAGATTCTGTGTCTCCCTCTCTCTCTGCCCCTCCCCCGCTCGCTCTCTGTCGTTCAAAATAAAATAAAGACATAAAAAATTTAAAAAAGATATACAAAAAGACTTTGGAAAACCCAAGATTGTCAGACAAGGGTGATCAAGATAATGAGAATGTCGGCATTTTATATGGTGATTCAACAGGATTGAGGTTGTTCGATTTAGCAATGAGAAAGCTTGAGAGAGCAAAAATGTTTAAATATTTGGGGAAATGTCATGTAGTAGAGGGTCAAACCAAGACAACTGCGAGGCAGGTTTTGGCTCATTATAAGGAAGTATTCACAATGCTATCCCGACAATCAAAGAGTTGGCTTTGAAAAATAATGTTTTCTGTTACTGCATATGTTGAAGCAAAGAATGACCATTTTTCTGTAAGGGATGTTGAGGAAGAGATTATGTCAAGAGTTTTGACTGTGCACTAGATCTCTAAGGACCCTTCCAAATCCAAGATTCTGTAATTTTATTTTGTAATGTTTATTTATTTTGGGAGAGAGGGAGAGAGCAAGAGAGAGAGAATGCACAGGGGAGGGCCAGAGAGAGAGGAAGAGAGAATCCCAAACAGACCCCATGCTGTCAGCGTGGAGCACTACGAGGGTCTTGATCTCACAAACCATGAGATCATGACCTGAGCTGAGATCAAGAGTCAAACATTTAACCAACTAAGCTCAAGATTCTGTAATTTTAAACGCGTCATGGATTTCGTAAAATCAACTGTGGGATGTGGGTGTTAGGAGAGAGCCACAGAAGTTAACATTTGGTTACCTGTATTTTAGAGTTGTGTATAACATTTCAGTTTATCAAATGTGAGGAGTTCAGGGAACATACTCCTTTAAGAAATAGTGTCAAAACTGGGTCACCTAGGTGGCTCAGTCTGTTGAACATCCAACTCTTGATTTTGGCTCAGGTCATGATCTCACAGTTTGTGAGAATGAGCCATGCATTGGTCTCTGTGCTGACAGTGCAGTCGGCTTGAGATTCTCTCTCTCTCCCTCTGTCTCTGCTTCGCACCCTCTCTCTCGCGCTCTCAAAATAAATAAACTTTAAGAAAAGAAAAAGAGGGGCACCTGGGTGGCTCAATCGGTTAAGCATCTGACTTCGGCTCAGGTCATAATCGCACGGTTCATGGGTTCGAGCCCCGCATCAGGCTCTGTGCTGACAGCTAGCTCAGAGCTTGGAGCCTGCTTCGGATTCTGTATCTCCCTCTCTCTCTGACCCTCCCCTGCTCATGCTCCCTCTCTCTTTCAGAAATAAATAAAACATTAAAAAAAAAAGAAAAGAAAAGGAAATAGTGTCAAAACAGATAGTTTTATGTATCTATTAGGAGTGATAGCAGTTCAGGAAAAGATGTGGGTCTTTTAAATTTTTTTAATGTTTATTCATTTTTGAGAGAGAGGGAGTGAGTGGAGAAGGGGGAGAGAAAGAAGCAAACAGAGTTTCCAAAGTGGGCTCTGCACTGATAATAACAGTGAGGCCGATAGGGGCTTGAATTCACAAACCATGAGAACATGACCTAAGCTGAAGTCAAACATTTAACTAACTGAGCCACCCAGGCACCCCACGATGTTTTTTTTATTAATTATCTGACAGAGTGCTACATTAATTTTACCTGTACAACATAGTAATTCGACAACTCTAATGAGAAAGATGTATTAAAAAATGTTTTTTAATGTTCATTTATTTTTGAGGGAGAGACAGTGCATGAGCAGAGGAGGGACAGAGAGGGGAGACACAGAATCCAAAGTAGGCTTCAGGCTGTGAGCCGCCAGCACAGAGCCTGATGTGGGGCTTGAATCCATGAACTGTGAGATCATGACTTGAGCCAAAGTTGGACACTTAACCAACTGAGCCACCCAGGCACCCCGAGAATGATGTATTTTTAAATAATCTTTGGTATTTAGATGATATGCTTTCTTATAGCTTGCCATCACATAAAATTCTTCTTTAATTATAGTGTGAATTTAAAACTAATCTCTTTCAGAGGCACCTGGGTGGCTCAGTTAGTTGAGCATCTGATTCTTGATTTCAGCTCAGGTCATGATCCCAGGGATGTGGGATTCAGCCCAGCTCAGCATGGAGCCTGCTTAAGATTCTCCCTCTCCCTCTCCCTCTGCCTCTTTCCCCCTCTTTCACTCTCTCTCTCTTTAAATAAAATAGAATAGAATAGAACAGAATAAAATAAAATAAAATATATAATAAAAAATAAAATTAATATCTTTCAGACTTTCTATACCCAGGATGTCTCAAGCTCTGATTATCTCATATGTCTAATCCTAGGTAGGAAACAGGTGCCCCTGGGTGACTCAGTCGTTTAAGTGTGGGACTTTGGCTCAGGTCATAATCTCACACTTTGTGAGTCTGAGCCCTGCATCAGGGCATTCTTCCTGGGGTGTTCAGTGCTTCATATCAACACAGACTCTGTTCTTTTTCAGTTCTGCCAGGATTGCTTCCGTTCTTCTGTTCTTTCAAATCAAGAATCTTGGAGTAGTCATTGATTCTTTCAGACTGTTACCACATTAACTGAACAGTTTTTTCAGATGCCTTTCCTAGTTTACTTCCACTGTATTTTCACTGGTACTTCCCCAGCCTAAGTCCTTAGTTCATGCTTGGAGACCTCCAAGTGTCTGATAGGTTGTCACACTTTCATTTTCCCTCCCCTCAGCTCCGTTCCAAGCATTATGCTGATTTTCCTAGTACACTGATTTCTGTTAAGTTGCTTGCCTTCCCAGGCCCCTCTTGCTTGCCGTATTAAATGTAAATACCTCTCACTTAGCTTTGAGGCCACGTTAAGGCCTTATACAACTATTCCCATGCTCCAACTCCAGTTCTCTTCTTCAGGATGATCTCATTTTCCTCCTCATGTACGTGTGCATTAACGTAACCTGTTCAGCTGCTATAACAAAGACCAAATTAACAATGGCTTAACAAAATCAAAGTTTCTCTCTCCTGTAACAACTAAGCAATTCAGAGCTAATATAGTGGTTCTGTAGTGTAGAGCACAAGGATCTCTCTTGTGCTTCCTAAAGTCTTTGCCTCATCTGAAAGGTTGAAGATAGTTTACCTCCATAATTTTCATATTTCAGCCAGTGGGGTGAAGGTTGGGGAAAGAGAAAAAAAACCCATTCCTTTTTAAGGGATGATCTGAAAGTGCATACATAATTTCTATGTATGTTCCATTGACAAGAACTTAGTTGTAAGATTATACGTAACTATAGAGAAGCTAAATAATGCATTCCATTAAAATTCTACCACCAAAGGAAAAGGAATCCTTATTACATCTTAGATTTTGCTAATTGGAGGGTAAGTTTGTATATATGTGTGTGTATTGTGTGTATATGTATATATACATATATATGTGTGTATATATATACATATATGTATGTATGTAACTACATACCATCTATGATAACAAGGTTGGGAGAATTAAGGTTAATATTTAGTCAAGTAATATATGTACATGGTTAAAAGATAAAATCACCCAGAAGGGCTTTTATTGAAAAATAACAATTTCATGGCCCTGTTCCTCTCCACCCCTGGACTCATTGCCTAGAGGGAACCACTTTTGGGTTTTTTTGTGTGTTGTGTTGTGTTTTGTTTTAGTAGGCTCCATGGACAGCGTAAAGCCCAGTGCAGGGTTTGAACTCATGACCTTGAGATCAAGCCCTGAACTGAGATCAAGAGTGGGATGCTTAACTGAGTGTGCCATTTAGGCACCCTGGGAACCACTTTTAACTATGTTTTTTTGGTTCTTCTTGTAGTTATCTTCATGTCTTTAAATCATGTGGTTAAACTGTCATTTCTTGTTTTATCAACTTTAGACATTATCTGTTGACCTCCTGCCAAAATGGATGGGTATTTACACCTACTCCTCCTCCATCATAATTTTTGCTTCCTCTTTTGTGGTTACCTTTGTAACTTTAAGTAATATCCTTTAACCTCAATTTCTTGTTTAATTTATAAACTAACACTACCTCTGGTAACCCCTGTATTTTGTAAGAAAGGATATTAGGGAGTTCTTCCTCTCATTTTACAACTTATTAGTGGGTCTTTTACATTGTCAAAATTGATAATTTGCATTTTGTTCTGAGCAGTAAATAAATTTTCTGTACTTGTTTTTTTAAAATATTTTTAATGTTATTTTTATTTATTTATTTATTTATTTTATTCTAGGAGAGACAGAGACAGTGTGAGCAGGGGAGGGTCAGAGAGAGAGGGAGTCACAGACTGAAACAGGCTCCAGGCTCTGAGCTGGCAGTCAGCACAGAGCCCGACGCGGGGCTCGAACCCACGAACCGCGAGATCTTGACCCAAGCGAAAGTCGGACGCTTAACCGACTAAGCCACCCAGGCGCCCCAATATTTTTAATGTTATTTTTGAGGGAGCGAGTGTGAGTGGGGTAGAGGCAGAGAGGAGGGGGAGAGAAGATCCGAAACAGGCTCTGCATAGACAACAATGAGCCCAATGTGGGGCTTGTACCCACAAACTGTAACATCATGACCTGAGCCAAAGTCGGACACTCAACCAACTGTGCCACCCAGGTACCCCTGTACTTTGTTGATTTTTAAGTGCTGAAAATCAATAGTCATCCGTGATGATAACTCATAGCAGAGTTAGGTAGTCTGCTGTGAGCTTATTTCCTGCTTTCTGTTTCCAGTATCAAGATTCCTCCTACTAATGTAGGAGAATAGTCAGATATTTTTCCTTGTTTTATATTACATCAATTCTTTAAAATCCTGTCACATTTTAGTTTTCTTCATATCCTTTTTTTTTTTTTTTCCTGGAACTTATCTCCCTCTGTATTCTTCTCCACCCCTGAAGTTACAAAGAGAAACAGAGGGGCGCTTGGGTGGCTCAGTCAGTTAAGCATCTGATTCTTGATTATGGCTCAGGTCATGATCTCCAACGGTTTGTGAGTTTAAGCCCCACATTGAGCTCTGTATTGACAGTGTGGGTCTTCTTGGGATTCTGTCTCCCTCTCTATTTATAAATAAATAAACATTAAAAAAGTTTTTAAGAAAAAAAAAAAGAGAAGCAGATATCTTCTTAACATGGCTCTAATCTCTAAGTTTTTTATTATTTGGCTTATGGCTTGGGTTCTATTACATTCTATTTCAACCCTACTGAGTTCTTATTTGGATCAGTTGCATATTTGGACCAACATTAGCCATTATTATAGTTACTTAATTAAGGTCCTTGGTCCCTAGGGTTCAGGAAGATTGGGTATGGGTAGTTCTAGAGCTGTTCACTATTTCAGAAAGCCAAATGGTAATTACACTTTTACTTATAATCAGGCTGTCCACAAAAAGTGAAACATTAAATTATTTTGCTGTTTGCTAAAAATAGTTCAGGGTGTTGACAGTTATATACGTCAGATTACCAAAAATGGCAAAATGACTTAATAACTTAGTAAATGGGGTTTGGTTTAGGCATCTTTCAAAATATGGAATTCATGGCAAAAATAAAAAGAATATTATGGTGAAAATTTTGGAAACCACCCAATAATGGCATAATAAAGCTTGATTCTGAGACTTGATGTGTTCAGCTTTTTAATAAATAGTGACATGCTTTTAAAAATCATTTAGAAGGGTGCCTGGGTGGCTCTGCTGGTTAAGCGTCCAACTCTCAGTTTCAGCTCAGGTCATGATCTCAAGGTTCATGCCTTTGGGCCCCATCTTGGACTCTGTGCTGATGGTGCAAAGCCTGCTTGGGACTCTCTCTCTCTCTCCCCCTCTCCTCCTCCCTCTCCCTCTCCCTCTCCCCTTCCCCCCTTTCTTTCCCTCTCTTTGTCTTCCCCCTGTTCACACTGTCTCTGTCTCCCTCAAAATAAATAAATAAACCTAAAAAACTTGAAAAACAAACATTTAGAGGGGCACCTGGGTGGCTCAATTGGTTAAGCATTTGATTCTCCATTTCAGCCCAGGTCATTGTCTCATAGTTCGTGAGATCAAGCCCTGCATTGGGTTCTGCACTGACAGCGGAGCCTGCTTAGGACTCTCTCTGCCTCTGGCTCTGTCTCTCTTTCAAAAATAAACAAACATTTAAACAACAACAAACACCATTTAGAGTTTTTAGTAAATTCTATATGCCTACACAGAGTAAGAAAGTAGCCAAAGAAACTCATATGAGTTTGATAGAAGTGTATTACCTAGCTTCAGGGAAGTAGTCTCTTCACTTTGGTTTTTAGAATGTGCCTGGAACAATGTGTTTGATTTTAGATGTTACTCTTTTAAGTGTCCATCCAGAGAAAAATGAATAAGTGAATATGATGATGATTTTAAAAACTGATGAATATTGGGAATATTGAATGAAGCTGCGAAACCTGAGAAAGAAAAAGGTTGAAGTGGTCACATGGCTTCCAATGAAAGAAAAGGTTGGCTGGATAGAAAATTCAGTATTTCTTTTGTGGCTTGAGAGAGCAGCACTAAGAGTTCATGTAAGTAAGTTATAAAGAAGGAGATTTCATATTAATACAAGGAAATATGATAAGGTGATTTGAATGTGGAAATCTTCAAGTAGTGATCATGATACCAATTTATGAAGAAGTTAGACTTGAGGGATCCTAAGACCCCATGTGATCTTGAGAGTCTGTGAATTATCACTCTGGAATTTGAATTGAGTTCAAGGCAAAAGAACCACTCAAGAATTATTTGGGGGGGGTGTGGTGCCTTGGGTGGCTCAGTCAGTTAAGTGTCTGACACTTGATTTCAGCTCAGTTCATCATCTCATGGTCATAGGATCAAGCCCCACATCAGGATCTGCACTGAGCATGGTGCCTGTTTTGGATTCTCTCTCTCCCTTTCTCTCTGCCTTCTCCCTTTCTCAAAATAACTAAATAACATTAAAAAAAAAAAAAGAATAATGTTGGGAAATGAATTAGAAGTTCCTAAGCTATTGGAATATGTTAGTAGCAGTACAGTGAAGTGGTTAATGGGAATCTAACATCTCAATTTGAATGGCCTTACATTTTATTTGCTCTGAGGTCTTGGACAACAGTCTTTAAACTCAATTTTTTCATCTGTAAAATGGAGTAATAATAGTGCTTAGTTGTTTTTTTTTTAATGTTTATCTCAGAGAGAGAGAGACAGAGCATGAGCAGGGGAGGGGCAGAGAGAGAGGGAGACACAGAATCTGAAACAGGCTCCAGGCTCTGAGCTGTCAGCACAGAGCCCCATGTGGGGCTGGAACCCATGAGCCGTGAAGTCATGACTTGAGCTGAAATTGGAGGCTTAATCGACTCAGCCACCCAGGCTCTCCATATCCAACATTTATATTTTAAAATGGAAAGATGAAATAACTTTGATTTTGCCAGTCGAGGACTATTTACAATGTTTTTCTATTTCATGTGCTTTGTTTGCTAATTTTTAAGTATATTCTTTTGTTACTTGGAAGGTTTGTGTTTATACCTATTACAGTGTCTTTATTTTTTTTATTTTTAATTAATTTTTAAAAATGTTTTTATTTATTACTGAGAGAGAGAGAGAGAGAGAGCATGAGCAGGGGTGGGTCAGAGAGAGGGGGAGATACAGAACATGAAGCAGGCTCCAGGCTCTGAGCTAGCTGTCAGCACAAAGCCCGATGTGTGGCTTGAACCCATGAACCATGAGATCATGACCTGAGCCCAAGTCTGACGCTTAACTGACTGAGCCACCCAGGTGCCCCAATATATCTATTATGGTGTCTTTAAACCACCTTTTCTATTTACTATTTGGTAAGTCAGTATTAAATGGTATCCTTTGATTTTCCCCTATTGCCTGCGTAACAGTCAATGATCTAATTCTACTTTACCCCTTTTTTCTCCTCTCGTTGTTTCCAGTTGTGTTTTTTTCTACTTTGTTGGAACATATGACATTTATGTATTATTCTACCCTTGTCTCCACCGCTGTTTTTGTCTTTGCTTTACAATTGGTAATGTGTCCTTGGATGATGTATCCCTGTTTATCTCTTGGTTAGATGAAGCACATCCTCTAGAAGATATCTCAGAAGGTCTTGTTTGTACAGCATTCCCAGAATTCTTGCACATTCAAAACATTTTTTCTCTAACCTTAATATTTGAAGGACACTTTGGCTGGGTATAAAATCTTTGGCTTACACTTTAAAACGAATCATCTTTATTGATGTATAAATTAAATTTAAGATTACAATTTGAGGGGCACCTGGCTTGCCCAGTGGGTGGAGCATGCAACCCTTGATCTCAAGGTTGTGCGCTTGAGCCCCATGTTGGGCATGGATGGAGCCTACTTAAAACAAATAAAATCTTTAAAAAAATTAGAATTTGAAAAATTTGGCAAATATACTTGTGTAACCAACAGGCTTATGATATAGAACAGGAATTAGCAAATCATAGCTCAGAGGCCCAAGCTGGTCTGGTGTCTATTTTTAGAAATACTTATATACTTAACATAGCCATACCCTATACCCTATTTTTGGTATTGTTTGTGTTGTTCCCACAGGACATTAACAGAGTTGAGTTGTTGTAGCAGAGACTATTTGGCCTGCAAAGCCTGAAATACTATTTTGACCTTTATGTAAATTTGCTGAGCTCTGATTAGAACATTTCTTTTACCCACAGAGTTTCTCATGTTCCTTTGCAATTCATCTCCTTTACTCCCAGCCTCTAGCAATCACAGAACAGCCTTCTGCCTCTATAGCTTTGACTTTTCTAGAATTTGATATAAATTATCATTTAGTATATAGTCTGTAGGAGTCATATAGTATATAGTCTCCTTGTCTGGCTTCTTTCTCTGAGATTAACGCTTCTGAGATTTATCTGTGTTGTTGAATGTATCAATATTTTGTTCTTCTTGTTTTGTGAATTAAAAAAAAATTTTTTTAGTGTAAACTCTGGCCAAAATGTGGGGCTTGAACTCATGATCAAGAGTTGCATGCTTTATGGACTGAGCCAGCCAGGTGCCCCAATAATTTGCTTTTTTAAATTGTTGATTTGCATTTTCTTTTCTTGAATTTCTTGAAATGTTGCTTCATTCTTTTTTTGCTTTGAATTTTGCTTTTAGGAAATCTGATGGTTGCCTAATTATATATATATATATATATATTTTTTTTTTTTTTTTTTTAGTCTTCTTACATAACTTGATTTTTTTTGCCTTGAGGCTCTGAGGATTTTTTCCTTGCCTTTAAATTATGATAGTTTTATTAGTATATGTCATGAAGTTGTCCTGGTAATATTTTTACTTACTTTCTGCTAAGTTTTCTTTGAATATAGTTTTAAGATTATTGTTTCTGTTTAATCAGCTGAAATGTTTTTATTTGTATTTTGTTTTCTTTTTACAGTATCTTTGAATGGAGTTGGTTTTTTTCATTTTCTAATTTTAAACATTTTCTGGACACAATTCAAGAGCACCTTTTTTTAGTATTGTGACTTGCAGTTTCTTTAATGGACGATGATGTGTTGGGAGTAGGGTTGGGAAAAAGGAAGAAGTGAGCATATCTTGTTGCTCTTTTGTTTCTATAAGATCCTTAATTTTCTTTTCCCTTTTGCTGCACCAAGAGGCACCATCCTTTCCCTTTTTACTTGAGTCTGTCCCAGAAACAGAGCTTCTCATGGTTGCCACCTCTAGTGCTATTTAATTTCTAAATAGAAGCATACAATTCTAGTTTTTTGTTACTGGTTTCTTTCACTTAGCACAGTGTTGTTTTTTGTTTTTTTTTTCTTTTCTTTTATAGTTTATTGTCAAGGTGGTTCCCATAAAAAACCCAGTGCTCATCCCAACAAGTGCCCCCCTTCATGCCCATCACCCCTTTTCCCCTGTCCTCCACTCCCATCAGCTCTAAGTTTGTTCTCAGTATTTAAGAGTCTCTTATGATTTTCCTCCCTCCCTCTTCTTATTTTTTTCCCCTTCCCCTCCCCCATGGTCCTCTGTTAAGTTTTTCCTGTTCCACATATGAGTGAAAACATATGATATCTGTCCTTCTCTGCCTGACTTATTTCACTCAGCATAACACCCTCGAGCTCCATCCACGTTGCTACACATGGCCTGATTTCATTCTTATTGCCATGCAGTATTCCACTTATGTATAAACCACATCTTCTTGATCCATTCATCAGTTGATGGACATTTAGGCTGTTTCCATGATTTGGCTATTGTTTGAGAGTGCTGCTGTGAACACTGGGGTGCATGGGCCCCTGGGCATCAGCACTCCTGTGTCCCTCGGGTGAATTCCTAGCAGTAGCACAGTGTTTTCAAGATTCGTATATGTGGTAGCATGAGTCAGTATTTTTATGGCTTAATATTTTATAAAATGGATATACCACATTTTGTTTACCCATTCATCAGTTGGAGGACATTTAGGTTATTTCCACTTTTGGCTATTATGAATAATGCTCTTATGAACATTCGTGTACATGCTTTCTTGTGAACATATATTTTCATTTCTCTAGGATATACATAGAGGAATAGAATTGCTGGGTCCTGTGGTAACTCTTACCTTTAACCATTTGGGGAACTGCCATTTTCTGAGGTGGCAGCACCACTTTACATTTCCACTTGCAGTGCATAAGGATTCTGATTTCTTCCCATCCCCGCCAATATTTGTTATCATCTGACTTTTTGATTCTAGCCATTATAGGGGCTAGGGCTATGAAGTGGTATCTCACTGTGGTTTTAATTTGCATTTCCCTGATCATCATCTTTTCATGTACTTATTGGCCATTTGTATGCCTTTGGAGAAATGTATATTCAGATTCTTTGCACATTTTATCTCTTTACATTGAATTGTAAGAGTCCTTCATATATGCTAAATATAAGTCCTTCCCAGATACATGATTTGCAAATATTTTCTCCCATTCTATAAATTATTTTTCACTTTCTTGATAGCGTCCTTTAAGGCACAAAACCTTTTAATTTTGATGAAATCCAATTTATATTTTTTCTCTTGTTGCTTGTGCTTTTTGTATTATATCTGTGAATCCATTGCCAAATCCAAGGTCATGAGGATTTACTTCAATATAGTATCTTCTGTGAGTTTTATGGTATTAGCTCTTATGTTTAGGGATTTGATCCATTTTGAGTTAATTTTTATATAGGATATGAGTTCTTTTACATGTGGCTATCCAGTTGTCCCAGCACTATTTGTTGAAAATGAATATTCTTTCATCATTGAATGGTCTTGGCATCTTTGTCAACTCATCAACTTTTTTTTTTTAATGTTTTATTTATTTCTAGGAGAGAGAGAGACAGCGTGAGCAGGGGAGGGTCAGAGAGAGAGGGAGTCACAGACTGAAACAGGCTCCAGGCTCTGAGCTGGCAGTCAGCACAGAGCCCGACGCGGGGCTCGAACCCACGAACCGCGAGATCATGACCTAAGCGAAAGTCGGACGCTTAACCGACTAAGCCACCCAGGCGCCCCTCAACTCATCAACTTTTAAGTTCCTTTCTTATAGGCAGTGCTGTGAACATCCAAGTCCCAGACCTATGTTCCGTATTTTAGTACTCAGTGTTGTTACTCTTTTTGAGGGGAATGATTTTGTGTGTGCTTCATCTATATCCCCTGCTTCTCCTTTTCCTCTTGGAGTCTTTTAACCTCACCCCATTCCCACCCACAGGTTTGCAGCAATGGCAGGAACTTTGTTGGAGTTTATTGTTTATTTCATAGGTAACTTGAAGTCTGAATATTCTCTGCCTTCTACTAACATAAAGGCATGGGTCATGTGTGGTTTTATATATGCCCCTTCATGATCTTAGGTTGAGGATTTTTTGAGTGACTATATGAAGACATTCAGATTCTGGTAGCTGCTGTTACCCTCTAGAACCTGGACACTCCACAGTTAATGAATAAATTAAATAGGTTTGCATAAATATTTGAAACTTCTCATTATGCTTTTACTGAAGTCTTATTTTTTAAAATTTATATAAGTAAGCTCCACACTCGGTATGGGGCTTGAACTCACAACCCTGAGATCAAGAGTCATGTGTTTTTCCCTTTTTTTAAAATTTATTTATTTTAAGAAAAAGAGAGAGTGTGTGTGCACATGCATGTGAGCAGGGGAAGGGCAGAGAGAGGGAGAGAGAGAATCTCAAGCAAGAGTTGCATTATCAGCCTAGAGCCTGATGTAGGACTTGATCTCAAGAACTGTGAGATTTTGACCTGAGCCAAAATCAAGAGTCAGATGCTCAACTGACTAAGCTACCCAAATGCCCCAAGTCACATCGTCTTTCAACTGAGCCAGCTAGGCACCCCACCAAAATCTCATTTTAAAAAATTTTTTTAATGTTTTATTTATTTTTGAGAGAGAGAGATAGAGACAGTGTGAGCAGGGGAGGATCAGAGAGAAGGAGACACAGAATCTGAAGCAGGCCCCAGCCTCTGAGCTAGCTGTCAGCACAGAGCCTGACGTGGGGCTGGAACCCACGATCTGTGAGATCATGACCTGAGCCAAAGTCAGATGCTCAACTGACTGAGCCGCCCAGGCACCCCTAAAATCTCACTTTTTTAAAAAATAAAATGTTTAATGTTTATTTATTTTTGAAAGAGAGAGAAAGAGAGAGACATGGAGCACAAGTTGGGGAAGGGCAGAGTGGGAAGAGACTCAAAATCCAAAGCAGGCTCCAGGCTCTGAGCTGTCAGCACATAGAGACAGAGCCCAGTGTGGAGCTCGAACTCACAAACCCTGAGGTCATGACCATGACCTGAGCTGAAGTTGGAAGCTGAACCAACTGAGCCACCCTGGTGCCCCTAAAGTCTCATTTAAAAATGGTTATTCATAAAGTAGCCAAATTCAGCAAAGCATATTTTGGGTAAAAAATTTTATTTCTTGAATGTTAAAGTCAAGTTCATACATTTAATCTCACAGGTTTTAGATCTGTAAGGACAGGAATTATGCTATCTTGTTTATTTGTATAATCCTAAGCATATATCATTGTGTCTGGTATGTATTAGACAGTAAACTTAGTGAGTTAATAAGGGTCTTACTGAATAACAACATCGTACCATGAAGGTTATTCAGGTTTAATGTATTTAATCTTAAAGAATTAATAGTTGGGGAGCCCAAATATAATCATATTTTTAAAAATTTTATTTATATCTGAGAGAGAGAGATACAGCATGAGCAGGGGAAGGGCAAAGAGAGAGGGGGAGACAGAATCTGAAACAGGCTCCAGGCTCTGAGCTGGCTGTCAGCACAGGGGGCTGGAACCCACAAACTGTGAGATCATGACCTGAGTTGAAGTCGGATGCTTAACCGACTGAGCCACCCAGGCACCCCAAATACAATCATTATTGACCCTGCTTTCCTTCTTGAAAACTTCTTTTTCCCTTGGGCTTTGTAACAGTTTATCTACTTGATTTCATCTACCCTTATGGATGCTCTTTGTCATAATCTTTGAAGGTTCTGCTTCATTTGCACATCTCTTCCGTGTTCACTTTTGTTTTTCTTCTCTGTGTAATCTTCCCTGGCTACTTATTTCACTTCCATTGCTTCAGTTGCCATCTGTATAACTAGAAATCTTTATCACTATCCTAGATCTCTTTCCTGAGCTCCAGATCCACGTGTTCAGTGGACTGCTACATATCGCCGCCTGTGTGCTCTTTAGCCCTTAACTCAATAAGTAAGTTATCTTTTTCTCCTTAACTCTGCTCCTTCTCCAGGATTTCTCAAATCAGTGTATGAGATCAGCATCACAACCATTACCCCATTCTTCCTCCAAAGCTAGCTAGTTAGGTATACATTACCTATTGAATATAACTCAAATCCTGCTTTTCTTCATCCTTACTATCATCACTGAGAACCAGGTTGTGTTTACCTGGGCCATTGCAACAACTGCCAGTCTTCCTCTCTTCCAATCCAGTGCCTACAGTGCAACCATAGTAATTATTCTAAATTATGTCTAATCATCTCCCAGCTTAATGTTTGCCTCATTCATTTCAGAAAATGGAATCATCAAAACAGATAAAGTATTTGAAGTAATGCTGGCCACAGACCGCTCCCACTATGCAAAATGTAACCCTTATATGGATTCTCCACAATCAATAGGTAAGCTTCTGGATTTCTGGAAATGTCACATTTTTACTCATTTACTGTATAATTTTGTTAAGTAAAATTCAGTTGGGACACAGATATTATTACCTTGCTAGTTTGAATTTAATGCCAGAGTAAGTTTCATAATCCCTAACATAGCCATTTCAATAAAATGATGTTATGTATATCAAGTATCTTTTCTGTTTTCTCAAACTATATATGATATATATAAAGAATAATTTTAAACATTCTTCTTAAAACATACTTTGAATGAAAATTTAAGCTGAGTGCTCTTTAGGGCCTTGATGTTGATTGAGGTTGTTTTTCACATTAATATCACTTTTTTCAATCAATATTAAAGGAAGTAAGTTTAATAAAGTGTTTATTGATTTCTCTGCTTCACTTGCCCTGAATCTTTTGGTTTGTGCTTGGTTTCAGAAAGTTCTTTATTTAACTCCTTCTCCTGAAGCAGTTTTTGCTGAACTGCTGAGCCTTGGCAGTGGGCGCCTTTGAGGCTTAGAAGTGCCTCAGGATCCTGTGGGCCAGCCGCCATGCTTTCTCCTTTCGAAGCACTGTAACAGTCAGCAGAGAAGATCCTGGGGATCTTCTGAACCCCGAAGGCACCTGCTACCACCGCTCAGTGAAAATTGCTTCAGATGCAGAAGCAGGTAAATAAGTTTTGAGAAAGCAGCACTGGGAGAAAAAACTTGAAAGCTAAACACTACAAAAAGGATGTGAATTACCATCAGGTGATAGTATAAAGAGTAAATGGAAGTAGTTACTAGTGTCTTAAGCTACTTTGATTGCCAGTTAGTTGCTCAATAAGTTGCCGGAAATGTGAAGCAACTCACTTTGCAAAGGTTTTGCATACCTATTGTATATGGAAGTGTGTTTTCTTTTTATAAAGCAGGAGAAGAAAACAAACCATAAACTTACCAACTCAACTTCTTGACATTTTTACTTTCTTAGCTAACTATACGAGAGAAGACATTTTTAGAAATAGCGGAGCGTTGTACTAGAAGAGTGCATTAACTTTTGGCGTAATTGTATTTTCTTTTTTAATTGCTATTTGACAGTACTCTAAAATGCAAAATTAAAGTTATATTTTCTTGAGATCGTAAAAACAAAAAATATTTTATGACAAAGAATTTATGGATGTGAGGAAAGGAGTTTCACTGGTACGTTTTTGCAGCTGAATGTGTCAGTAGTTCTCTTCTTCTTTTGCAGGTTTCCAAGCAACAATCAGTGCTCCACACATGGTAAGTTAACTTTGGTCATTTGGGCACAAATGGATCACATTTTTCCTCTAAGATCATTTTTTTTTTTCAGTAAAAAAGGTTTTGAAGAAAGTTAAACTTAATTACATCAGTTTTATCATCTCTGAGTTATTTCAGTTGGTAATGAGCCTCTTCTTAATCCATGATCTGTAGAAGGAAGCCTTCTTGGTAGGGATGTCATTAAAGTTTTGTTGGTTGTCATTGGTATCTAATCATGTAAAAATTGGATATAAAAGGTTATTTAGTGATGAGTGAATTAAGGGAGAGAGTATTTTATTTTATTTTTCTTTTTTTTATGTTTTATTTTTTTCTGAGAGAGACAGACAGACAGACAGACAGCATTAACAGGGGAGGGTCGGAGAGAGAGGGAGACACAGAATCTGAAACAGGCTCCAGGCTCTGAGCTAGCTGTTAGCACAGAGCCCAACGCGGGGCTCGAGCCCACGAACCGTGAGATCACGACCTGAGCTGAAGTCTGACGCTTAACCGACTGAGCCATCCAGGCGCCCCTGGAAAGAGTATTTTAAATGATCCAATGGACATGTTGTAGAAATCTCAAGTTGAATATTATTTCTTTTATTTAATATTTTATTTGGAAAATTCATTCGGGACTGGTCAAAGTATTGCAGCTATGAAACTTTATAGCTTTGAGAAGGACCTATTTTAAGTTATCTAACATTTTCAATCTGTTGGGAATTTTGTTGGGTTTTAAATGTCAGTTATTTGAATGAGGACTCTGTTGGTTTTTGGAGAAAAAAACAATAGCTTTTCTGATTCTCTGAAAGTATTTGGGGTTGGATAAGCTCTTATTTAAGCTTAAAGGCTTCTTTTATCAAAATAAATTCACATATATGATGAATTGTTAATTATACTAGAAGAACATGTAGGGAAATTATTATTTATTAGCCTTAAATAGAAATGACTTCTTAAAACATGACAAGAGGCACCCAGGTAGCTTAGTCGGTTAAGTGTCCGACTTCAGCTCACTTCATGATCTCATGGGTCATGGGTTCAAGCCCCACGTCGGGCTCTGTGCTGACAGCCTAGAGCCTGGAACCTGCTTCATATTCTGTTTCCCTCTCTTCTGCCCCTTCCCCACTCATGCTCTGTCTCTGTCTCTCTCTCTCAAAAATAAACATTAAAAAATAAAAATAAAACATGACAAAAGACAAAGAAGTCATGAAAAAACCTGATATATTTTGCAACATAAAAATTTGGGATTTCTGGCATACCTGGATGGCTTAGTCGGCTAAGCATCTGACTTCAGCTCAGGTCATGGTCTCACAGCCTGTGAGTTCAAGCCCCATGTTGGGTTCTATGCTGATAGCGCAGAGCCTAGAATCTGCTGCAGATTCTGTCTCCCTCTCTCTCTGCCCCTCCCCCACTTGCACTTTGTCTCTCTCTGCAAAATAAATAAACATTAAAAAAATTTTTTTTTAATTTTGGATTTCTGCAGAGAAAAAAATGTTATAAGCAAAATTAAAAGAAGAAAAACTGAGGGGTTCTATAGGTAGAGTACAAAAATGATAATTCATAGAAGAAGAAATACAGATGACATTAGCACTTAAACAAATGAAAAGACGTCATTTTCATTTATATTTATTTATATACTTAGTAAATTACACATTAGTATTGTAGTAAAGTGCCATTTTTCATGAATAAATTGTCAGAGATCAAAAAGCTTAATACTTTGTACTGGAAAGGGGAAGCTGACAATTAATATACTTTTTTGTTGAGAGTACATTGGTAGTGTTGGAAAGCAATTTGGCATATCTATGAAATGTGAAATAAATATACCTTACACTCTTCAGTTTTATTTCCAGATATTTATCCTTGAATAATATTTTTTATAGGTACAAAATGACTAACAATGTTCATTCTACATTATTTATAATAGCAAAAAAACAAAAACAAAAAGTGATCACGAATAGTCCATTAATAGTTGGTGGTTAATAATTATAGTACTTCCATACAGTAAAATACTGTGAAGCTGTTAAATGAGTAGTCTCTATAGGGACCAGGATGGCAAGATGTTCAGCAAACATTAAGTATAATAGTAGAGTACAGTAGAGTGTTTGGAGTATTCTGTAACAGACAAAAATCAAACCTGCACATGTGTACATATGTCTTCCTGTAGGCATCAAAACTAAGACTGGTTTCTTCTAAGGTCAGAATTAGATGATTGGAAGGATTTGAGTGAAAGTAAGATCTGCTTTTCACTCTGCACTCTGTATGTTATCAATTTCTTTCTGTTTTCTTCTTCCCTTTTTTTAAGTTTATTTATTTACTTAAGGTATCTCTACACCCAAAGCTCAAACTCCCAACCCCCCAGATCAAGAGTTGCTTCTGACAGACAGCCAGATTCCTCCTCCTTTGTTTTTTTCTTTTCTTTTTTCTTTTTTTATTAAAAACAATTTTTTTAATGTTTTATTTATTTCTGAGAGAGAGAGAGAGGCAGCCATGAGCAGGGAAGGGGCAGAGAGAAAAGGAGACACAGAATCCCAAGCAGGCTTCAGGCTCTGGGCTGTCAGCACAGAGCCTGACGTGGGGCTCAAACTCCTGAACCTTGAGATCATGACTTGAGGTGAAGTCAGATGCTTAACTGACTGAGCCACCCAGGCTCCCCTTTTATTTTCTAAAACATGGTATAGGAAGGGTTTTTTTTTTAATGCATTAACTATTAAAAGAAATGAATAATTTAAAACAAGTGTAGTCTTAAAATTCCTGCAAGCAGTTTGAAGTACAACTCAAAGCAAAAGATTTATGTAGAAGCATTCATTTAATTCTCAAAGTTATTTTGAAGAATTGGTATCTCACATGTTTGGGAAATTGACTGGAGGGGAATGTCTTCAGATATTAAAGGAAATACTGCATGAATTTTTCTTTTACCCTGAAGCTTGGTGCTGAGTATCCAGTTCACTGCCAAAGAAAACATGGCAATAACTCTATGGCAGAGGATGCCTTTTTTTGACCAAAAAAAATAAATTAGTTAATTAAAACTTTAGTAAGCTACAATTCACACACTGTAAAATTCACCCCTTTAAAGTCTATAATTCTATGGTTTTTAGTCTATTCAGAGTTGTACAAACATCAGCACTATTCTAATTTCACAACATTTTCCTCAGCTCAAAACTTAATGCTGTACTCATAGCAGCCAATTCCCACCCCTCCTCATCTGGCAAGGTCCTGGCAACTACTAACGTGCTTTTTATCTCTGTCTCTTCTGGACATTTAGCATAAATGGAATGATACAGTATGTAGCATTTTGCAACTGGCTTTTTATCTTTGCAGTATTTTCAAGGTTTGTATTGTAGCATGCATCACTACTTCATTTCTTTTTCTTGTGGAATAATACTCCATTGTATGAATATACCACACTTTGCTTTCTTGTCAGTTGGTAGACATTTGGGTTGTTCCCACTTTCTAGCTACTGTGATTAATCCTACTATGAACATTAAAGTACAGGCTTTTGTGTGCATGTGTGTTTTCAGTTCTTAGGAATGGAATTGGGAGATCGTATGGTGATTCTTTATTTAACATTTTGAGGAATGGCCAACTGTTTTCCAGGTGGCTTCACTGTTTTACATTGCTACCAGCAGCACACAGATGGGGGTTTCAGTTTCTCCGTTTTCTTGTCAACACTTGTTATTGTGTGCTTTCTTTATTTTATCCATCCTAGAAGCTGTGAAGTGGTATATTATTGTGGTTTTGACTTCATTGCCCTACTGGTAATGATGTTGAACATCTTTTCATGTGTTAATTGACCATTTGTAGATCTTTGGAGAAATGTCTATTCATATCCTTTTCTGTTTCTTAGTTGAGTTGTCTTTGAGGAAAAGGATGCATTTAAAACATAATTGTGGTATAATGCATATAACATAAAACTTACTAAACCTTAACCCTTTTTTTTAAATGTTTATTTTTTGAGAGAGAGAGCACAGGTACACATGACCAACGGAGGGGCAGAGCAAGAGAGGGAGAGAGAGAATCCCAAGCAGGCTTCACATTTAGCACAGGGGCTGCTATAGGGCTTGACCTCATGACTGCGAGATCATGACCTGAGCCAGAATCAAGAGTGAGATGCTCAACTGACTGAAGCCACTCAGGCGCCCCTTAACCATTTTATAAGCATATAGTTCAGTAGTATTAAATACTTTGATAGTGTTGTGTAACCAGTCTCCAAAACTCTTTTCATCTTGCAAAACTAAAACTCTGTTCCCATTCAACAATAATTTCCCATTTCCTGGTCTTCCTAGCCCCAGGTGATCTATTATTATTATTATAGATAATAATTCTATTTTCTATCTTTAAGAGTTTGACTACTGGATACCTCATAAGTGGAATCATATAATATTGGTTTTTTTATGACTATTTTATTTCACTTAGTGTAATGTCCTCAAGATTCATCTATGTCATAGCTCTTATGAGAATTTTCTTACAAAAAGGATGCATTTTTAATCACTTATATTTACTTATCTATGTCTGTTAATAAAGAAAACGTGTGTATTTATGTGTATGTATACAGTTACACAGTAGAGCTATACCTACATACATGTGTGCAGGCAGTTATAATACCATGTCCTTTGATGCTTGTGGAACCAGGATTTGAGTAGAATGAAATAATATTAATTGTACATATGAACAAACATTGTAATGTGAACAAACATTTGTGATCTTATTTATTGCATAGATCTTAGAAGTATTAAAAGAGAAATGAGCAAAGAGAAATAACATCTCTATTTAATGAACTTTAAAATCGCAGACTTGGAAGTAACTATAACTCTGGAATATTTTCCAAAGGCTCAATTGAAAATGTGATATGTGTATTATGCGGGTGATTAAAAGCAAAGTGTTAAAATGGCATCCCAGTAGCAGTGAGCACACTTAGCATGCAGATATTGAATCCTAAGTATCATTTCTCCCTAAAGAGACTAAAGCTCCTTGGAGAAGTGGCTGAATATTGGGAAGTAAGAAAATCCATCAAAGTTTGATGGATGATGTTGAAAGGACATAGGAGCAGGTTTAAAGAGACTGCCAGAGGCCAGTTGGAGATAATTTGAAGATTGGGGAAATGATACATAATGAAGATAATATATTGTAACATAGTGAATCAGAAACAAAAGTCCATGAGTTCATAAAGATTAAAAGCAAGACCAAAAATGAAAAACAGAAGAATGCCAATAATACATGAAGGGAATAGTAGAATTTTGTAAAAAATCACTATTTGGGGGGCACCTAGGTGGCTTAGTTGGCTGTGTCCAACTCTTGATTTCAGCACTCCGGTCATGATCTCTCGGTTCGTGAGTTTGAGCCGCACATTGGGCTCTGCACTAACAGTGTGGAGCCTGCTTGGGATTCTCGCTCCCCCTCTGTCTCTGCCTCTCCCCTGCTTGTGTGCACTCTCACTCTCTCTCTCAAAATAAAGAAACATTAAAAAATAAATACATTTTAAAAATAAGTAAAATTAAAAATCACTATTTCTTAAAAATCAATATAATGATTAAATTGGGCAGAAATCATCAATTAATCTAAAACAATTAGAGGGGGTGCCTGGGTGGCTCAGTTTTGTTTTTTTTTAAAGGTTATTTATTTATTTTGTGAGACAGAGCAGGAAAGGGGCAAAGAGAAAGGGAGAAAGAATCTCAAGTAGGCTCCATGCTTTCAGTGCAGAGCCCAACATGGGGTCAAACTCATGAGCTGTGAGATCAGGACCTGAGCTGAAATCAAGGGTAGGACCCTTAACTGACTTGGCCACTCTGGTGCCTCAGTAGTCAGTGTTCTGAAGAACAGAAAAGTAGTAGGTGGGGAGGAGAATTGAAGGGAGAATTATTTTACTTTGACAAATAAAATGCATAATCCTTGAATGGATTAGGGTAAAAACAGTTATAAAGGACATTTTGGGGACAGTTGAGGAAATTTGAGTACAGTGCATATGTTGGATGATAATAAATTGATGATTTTCACAAGTTTGGTAATGGTGATGTGGTTGCAAAGGGAGATGTCCTAGGCTTTTTTTTGGCATGTGCACGCTGAAGTATTTTGCTGTGAAGTATCCTAATGGCTACAGCCTATTTTCAGATAGTTTGGAAAAACAGTATGGCACAATATATAAACACTTGGTGACTGTATATGAGGAAAAAAAGGTATTCATTGTGTTTCTGGGTTTGAAATTTTCCATAATTATTAAAAAAACTTTAAAAATATTTTTAAATGTTATTTTTTAATGTATGTTTCTTTGTAAGAGAGAGCAAGACAGAGCATGAGCGGGGGAGGGGCAGAGAGAGAAGAAGACACAGAATCTGAAACAGGCTCCAGGCTCTGAGCTGTCAGCACAGAGCCTGACACGGGGCTCGAACTCCTGAACTGTGAAATCATGACCTGAGCCAAAGTCGGACGCTTAACCAAGCACCCCTGTGTTTATTAATTTTGAGAAAGAGACAGAGCATGAGTTGGGGAGGGGCAGAGGGAGGAGACCACAGACTCTGAAGCAGGCTCTGGGCTCTGAGCTGTCAGCACAGAGCCTAACACAGGGCTCAAACTCACGAACCCTGAGATCATGATGTGAGCTGAAGTCAGACACTTAAGTTAAAAAAACTTTTAAATAACTGTTAATTTGGGAATTAGAAATAAACATGGGTTATCCAGAAAAATTTTAGCTATGGTGATAAAAGCATTAAAAATGCTAATAATTGTGATTGAAGGCCCAGACAATAACTCAGCATACTCCCCTTTTATTTATTTTTTATTTTTTATTTTTTTTTTTACAAATAGTTTATTGTCAAATTAATTTCCACATAACACCCAGTGCTCATCTCCACAAGTGCCCTCCTCCGTGCCCACCACTCCTCCCCCCCACATCCACCAGTCCTCAGTTTTTGTCAGCATTCAAGAGTCTCTCATGGTTTGCCTCTCCCCTTTTCCCCACCATTTCCGCCCTTCTTCTCCCCCTTGGTCCTCTGTTAAGTTCCTCCTAATCCTCCTATACGTGTACACATATGATATTTGTCCTTCTCTGCCTGACTTATTTCGCTCACCATAACGCCCTCAAGGTCCATCCATGTTGCTACACATGGCCAGATTTCATTGGTTCTCATTGCCATGTAGTATTCCATGGTATAGATAAACCACATCTTCTTGATCCATTCATCTGTTGATGGACACTTAGGCTCTTTCCAGGTTTTAGCTATTGTGGAGAGTGCTGCTATGAACATTGGGGTACATGTGCTCCTATGCATCAGCATTTCTGCATCCCTTGGGTAAATTCCTAGCAGTGCTATTGCTAGGTCATAGCGGAGTTCTATTGTTAGTTTCCTTAGGAACCTCCACACTGTTTTCCAGAGGGGCTGTACCAGTTTACACTCCCACCAACAGTGTAGGAGGGTGCCCATTTCTCCACATCCTCGCCAGCATCTAGAGTTCTCTGATTGGCTCATTTTAGCCACTCTGACTGGCGTGAGGTGGTATCTCAGTGTGGTTTTTGATTTGTATTTCCCTGATGAGGAGCGATGCTGAGCATCGCTTCATGTGTCTGTTGGCCATCTGGATGTCCTCTTTGGAGAAGTGTCTGTTCATCTCTTCTGCCCATTTCTTCACTCGGTTGTTTGTTTTTCGGGGTGTAGTTTGGTGAGTTCCTTGTAGATTCTGGATACCAACCCTTTATCTGATATGTCATTTGCAACTATCTTTTCCCATTCCGTTGGTTGCCTATTAATTCTCTGGGTTGTTTCCTTGGCTGTGCAGAAGCTTTTAATCTTGAGGAGGTCCCAACAGTTTATTTTTGCTCTTAATTCCCTTGCTTTTGGGGATGTGTCAAGTAAGAAGTTGCTGCGGTGGAGGTCAAGGAGGTTGTTTCCTGCTTTCTCCTCTAGGGTGTTGATAGTTTCCTGTCTCACGTTCAGGTCCTTTATCCATTTTGAGTTTATTTTTGTGCATGGTGTGGGAAAATGATCTAGTTTCATTCTTCTGCATGTTGCTGTCCATTTCTCCCAACACCATCTGTTTAAAAGGCTGTCTTTTTTCCATCGGATATTCTTTCCTGCTTTGTCAAAGATTAGTTGGCTGTATACTTTGGGTCCACTTCTGAGTTCTCAATTCTGTTCCATTGGTCTATGTGTCTGTTTTTGTGCCAATACCACACTGTCTTGTTGATGACAGCTTTGCAGTAGAGGCTGAAGTCTGGGATGGTGATCCCTCCCGTTTTGGTTTTATTTTTCAGGATTACTTTGGCTATTCGGGGTCTTTTGTCGTTCCATACAAATTTTTGGATAGTTTGTTCTAGTTTTGAGAAGAGCATACTCCCCTTTTAAAAAGCAAATCTTGTACAGACATACTGCTGAAAAAATATTCCTGGGTTTCTTTTGGAATTAAAATGGTATAGTACTGCATATAAATTGGGAATTGGCATCTTAAAGAAGTCCCTTATTGTTCTTTGATTTCTGGATCAGGAAAGCCAAGTATTAGGGGAGTTATTTTGTTTCTTTGGTTACTTCCATGTTCCTATAGTGTGATACTTGTTATCTTATTATTATTATTATTATTATTATTATTATTATTTTATTTCTAGGAGAGAGAGAGACAGCATGAGCAAGGGAGGGTCAGAGAGAGAGGGAGACACAGACCGAAACAGGCTCCAGGCTCTGAGCTGGCAGTCAGCACAGAGCCCGACGCGGGGCTCGAACCCACGAACCGCGAGATCATGACCTAAGTGAAAGTCGGACGCTCAACCGACTGAGCCACCCAGGCGCCCCTTTGTTATCTTATTATTAATAGTAATTATTAAACCTCATAACTGGTTGTTATAAGAATCTGATGAAAGTTACTTCTGATGTTTAATCCAGAACTTTTTCATAGTACCAATGTTTTTCACTCTTTAGACAAGAGCCTCTTTTGCAAAGCATTCTTTGTGGAAAATTGGTAAAATTAGTTCTCTATTACTCTTTTCCCAAAACACACCCCCCCCTCAGTGTACATTTGTGTGTTATCCCTCAAGGGGTTCTGTGGAATGTTAATGATTTTCTGGAACACTGTTTGAAAACCATTGGATTGTGTGTGACTGTATCTGTTAAAGGCCTTTTGCCCATTTTATGTTAGTTGTGGAATAGTAGCCTTAACTTTTTCTTTTTTAACTTTTTAATATGGAAAGTTTCCAACACCACATATGCAAATAGAATACTATATTGAACACTCATGTAGCCATCATCACCTTTAATAATTACCCAAAATTTATTAATCTTGTTTTATTTTTATTTTGTCTTCCTCTTGCTGAACTATTTAAACACAAATCTCAAAACATAGTATTATTCACCCCTCAATATTACTTAAATATAAATTTGATGACTTTAAAAACAGCCACAATATTATATCGTACCTAACAATGTTCCTTGGTATGTTATGTTATCTTAAAAACTAGTCCATGTTCAAACTTTACCAGATGTTTCCAAAAAGTTGTTTTCCGGTTGATTTGCTTAAATCAGGATTCAAACAAAGTCCAGACATTACATCTTTTCAGTCTTTTTCAGTCTTCTTAGTATATCTTTTAATTTGTTTTTTTTTATTTTTTTGGATTTTTTAAATTTAATTTTGAGACAGAGACAGAGCACGAGTGGGGCAGGGGCACAGAGAGAGGGAGACACAGAATCTGAAACAGGCTCCAGGCTCTGAGCTGTCAGCACAGAACCTGATGTGGGGCTCAAACCCACGAACCGTGAGATCATGACCTGAGCTGTAGTCGGACACTTAACTGACTGAGCCACCCAGGCGCCCCAGTATCTTTTAATTTTAAAAGTCTCCTTTTTTTTTTAATACTTCTTATTTATGGACAAAACTCACCCATTTGTCCTGTAGAATTTCCCATATTCTAAACTTGGTTAAGATTGTTTCCTATTGGTACTTGTCCCCTCTACCCCAACCTTTTGGTCACGTAAATTAGTTTTCTAAGTAGGGAGTTTCCAGTCTGTCCTCTATTTTGAACATTACCTCTTTCTGATGCTTAAAAACTTTTTTCTTTTAACAGAATTTCAGACTTACAGAAAAGTTGTAAGAATAGTACAAGTAATTCCTATGTACTTTTTACCCATATTCCCCAAATGTTAACCTTACTACATTTTCTTTTTTTTTTAACCTTACTACATTTTCTTTATCATTTTTTCATTCTTTCTCTTTTTTTTGTATATATATATGAAATATATGTATTTCCTTTTTAATGAACTCTTTGGGAATAATTTGTGGATAGAATGCTCTTTACCTTTAAAAATGGGACATTCTTAATAACCACAGTATCAAAATCAGGAAATGAACATTAATACAACACTGTTAGCCAGTTGACAGACCTTACTTAAATTTCATCAGTTGTTCTGGTTAGGTCCTTTACTGGAAAATACAATTAATTACAGAACTAGAGTTTCATTCGGTTGTCATGTCTTTTTAGTCTTCTTTAGTCTGAAACAGTTCGTTACTCTTTTCTTTTATGGTCTTGAAAGTTTTTGTGAATACAGGCCAGTTATTTTCTAGAATGTTCCTCAATTTGGGTTTATCTCCTATTTCCTCATGATCAGATATGGGTTATGCATTTTTGCCTGGAATATTCCAGAAGGGATGTTTTTTTTTTTTTTTTAATTTATTTTTTAGGAGAGAGAGAGAGACAGCGTGAGCAGGGGAGGGTCAGAGAGAGAGGGAGTCACAGACTGAAACAGGCTCCAGGCTCTGAGCTGGCAGTCAGCACAGAGCCCGACGCGGGGCTCGAACCCACGAACTGCGAGATCATGACCTAAGCGAAAGTCGGCCGCTTAACCGACTAAGCCACCCAGGCGCCCCCAGAAAGGATGTATTTTAACAGTTGCCATATGATGTCAATGTGTCCCATTATTGGTGATGCAATTTTGATCATCTGATTAAGGTAGTGTAAAGTTTCTCCACTGAGAAACTTTTTTCTGAATTCCACTACAGTTTTCATTTTTATAATTTAATAAGTGTTTTGGGTAAATACTTTGAGATTATGTAAATAGCCTGTTATTCCTCAAATGATTACTACTAGTTTCAGCATCCATTATTTTTGCTGAATCAGTTATTACTGAAGTGGTTGCCAAATGGCAATTTCCTGAGTTCATCATTTCATCAGTATGAATTGATTGAGATAGCTTCCCCTTACTCTCCTATTTATATCTGTATAGAGTATGTATTTACTTATTATCACTATGGATTCATGAATATGTATTTTTATCAGCCATGATCTAGTAATGTTTATTGATACTGGATCTGATGATTTTTAATACTAAACATAAGCAGACATTTAAAGACAGCTTTTGAGATAACATTCATTGGGCTTTTTTTTAAATATTTATTAGTTCTAACTTCATATTTTGGAAAAGCACTGAAATGTAAGTTTATAACCCATAGAATTTCATTTGATTAATAATTTATATATACTATAAACATAAAAATGTATATCCTTTGACCCCCTCAATTCTAAGAATTTATAAAGACATTATACCCTTTTAAAGGGTACAATACAATCATTTTTATAATAAATGGATTCTAAAAATACTAGTAATCATTTGAAGAATAACAGAATATGTATACCCTGTTTAAAATTTTATTTTTGAGAGAGACCGTGTGCAAGCAGGGGAGAGGGGCAGATGGAGAGAGAGAGAGAATCTTTTTTATTTATTTATTTTTAATGTTTATTTATTTTTGAGAGAGAGAGAGCCAGCAGGGGAGGGGCGGAGAAAGAGGGAGACACAGAATCCAGACCAGGCTTTAGGCTCTGAGCAGCACAGAGCCCGACACGGTGTTCGAACCCACAAACTGCAAGATCGTGACCTGAGCCGAAGTTGGACACTTAACCAGCTGAGCCACCCAGGCACCCTGGGAGAGAGACAGAGTCTTAAGCATGCTCCATGCTCAGCACAGAGCCCAACATGGGGCTGACTCCCACAACCCTGGGGTCATGACCTGAGCCTAAATCAAGAGTTAGACGCTCAACAGACTGAGAGACCCAGGAGCCCCTACAACTATAAGTTTTAAGATTATTTTGTTTATTTTATTATAGAAGATTGGAGGTAACTTAAATATCCCTCATTAGGGATTTTTTTGGGGGGGAGGATTTTTGTTATTATAATAATTTCATATAAGAATGTACTCCTGAGCCGTAAAAAAGAATGAACAGGCCTTTTAAGTATTGATAAGTAAGGTTCTTCAAGATATAATAAATGAAGAAAATAGATACATGTTTGCTTGTATATACATAGAATGGATATGTTTTGAAGGAAGCACAAGAAATTGACAACATTGGTTGCCTTTAGGGAGTGAAACTGGACAGGGATGGGGAAGGTTGGGGACAGGAGTGGGGTGGAGACTTCACTATAAAAGTATATAGTATGTCATGTTTTCATTATCTTGGTAGATGACAGTACGAGAAAAATTGGCATAAAACTGGCAACTCTGTTTATATACCGTAGTATGTATACTTTACAGAGTATTGAAAAAATGAATATTTGCTTTGTTTTCTTTTGGCAGCATGCATATGCACTAGAACTTCTATTTGATCAATTGCATGAAGGAGCTAAAGCTCTTGATGTGGGATCTGGAAGTGGAATCCTTACTGCATGTTTTGCACGTATGGTAAGACCTTTATTTTACATTCTGCCTTCAGCAGAAGTATATTGTATATTTGGCTGTATATTTCTTTACTAGCAGTTTTTGAGGTTTTTTTTTTTTTTTTAATGTTTTATTTATTTCTAGGAGAGAGAGAGAGAGAGAGAGAGGAGAGACAGCGTGAGCAGGGGAGGGTCAGAGAGAGGGAGTCACAGACTGAAACAGGCTCCAGGCTCTGAGCTGGCAGTCAGCACAGAGCCCGACGCGGGGCTCAAACCCACGAACCGCAAGATCATGACCTAAGCGAAAGTCGGACGCTTAACCGACTAAGCCACCCAGGCGTCCCAGTGTGTGTGTGTTTTTTTTAATCCAATTAAAATAGCAGTTGGAATATGTATCACTTAGGATTTTCTTGTTGCAAGTAACAGAAGGTTCAGTCCAAACTGGCAGAGGTAACAAGGGAATTTACTTGGTTTGTATAATGGAAACGTCTAGGGTGTATCTGACTTTTTGTGTGTCTGGATTCAAAAGAAGATCGGATGTTGTTACCGACATTGGGTTTCTCTCTGGTTCTGGTTTGGCTTTGCTTTCCTCCAAATGTTGGCTTCAGACAGGCTCTTCGCTTGTGATCACAAGATGGCAACCAGTAGTTCCCAAAGTGCGTTCCTCCGCATTCTCAGCCAGCAGAAAATAGTATAGAGAGTCTGGTTTCCAGACACTCTTGCAGGGTTATTAGAAAAAGGGTAGAGCTTATCCTTTCTAAGAAAAGTGCTCTTAGAAAAATGTGGTGTTTATTCTACTTCAAGTTTTATCACCAGAGTCATATCTGGTAAGTGACTCTCCAGTAGTTTGGGAGGCCTACTCAGGCACCTTGAGCAAAAGTTTATCTGTACTCAGATAATCAAGTCAATCTGATTATGAAAAGTCTTGTCCCTAGAGGCCAGATAGGAAGGTTCTGGTCTAGTTAAGTTGGGATTTAGGGATTATGCATCTTGGACCAGAATCTGTCTAACCTGCTGTACGTATGTAATTGGCAGACCAGACCACTAGCATGTAAGCTCCAGGAAGGTGGGAATTGTATTCTTTTTTTTCACAGAAGTATCCATCCAGAACAGTGCCCGTTACATAATAAGGAGTCAAGTAATTTTTTTCCCAGTTGTTTTACTTGTTTTACAGAAGCTAAGCCATCATTAATGGAGTATTAAGATTTTTTAGAATCAAAGCTTAGTTATAATATTTAAATAGTGATGTTCTTGATACTTGACATATTTATGGTTTCAGAGAAAACTTCACTTTTTAAAAATCATTAGATTTCTGAGTAATATTTTTTAAAAGTGTTAATGTTTTTCTCATTTACCATGTGCTAATCGGTGTTCTGAGTGCTTTTAATTCTTACATCACTATGAGGTATGTACCCTTTTCCTCCTCATTTTACAGCTGAGGAACGTGATTCACAGAGTAACTTACCAAGGTTCTATAGTTATAAATAAGTGATGAAGCTTAGCTGTGAACCCAGTTAATCTGACTTCAGAGTCTTTATTGTGTTATTTTACAACTTATATTTAGGGCCTTTTAACATTTTTTTGTATTTTATATTTTCTGCATATGGCAGTAGAATCGGGTACAGAAATTCCTACAGAATTTTTTACATAACATTTTAATATTTAAAGTGACACTTTTATTTTTATTTCTTATTTATTTATGTGTTTATTTATCTATTTTGAGAGAGAAAGAGAGGGTGAGCAGGAAAGGGAGCAGAGAGCAGAGAGAGGGAGAGAAAGGATCCCAAGCAGGCCCCATGCTGTCAATGCAGAGCCTGATAGTGGGCTCACACTCATGATCTGTGAGATTATGACCTGAGTTGAAACGAAGAGCTGGATGCTTAACCAACCGAGCCAACTAGGTGCCCCTATTTATTTATTTATTTATTCATTCATTCATTCATTCATTCATTCATTTACTTATTTATTTATTTATTTAGTGCATGGGAGCAGGAGAGAGGGATGGAGAGGAGAAATCTTAAGCAGGCTCCATGCTCAGCGTAGAGCCTGATATGGAGCTCAATCCCACAACCCTGGGATCATGACCTGAGCTGAAATCAGGAGTCAGATGCTTAACTGACTGAGCCACTTGAGTTTCCCTAAAGCCATACTTTTAGATGGAATTTAAATTAAAAATGATTGTGCAAACTACCATTTAATATTGGCAGTTAAATCTTACCTCAAGATTTAGGGTTTAATACTCAGAAATCTAAGAAAGAGGATTTTTTTTTTAGTATTGCAAGTTGTAATTTATTCTAGTTTAATTACTGAAATAGATTTATCCACTTGAAAGGTATAGCTGAGAAAGTTATATTTAGTAAATATTTTATTGTATATTGAATAACCATATAATTGGAGGCTTGAACTGTTTTCATTTCACGTTGCAGAATATGACTTTAAGTGAGGAAACCCTTTAATGACACTTCAGAAAGACAGATTTAGGCCAGTGAGCTATTGAATTATTTCCTCATTTCCAGGTTGGATCTGCTGGAAAAGTCATAGGAATTGACCACATTAAAGAGCTAGTAGATGACTCAGTAAATAATGTCAAAAAGGATGATCCAATGCTTTTGTCTTCCGGAAGAGTGCAGCTGGTTGGTGAGTATCAGAAAACTGTAAAAATCTCCTCTCTAGAGAATTTTTATTTTCAGAAGATCCCGTGCAAGCTAAATAGTACTCAAGCTAGTTTTTGCCTTTTTTTTTTTTTTCCCAACATTCACTTTAAAGTAGTAAGTAAGGAAACAGTTACTGTAAACTGTAAGGCTAGCTCTGCTCTGACCATGGATGGTGACGTGACTGTCCACTGTTTCAGAAAATGCTCATGTTGTGAGTTCTTTTTTCATTGCTTTCTAAGAAGTAATAGCGAAATGGCAAGTGCCTGTTATAAAAAATTTAAAGTGCAGAAATGTGTAAGATAAAAAAGAAACCCCCTCCTTTTCCCTCTTAATTTTTCTAGACATAATATATGTGAATAAATATACATGTACACACTTTTTTTTTTTAATTGACTCCTACGTTCTGTTCTGTAGTTTGCTTTTCTCCATTCAGTGGTATACAGCGGACATATTTCCATGAGAGCACTCTTTGTCCTGTTACAAGAAACAATAAACATCAAAACACGCTGAAAGCATAAATGAGAAGCTTAGCAAACACCTTTTGAATTACCACACTGATCAAGAAAGGGCACGTTATTGGCAGCTTGCATGTCCTCTGCATGCTTTTCCCTCCGCAGAACTCTTTCCCTGCTCCTTGGTGGTAACCAGTGTCATTACTTAACATTCATTTACTACCTAATGTGCTTCCGTAGACAATGTTCGATTTAATTTTGAACTTTAGATAAATGAAACCATACTGTATATAGTCTATGATAAATGACTTCTTTCATTCGATGTTATATTTGTAAGATTCATCCATCTTATCATATGGTTAATTTTTATTGCTGTATAATATTCTACCGTAAAAGTGTTTATTCTACCACAGATGGATATTTTGAGTTGTTTCTAACTTGGGGAATTAGAAAGCTGCTATGAACAAATGTGTACAAAGGACCAAATGCATATATGGACTCATAATGCAAGCATTTATTTATGTAGAGTATTATTGTAAGTTTGTAGGGAACCATAGATACTGTTATTTTTTTAATGTTTTATTTATTTCTGAGAGAGAGACAGCATGAGCAGGGTAGGGGTCAGAGAGAGGAAGAGACAGAATCCAAAATAGGCTCCAGGCTCTGAGCTAGCATAGAGCCCGACGCGGGGCTCGAACCCACCAACTGTGAGATCATGACCTGAGCCGAAGTCGGACACCCAACCAACTGAGCCACCCAGGCGCCCCTGCAAAACTTTTTAAAAGTGATTGAACCAGTTTACATTGTGTTCTATATCTTATCAACACTTGATACTGTTAGATTTTTCTTTTTACCCACTTAGTGAGTATAGAGCAGTGTCTCTTTGTGGTTTTAATTTTGTATTTTCCTCTTAACCAGTGAGGTCAAACATTGTTTCTTTTGTTTGACCATTTTCAGCTATTCAGTTGTTCATATTTCTCTTTGTAGACTTCTATAGATTAGCCCTTTGTCTTTTTGTACATATTGTAATCTCTTCTCCCACTCCATAGCTTGCCTTTTCACTCATATTGGTACTTTCTTGATAAATAGAAATACTTAATTTTAATGTATCAGACTTACCAGCTTCTTTCTGCTTTCTGTGTCCTCTTTAAGGCTACTCTAAAATCATGAAGATATGACTCTATGTTATTTCTCAGAAGCATTATCATTTTACCTTTTCACATTTAGATCTTTGATCTTTCTGACATTGATTTTTGTATGTGTAAGAGGTAGAGGTTCAAGTATATATTTTCTCATATAAATATCCTGGTGTCCCAGCATCATTTATTAAGTCTCTCTTGCTCTGCTTTAAACCTCCTATAATTCTTCACAGTGGGTAGTTCTATCCGAACAGATTTTTTAAAGCATGATTTCTTTTCTTTCAGTGGGAGATGGAAGAATGGGATATGCCGAAGAAGCCCCATATGATGCTATTCATGTAGGAGCTGCAGCCCCAGTTGTGCCCCAGGCAGTGAGTTGGGTTTTTTCCCTGTGTTTTTGTGCTTTAGTCAACTAAAGCTATAAAAGATTTATAGAGAAATGACTTCTGGATGATGTTTAAAACATATTTAGACTTTTATGTCATGCATTTTAATTATACTTAGTACGCAGGGTTTTTTTTTTTTTTCATATACAGAGTTGTGTAAATGGTTTGAAGATTACTAAATCACAATTTGTAGCTGTCTTATTTGAAGCGGTGTTTGATCCATTTAAGAACTAGTATTCTAATTGAATTAGGAAAATCCATCTGGAGTTTATAATCTGATAATCACTTGGTATTTTATTAAATACCAAAACACGCAAGATTGTTGAGTGCATGGGTGAGACCTAGAAGTATTTGTCATCCACTTTACCCTCACAAAGCTTATATTCTGTATATAAGTGTCATACGTATAACAGGGAAATTAACGATGTGATAGCATATCATCGCCACGTAATACGTATTGATGGGTTAAGAAAATCCGTACTGTAAGAGTTCAAGGGAGAGAGGCAATGGAATGGAGTCATCAATGAAACTACATGCAGGAATGGAATTGGAACTGAATCTTAAAGGACAGTAGGGTTTGCATAGTTGCGATAAGAGGGAAGGATATTCTAGTATTGTATATTACATAAGCAAAAAATATTTAAGTACAAAGTTGATTTTTTATTTTAGTAAGACTGATAAACATGTCACCCTTAATAATCCCTGATTAAGTTCACTGAGATCTTAGGCTTCTATGGTGTCTGAGTTTTCCACAGTTCTGGACTAGATGACTCGGGGCCGAGAGGGACACTGCCTCTTCTGCCCAGTCTCAGCCACTCCTCAGTTTGGAAAAGTTCTTTTCTATATGTGTAGATAAGTTCATGAGAAGCTAAAAGTTAGGGAGCTTGTTCTGGTCATTGACTTGCTGCTTATTGGTTGAATGACTGGGAAAATTACTTATTTTCTCTAGCCGTGTTGCCTATTTCAAAAAAAAAAAAACAACTAAACTAAACCAGTGGTTTTAACACATTTTATTTTTTATTTTTTATCTTTTTCTTAATTTTAGAGAGAGGGAGAGTGTGAGTGAGGAAGAGAGGCAGAAGAGCAGAGAGAGAGAGAGAGAGAGAGAGAGAGAGAGAGAGAATCTTAAGCAGGCTCCATGCTCAGGTTGGAGCCAGACATGGGACTTGATCCACCACCCTGGGATCATGACCTGAGCTGAAATCGAGTTAGACGCCCAACCAACTGGCCACCGAGGCGCCCCTAACCACATTTAAATTGGAGGATTAATATGCTGTAGAGGGGATGCCTGACTAACTCTGTCAGTAGAGTATGCAAATCTTGATCTCAAGGTCCTGAGTTTGAGCCCCATGTGTGGCATAGAGTTTATTTAAAAAAAAAAAAAAAAATATATATATTCATACATATACATATATATATTCATACATATACATATATATTCATACACATATATATATTCATACTATATATATTCATATATATATATATATATATATATATGAATATATATATATATATGCTGTAGAAAGATGTACAAGTTGGGGTGCCTGGGTGGCTTAGTCAGTTAAGCGGCCGACTTTGGCTCAGATCATGATCTCTCAATTCATGAGTTCAAGCCCCATGTCAGGCTCTGGGCCAACAACTCAGAGCCTGGACCTGCTTCAGATTTTGTGTCTCCCTCTCTCTCTGTTCCTACCCTGCTTGTGCTCTGTCTCACTCTCCTCTCTCTCTCAAAAATAAACATTAAAAAAAAAAAAAAGAAAAAGATGTACAAGTCATAAATGAATAGCTCAATGAATGGTCACATATGGACACATGATACATAGGTATTTATTTATTTATGTACCTGTTTACTTATTTATATTTATAATACAGCCTAGTAAGGACAATTAAGATGTGAAATAGAACTGTATTTAAACACAGGGCTTATCTTCCCCACTAAGACCCTGAAATGATCTCGAAGGGTATTTCTGGCTTTAGCTCAATGTGAATTTAAATGTTTGCAGTAGCATGTGGAAGTGTTATAGGGGTCTTTATACATCTGATTAAAGGGAGACATGCTGAAGGGAGGGGCTTTCCGGTTTCAGGTAACAGAAAAGACGTTTATGCCTTCTCTTGTATATCACCTCAAAACAACTGGAAAAACAAGAAACAGAAACACAAAGTCCGTATTTCATTCTCTAGGAGATTGCACTACACTCCTGAACCCTGTGGCATGTGCAGACAGAAAGCAGATGGATTAATAACTGACCCAGGAGGGCGGAGGAAGTTGGGCTAAAGAGGCTGCAGAGAGAATCATTGCTGAAGCCGTTTGCTCTGCAGAACTTTTTTTTTTAAGTTTTATTAATTTATTTTTGAGAGAGAACACACAAGCAAGGGAGGGGCAGAGAGAGAGAACCAGAATTCAAAGCAGGCTCCAGGCTCCTAGCGCTCAGTATAGAGCCTGACACGGGGCTGAAACTCATGAACAGTGAGATCGTGACCTGAGCTGTAGTTGGACGCTTAACTGAGGAAGCCACCCAGGGGCCCCTACTCTGCAGAACTTTGAAAGGGCTTAGAAATAGAAGGCATCAGGACATTGGAAATCACAGATGAAGCATGGGTCTGAAAAGAGGGGCTGCCACTGGAAATTCTGTATGAGGAACAATTAGTGCTAAGCCCTAAGTAAGAAAATTTTTGAGATCTGAAGGACATGATTCTGTAGTTTCACAAGATCTATTGAGTGCCCAGTATGATAATTTTTTTTTAAAAAGGGAGGGGTACCCAGGTGGCTCAGTTGGTTGAACATCCAACTCTTGGTTTTGGCTCAGGTCATGATCTTGTGGTTCATGGGTAGGAACCCTGCATCAGGCTCTCCTCTCACAGTGCAGAGCCTGCTTGGGATCTCTCTCTCTCTCTCTCTCTCTCTCTCTCTCTTTCTCTCCCCCGCCGTTTCTCTCTCTCAAAATAAATAAATTTTAGGGGCACCTGGGTGGCTCGGTTAAGTGTCTGATTTTGGCTCAGGTAATGATCTTACCCTTTGTGTGTTCAAGCCTAGAGCTTACTTCAGATTCTGTGTCTCCTTCTCTCTTGGCCCCTACCCCACTCATGCTCTATCTCTGTCTCTGTTTCTCTCTCTCAAAAATAAATGTAAAAAAAGAGAGATAGGAAAAATACCATGAAATTCCAGAATATCTGGGATAAAGAGGAGATGCTAAAAGCTTCCAGAACAATAAAACTTAATCTGTTAAGGATTGGTGATTAGAAAGGCATCAGATTGCAGAACAGCAGCATTAGAATCAGAAAGTCAAGGGCACTTGTGTGACTCAGTCCATTGATTGCAACTCTTGATATCATCTCCAAGCCCCTGGTCAGGCTCTGCGCTAATATGGAGCCTGCTTCGGATTCTCTCCCTGGTTGCCCCTACCCTATGCATGCACGTGCTGTGCTCTCTCTTCCCCCTCAGAATAAATAAATCAACTAAAAAAAAGAGAATCAACAAGTCAGAAGAACAAACCATCACAAATCTGAACTGAAAGTGACTTCCAGCCTTGAATTCTGTCATTGTCAAATATGTAAAATAAAGATCGTTTTAGACTTGAAGATCTCATAATCTCTCTCTTTTAAAATATTCCATGCACTGCTACACAGAATACTTCTAGAGGAATCAGTTTAATAATATCAAAAAACAAGGGAAGAGAGAGACAGTATGAAAAATCAAAAGAGGAAGTCATGAGATCTCAGAAGTTAGGACATCTGGTTTAAGAGAGAGATGATACCTTTGAAGTAAAGATTCTTCTTTACCGTCTTTGATTACTAGTCGTTTGAAGGCCACATTCAAACAGTAACATAGGATTTAAATGTTTTCTGGCCAAAAGGGCTTTCACTGAGTAGTCTCGGTTTTTTATTGACAAGGGCGTCCTCATTCTTTTTTTTTTTTTTAATTTATTTTTGAGAGAGAGAGACCAGGGGAGGAGAAGGAAGAGACAGAAACACAGAGTCTGAAGTAGGCTCCAGGCTCTGAGCTAGCTGTCAGCACAGAGCCCGACGTGGGGCTCGAACTTGTGAGCCTCAAGATCATAACCTGGGCCACCGAGGTGCCCCAAGGGCATCCTCACTCTAATGCTTCAGGAACTCCAGCCCTGCCTTCCTTTGTCCTGGTGCCAGTAATCCTGAATTCGGTCATCAAACGGAGGCCCCCTTGTTTTTGGTTCAGTGATACCCTAAATTCTTCAGTGAAGGCTAGGGCTTCCTTGCTGGTTTCCTGCACTGCCCGCTCCCTTCTCCACCCCTCAGCACAAAGATTCCAAACAGGCACTGGAATTTTCTTCTTTGCCTTTGATCCTCTCAAGAGAGGGTGGTTCTGCATTATGTGCCTAAGCTCGAACACTGCGAGCCGCGCCGTGTGCCATGTCCTGTTAGAGGCCAGGGGCACAGAGGTGAGTAAGACCGCAGTCCCTCTCGTCACCAGTGGGCGGGTAACTGAGTAATACGTTTAACCAGGTACGTCTGTACTGCGTCACATCTCTGCTTTCTGCCCGTGGACGCAGGAAGTGGTTTGTGGCGATGTCAAACGGCTCTTCACGTAAGATCTGTAACTCGGTGTGTACGTCTTTTTCCTTTAGCTGATAGACCAGTTAAAGCCTGGTGGGAGGCTGATCCTGCCCGTCGGGCCCGCAGGCGGCAACCAGATGCTGGAGCAGTACGACAAGCTGCAGGACGGCAGCGTCAGGATGAAGCCCCTCATGGGGGTGATCTACGTGCCTTTAACAGACAGAGAGAAGCAGTGGTCCAGGTGGAAGTGATTTTATCTTCTGCTCTTTCCTCTTCCACACACGCAAGGTGAAGGGTGTGGATTCTAACACGTTAGACCGCAAGAGCTGCTTTTTTGGTTGTCACCTTTATGCTCCTCCATTTTAACATCAGAAATTCACCACATTAAAAGTCTAGACAAAGTTTGCATGAGTCTGCCCTTCTTTTGGTTTAACTCATATCTTTGGGAAAGGGGGGTGAGACTTGGCTGGCACAAAGGTGGAGGTGTTTTCCTTTTTTTTTTTTTTTCAAAGAGGCTTTTAGCCACAGTTCAGAACTTTCTAAGGATAATTTATTATCAGCCATTAATGTTCTATATTCACAGATCATTTTTGTAACTGCTGTAAGGTCCTGGAGACAAAGGCTTTGGTCTGAAGAGAAGGGGCCATCATTCCCTGCCCCGTTCACACCTTGTTGTACCGTTTTATAAAGAGAAAGAAAGGAAGAGATACTCTTGTGCCAGTTTTCCAAGGTGTCGGAATCCCGGAGAGGACGTTCTTCCTCTCAGCTCGCTTTCTCTCTTGCAGTCGGGTGCATTGACATTCTGTCTGACACCCTGTGCCTGTTTTACATTCAGCTGCTGTTTCGGAGCCACTATAAGGAATAAACTTGTCCCAGTCTATAGAACTGGCCAGCCCGTTTTGAAGCCACTCTGAGCCCCTGGGGGGGTGGGGGGTTTCTCTAAGCTGAAAGCGAGTGCCCAGGTCTCACAAACCCGCCCAAAGGGCCAACAGCATGCAGCATAATCTCAGTACAGCATGGCTCATTACAGTGCCTCCTGTTTTGTGTTTTGTGTCTCAGCATAATCTGAATATTTTATTTGAAGCCCAGGTTTCTCTTCTTCCTCTCTCCTCCCCTCTCCCCCTCCCGACGTCCTCCGGTGGGAAGGAGTGAAATCAATAAGTAAGAGAGACACTAGCGAAGACTACTGAAAATTAAATGCCAAAATAAGAAAGGCTTTACAGTTCCCTGTTTTAGAATCTCTCTTTTTTTTTTTTTTTTTTTTTGAGAGGGGTACTTATTTTAAGATGCTTATTTTTATTTTTTTAGTAAGTAAAATGGTGACTATCACTTAAATAGACCTCAATTTTCTTTTATGGAAAGCAGGAAGACACTTTTTGAATAAATGTTTAACTGCAAAAATTGTAATGAATCTAACTCAGTTTGTTCAAAACTAAGTTTTTCTTTAAATTCTGACTGGCCATTTCTGGGATATCTTACTAGGAATTGCATTTCATTCTTCACTTAATATGGATATAGCTCTTTTCTTTGAATTTTAACCTGGAGCACTGCCACTGCTTTAAAAAAAAATGAAAAAGCTGTGAGTCTTGTCAGTTAAAATCACACAGTTTTTAACAACTAATTGCAACCTTCCTCGACTTTGCTTCTAGGATGGTTATATTGTTACTAACAGTCTAACTGCTGTTGTATAACAGGGGCAGACATCACAACTTACTGAAATTCGATACCAAGTAAGAGTTCGGGTTTTCATTAATAAGTTTAAAATTTTCTTTTATACACAATAAATGTTAGTATTGGGCATTCTACTGTCAATTTGATGACAAAGGACTTACAAAAAGGTGTTTTGTTTTTATGATAAGCCGAGGTGGGTTTAGCATGAAGCTAATGACACCGAAGCTTCAGACCTTCACCTGCTTAGGGTCCACCTCATTTTCCGTGCAGCCTTGGTTTCTGTCCTGTTTTTGTTCATGAAGCGGTTCTCCCCACTTCCCAGGTCATATAAACTCTAGGTTTCCATAGCACCTATATTCACTCCTCATAACACTTAACTATTTGTATTAAATTGAGAATAATTTTTAAATTTATGAACAAATATTTAGTCACTTACCAAATATTTAGATATACATATATGTGTTTCTTTGTAAAGAAAAGATTTCTTCAACTTTTTAAAAGATTGAGCAGTTTTGCATGTACGTATCCCTGGAAACATTTCCCTAGTTGTACTAGGTGGACTTCCTCATTCTTTCCATTGTAAATTTTTGTTTGTTCAAACACGTTTTCCTACACCCAAAGATGTAGTTTGATTTTTTTTGGTTTTGCTTTGGTGTTTAAGTTCTGTGCCCAGTGTGGGGCTTGAACTCGTGACCCTGAGATCAGGAGTCGCATGCTCTACCAACTGAGCCAGCCAGGTGTCCCCAAAGATGTAGTTTTAATGACAAAGACAATCAGTTACTTAATTGTAAATCTTTCAGAAGTGTAGGTTTAAAGAATGTAAAGGTGAAACAAAATTTGAAAACAAGCTTAAAAGAGACCATTAATCCACTGTTTATATTTGTACTCTTAAACTCTCCGGCAGGGTGGAGGCAGGAAACGAAGTATGCCCAGCTAGGATTTTGAAGTGATTTTAGTGAAAGGACTATTCAAAGAAATACGGGCAAGGTTATGGGCATCAGTGAACGGTGTTGACATGACCAGGGACCTGCCATGCTAGGCCATACGGGGAGGACACAATTTTATTGGAACCCACTGGGAGCAGAGGCAGCATTGCCAGGGACTGTACTGGGGCCCTGGATACAGAGCTGGGAACTTGAAACCGACCGTTCCCATGGGACTTTCAGTGGTGCGGGAGAGCCAAACAAATCTGAAGAAGACAAACAGGCAATTAGAGTGTAGTGTGTGTAGGAGAGTAATCCAAGTGTTGAAGCTAGACCGTGAAGTGGTCAGAATTTCATTTCAGAAAGATGACTGTGGCCGTGGCGTAGACAGTAGATTGGAAAGGAACAGAGCTAGAGTTAGAAACAGAATGTGGTTATCCAAGCTAGGGATGAAATGGTGGTGGCCTGAATTAAGGCAGTGGTGGTAAGGCTATAATGTGGTTAAAAAGAGTCGCCTACCTTTCTTTCTTTCTTTCTTTCTTTCTTTCTTTCTTTCTTTCTTTCTTTCTTTCTTTCTTTCTTTCTTTTTTTTTATAGTTTATTGTCAAGTTGGTTTCCATATAACACCCCTTGCTCATCCCCACAAGTGCCCTTCTCCATGCCCATCACCTCCCTTCCTCTCTCTCCCACCCCCATCAGCCCTCAGTTTGTTCTCAGTATTCAAGAGTCTCTCATGGTTTGCCTCCCTCCCTCTCCCCAACTATTTTCTCCCTTTCCCCTCCCCCATGGTCCTTTGTTAAGTTTATCCTGTTCCACTTATAAGTGAAAACATATGGTATGTGTCCTTCTCTGCCTGACTTATTTCGCTCAGCATAACACCCTCAAGGTCCATCCATGTTGCTACACATGGCCAGATTTCATTGTTTCTCATTGCCATGTAGTATTCCATCGTAGAAATAAACCACATCTGGGGTGCCTGGGTGGCTTAGTCGGTTAAGCGTCCGACTTTCGCTTAGGTCATGATCTCGCGGTTCGTGGGTTCGAGCCCCACGTCGGGCTCTGTGCTGACTGCCAGCTCAGAGCCTGGAGCCAATTTCAGAGTCTATATCTCCCTCTGTGTTTGACCCTCCCATGTTCATGCTGTCTCTCTCTCTCTCCTAGAAATAAATAAAAAATATTAAAAAAAGAAATAAACCACATCTTCTTGATCCATTCATCAGTTGATGGATGGACATTTAGGCTGTTTCCATGATTTGGTTATTGTTGAGAGTGCTGCTATGAGCATTGGGGTACATGTGCTCCTATGCATCAGCACTCCTGTGTCCCTTGGGTAAATTCCTAGCAGTGCTATTGCTGGGTCATAGGGGAGTTCTAGTGTTAATTTTTTGAGGAAGCTCCACAGTTTTCCAGAGGGGCTGCACCAGTTTATATTCCCACCAACAGTGTAGGAGGGTGCCCATTTCTCCACATCCTCGCCAGCATCTATAGTGTCCTGATCTGTTCATTTCAGCCACTCTGACCAGCGTGAGGTGGTATCTCAGTGTGGTTTTGATCTGCATTTCCCTGATGATGAGGGATGCTGAGTATCATTTCAGGTGTTTGTTGGCCATCTGGATGTCCTCTTTGAATAAGAGTCTGTTCATGTCTTCTGCGCATTTCTTTACTGGATTATTTGTTTTTCAGGTGTGGAGCTTGGGGAATTCCTTATAGATTTTGGATATTAACCCTTGATCTGATATGTCATTTGCAACTGTCTTTTCCCATTCCGTTGGTTGCCTATTAGTTGTATTGATTGTTTCCTTTGCCGTGCAGAAGCTTTTATCTTGATGAGGTTCCAATATTTGGTTTTTGCTCTTGATTCCCTTGCCTTTGGGGGTGTGTCAGGTATGAAGTTGCTGCGGTTGAGGTCAAGGAGGTTGTTTCCTGCTTTCTCCTCTAGGGTTTTGATGGTTTCCTGTCTCACATTCAGGTCCTTCATCCATTTTGAGTTTAGTTTTATGTATGGTGTAAGAAAGTGGTCTAGTTTCATTCAGTCTAGTTTCATTGTGTCTTGTTGCTGTCCAGTTCTCCCAGTGCCATCTGTTAAAGAGACTGTCTTTTTTCCACTGGATACTCTTTCCCGCTTTGTCAAAGATTAATTGGCCATACGTTTTTGGGTCCAATTCTGGGTTCTCTATTCTCTTTCATTGGTCTGTGTGTCTGTTTTTGTGCCAAACTTACTGAGTGTTCATCCCACATTTGGGAATTACCATCTTAAAAGCTGCTAGTCAGTTTTATTGCCAGGCTAGGTGATCTCTGTTCTTTCAGATCTTCTTCCAGATTAATTTAACAGCTCATCCTCTTGCTTGCTTCTGAACCTTCTCCTGTTTCTCACCAGCTTTCCGTCCTTCTCTTCCTGAGGAATCCAGAGCCGGTTGCAGTGCTCTGTGAGGGTGAGGCCCAGTCTTTGCTGGGAGCTTCGATAGAAAACAAGAGCACTAGGTGGTGGGTGTGCTGCATTCTCATGCCACATAGAGCCCCAAACCTGCACTTAGACTTGTGTTTCCTTGTGCTTGGAAAGAATGTCACTTCTGACTTTGGTGGAATGATAAAGAAGAGAGGATGCGAGATGTAGGAGCCATAGATCTAGAACATGCGGTATTACGTTCATGACATGGATGTGTCATAGTTGTATTAGTTGCTTCATAAGCTCTTCATACTTTTTAAATTTGTATTTTATTTAACATAAGTATATTCATTTTATATATGTAGAGATCAGTATTTTGTTAAGCATCTGGTAAGTTTTATTTTTGTTTTTAATAGCCACGAGAGTCCATGAAATAAGTTCATCTCTGGTTTGTGAAACTGAGGAATGTGTCAGGATTCTCATCCTATCAATGTCATCTTAAAGTGAAAAACATGTTAAACACATGAAACACTGTTGTGAATCAGCTGGGCATTTCTAAGATCGACAGTCTACTTCCCAGGGTATCCAGTTTACCCTCTGTTCTGTACCATTCCATATTATCCCTTTTCAGTTTCTCGGCAGACGTTACAGCATTATGACACATTTTGCACTCTTAAAGGCATGGGTATATTTTGTTGCTTTTGGAATTCTTTTTATGTCTCTCATAAAGCTTTGTACAATTTACTTTATTACCTCAGAAAACCAATTTATTAGAAAACATTCATGGGTTTTATTGTTTCCTGGTAATACATCTTTTCATTTGTTCTTGATAAAGAATATATTAATACTAAATGTTAGTAGGTTAAAGTTATTAACCTAATAAGTTATTAAGTATATGTTATATAATAAAATAATATATATAATTATTAACCTAATGAATGTATTTAGCACTTATATAACAATTTTAAAGAGTCTTTCTAGAAATTAGGACATAATACTTTTTTTAAAAAGTTTATTTATTTTGAGAGAGAGAGAGCAAGGGAGGGACATAGAGAGAGGGAGAGAGAGAATCTTAAGTGGCTCCACACAGACCCAAAGCAAGGCTTGATCTCACAAACCATGAACCAAAATCAAGAGTCGGACGCTTAACCGACTGAGCTAATTAGGAGCCCCAGGACATAATACTTTTTTTTGTAAGTGATCTATGTGTGTAAGTCAGATAAAGATACTTATGTAGAATTTGGAACATTAAATGGAAAAATAAAAACCTTGAAATTTTTATAGATTTTGGAGTAATAGGATGTAACAAGGTTACACATGCACTGATAGCAAACTTTTGCTTTTCTTTGGTGCCCTAAATGTTAAAATTCAAGTCTTATTATAAACTTAATTTCTTTTCCTTTTCCTTTTTTTAGTGCTTTTTTTTAGTGCTATACATTTCCTTCTATTTGTTTTTAATAATACTGTTTTTGACTACCAAAATAATGCATGTGCCATGTAAAAATTTTTAGAGGTACAAAGAATGAAATAAAAATTACCCACAGTGCTAGAACCTGGAGATAACCACTATTGACATTTTGGTAGATATATATATATTTTTTTTACTCTCTTACCCATAGTTCTATATATAGCTCTTTTGTAATTCTGAGATCATATAATTTTATAATCTTTTTTATTTAATAAAATGTCAGTATTGTCCCACATTGTTAGGTTTTTTTTACAATATGACTTTCCCCAGGTTTACTGAGATATAATTGGCATAGCATTACATTCCTTCTACGTGTACAACACAGTGAGCTGATATATTTATATACTACAAAATGATTACCACATTAAGTTTAGTTTTATGGTTTCAGGTCTTATGTTCAGTTCTTTAATCATTTGGAGTTGATTTTTTTTGTGTACGGTGTAAAATGGGCCAGTTTCATTCTTTTGCATGTGGCTAGTTTTCCCAGTACCATTTACTAAAGACACTGTCTTATCCCCATTGTCTATTCTTGGTTCCTTAATTAATTGGCCATATATGTGTGGGTTTATATCTGGGCTCTCTGTTCTGTTCCATTGACCCACATGTCTCTTTTATGGTAATATCATACTGTTTTGATTACTCTAGCTGTGTAATATAGTTTGAAACCAGGAAGTGTAATACCTCCAGCTTTGTTCTTCTTTCTAAAGATTGCTTTGGCTATTTGGGGCTCTTTGTGGTTCTTTACAAATTTTAGGGTGGCTCCATTTCTGTGAAAAATGCTGTTGGGATTTTGATACAGATTGAATTGAATCAGTAGATTGCTTTGGGTAATATGGATATTTGAACAGTATTAATTCTTCCAATCCATGAGCATTGTGTCTTCTTCAGTGTCTTTCATTAATGTCTTATGCTTTTCAGTGTACAGATCTTTCACCTTGTTTAAATTTGTTTTAGATATTTTATTCTTTTTGATACAATTATAAATGTTTTAATTTCTTTCAGATAGTTCAATATTGGTGTATAGAAACACAACTGATTTTTGTATACCGATTTTCTTTCCTGAAATTTCATTGAATTAGTTCATTAGTTTTGATTTTTTTTGGTGGTTTTAGGGTTTTCTGTATATAATATGTCGTCTGCAAAAAGAGACAGTTTTCCTTCTTTCTTTCCGATTTTGATGCCTTTTATTTCTTTTTCTTGCCTAATTGCTCTGGCTAGGATTTCCAGTGCTATGTTGAATAAAAGTGGCGAGAGTGGGCATCCTTGTCTTGTTCCTGATCTTAGAGGAAAAGCTTTCAGCTTTTCACCGTTGAGTATGATGTTAGCTGTGGGCTTGTCATATATGGCCTTTATTATGTTGAGGTACGTTTCCTCTCTACCTAGTTTGTTGAGAGTTTTTATCCTTTTCTTTTTAAAAAAATTTTTTTTGATTGAAGAGGATATTTGGAAATGTTGTACTATGTTGTGGGCAATGAGGATATAGATTTATAATACTCTTAATGCCTTGCAACGGATAAATCGAATATGGTAAATTATTTTATAAAACCAGTAGTACCTTCATGTATATTTTAAAAAGAATAAGTGAATTTATGAAAAGAAAGCTTTGCAAGTGAAATCTTTGCAGTTTAAATATTTTAATGCTTGCATGAATTAAAATAAAAGCTGTTCTATGAGAATTCTAGTATTTATATTATTTAGAAGACTATATTAAAAGGAACCAGAAATGATCATTTATCATTTAACAGATAATCCAGTACTCTATGACAAAGGCAGCTTATGGGAGATGTAATTTTTTAAGCTAATTTCTCACAGTTTACAAAATTTAGTTTTAAAAGAAAGCACGGTGTCTGATAGTCTCTTAATTCACCACATACCTGGGAAATTTTAGCTTTTTACTTCCCTTCCCTTCAAATTAATTTTAATAACTTTTTAAAAACTTTTTAGTATTTATTACAAATTGTAAGAATAGCACAAAGAATTTCTGCATCTCTTCATCCAGAGTTACCAATTGTTAGCATTTTTGTACATTCGCTTTCTCACCCCTCTTTCTCTATATATACATATATATCATATTGTTTCTTGAAATCATTTGAAATTTAGTTGAAAACATCATACTTCTTTACTCGAAAAATTCTTAAATATCTAGCCATGTTTTTGTCACTCAGATTGCCCTCTAATACGAAGCTTTTTGGCTTTTTTGATAGCTGTATTTTTTCACTTTTAACAGCTTAATTGGAGTATAATTTATATCCCATACAATTCATTTAGGCCGCATTTTTATTCCTTCCTTCCTGTCTCTGGCAGTCGCCGGTACAGTGCTGCACCTGGCTGCGCAAATGGTTTCTTTTGGAGCTGATGAAGCTGCCTTCTGAGATGTGTACTCCTCCAGATGATGCTTTTTCTTCCAGAGAGTTTGGGTTGAGATGGACCTACTCAGCAATTGCTAGCGGACACTCTAAGCAAAAGACCAACTTTTTGTCCAGTGTTGTGAATGTACCTATAAAAAGTTATTTGAACTTCAAATGCTCATCATCATTTTATAATAAATAGTGTTAGCAGGATCCTAGATGTAAGAGTTAAAATTTTCTTAAAGGAAGAAAGTTCTCTTTGAATTAAAAAATAAAGAATTCAGGGCCTTTAGGTTTCACATTTCATTCCAGAGCAGCATGAGGGGTGTGTGGATGGCTGACTCCCATTTTCGCTTGGACTTGGGACTGTTTGCTTTGCCTTTTTCTTTTTCTTTTTCTTTTTTTTTTTTTTTAATGCTCGGGGATTGGTGTATTTGTACGTACTTAACAATTGTATCCGAACTACTAGAAAAGCCAAGTATTATAGTCTGTAACTCCTACTTATATATTTCTCTTTTTCACCCCCAGGGACGAATTGTAAAAGCGCCATCAGCTTGACCAGTATGTAATTTTGCAGCGGATTGCTCATCTCAGTTCTCAAAGCTTTTTGAAACCCAACAGCATCACAGCTTGTTTTGGACTTCATTACACTATTATTTTCAGCATGAAAATGTGTGGTTTTGTAGGGTTTCTCATTCTTCAAAGAGGCGCAGAAGCTGAATTGGTAGAGGAGCGATGCAAAGTACAAATTTGTGGATTTATTAATTTAACACACCCACATTTTACTTTAAAATATTAAAAGATGAGGTTCTGCCAAATGGAAAACTTAGTTTGTGAATTGATTCTGAGGAGTGGTTTTTCTTAGGCACTTAATTTCGATATTAATTTATCAGATTGCTTTTGTGCACCGGATAACACCACCATTCACAAGTTAAGATTCTTGGTTTTTGGATGTCTGTTAGATGCCACTAAGAAAATAGAGATGAGCTTCCTTTTTAAAGCTTTTGATGTGGTGTCCTAGAGTAGCATGTTGTAGATACAATCAGCTGCTTTGTTACCTTAAAACTAAGCATTTGTAAATATTAAAACTTACGAAGATGGCAGGTGATGTCCTTTAAAACACTTAGCTGTTCAGATGGGACATAACTGACATAGTACTTTCTCTCTTTAAAATTATAGGAGACTTGTAGCTCGGTATTGTTTTTTCTGTTTCCAATTTGCTGCTGATAATGTACATGGATTTAACATGCTGTGTAAGCTGGGTCCTAGTCACTGAACAGTTTATGCAGTGCTGCTTTGCCAAATAAAGTTAAACGTCAAAGAGGCATTGGTGGTGTTTGAATACAGAGGGAAGAGCCGCAAGTCCAGCAGCTACAAAGTGCTGACTGAGGGAGGTCACAGAGAGAAAACTGTTGCTCTGATGCTCCGTTTTGTCGAGTCTGAGGGGCCTGGATTAATAGCATCCCTCCAGCTGTACATGTAGACTGTGACCCTTCCCAGTGGGTGAGGACTATACCTCGTTTATCATTTTTCTTTGCCTAACACGGGGCTTGCCTCTAAGTGAACAGTAAATGCTGAATGAGTGAATGAATGAGTTGGCCTAGTGTCAGAGAAGAACAAGGTAAAGGATAAATTTAACAAAACCCATCTCATCTATAAATATTTATTGTGGCACCTGGGTGACTCAGTCGGTTAAGCGCCCAACTCTTGACTTCGGCTCAGGTCATGATCTCACGGTTCGTGGGTTCAAGCCCTGTGTAGGGCTTCGCATTGATAGCTTGGAGTCTGCTTGGCATTCTCTCCCTCTCTGCCCCTCCCCCACTCACACTTGCTCTCAAAATAAATAAACTTTTTTTTACACTGTTTTCTCCTATTGTTTTTTTTAATTTTTAATGTTTATTTTATTAAAAAAAAATTTTTTTTAATGTTTTATTTATTTCTAGGAGAGAGAGAGACAGCATGAGCAGGGGAGGGTCAGAGAGAGAGGGAGTCACAGACTGAAACAGGCTCCAGGCTCTGAGCCGGCAGTCAGCACAGAGCCCGACGCGGGGCCCGAACCCACGAACTGTGAGATCATGACCTAAGCGAAAGTCGGACACTTAACCGACTAAGCCACCCAGGCGCCCCGGTGTTTATTTTATTTTTGAAGGAGAGAGACAGAGTGTGAGTGGAGGAGGGGCAGAGAGAGATGGAGACACAGAATCTGAAACAGGCTCCAGGCCCTGAGCTGTCAGCCCAGAGCCCGACACCGGGCTTGAACTCACGAACTGTGACATCATGACCTGCGCTGCAGTCGGATGCTTAACCAACTGAGCCACTCAGGCGGCCCTCAAAATAAATAAACTTTAAATAAATATGTATTAATATGATGACTGTAAAATGAGTTTCTAAGAAGGCAGTAGCACTTTGGGATCTTGTTTAAATATTGTGGTTTTATAACTTTTATTAAAAGATCTTCATTTTTCTAGGGGCTCTAGAACTTGAAAAACTACACACTGTGTATCTAGCACCGCTCGTGCTCTCAGCAAAGCAGCCCCCGTGCTGTGTGCACGTGTGTCTCATTCCAGCACAGCGGTCCCTGGTGCGTGTGGCACCTCCCCCACCTCTTACAGCCTTAAGCTTTACTTGCTTAAAAATGGTTTTTAAAATCTACACACACATTTTCTCTCTAGTGTCTCTTGGGCAAGATCTCACACGGCAATTAGTTGGCAGTTGAAACTTGGGAGTTTCAGTTCCCCGCGGGTTTGCTGCTGCAGCTGCTGGTGCAGGTCCCGGCCATGGGCCCTTTCGGCGCAGGACTCCGTGATCTGACGTGGTTTCAAAGGTCAGGGGTTCTTTAGGATTTTAAATTGATTCTTAAACTTAACCACTAACTAGTCTGTATCCTTCATAGCCATTACTAACATTTTATTAGATGCAAATCCCTGCCATATGTAAAAAGGCCGTTACTCTCAAGGAATTTGCAGTCTGGCTGAGGGGACAGTTTATAAATAGGCTAGGACCGAAGTGCTACCTGAGTGTTATAGACAAATGCCATGCCAAGCATTACTGATGGATTTTATGCTTTTGTGAATTAAAAAAAAATTTAAATGTTTTTAAATTTTGAGAGCGAGCGTGCACACACATGCACAAGTGAGAGAGGGAAAGAGAGAGAGACAGAGAGAATACCATGCAGGTTCCCAATCAGCAGGGAGCCCAAAGTGGAGCTCGGACTCATGGCCCTGGGATCATGACCCAAGCTGATATCAAGAGGTGGACACTCAACCAACCAAGCCACCCAGGTGCCCCAATAGGAGTAGATTTTAAAGGAGCCTCGATAAGTGGCAGAAAGAGCAATAATGAATTTTAACTAGGCATAAGAGCATTTTTAAAAGAGCTGAAGTTATATAAATGCCAGTCAGAGATCAAAAGTGTTTCTTTAATCTTTAGTATTCATAATCTCTAAAATAACTTCAGCATTCCATTGTTTCTTGATAGAAGCGATTCCTTTATACAGTATAAAGAGGACAATGAAAATATTTTTAAAATTTTCAGTCTGGTGAGTTCCTGTTGAAACAAGATGATTTTACAGACTTGATTTTATTTAAAGGCCAACCTAGTTCTCAGTTAAGAATGAAAATTAAGAATTCCAGGTTCTAATGAGGATTTCAACTCTTTTCCAATCAGTAACATTAGGGAGGAAATGACATTTTAGGAAAATAGTACATTATCATTGTCCATGCAAATATTTAAAATCCCAATGCCCTTAATTTTTAAAAACCTCCATTGCTCAAAAGAAGTTGATTATACTTGTTAAATTGACTTAATGTACCTATTCTAAGGCATCTTAAAAACTCAATGTATTTTAAAGTAGGATACCATTGTTTAGTAATATTTTAATGCTCATGAATTTTTTGAAATCTGAAACCATCTTTCGCATCAGATTGTTAGCCACGAAATAAAGCTCCTTAGTTTTGTTTCATTGAAGAGGTAGGTGTTTCGGTTTTCAGGTAAATGTTAATGAGTTTTCCAGTGTTTGTAATGGCAATAAAAGAGCTCATATGACAATGGTAATTGAATGCTAATGTTGTAAATGAAATAGCAAACATGGGTAATTTTTAAAATGTTCTAAATGGGAGGGGCGCCTGGATGGCTCAGTTAAAGCATCTGACTTCAGCTCAGGTCGTGATCTCATGGTTCGTGGGTTCGAGGCCTGCATCAGGTTCTGTGCTAATGGCTACCTCAGAGCCTGGAGCCTGTTTCAGATTCTGTATCTCCCTCTCTCTGACCATCCCCTGCTCATGCTGCCTCTCTCTCTCTCAGAAATAAATAAAAAACATTAAAAATAAAATAAAGTGTTCTAAATGGGATTCAAAGGCCAATAACTTATTTTAGGTTAAGTGCCAAATTCTTTGAAGTATAAACCATCATTTCCTACAATGCACTAAGTTCTTAAAGAGCTACACTAGTAAAGTAAAAGTGCTCTGATCTTGGGGTGCATGGGTGGCTTAGTCGGTTAAGTGTCCAACTTGATTTCAGCTCAGGTCATGATCTCACAGTTGGGAGTTCCAGCCCAGTGTCAGGCTCTATGCTGACACTGCAGAGCCTGCTCTGGATTCTCTCTCTCTTTATCTCTCTCTCTGCCCCTCTCCCATTTGCTCTCTCTCAAAATAAATAAACATTTAAAGATTAATTAATTAATTTAAAAAAGTGTTCCGGTCAGATTTCAGTTCCATGTCTCTTGATTTCTCCTACCATTTTTCAGGAAGATGACAATGTTTTGTCCCCATTGTACTTAAAGGGTGGCTCAAATAGATTGCCAGTAAGAAAATCCTGCATAGGGGCTCTGAGTGGTTCAATCAGTTGAGCGTCCAACTTCAGTCTAGGCCGTGATCTCGCCATTCCGGACTTTGAGCCCTGCTTTGGGCTCTGTGCTGACAGCTCAGAGCCTGGAGCCTGTTTCAGACTCTGTCTCTCCCTGTCTCTCTGCCCCTCCCCCACTTGTGCTCTGTCTCTCTCTCTCAAAAATAAACATTAAAAAAAATTTTTTTTAAAAAGCCCGCATGAAGAAAACTAGCCGGCCCATGTAGCCCACAGTTGTGTATTGTAATAAAAAGTGAAACTAGTCCAAGAGTTTCCTTATCTCTAATCCTTCTACCGGTACTCTCATGGTAGATGTTAGTTTCCTCTTTAGGCTTCACCTTTATAACTGACTTTGTGTTGTTTGAGCCAGGATTCTTTATGAAGTGCTCCTTGTCTGGCGAGAGAGAAAACATCTGACTTTCAGTTCCCATAGAGGCTGTCCTGAACCAGTGAATCCTTCTTCCTCTCTCTCTTTCCCCTCGTTCCTTTCCCTTCACTTCCTTTTCAACATGAGAGAAAGTTCGAGGGCTGCTGGAGCTGAAGAACTCATTCTTGCCTGGAGTGTCCTAATAGGATGGGCATCAGAAGAATACTTTTTTGTCCAAAGGGCAGGTGTTTGCAGCACCAAGGACATCTTAAATACGAGAGTGGCAATCCAGGGACCTGGGGCAGCTGAGGACATTTATATTTGAGTTCCCACGCCCCAAACATGTCTCTGTGACCCGCCCCAAAGGATCACATCACATGGAGTAATTTCTTTTGCCAACCCTGTTTATTTCAGCTTTTTGTTGATTATCTTGTCAGGATTTTGCTTAGGAATTACATTACAGATGAAAGAGCCTGCAGAATTTCCATATGAACATGATTGTGTCAAGTGTAAATCAATTATAAAAAGATATTTTCTGGGGAAGAAGACCTGCCCTTCTTTCGGATCTTGACTCCTTTATGTGATTAGCTTGTAGGGAACACAGTTGGATAAAGCAGGCCAGACGTTACAGGTGGGGGTGTTAACAGAGTGTCAGACTGTCTCCCCTTAAACAGCAAATGACATTGAAGGCGTGATCTCAGATTGCATAGTTCACGGTTCTGATTCCTTCATTCTTCTATACACACATCTCTAGATCAGACATTTAGGGATTCTTCTAAATTTCTGTTTTCACCTGTGAAACTGCTTTGTTTAAATATGAGAACATAGACTTTTGATATTTTTGGACTCTTGGGTCTTCAGTCATATGAAATGATGACGAATGGAAACAAAAAGGAACTTTTAAAGTCCATAAACTCAGTACAATTTTCCCTAAGCTTTTTGGTAAAAGTTAAAGTAATTTTAAAATGTGTTTTGAGAAGTTTCCTACGTTTTGAAATAACTGTATAAAAACGTCTTTAAGCTGAATGATACTGTAAGTTGATCTCTTTCCAATTTACAGCGAGGTAAATTCCATAAAGACTAAACACGGAGGTGATGGGAGGAGATAAATGAGCAGGAACGAAGACACACCGAGGCCTTAAATGTAGCTAATGGAGGAGGACTCAGTCCATTTCTGAACACATCCAGCTTCGGTGTGTCTAACCGCGTTTTCATCCCTGGTGGTTTTATACTTACCCCCCCCAAAAAAAATGTTTGCTCTTAAAGTAGCTATAAAATATGCACTTTATTTAGGATACTAGATAGAATTCAGGACAAAAGAGCTGGGGAAAATGGGGCCAGCGCCCCAGAAAAAGTCAGCATCACAATTTGCTTAAAAAGCCAGGGAGATGAGAACATTTGTGAACAGCAAACTAAGCTTTTCCCTCTCTATTCGGCTTGGGCAGTTTTTTGTTAGAAACCCTCATTCGGTTTTAACGCCAACAGCTGGGCCAAACTTGGAGTCCAGTAGAGAAAACAAATAATCGGAGTCACTCTGATAGGAACAAAACGGTGCAAACCCCAAACATCAAACTGGGGACAGTGTAACTTAAGAGATGCCCAGGGACAATCTCAGGCCCACATGCTGCTGTTGCAGAGCACCGTGACTGACGAGACAGCACACGCGAGGACCCGGGCGGCCCTGTGTCCTGGGGCACGGCCCACTGCCCTGTGTTTCTGTACCCGGAGTCCAGTTAATCCACCAGCAAGGTCTGCCTTGAACAGCAAAACTGAAGAACAAATAGAAATAAGCGTCTCCACGTTTGGGCTGCGGGAAAATATGATAAAGACGACCTGAAACAGCCATCAGTGACTGAGGAGGGCTGGGAAGTACGGAGGTGAATCGTGGAGCCGAATCACGGATTATGAAAAGTAAGGGAGAGGAAGATGAAGACAGTGTTATTTTCCCGTGGAAGAGAACAACCTGATACCCAAGTGACTGGAAACATTCGAGCTTCTGGAAGGATGGAGACTAGCTCTTGTCTGCTTGTAGGAGGACTGGAGGAGAGAAGCTCTGAGTTTTCTGGAAGGTGGCTCAGATGGGCCTTTTCTCAGGGAAAGATACGCGAGACACAAGAACATGTTTGGGCAGTAAATTGCAGACAACTTTCCCTTTAAAATTATTTTAAAATCATCTTAGATGCAGAACCCCTTCAATTAAGATACTCACAGGTAAAGTGACTCTGAAAAGCCCCACGCAGTCCATCTGACGACACAAATAGTTTGTAGACCTTGATTCTCCTTCTCTCATTCCTAATTTCCCCCTTTGCAAGATAAGGTTGATAGGGTTAAATCCAGGTAACAATACAGGAACAGCTCAGTAAATGATAGCAACTTATGAGTAGGTTAAATGGCTGTTTAAAAAGGTGTAAGAATAAAATACAGTTTATTAAAGGGTTATTGTACATGTAGATATGGACATCTTTTTTCAAGTCTTTTGACACCATAGCAATACTAAATCGTGTTTTAATTTCCTCACGTATAAAAGATGTGCTGGAGGCTGCATCCCTCAGCAGTTTGTATCGTGTCGGGTGTAGCTATGGGCACTGTCCTCCTCCAGGCTGGTAGGCTGCACGGCGACACACAGCGACGTGGCGTACACATGGCCACAGAGGGCCTCAGGTCGTCTGCGCTGCCCTTTCTCTAACCTGCCCTCGAGGAGAGACTCAAATCTTCGCCCAATTATAAATATTCCACAAAAATGCTTGGACCTCTCAGGACGTAAAAGTAACCAATTTCTTTCTTTTTTAGAACTTTCCATTTGTTAATGGGTTCGTTACATTTCTGACCCAAATTAAGCCCTTTGCCAAAGGAACAACTTACCTCGGTTTCAGTCTGAAAACAGAATGTTCTACAATGTATTCAGATATTTTAGAAGATTTGCCACTGATGAGAAGAAGCCATATTATGTACATAGCAACATCACGTGAGTATAGACAGGCACCACATTCCTCTCAAGGAGAATGCTTTCCAGAACCTGTGTAATCCCGGCGTGAAGTGATGATGGGAACAGTTTGCCTTTAAAATCCTAGACTGATGAACAGGGGATAGATGCTAAGCTAGATGCCAGTTTTCTGCAAAGATGAATTTGTGGAAGCCTGCTTTACGCTCCGGGAGTGCGTAAGCCTGGCATTAGCTGACTGCACATTACAACATCTTATAGCATTAAGTAAATAGTGGAGAAAATGCTCAATTCCACTGGCTGAAAGACACTGCTGCTACTTACACACGTGGCATTTTTACCAAAGCTGCACCAGGAATCCACCCAGTGCTCTGTTTCCGGTTTGCAGGCACTTTTCTTTTCCATCCACACAGCCTGGTGTTGAAACCCAGCGACTACATAAATAAAGCTGCTGCGTTCTGGACCACCAAGCAGTGTCGAGTAGATTCAAGAAAGGCCGAATTGTGCCCCTCCCACTTTGCCCTCAGCCGAGTTGGTGTTGAAATGTTTGAGCTGCCCCCTCTCCTTCACCAGGTCTCCTAGCGCCTCATGACCACGCGACAGCTATTTGTTTTCCAGAGGCTGGGATTTTCTGCCCAAAGGGAGGCCTAATGAGGCGGCTCCCTAAATGACATGATGTCAGAGGCACTGAGATAAACTCACATTCTCCTTTCCCAGCGCCTTCTTGACATGTTCATGGGGCTCCAGTATAGATATTGCTGCCCTAGGTATCAGCTCATTGAAGATCACTTGAGATCCATTCACAGAAACAGGCTTTGAAGGGGAGAGGAGGAAGCTGTGTATAAAGTGGTCCCAGGCTGGCAGGGGCCAATGGCTGGCCTCTAAAAAGTAACGGGTTAGCATCGCCATTCCCAGGACACCCCTCAAACGCTGAACGATCCGCCGCGGCTCACTGCGAACTGCTTTTTTCAGGGACTGCTTACATTAAGTCAGAATTCGATTTGTGAGTCTTTACTCAGACTCCTCTCAAAATTTCAAAATATCTCACATACTTCCGGAAGAAAAATCATTCTACAATAAATAAAAACAAAAGTTTGGGGTTTGCAGAATTTTCTGGGGTTTTGGTTATTTTTCTTAGCCCAGCTCAAACCAAAGAGGTTTCTAAATATCCGGAGCCCAATATGTATAAATTAGAAGTGAAACACCCTCGCCCCCAGCTATTCGAATGACACTTTCATAGATACATCCCATTTATGAGGTAGTCCGATTCCTCAGATGTAATGGGACGAGCTTTTTTAAGTTTCTGTTTCACCAGGCGTAGACGGCAAGCGACCATGAGAAGCAGCAGCGCCGTGATGGCCAAACCCAGGGCCAAGGGTAGCACTGCACCTGTGGAAGGGCGAGAGCGGATAGCGCAGGTCAGCGATTTGTAACAATGACCGCTACAATCTGCCGTATTAGAAACACTTTGCATGCGCGATTTAATCCGAACAATCAATTAAGTAGGTACTCACACTATCACCATCTTATAGATGAACTAAGGTGGTGAGATTAAGTAATTACTCTAAGAGCACACAGCTTGCCAATGGCAGGAGTTCTCAGAGCCAGATTTCTTTTTTTTTTTTTTTTAATGTTTATTTACTTTTGAGAGAGAGAGAGAGAGAGAGTGAGCAGGGAGGGGCAGAGAGAGAGGGAGACACAGAATCCAAAGCAGGCTTCAGGCTCTGACCCAAGGCCTGTCAGCACAGAGCCCAATGCAGGGCTCGAACCCATGAACCGTGAAATCATGACCTGGGCTGAAGTCAGATGCTTAACCAACTGAGCCACCCAGACTTCTTTAAAACCAAATCCTGGGGCGCCTGGGTGGCTCAGTCTGTTAAGCGTCCAATTCTTGATTTCGGCTCAGGTCATGATCTCATGGTTCGTGGGTCTGAGGTTTACATCGGGCTTCATGTTAGTGGTGCAGGGCTTGCTGGAGATTCTCTCTCTCTGCCCCTCCCCTGTGCACTCTCTCTCTTTCCCTCTAAAAAATAAATATGCTTTGGGGCACCTGGGTGGCTCAGTTGGTTAAGCATCTGACTTCAGCTCAGGTCATGATCTCACGGTTCCTGAGTTCAATCCCTTCATCAGGCTCTGCGCTGACAACGTGCAGCCTGCTTGGGATTCTCTCTCCCTCTCTTTTTCTCAAAATTAAAAAAAAAAAAAATTTATTTTCATTTCTAAGTCCAGGGAACCTACTCTCAGCCAGTAGAACCACTGCTGAGAGTGACCAACAGAATCTGCTGGCGTGATTCTGGTTAAGGGTAGTTGAAGAGAAAGTCTCTGCAGTTCTCCTTCACAGGCTTTATCCTGTGGGATTGGACGCACACCCGGACTAGAGGCGGCCTGTCCAGGCTTGCAGGAGTCTGGAGGGACAGGGTGTGCCCCAGATCGGTCTTTCTTATCAAGCTCAGCAAGCTCTATTCTTAGTCCCATCTACTCTGGGGTCCGGCCAGGCTCAGAGATGACACGGTGTAACCATTTTTAGCTGCAGGGGCCTTGCCAACCGCTGGAATTAGAGGAGTCAAAATGTCCAATGCAGAAGCCGATTCATTTCATTCACTTATCCAGTCACTCAGTGTTAACTGGGAGCCATGTGGCTGACCCTGAGCTAAGTGCTGGCGGTCAATGACAATAAGCCAGCGCTGCAGAGTGCCAGCACTGCGCTAGGTGCCTGATGGCTCAAATCTGAATCTCACAACCGCCACGAGCTGGTACTGTGAGTGTACCCGTTTTGCCAATGAAGGAACTAAGAAAGCAATAATTAAGTGACTAACAGATGTTGTCCAGGATGCGGAGAAAGAGGATCTCTTGCACTGCTGGTGGGAATGCACACTGGTGCCGCTGCTCTGGAAAACAATATGGAGGTTCCTCAAAAAGTTAAAAATAGAACTACCCTCTGACCCAGCAATTGCACTACTAGGTATTTATCCAAAGGATACAGGTGCGCTGTTTCAAAGGGGCACATGCACCCCGATGTTTATAACAGTGTTATTGACAATAGCCGAGGTATGGAAAGAGCCCCAATGTCCATCGACAGATGAATGGATAAAGATGTGGTGTATATTTATATAATACATAGTGGAGTATTTCTCAGCAATCAAAAAGAATGAAATCTTGCCATTTGTAATAACATGGATGGAACTGGAGGGTATTATGCTAAGCGAAATTAGTCAGAGAAAGACAAATATCATGTGACTTTACTCATATGTGGAATTTAAGATACAAACCAGATGAACATAGGGGAAGGGAAGCAAAACTAATATAAGAACAGAGGGGAGGCGGACAAACCACAAGAGATTCTTAAACATAGAGAACAGAGGGGTGCTGGAGGGGTTGTGGGTGGGGGGATGGGCTAAATGGGCAAGAGGCATCGAGGAGGGCACTTGCTGGGATGAGCACTGGGTGGTATACGTAGGGGATGCATCACTGGATTCTACTCCTGAAATCACTATTGTGCTATATGCTAACTAACTTGGAGGTAAATTGTGCCTTGGGGCACAGGGCCCATTTTATTCAGACACCTGGGGACAGTGGCAAGGCCCGCAGGCCAGCAGACGGAGCGGCATCAGGTACTTGACGTCTGGATTATTTTGGCCACATGTTGGTTAGTGGTTTTATGTTGACATTGTCCAGATTTTACAAAGAACATTCTAGGGTAAAAAAATCTTCTCTGTGTTCAGATCTGTAATTTAAGAATCATATTTATTCTCCTAAATCTTCTTTTACTAATTAGTTTGTGGGATTTAGGACTAAAACCTACCTTTCTGCAGAACCATGTCAAAAGTATTCTCTTTCTAGTTAAAAACAGCCATAATTATGGAACGATGATATTCTTCTTCCACTCACTAAATACTCCCTCGACCTCCCATACTCTTTCCTCATTGCCTTTGGTCTCCACCAGTAGAGCAGCTGGAGAGAACAAGGTACTCTAAGATCTTTACTCTATAACTAACTCAAGCATAATAGCCATCATTTATTTGGCTCGTGTTAAGAGCCACACAAGTGTGCTAAATGGTTTACATTAATTGTCCCATTTCTCCCCCCGACAGCTCTGAGGCAGTGACAGCTGTCATCTCCATCTTACTAACGAGGAGAACTGGGATCCAGAGAGAGATCGCCTGCCGCAGGTCATAGAGTTTAGTGGTGAAGCCACGGTTTGAACCTCGGCATCAGGTTCTAGAGCCATGAATACCTAGTTCTTAACTTCTATGCTGTGAATATTACTCTTTCCATAGAATGTTACACCTGAAAGGTAACATAGTGATGATCTGGTCTAATCAACTCAGAAAAGAGGAGGCCTAGGTCCAAAGATGTGAGGCTACTAGTTCAAGAGCCCATAGAGCAGGTGAGGACTCAGCAGCTCTTCTGACCCACAGATCGATCGCTGCACTTGTCCCAGACTGTTGCAGCTTCATCTGGTTTCTTCAACTGGAGGAGGCGTGGTCCTACACATGTTTACACTCAGCGATGAATTTCCAAATTCTAGGTTTACCTGTTTCTGGGGCTGGATGTTCTCCTCCTCCTCGATTGCTCTTTGACTCAAAAATATAATTTTTTTCTTTTCTGTTCTTCTCTGAGGAACCGCTATCTACAGAGAACAGAGAGAACATTTATCAAAGGTACATCAGAAACTTCAGGAAACATACATGAAAATATAGCCTTATCTATTTTTCTAAGGATGGATTTAAAGGACTTACAAAATTTATTTCTCTAGTAAATAAATTCTCTAGTTCTATATTTGATACTCAAACACTAGGTAACTAATGTGCCAGTTTAGTAATGCAGAGTACGGGACGAGAACAAAACCACTGGACAGATGTGTCATTTGACTTTTACCTCAACCCTAGTTGGAGCGAATCCCTTGCTCTTTGTTTTTGGGTTAAGTCAGAGAGGCCTGGCACCTGGCCAGGTTCTTTCGCATAATAAGCGGGTCACAGGGCTGGGATTTATACTCAGGTGTGTTGAACTGCTTGTCGGTGGAAACCAGCACTTCTGATGTAATGATATGTTGTTAATTATTTACTCTATTCAGTTCTACAGCTGAGAGCGAATAGTAAAAAAGAGCAAATCTTAGGATTTTTATCCCAGGTCTGATAAGCCATGGCTATACACCAAATCATTTCCTATCTAGAAATTTATAGCATTTGTGTGCTTATTGTATTGACAAGATAATGGCTGAGCTAATGGAGTTGCTCTCATGCTGTGGGTGATCTCAAGTGAGACTGTGGGATAATATCCTCAGTGACAATAAACTAGAAAGGATGAGCCGACGTGAGGAATTCTACTGAGAAACCAAAGTTTAAAGCTTCTTACTCATATGTCATCAACAGATAAGTTCGCAACAACTGCAACTGAAATAAGGCTACTTAAAGGCAGTATTTATAAAATTCTTTGGAATCTATACTAAGTGATATGCCTGGACAAAAATCAACAGGATAATGGAAACTTATAGTGATTGCAGGTACCTATGGAGCCAGAAGGCCAGGACTTGAAAAGATCGCTGCAGTCACGTGCCAGCGCCATTAAAGAGAAGGGACTGCAAATACGTGTGTTTCATTAAGGCGTCCTTGACATTCCTTTTCACTCAGCCCTGCAAGCCGTCAGTAGCTATATCACACCAAGTCCATGACACTCTGAAGTATCCCTAACTGCGGTCCCTCTTCTCTGTCCTCAGCAGCCACAGCCTCAGGTCTGTCCCCTGTAACTCAAGCACTCTGCGTTCAGACGTTCCTACTGGAATGCATCTGCAAAGCCTCCTCATCCCCACTCACTCAGCAGATCAGTGCAAGGAGGTTAACCCACGTTTGCTTCTCACGGTCAAGGCCACAGCAGGCTCCCTACATTCTGCTGTGCCTTGTCATATCACTCTAAGAAGACCCATTCATGCCACCGGCAGATAGCCAATAACTTGGGCTGTCCTCCACACAGCGCAGGCCCAAAGAGAGTGAGAGGGGTGAGTAAGGCGGGAGCAGTTTCTTGTGGCCAGAGAACCAGATTTCACCTTCAGGCTGATTGCTCTTACTGTCCACCTGACTGTAGCGGTGGAAGCCCCACCCCCAGCCGGAACAGCGAGGGGAGGAGGAAGAGCAGCCAGTGGGTGACAGTAAGAGAAGACAGTGACCCGGGAAGCAACAGGGAGAGCCAGCCAGGGAACTGGCGGGGCCTCCAGGTGTTGGGGCGGCTCAGCTCATGGACAAAGGGACTTGCTGCTCGGGGCTGGAGACCTGTGTCCCAGTGGGATGGCGACAGGGATACTGCATTGAAGCCATGAGGCTGCTGGGGCCCTGGGGCCATCGAGAGCCTGGGCTGTCCTCCTCACGGCATGCTCACTTCAACACCTTTGGATTTTGTGGACCAATTAGAACTTCACAATGACTTTTGGAGCCAATTTAGGGTTGTCAATTTTTTATTTTGCCAAAGAAAGACATTAAAAGAGATGGTCGCTGAAGAAGGCCGTTGCCTTCACCTCATTATAAAGCAAGTAAATGTGTAGACCCACAAAACATGAAGAGTTTAATACATAAAAAGGATAGCTCTGTGAATTGAATGAATTTAGTCTCAGAAAACTCCCTGGACTGTCCTTATTTTTCTCATTTTGCCATTAGTGGATGAAAGCTTTATTATGGATGGATACTGATCTTTCTTTGACTGGCTTTGGGGACCAAATTCTGCTACTCTCCTTTTTTTAAAAAAAAAAATTGTTGATGTTTATTTTTGAGAGAGAGAGTGAGCGAGCACACATGAGCGGGGGAGTGGCAGAGAGAGAGAGGGAGATAGAGAATCAGAAGCAGGCTCTGTGCTGCCAGCACAAAGTTCCACGTGGGGCTTGAACCCACGAACCACAGGATCATGACTTGAGCTGAAATTGGACACCCAGGCACCCTGTCCCTCTCCTTGACTCCACCTATCCAGATGCTTCAGCAGGGCTTTCAAGGTTCCCCATATCGCCCTCCATTCCCAACAAACGCCCTTCACTTTGGGTAGCTGGGATCCCCTGCTTCAGTAATTGTCATTCTCAAACTCATTCGTTCATGTTATTAATTAGAACCCTTGTTTTCCATGTATTCAAACTCTTTCTGCCCATTCTTTAGAGCATAGCAGAACGTCCATGCCTATCACAAGTAGGGGCCACCTGTCCACCAGGCACAATGGGCACTGAACCGGGGGCTCGCAAAAATGTTTCAATTAGATTTCTCTTAAAATCACAAGAAAACGCGCTTGGATGGCTCAGTTGGTTAAGTGTCCGACTTCGGCTCAGGTCATGGTCTCACGGTTCATGAGTTTAAGCCCCCCGTCCGGCTCTGTGCTGACCACTCGGAGCCTGGAGCCTGCTTCGGATTCTGTGTGTCCCTCTCTTTCTCTGCCCCTCCTCTGCTTGTACTCTCTCTCTCAAAATTAAATGAACATTTAAAAATATCACAAGAAAACAATGGATATAATAATAATAATGCATATATAAGAGAGAATGTAGCCTGTGTTATATGATCTTTATATCAACATAGTCATAAAGTTTAATATATATATTTTTTAATGGGCCCATGAAAGTCATAATGCAGATCTAGAAGTAGCCAACCCTAACTACTCCAGCACTCACAGAGGTTTTCCTTTTTTTCTTAAGTTTATTTATTTCTTTTGAGAGAGAGAGAAAGAGAGAGAGAGCATGCAGGGGAGGGGCAGAAAGAGAGGGAGAGAGAGTCCGGATCAGGTTCTGCATTGACATGGGGCTCAATCCTTTGAACCGTGAGATCATGACCTGAGCCGAAATCCAGAGATGGTCGCTCAACCGATGGAGACACTCATGTGCCCCCAGATCTCATCCTTCCGAGCTTCTAATGCCCTTACATAGGGTACCATACAGGCAGGTCTTAAGGGAAGTGTAGTTGCTTCCCATCCCTGTAGCTAAGAGAAAAGAGCCTTGAACACTGTGAGAGGCTTGCTGCCTAAACCATCATCCCCTCGGGGCTGGGATTAGACTGCTGAGTTAAATTCCAGCTCTAACACTTACTAGCTGTGTGACCTGGTCTAAGTTCTTCACCTCTCTGTGACTCAGTGTCTTTATCCATAAAGTGCTGCTAATGATTTCTGCATATCACCAAGTTGCTATTAAGACAGAAGAACTGGAGGCGCCTGGGTGGCTCAGTCAGTTGAGGGTCGGCTCTTGGTTTCAGCTCAGGTCCTGATTTCACGGTCTGTGAGTTCAAGCCCTGTGTCGGGCTCTGTGCTGGCACTGCGGAGCCTGCTTGGGATTCTCTCTCCTTCCCTCTCTCTGCCCTTCCTGCGCTTTCTTTCTGTCTCAAAATAAATAAATAAACTTAAAAAAAAAAGAGAGAGAGACCAAAAAAGTGCTCAATGACAGGCACTCAGTAAGTAAGTACTCTTTCCAATAATAAATCTGGAAGTGGGAAGATCACATGGCTGGGAATTCATGTCCTACTTTTTAAAAATAATGAGCCAGGAATAAAAACACCAAAATTTACCAACGTCCAATTCTCTTCAGAGAATTAACTGGTCTCTCTTTTACCCAATGTAAAACTATGAAATAACTACATTCACAATCCTGCCCACCCCTGTCTCTTTTCAACGAAGATGAGATATTCTTCACCTTGATACTGAACAGGAACTCAGTACTGGGACCACTATTGCACTGTTTCTATTTTTTATGAGAATTAACGATCTTACAGGCTTGTCGCTTTCTTACTCGAGCTTCCCAGTGAAGGCTACTGGACTTGAAAGCCCCAGCGAAAATTTGTCGAGCACTGACAGTTACGGAGAGACATAAATTATATTTACATACAATATCTCATGTAATCCGTACAGCAACACTGTGAGAAGGTACTATTATGCTCTTTCAGGCAAGGAAACACAGTTCAGAGAAATTAATTCCCTGGAGGCTAGTACCAGGTGGTGCTGGAATTAGAACCCAGGACCGATTCACAGCAGGAGATTTTCTTTTTTTAAAAAAAATTTTAAAATGTGGGGCGCCTGGGTGGCTTAGTCAGTTAAGCGTCCGACTTTCGCTTAGGTCATGATCTCGCGGTTCGTGGGTTCGAGCCCCTCGTCGGGCTCTGTGCTGACTGCCAGTTCAGAGCCTGGAGCCTATTTCAGATTCTGTGTCTCCCTCTCTCTCTGACCCTTCCCTGCTCACGCTGTCTCTCTCTCTCCTAGAAATAAATAAAACATTAAAGAAAATTTAAAAAAAATTTTAAAATGTTTATTTATTTTTGAGGGAGAGAGACAGAGACAGAGCACGGGAGCAAGAGGGCAGAGAGAGAGGGAGGAACAGAATTCAAAGCAGGCTCTAGGCTCTGTGTTGTCAGGACAGAGCCCAATGCAGGGCTCGAACTCACAAACTGCAAGATCATGACCTGAGCTAAAGTCAGACGCTTAACCAGCTGAGCCACTCAGGCTCCCAGAGCAGGAGCTTTTCTACTGAATCAAACTGCTCTCAAAGTCACAGATCCGAGAACTTAAGAGTTTATACGGTATTTATTTACTCACATCTAGGCAAATTGAAAATAACTAGGCAAAATCACAAACTGAAATATTTCCTTAGGAAGTCTGAGGTAACACTCTCTATTAAGGATGCAGCAGAGAAATAGCTAATTGTCCTTAGAAAGAGGATCTTGCCTTGGAAATGGGTTCATTTGAAAAACTAAACAAATTCATTCTGGATCTTCAGTTGTCGAATTTGAAGAGTTTGTTCTTAAACACCCTACTCCTGGGGAGAGGAAGCCAGTGCTGTAGGAGGTGGGAGCGATCAGGCATTAGGCAGAGGACAGTACACAGAGGAGACTTAAGAAGCCACAGACTCTAGAATTTCCAGGGGACCTGCCCTGGCCGAGTTGGTGCTTGAAACGTGAATCTCTGGTTTCTACATTTCAGGGAGGAATTCACTGTCATGTCCCAGACTGCCTGGTTCACTGGACGCCAATGGGTAGAACACCGTTGAGAAAGGCTCCATTCTACACGGTGCTATCCACACTCGCCCCAGAGTGTCAAGTTGGAACAAATAAGACAAAGATGGCATTTGCTTCTGCAAATAACTCATTTTGGTAATGGTCCTTTTTAGAAAAGTTAATGTCTTAGGAAATTACTTTTTCCCTCTTTTTTTTTTTAATTCATACATCTTTTATTCTTCTTTTGGCAAACATCAGATAATATGAGCAAAACTATATTGCTCACTATAGTTACATACATTCTTTTTTGCTTTATATAAGTTTGTAAACATCTGGATAAAATTCTTGGCTAAAGACATATTCCAAAACTCTGACATATACATTTTTGAGTTAAGAGAAAAGAAAGCTTATGAAACTGCCATTAGACCATAATCATACAGCAAACTAAGTTAGTATATGCTGTTTTTAAATTAACATCTGCCATTTTTTTTAAAGACTTCAATTTTTGGTTACAGCTAAAAAGATTTTGATCTTAAGTTTTATGAAAGAACAGAAGCTGACCATGCGAATCTTACTCATAACTATATTTGGCTATTTAAAAATAAAAAATAATAAAAATAAACCTATAATCAAGAAGGTTCCATCCATCTTATTGGAAAAAAATAGCTACCAAGAAGTTATTTTAAATATAGGTGACATTTGTAATAACTAGGTTTCTGATATTTGTTTTATTACTTCTTAATGCTTATCTTTGGATTTTAAAATAACAGATCATTTCATAATAAAGGTAAGCCATTTACCATTTTCTAATTTAATTCTTTTATAATTTCAGACCTAAAATATTTCAGATCAAGGATTGTAACAGTCAGCTTTTAGAATATATTTTGTTAGGCAGATAGTATAGTTTTTCATCTTTTTAACTAGAACCCCGTCGTACAGCACTTGATCTAGCTGACCTCAGTGTCTATCAGCTTCCCACGTTGTCACCAGGCGGGCACGTGAGACTGAGCACTGTTTTTAATATTATAAAACCCAATATTTACTTACAAAAATTAGTTCTGTTCTTGGAGCAAAAACTGAAATATTACAAATTTGATGCTAAATCTTAATAGTTACTCCGAATTTGGGAAAAACAGACCAAACCAAAAGTTTCATTTTCATAATACTTAGTTACATAACAAATTATCAGTGAGACATGCTTCTATATATGGATGCTATCTTCTTAGAATAGTGTTAAGAGTAATCTGAAATCTGAGCCAGATAAATCATTCACATCAGGAAATACTGTATACTGATTTTACTATTCAGTCTTAGCTCCCAAACAGTGGCTTTCAACTTGATCCCTACAAGTAACATAAAAATTCTCAAATATCTGAATTAAATGGAAAGGTAGGCTAAGTAACTTTCTTCTAATCCTGGAGAATGAAACAAAAAGAGAGGTCTGGTAAGACAAACTGGAAGAGGGGAATTTGAAGTAAAGTTGGCCTTGGACCCTTTTACATTGCTACTCCTTCGATGTGTACAAGTTAAAAAAAATAAAAGAGGCCACGAACTGTTTCTGAGTGGAAAAAACCTCAAGGAAAGCAAAGCAGCTAAGTGGTGACGAGGAAAACATAACAAAGAATATAAAAATTTGCAGCTTTGAAGATAATCAAGAAACGATGGCACTGGAGCTCCTGGCTGACTCAGTTAATAAGAGAATGCAACTCTTTATCATGCGGTCATGAGTTCAAGCCCCCATGTTGGGTGGGAAGATTACTTTAAAAAGTAAAAAACTAGAATAAAAAAATAAAACACACTAAAAAACTGTAAGAAAGAAAACATGATGGTACTTCTTTAGGGGTCTGATCTGATAGGAACACCTATTTAAATTTGTCTCATTTCTTAAACTTCACTGATTCCCATATGAATATTTAACAAATTTTAGTTATTAAAGCAAGCTCTTTAGCTGCACTTTGATGGGGTTATATAAAAAGCTTCATAGTATTAATTCCGTCAGTACCAGGGTTACTGAAATCAGATGCATTTATAAGCATTAAGTAGGTTTGCTATCACCCTTACTACATTTTTGCAATGACAAAGAGACCAAGTCATTTCATTTCTTCAAGAAAGTTACATTAAAATGGTTACTGAAAGCTTTTGGTAATAATGAGAAAAATTAAATTTATTTCAATGCAGAACAGAATGTTCAAGACCCTATATTAGTAAAAATATCAGCAAATAGGTACTATCTTGGTCTACAAATGATGTTCTCCACAATGGACTCACGAGTGTTTTTAAATACCACAAAGGGAACACTGGTTAAAGTTTATCTCTACCATTTTTATTTTTTTAAATCTGTTAGTAGCTTTGCCATAAAACTGATTTAAGGTAGTTGTGTTTTTCAGTAATGTTAGAACAATCCAGCACTTGTAAGAATACTCAGATCGGCACATTGTACTAAAACATAATTGTGTAACATTTTGCAAACTAGCTGCAATTTTCAGTAGCTGTGTTCACCAACTGTGTAACAGAATTGTAATGTTCTCCTAAGCCGTATGCATGTCTCATATATACAAGTATTAATGGGTTTTTTTTTTTTATATTCTTCACCAACTACAATAGGAGGAGAATCTGCCTGTATTATCTCTATCGGTGTTTGTAAAATGTGAGAGAAGGTTCTTAGCTCAAGCTGACCTCCCCATGCAGCTGTGTTAATGACATCATCACAGTACTTCCTAAACTCTTCTTGAGTATACATCTCTCCCGTATTAGGGTTTGTTAAAAATGGCAGAAAGTCCTCCACATGGCCTTTTTTTTTTGTTTTCCACATGGCCTTTTATATATTCGGCAGTTTGACTTAAGGCAGCCACAGTCAAAGGGCATTTCTGTTCTTTGAGTTGATCTTCAATGGCTCTACACATACCGTGGCCATCAGATGGGATCTGTTTAATTTCCAACTGTCTTGCTGCCAATATCTGAGCAAGCTCTTCACTTTCTAAGTGTCTGGCTCCAGATAAGTCCTCAGTTGCAGCTTCAGCTATCTTTTCTTCCCGCTCCTTTTCCAATGCAGCTTTTTTGTCCGTCTCTTTTGTGCTTTTGATATCCGAGGTGGCTGATTCTCAAGAACCACGTTTGAAATGTTAACAGCAACAGAATCTATTTTGCTTTCCTTAGAAGTCAGCCTCAGTTGCTCCAATTCTTCTTTATGTTTCTGTTCCATTTCTGCTTCCAACTTAGCAACATCTTCAGTGAGTTGTTTCCTCCTCTGTCATCCTTGGGAACAGCATTCTTCAGACCCTGAATTTTGGCTTGCAGCTCCTTCTTCTCTTTGCGATGCCTTCTCACTAGCTGCTCCTCCTCATCAAGTTCTTCCGCCAAGACCGCCTCCATGACATCCAGGTAGCCCAGCACACCACTTTTTCCCTCTTCCGAATGACCAATGGTGTTAGGGCACACCGTGCATAGCTATGCTTTCACGGAAGGAGCTGGGGGCCGGATAGAAGTGGTTTTCATTTTATTGTCAGTCGCCACTGCACATGCAAACATGTTCTGGAAGGAAGGTGGAGACACTAGCTGGAAAAGTGACTACAGTATGGACCTGCCTTCCAGAATGCACAGTGGCTTCCTGTGACCACGTGCCAAGTAATACAGGCAACAGAATCCTTCTTGCTCACTACTCACTGGTAGGCCACACTGCATACCTGCAAAGTAGCTAAGAAGGAGCTCTCTTCAGGAGACGCTCTGGATGCTATGAGGACAAGATCCATTCATTTGAGGAAAGAGTTCATTTCTGCCATCACGTTGCAGCATAACGTTATTCCGCTGTGCTGCTTATTATCAGGCTTCATCAAAGTCAAACTGCCTTCCCAGAAATGTTATTTTATAACTTCAGAACAGGTTCTCCATAAGAGATGGTCCAGCATATTGAAACAATGAAATAGCCATGGAAAATACAGGGCACATGAAGAAACTTCTGAGTATCCTTTAGAAGGATATGCTCTCTGGAGAAAACACCTCCCATAACAACACAAAGGTCACGGCTGCTCCCTCTAGTTACCTCTGGAGATAAGCCGAACCCGTGGGGCTTTGGCATATTTCACAGGCGAGTGGGAGAAAGTACAGGCAGAACCCCACGTGTCCAGACAGAGGCCAGGCGTCCTCCCAAGGCCATGCTTCCGTCTGGATCCTTAAAGAATTCGGTTGACCTTCTGGGCTGGACATGAATTCTCAACTTCCAAAAAATATGGATTCAAGGGGCTCCTGGGTGGCTTGGTTAACAACCTGCTCTCGATTTCAGCTCAGGTCCTAATCTCAAGATTAGTGAGTTCGAGCCCCACATCAGGCTCCATACTCGTGAGCCTGCTTTGGATCCTGTCGCCCTCTCTCTTCCCCTCCCCCACTTGTATGTGCACGCATGAGCACGCACTCTCTATCTCAAAAATAAATAAATGTTAAAAAAAATTTTAATTAAAAAAATGGATTCAACGTGAATATGGATACACCACTTTTCTAGCACTCTGCAGTATTGGAAATCAGATTTCTTTCCTCTGGCTAGGTCAGCCAGAAAGAGGACAGCTTTGTTAATAAATGACTTGGAGCACACAGGGAACAGGCCCTCCAGATGCAGCCACGTCTCACAACAATTCAGCCATTGAGTCACTGCGTGCTGGACAAACACAGGCGCTGCTATGGCTCTGAGCAGGCGGAGCGGACATTCTCGGGGTGACTGGATATTTGTACAAATCCCTCATTTTATCCTTAGTAACATGCTCAGGACGAATTCCCAAGTGTGGGATAACTGGATCAAGGCACACACAGATTTCAGGCTTCTGAAAGTGCCCCCTAGAGGACTACGGATTTTGGTCCCACCAGAAGTGCAGGAGTCTGGTTTCTCTGTGCTCCGTACGTGATAATATTTTTCACCTTTGCCAATGTGGCAAATGGTAAAATGCATCTCTTTGCGTTCTGCACTATATTGTCAGTATTAATGATAGGATCTCCTTAGCATATCTTCAGCGAGTTAAGTTTCTTATCCTTACCACATGTCTGTGGGGGAAGGAAGTAGCAGAAAATTTAATTTGTCCTTATTGTACTAGCTGATGGTCCTGGTGAACTCCAGGCACAGGTTACAAATGGTAATGCATTTTAAAAATGTATTTATTTTATTCATGTTTTAAATGTTTATTTATTTTGAGAGAGAGAGGGGAGAGGAGGGGCAGAGAGAGAGGGAGAGAGAGAATAACAAGCAGGCTCCATGGTGTCAGCACAGAGCCTGACCTGCGGCTCAAACTCACAAACCATCAGATCATGACCTGAGCTGAAATCAAGAGTCAGAGGCCCAATTGACTGAGCCACGTAGGTGCTCTGGTAATGCATTAAAAAAATTTTTTTTAATATATATATATATTTTTTTTTTTGAAAAAGAGAGAGAGACAGAGTGTGAGTAAGGGAGGGGCAGAGAGAGAGAAGGAGACACAGAATCCAAAGCAGGCTCCAAGGCTCTGAGCTGTCAGCACAGAGCCCGACATGGGGCTTGAACCCACCAACTGTGAGATCAGGATCTGAGCTGAAATTGGGTGCTTAACCAACTGAGCCACTGAGGTGCCCCTGATAATGAATGCATTTTAAATCTATTTATGTTATGCTGGGTATAGCACAATTTAACTAGTAAAGTCACTGTGGAAAACAACATGGAAGTTCCTCAAAAAACTAAAAACAGATTATGATATGATCCAGTAATTCCATTACTGGGTATCTACCCAGAGAAAAGAAAACACTAATTTGAAAAGATATATGCACCCCTCTGTTTACTGCAGCATTATTTAGAATAGCCAAGATATGGAAGCAACCCAAATGCTCTTCCATAGATGAATGGATAATATATCTATATATCTATATCTAAATCTATAATGGAATATTACTCAGCCATAAAAACAAATGAAATCTTGCCATTTACAACAACATGGATGAATGTAGAGAGTATAATTCTAGGTGAAATAAGTTAGAGAAAGACAAATACCACACAATTCCACTCCTATGTGGAAGTTAAGAAACAAAATAAATGAGGGGCACCTGGGTGGCTTAGTCGGTTAAGCATCCGACTTTCGCTTAGGTCATGATCTCGCGGTTCGTGGGTTCGAGCCCCGCGTCGGGCTCTGTGCTGACTGCCAGCTCAGAGCCTGGAGCCTGTTTCAGTCTGTGACTCCCTCTCTCTCTGACCCTCCCCTGCTCATGCTGTCTCTCTCTCTCCTAGAAATAAATAAAACATAAAAAAAAAAATTAAAAAAAAAAAAAAGAAACAAAATAAATGAACAAAGAAACAAAAACAAAAACAAAAGCCAGACTCTTAAATACAGAGAACAAACTAGTGGTTGCCAGAGGGGAACTGGCTAGGAACAGGTGAAATAGGTGACGGGGATTAAGAGGATGCTTTACCATGATGAGCATAGAGCAATGTGCAGAGTTGCTAAGTCATTATATTGTATACATGAAACTACAACACTGTATATTAATTATACTAAAATAAAAAGTGAATAAATGTGTGCATGTATGTGTATAAATGAAAGTGACCAGAAAAAAATGCAAGACTATTAATGTTAAGTTTTGCTACATGGACTGATTTATCCATTAGGTGGCAGTATAGACCCAACGTAGGCATCTGAGAGCACCCTACGGAAACTCTCCAAAAGAAAGCCCTTCACAGAATATTTCTGTGGGCATATCTATATAGAGGCACTTAAAACCTAAACAGTAGATGGGGCACCTGGGTGGCTCAGTAGCATCTGACTTTGGCTCAAGTCACTATGTTATAGTTTGTGGGTCTGAGCCCCGTGTCGGGCTCTGTGCTGACAGCTCAGAGCCTGGAGGCTGCTTCAGATTCTGTCTCCTGTTCTCTGCCCTCCCCCACTGTGCTCTTATGCTCCTGCTCTCTCTCTCCCTCAAAAATAAATAAACATTAAAAAAGAGAATATAAAAATCTCTAAACATTAGATAAACAAAAAACTGGAAAAAATTATATCAAAATATTAAAAGTTGTTTTCAGTAAAGGGTGGTATTTTAAATAATTTTCGTTTTTTATTATTTACATCTTCTGCAATGAACGAAAAAAATTCATAAAGAAGTTATTTAAATAGTGACAGATCATTTGTGTATAAGGTATGCAGAGTTTGAGTACTGAGAAGCCATTTACAAAAGCATACAGGAATGTGATACTCTATATTTCTGTCCCAAATCACAAACAATACAAATACAAATGTGCAAAAATAAATTGAAGATGACACAATGCTAATGTTTTAGCAGTGTGAATGTATAAGATATTCATTAGCCTTACTAGTAAAAAAAAAATTACAGATTTAGTTAAATTGGGAGCATAACACTGAAGTGCTAGGACAGCGAACCATTTCAATATGACCCATATTTCCTTATGCTCACTTGCTTAGCATGAAGAGGGTTACAGGAATATATAGCGTCATGCTGCTTCATCTCAGAATGACCCAAAATTTCATACTTAGGGCAGTTGTTTCCTTAACACAGGTGTTGAAATCTCCTAATTCTTTTTTTTTTAAATATTTTTATTTATTTCTAGGAGAGAGAGAGAGACAGCGTGAGCAGGGGAGGGTCAGAGAGAGAGGGAGTCACAGACTGAAACAGGCTCCAGGCTCTGAGCAGGCAGTCAGCACAGAGCCTGACGCGGGGCTCGAACCCACGAACCGCGAGATCATGACCAAAGCGAAAGTCGGACGCTTAACCGACTAAGCCACCCAGGCGCCCCAAAATCTCCTAATTCTAACTTACTTACTAACAATGTCCTGCTACTCCCAGAGTATGAATGAATGAATGAATGAACATATTTTGTAGGTGTTCCTGACTATAGGTAATCAGTGCAAATGTCAGATGGGATGGGGTTTTTTTTCTTTCGGGCCAAATTTCTCATTTTAACTCTCCTTTCTTTTATTTCTTTAACACTCTTCAAGTATCACCTTCATTTTGAGCCGAGTGTCGCTGGAGAAAACGAGCCTGTTTGTGGAGAAGCTGCTCAGGCCCTTACCTGGCTTCACGGGGTCAGTCTGACTCTCTGGTCCCCAAAGAGTGGAATGATTCCTCTTCTCTGTGTTTGATAACACCGGTGGCTGGTTTTGGACGGTGACTTTCTGGGACGTTTGCAAGAAGGAGCCCCCTGCTACATCTTTGATGGGTCCCATGGTTCCAGGCTGGGCAGCTGCTATGTGGGTCACCATCTCCCGCTCCAGGCCCACTGAAACATGGAGGGGCTGCTGTTAGCGGCTGGGTTTCTTTCCTGAACTGTAATTAAAACCACTAAATTTGCAGTAGATTCACAGTCATGGATATTTGGGAATAATAACCATCTAAGCCATGGTAGAGCCCCATAAAAAGTTACTCTCTCCTCTCTTCAAATGGGGAAGCTGTTTTCTCTTCTTCCAATAATTGACTTTCTAAATGTCACAAATAAGTTGACAAAAACAAAGCTTAAGGGGCGCCTGCGCGGCTCACTCAGCTAAGTGTCCGACTTCAGCTCAGGTCCTGATCTCATGGTTTGTGGGTTTGAGCCGCTCACACAGGGCTCTGTGCTGACAGCTCAGAGCCTGGGGCCTGCTTTGGATTTTGTGTCTCCCTCTCTCTCTGCCTCTTCCCCCATTCATGCTCTGTCTCTCTCGGTCTCTCAAAAATAAATAAGCATTAAAAAAATTAAACAACAACAAAGCTTAAGCCTAAGGTTTTGAGATTTTACATCCTTCTTCAAAACCAGCAGCTTTTCTTCTTTCTTGCAGTGCCCTTTTATGTGTGTAGGTGACATTATAAGACTGGTTTACTTAGCTATACCCTACCTAGTACATCAAAATTTTTCTAAAAAAATTTAAAACAAAATCTTAACTCACTTTAGTTTTAATTTTTAAAAATTTTTATTTATTATTAAGAGATAGAGCATGAGCATGGGAGGGGCAGAGAGAAGGGAAGACACAGAATCCAAAGCAGGCTCCAAGCTCTGAGCTGTCAGCACGGAGCCTGACATGGGGCTTGAACTCACGAGGGGTTAGATCATGACCTGAGCCGAAGTCGGACGCTTAACTGACTGAGCCTCCCAGGTGCCCCCACTTTAGTTTTTTTAAAAGCATATTCTACACAGTGTTTTTAGGATGGGGAAGAATCTTTTAGAAAACAAAGCAAATTTTGAAGAAGGTAAGCAATATAACATTTGACATTTGTAACTGAGATTAAAGACTTATACTTAGTGCTCATTAATTTAAGGCATAGCTTATTCGCATGAAGTTATACCTAAAACTGGGCAGAAAGAGAGCAATACTGAGTTTGTATTTTATTATGAGAATAAAGACATCCCATCTCCCCCTTGCCCAAAAAGACCATGCAGCTGACTCACAATTATGACAGAAAGCCTCATCGGACCCATCAGGACACTGCTCCACTCCGTCGCAAGCCAGTGTGATGTCAATGCAACAGCCATCATCACAAAAGAAGTGGTAGCGTGAGCAAACGTTCAAGCATCCTGTTTATAAACAAGTCTCAAGTCACAGGAATGTCATATCGTTAACACTTCACTGTGTCACGATTAACAAAGACTAAACGTACATGAAATGTTTTGGGCTTGAGGGAAGCACATATGGGGGAAACACCCAACAGTCTGAGCTGGACAACAGGCAGTGAGAAAGGGGTGTCTCCTTGACCTCCTGACTCAATTCTGACGCATCCCCATGGGCTCTCAGTCTCAGGGCCATTCTCCAGGCCAACGCTGCCCAACAGGTGGGAACAGAGAAGCAGCAGCTCTGGTCTTCTCCAGCCGGCCCTGGCTCTGCTCCCTCAAGTGTCTCACTCTGTGTTCCTTTGTTCATCCCATCATCTCCGTGGGCCCCTAACACCGTTCCACTCCTGCATGGCGTTTGGTTGGCAGAATGTGTTTTATTAGAGACACCATTCTATACATGCTATGTCCTGCATTCTTGTTTTCTAAGTGATCATTTTCACTGAGATTAGCTTTCAACTATTGAACCCTATTTGTTGACTACCATACATTCCTTCTGCTGTAAAGAATAAACAGAACCTTTAGCTACTGGCTGGTATGAATTTATTTTCTTGAAATAATGAAGTTGTCTTCCTTTTGGAGCTGTTAGTCTTTTTTTTTTTTTTAATGTTTATTTATTTTTGAGAGAGAGAGCAGACAGAGAGGGAGACAGAATCTAAAGCAGGCTCCAGGCTCTGAGCTGTCAGCACAGAACCCAACGCTGGGCTTGCACTCACGAACTATGAGACCATAAACCTGAGCCAAAGTCAGCCGCTTAACCTACTGAGCCACCCAGGCGCCACAGGAGTTTTTTTTTTATTAAGTTTATTTATTTATTTATTTTGAGAGAGAGAGAGAGAGAAAGAGAAAGAGAGAATCCCAAACAGGTTCTGCACTGTTAGCATGTAGCCCAACACAGGGCTTAAACTCACAAACCACTACATCATGACCTGAACCAAAGTCAGACACTCAACTGACTAAGCCACTCAGGCACCCCTGAACCTGTTAAAAGTTTTTAGTCTACAGTATAATTTTAAGGAGCTACATGTATTTTCTTGAAAGGCTTTCCTCCACTCCAGATGAAGCCAACTTTACTAGACTTAGCTACACAACAACTGGGTGACTTTGACACTGGTTAATGCAGAGTAAAGGTATCAGGTTAGAAGTAGGTCATAAGGAACTCCCTAATTTTCCAGGAACACAAGAAGCTAGACAAATCTCTCAGGACTCGGCAGAGTGGTAGACTATGATAATCCACTGAGGCAAATGGTTGAGCATAGGACAAGCCCAGGTGAAATCCTGGATATATACTCCATTGTATGCAGTTAAATTAAGGGGGAAAGGGGTCCATCTGGGTACAAGGCAATTTGAAGATACCTTGATCCAGGAGGAAGAAGAGAAGAAATGGTGGGATAAGCTCCTGAGAAAGAAGAGGAAGCAAAGGGCCTCAGTTATGACTGAGAATTTGGGCCCGGAAAGGAGAATTTGCTTCCATTCCAGGAAAGGAGCTTGGAGGCAAAGTGAAGGAAAACTGTGTTACCCTGAATACCAAGCAGGATACAGCTACTGCTCGTGTTTTTAAGTTCATGACATGAAAATCCTAGATATCGCAAAGTTTTACTTATTACTTGGTAGCTTTGGCGATAGATTGATATTTGTAACTTATCCATTTATTACTAGATCAGTGGTCTCTAAATTTTTTGACCATGCATCTGATCAATACATATAGTGTTGTATACTGTGCATATAGTGTAATAAACACACATCTCCATCAATAAATATACATGTACCAGTATACTAACATATTCAATATAGTATAAAATACACTAAAAATTCAAAGGAGGAGATTAAAAATTACTAAAAATAGAAGTTCAGGTGTCTTCTTTTCCCTCCTACTAATGTCTTTACCTGTGGGGGATCCTCTTTGGAGACCACTGATCTAGATCATATTGCAAGTGTTTGATGGCTTGGCATTTGAATAGATTTTTTTCTCCAAAGCTTGGAAGCATCTATATCCAAAGGTCAACCAAATTATCACATAAGCAGGGGTATATGCTTGTCTATTTCCCTCAGATGGTGCCACCCTTGGTTACCATTAGTGCTGGGTTATTAACTGCAAGACCAATTTGTCTCTCCCCATTTCTGGGTTTCAATGTCTCTATGTGGTGTTTTATTACTTTAATTCATGTTATTCCAATCTAGCCAGGGAGTGATTCCAAATAGCAGTTAATAACACAGCCATTCCTTTTAATTTTCTATATAAAGTTACATATATAAGATCTATACTCAAGTGGCCTTTCAGTGATTCACATAACTTTCTGTCACTTCAGATACATTTTATTATCATCTTGGAGAAAGGCCAGAAATGTACAACTGGAATTTACCTTTGGAGCCCTGGAAGACTGGCCTGAGTAAACAAACCAGGCAAATACTGGGCTGCTGCAGTGTTAGCTTTCTGCTTGTACCCGCACTTCTATCCCTTTCACCGGCCCAGGAACCTTGGCTGTACAGAAGCAATCCTTTTCAAACTTCTGTGGGATAACAGGACACCCATGACTTCTTCCTATAAACTCCTTCCTCCAAGAATCGGCACTTGACTTGGTTCCTGCCCAGGCGAGCACTTGATCCCAGGACAGAACTCTGGGCTCAGCAGTCCTCCATAGGGAGTGAGTGGCTGGGGCTAATGCCATGTTTCCAATGGCCCTGGTATATTCCCAGTACACCAAGGTACTAAAAAAACTTTTTTTTAGTTTATTTTTTAGTTATCTCTAACACCCAACATGGGGCTCAAACCCATGACCCTGAGATCAAGAGTCACACCCTTTTCTGACTGAGCCAGCCCAGCACCCCTCAAAAATGTTTCGAATAACTGTCTGGCTCTCCTTTGCAGCTCCATAAATCAATGGCCCTGCTGGAATCTGAGCTGGATTGGATCCCTGACCTGGATGGCCCCTCTCACGTGCCATCACTGCATCAGAGGGCGGCCGCAGGCAGGAGCTTGGTGTCCCACCAGCCCACAGGTAGTCACCCTCCTTCCTCGCAGCAAGCTGGAACCTCGGCTGGACAGGGAGTCAGCCAGTCACATTCCGGATGCTGCCTGTGCTCTGTTTCCCTGCAGAAGGCAACTTATCAGTGCTGCCAAGTCCTTAGGATTCTAAAGTCTTGCTTCGTTTCCAATATGCAGATTGACCTATGTCGGATGGAAGACAAGATCAGCCATAGACAGTCATTTTCCAATCTTTTTATCTGTATTCTCCCAGAGACTGGGCTATCAGGGATGGCAAGGACATGTGAAGGGTGGGTTTTCTGGAGCCGTGGCCAGGGACTGTGAAGGCTCGCCATGTGGGGGCGGGGCCCTGTCTGCAGAGCGCACCCCTGTAAGTCTGGTGCCTTGCACAGCCCCCGCACACTCTGTGTTCCCGCACACTCTGTGTTCCCGCACACACTGACAGAGCATGCGGACAAAAGGGCAAGACCCTCAAATACACAGCATCTTTGTACCTCTCCCTGGAGTGAACTGTGGGGGGCTTCCCTCTGTGATACCTCTTTGTCTTTTGTGCTCTCAAGTTCCATATATATATATTTTTAACTTGATGAGCTAATCTTAGAAATGCAGATGTTTGGGAAGTTAAGAAACATAGATAAATGAGAAGAATGGGGTTACATTGTGCTACAGAATGTTGAGAACCATCATATTATTAGTATTTGTGTAATGTGTCCATGAAAAATTTTAGTCCTTTTTTTTTTTTTGCCCAGTAGTGTTTTTATTAAAGTATGGGGACAGGACCTGTGGGCAGAAAGAGCTAAACAGTCCCTTTATGTTTTTTTAAATTTTATTTTTTATTTTATTTTTTTTTTAATTTTTAATGTTTTATTTATTTCTAGGAGAGAGAGAGAAAGAGAGACAGTGTGAGCAGGGGAGGGTCAGAGAGAGAGAGAGTCACAGACTCTGAAACAGGCTCCAGGCTCTGAGCTGGCAGTCAGCACAGAGCCTGACGCGGGGCTCGAACCCACGAACCGCAAGATCATAACCCAAGTGAAAGTCAGACGCTTAACCGACTAAACCACCTGGGCGCCCCTTAAATTTTATTTTTTTAATCTTTATTTTTGAGAAAGAGAGAGAGAGAGAGAGATACAGAGTGCAAGTGGGGAAGGGGCAGAGAGAGACACACACAGAATCCGTAGCAGGCTCCAGGCTCTGAGCTGTCAGCACAGAGCCCAATGCAGGGAATGAACTCACAAACTGTGAGATCATGATCTGAGCTGAAGTTGAATGCTTAACTGACTGAGCCACCCAGGTGCCCCTAAATAATCCTTTTAAATTGACACATGGACTTCATACACTTTAATTTGTTTTAAATTGTCATGTGTAGAAAAGACTCTTACTTCAACAAATACCAAAAACAGAATGGAAGAGCCCATGGAATGAAGTCAGAATCTAAACTGCCAATCCCATACCACCCTTCCATAAATGGCTGGTTTCTGTTGGCCATTGTGGATGCAAAGGAAGGACTTGCTCTCACCTCCTGTGGAGACGGTCATGGGCAGCACTGTCACTGAGACGTTGTCAGAGCTTCTCTGCCCAGCGGTGTCCATCACAGTGAGCTGAAAGGTGTATGTTCCTTCCCGTAAGTGGGACAGCTTCAGGGTTCCTGACTGAGGTACCTAACACCCAGACAGGAAAGAGCATGTGTAGGTAGGAGATCTGACACACGGGGTCCAGCATCATCCTGAGCTGGAAATAAACATTACCCCTGGAGCAGTCCCGTGACCCACCTGTCCACTCCTAGCCCAAGGATGTGAAACCCGAAATCATACACCATTTTGGCAGGCTGCCCTACGCTGAACTCCCAATTCTCAGTTTTATCCGGGATGACATTCTTCCTTGACTAACAATCCTTTACTTGCCCTTAGCACTCGATCTTCCAAACCTGTAACTTCTCCAAGCTCCAAACCCAGTATGTAGGCCCTTCCTTCCCAGCAGGTGACCTCATCTACTCTGAGAAGAAAATTGGAGCCATAATTATGGCCATGATTCTGCTTCTACCTCATTCCCATGCTGGGAATGCACCTGTACCTGTGCCTCTCATCACCTCCTTTCCCCCAGCCATAAGATGAGCTGTCCCTCCTGCACTCCAGGCCAACTCCTCCACCTAGGCCTTGACCCCTTTCCCTCTATGATCTTCAGAACAGTGACCCATCAAGTAATTTCTCTTTCAAATGCCTCTGCTATCACTATGCTCAAGTGTCTCTCTACCCAAAAAACAAATAAAACAACAGCAAATAAAAAACGCTACGGTCCAAGATCATCCCAGCCATACAATCTTATCTCCTTTCCATTTCAACTTACCTTTTCAAAGCGTTCATGCTGCGCTTGCTGCGTCCACTTGCCCATTTCCTATTTATTCGTTATCCTACCCATCTGGTTTCTTTCCTCACCATCCCCCCTGAAACTGCTGGTAAAACTCATTAGCTGATCTAGCAAAGATCAACAAACTGTCAAGGTCAGCGAGACTTGTTAGCCTTGACTCCCTCCCACTCCCCCTCCGCTGGCCATCTTACTGTATTTTACAAAGTTGGCCACTCCTGGGTTCTGGAACTCTCGAGTTCCCTGGCTTTTGTTTCTGTGTCTGAATTCCTTGGCTAGTCCCTTCTGTTCACTCCCTAAACCCAGAGTCCCATCTTGTACTCCGTTCTCCTCCACCATTTTTCAGACAGTCTCCCAATCACTGCAAGAGCAATAGCTTCTGAGTTGTGATTTTGGGAGTCATTTTTGGATGCTCAATCCAACTATTATATTTTTCAGCTCTCCCGAAGATACTATAATAGTTCAATATCCTATTCTCCAGGAAAAATCTCTTTTTATTTAAATGAACTAGTCTGGATATTCACTACAAATGAATTCTGACCATTACATGGTTTATTACATTGATGCATTAACAGACTTGAAAGTATAGAGAATTGCCCTATTAGAACTACAGGCTGCTTGTTTGTATTTACAAAATCGTAGAATTTAGATTCCTGCACATAATTTTGGCTTGGAGGCTTTGTCAGAACTATATATGCACATGAGCAGAAGGCTCTATAATCACTTAGGGGGCAATGCAAGGAGATATAGTTGCATCAATAATCAATCACCCTGAGCTCCTGTTAAGTACAGATTTCCCAGCAAATCCTTAGAGTCTGTGTCAGTGGGTCTTAGAGTGGGATCTGGGAATTTGCACATAAGAGGCACATCCAGACAATTCACCAATGACAGTGGAAGAAGCGTGGGTGAAGTGGTTAAGAGCACAGAGTCTGGCTTCCCATAGAGCTGGGTCTGAATGCCAGCTCTACCATGTGCCAGCTGTGTGACCCTGTACAAGCCAGTTAATTTATTTAAGCCTCAGTTTCTTCATCTGTAAAATGGAAATAATAATGGCACCTACCTTCTAAGCATCAAATAAGATAACTATGTAAAAATAGCTTAATATGGGGCTTACATTTAAGTTATAAATATAAAATACAATTTTATTTGTTTAAATATCAAAAGTGCATAACATAGTAAATGCTTAAATGTAACCACCGTCTCCACTGATTAGTTCTCATCTCAAGCTGAATGACCCTGTTTTTATAGACAGGAAAAAGAAATCTCAATAGCGTGACTTTCACTCACTGAGACAGAGACAGAAGTGAGACGTCCAGGTGTAAAACCGTCAATATGTGGTCCCATCAGTGTCCTTGCAAAAGCTGTGAGCTAAAGAGCTAGCAAAGGAGGAAGCCAGTCCTTCACTGTGTATTTCAAAGAGATGTTAAGCAGTTTTTACTGCTACACTGTTACATGATCTTCAGGCCCAACTACACCAAGAGAATATCAAACAGGGGTCATTTATGTGAGAACTATGACATGCATGCAGAGAGAAAGCTGACGATGACAAGAGAATGTAAGAGTCACGGAAGTTCCAGACAGTAAGTCCAGTTCCAGTAAGAGTCTGGAATGGGCAGCTCACCCTCGGAAACCAGAGGGCACAGCGATGTCTGAGACCCAGGAGAGGACATCAGAGATTCAGATGAGTGCACCTGGGTGGCTTAGTCGGTTAAGCATCCGACTTTCGCTTAGGTCATGATCTCACGTTCGTGGGTTCAAGCCCCGCGTCAGGCTCTGTGCTGACTGCCAGCTCAGAGCCTGGAGCCTGTTTCAGAGTCTGTGACTCCCTCTCTCTCTGACCCTTCCCTGCTCATGCTGTCTCTCTCTCACTCCTAGAAATAAATAAAAAAAATATTAAAAAAAAAATAAAATGAGACAAAAACGGAAGCTTGGGACTGCAGAGTCATCCCACACCCCTTTTTTCTTTCACATTCCGTATTCGATCCATCAGGAAATCCTGTTGACTGTACTTTAAAAACACATCCAGAATTTAAGTGCTTCTCATCATGTCCACTGTCACCATCCTGGTCTGAGCCCACCCTGTCTTCTAGCCTGAGTCACTGCAGGGGTCAAGAGACCTGCACTCCAGTGGGATGGGGACCCAGTACCCCTTTATTCCGGAAACCTTCACTCCCACCTGTGTCCACATGACTACAAGGGAAGGGTGAGTTATAACCTCTCCCTATGGCTGCAAAAGTGTGAGGTTGAACTAAGGGGTGCCAATGACCGCGAGGGACAGGACGTGCTGAGGCTGGCACTGGTGACAGACTCTCACTCTCTCCAGCTCCGGCCAGAATCAGGCAGGCCTTGCTAGGTCACATCGGGGTAACACATAAGACCACTAGTTCCTGGGACTTAGAACACATGGGTGGCAGCGGATGCCCACACCAGAATGTGATGATTGAGCCTTGCAGCCTTGAGTAAGGTGCTGTGAAGGAGAGAAACTGCCCCAGCCGGTCTGCCTGAATGCAAACAAGACCTAAGACTGCAGAAAGCCAACAGCTGAGGGGTTTGCTGCCCGGGTACATGAGAGGAGATGGAAGGCTGTAGGATTGAATCTGTAGAATTGAACAGAATGAGATTTGTAGGGTCAGAGGGACCCTGAGTGGCCACAGGAGTGGGGCAGAGATGAAGTTCATGGAGATTTGAGAGACCAGGGAAGCCCTGAGGCAAGGAGTCTGGATGGGCCATCTATGTGGACACTGTCATCACCCAGGACTGTGCCTGAGCTCTCCGAATGTCAACAGTTAGCATACCAGTATCAGACTGAAACTCTGTGGACCTGGGCTTTGTTGGGAAGACTCTCTCTCTCTTTTTTCCCCCCAAGTTTATTTATTTATTTTGAGAGAGAGAGAGAGAATAAACAGGGGATGGGCAGAGAGAGAAAGAGAGAGGATCCCAAGCAGGCTCCACATACTCAGCCCAGAGCCCTATGTGGGGCTCAGTGTCATGAACCATGAGGTCATGACCTGAGCCGAAATCAAGAGTCAGACACTTAACCGACTGAGCCACCCAGGGACCACAGGAAGATGCTGGGCTGGAAGGCCAGGCGTCCCCTATCTAAGAGGGCAATTGTCCACCCGGGGTTTGGATGCCTCTCTCTGCCTTCCTAGGCTCTGCCTCTCTGATGCAGGGAACACTGGTCCAGATGCAGATCATGGTAATAACCTTCAAAGTCTTGGGTGGGCTTAAATTTAGATCTATTCAGATTAATAGCCTTTCCTTGGCCCTTCTTATTCATTTAGCTAACAAAGTTGGTCTTTCCTTGAAATCAGATATTTAGAATATTTAGAAAGGTAAAATGGATGTTTTCCCTTCGAGCACCCCGATAACCCTTCCACATCTCCTCATGTTTATGTGACATTGGAAAGGATTTAAAGTATTTTACAAACATTTCCTAAGCGTCAGGATAAAATATATATGGGAGTGGAGAAGGAGAATAAGACAAAGATTAGTACTGCTTCTCTCTTGTTTCTTCTCTTACTGCCCTTCTCTCCTTTCTAATCTAGGGAAGAGCAATACCAATATATATCTTGGTTTGGCAAGATGTGGGTAAAGTGTACACAAGATCTCTCTGAATTCATTCATTCTTTCTTTCTCTCCTTTTCTTTTTCTTTTCTTCCTTCCTTCCTTCCTTCCTTCCTTCCTTTCCTTCCTTCCTTCTTTTCCTTCCTTTCTTTTAATCTCTACACCCAACATGAGGCTTGAATTTATAACCTCAAGATTAAGAGATTCATGCTCTACTGACTGATCCAGCCAGGTACTCTACTCTGTATTATTTTTTAGAAAGAAAAGTAAAAGTATGTTATGATACAGACCATGGGGCAAATGGCCAACTATCTATCCTCTGGGCAAAGCTGAACCTTATTCTCATTTTAACTAGATACGGATTTTATGGCCCTAAGTTACCATATCAGAGAATACACATTGAATTTGAATGCTATCAGATGTGTCCAAAATTTTTGCACTAGAGAATGCGGATCTTTTCAAGTTGATATAATTTTGTAAGTCCTGTCCTACTGTTAAAATATTAAGATTATAGAGACATGTACCACAGGGCCCTCATCTGCAAAGTCCTCTCTGACTTCCCTCAACTAGATTCTAATCTCCCCTTCCTTTGAATTCCAGTAGCACTTTATTTATATTCTTTTATAGCCTTGCCACTTTTTTAAAAATGTTTACTTATTTTTGAGAGGGCACAAGTGGGGGAGGGGCAGAGAGGGAGACAGAGACTCGGAAGCCAGCTCTGAGCTCACAGCAGAGAGCCCCATGTGGGTCTTGAACTCATGACCCGCGAGATCATCATGACCTGAGCCAAAGACAGATGCTCAACTGACTGAGCCATCCAGGTGCCCTAATCTTGCTACTTTCTATTTGGTATTTTTGTTATTTAGGTGCACATCTAATTTCAACCAGTGTCAAGCTACTTGAGGGCAATATCCCCTACAAGTTTTTCACAGTGCTTTACTTCCTTGCTTCTTGTCTTTAAAAAGCCTCATAACTTTTTGTTTATATACAAGTGAGTAAATCTATTCTGTTTGAAATTCAGTTAATGTATTGGTCAAAATAGCCCAATATTTACATCCCAAGGTGTTTAGAATTAACTGTAATAGTTACCTCTCCTGAATTGCTCATTTTTTAAAATGTTTATTTATTTATTTTGAGACAGAGAGTGCGCACACACTGGAACAGGGGAAGGGCAGAGAGAGAATCCCAAGCAGGCTCCACGCTGTCAGCGCAAGGCTGACATGGGGCTCGATCCCATGAACCATAAGATCATGACCTGAGCCGAAACCAAGAGTCGGATGCTCAACCCACTGAGCCACCCAGGCACCCCTCCTGGAGTGCTCATTTTATGCTCTGCAATATGCTACGTGCTTTATTTGTGTTTTCCTATTTTGATGTCTTACTGAAATTCTATCAGGTTGTATTATCCTCTTTACAACCGAGGAAGCTGCGGCTTAAAGAACAGAATAATTTTCCTAAGTTCATCCTGCTAGGGAACTGACAAAACCGGGTTTGAATCCAGACCATTCAATTCTAAAATCCATATACACAGCTGTTCCAGAATCCTAGGTCTTGGTCAGCGGATTCAGGCCTTTCAATGTCCTTATTCCAAGAACCATTTTTTACAAAGAATCCAGGCACAGTTTATATACAGACTGGCCAGCTGCCATGGTCTAAAAAAGTGGATACAGTAAATCAGGTTTAAACCCTGTTTGACTGGAAGCACACAGATTTACCATCAACTCCTGTGATTCTGGAAGCCTATTGTGCTTGTCAATTATTGTCTGGGAAGTTGTGTGTTTGTTTCTGAGCAGGCAAAGAACTTCATTGCTTCTGCCCTTTCTGGAATAGATCTTTCTTAACTCCATTTACCCACATTTATTTTTCATGAATTATGTACTTTTTTCCTTCCCAGGGAACTTATTTTTCAATATTTCCTTATAAGTAACTTTTTTTTTTAATTTTTTTAATGTTTTATTTATTTCTAGGAGAGAGAGAGACAGTGTGAGCAGGGGAGGGTCAGAGAGGAGTCACAGACTGAAACAGGCTCAAGCTCTGAGCTGGCAGTCAGCACAGAGCCCGACGCGAGGCTTGAACCACAAACCGCGAGATCATGACCCAAGCGAAAGTCGGACGCTTAACCGACTAAGCCACCCAGGCGCCCCTATAAGTAACTTTCTTAAAGAAAAAAAAAAAAAAACCTTGCAACTAAATATTCAAGACCTTGAGCTATTCTATAAAAAGAACTCATACTTAATTGAGCGTAGGCTACATTTAGGCTCACGGCTGACATCGAAACACAACAGGTATGACCTGTCCCCATCTTTCACGCTCTGAAGTGTCTCCCCGCTTAACTAGAGCGGTAAATTCTAGGATTCACTGGTTTTTTTCTCCTGTCTTCACTCTTCATTTTTGAAGCAAGATACTTAGAAAGAAATCCTCAAAACCACAATGGAACATTTGTTCATGTGTACCAATTTATCCCCTGGTGTTACTTAGGTAACCTGTAGTCCTGGGAATCTTCTTTGTCTGGAAAATGCCCTGTGGGCTGCCATTAGTTTCGAGTGGGAAGACTGAAAGGCGTGGATGTTGGTGAAATTTGGAGGCAGCTCAGCCTTGTTTCAATTCTACGGAATGTGGTATGTTTTGCTTCTCTTCTCCTTCTGCTTCTCACTCCCAGGAAACACCTCGCCCTCTGGCTTCTCAGTGTCAGAATTACTCCTTTTAAAAGTCCTTTCCAGGGGAGCCCGGGTGGCTCAGTTGGTTAAGTGCCCGACTTTGGCTCAGGTCTTGATCTCACAGTTCGTGAGTTGAGCCCCGTGTCGAGCTCTGTGCTGCCAGCTCAGAGCCTGGAGCCCGCTTCAGATTCTGTGTCTCCCTCTTTCTCTGACCCTCCCCTGTTCATGCGCTCTCTCTCAGAAATAAATAAAACATTAAAAAAATAAAAATAAAATAAACAAATAAAAGTCCTTTCTGGCCTTAAGCCAGTCCAAAGACCAGAGTCAAATGCCTCTTCAGTCATTTGAGGAGTGAGGTTTTGCTCCCTGTTAAAGGCCTTTTGTGCACAGGTGAGCACCTGGAATGAGTATGTGGGGTTCCTCGGGAGAATCTCTAAAAGAATATCACCCAGGCAGCAACACAGTCTTGCCTGGGTATAAGACGAGACTATAAGTAGCAGTGTGAATACCATGGAAGGAAAAATAATCTCATAAATTGAATAGTATCAACATGCTTGAATGTTTACTATGTGCTGCTCACTGCTCCAGGAGCCTTACTTGCACAACCTCAGTTGACCACAATAATAAGGACTCGTGTTCTTTTCATCTTGCAAATGGTTTAAATGATCTGCCAAGGTCCCCCACACAAAAAGTGGTAGAGCTAGTATTCAAAAACCATAGTAAAGCAGGTGCTCTGTTAGAAGTCTTACTTGTTTGATGTCTTTCATTCATGACAAACTGACTCACTTGAAGGAGGAAGAAATAGATGAAATCGATATGAAATTTTCTCAAGTACCCAATTACCATTTTTCTCTTTTTCTTTTTTAAATTTAGAAAGAGCTTCCTCCCCATCACCCCACCCACCCCCATCAAAGGCCTAGGATGCTTGGGATAACTTTTATTGAAGTGATTTACATTTTGTTTTTATGAAGACTAGAAATTTTCCAATAGCCAAGAAATAATAATAGTATGCATGCCGAGGATTTCCTTCGATGGGGTGCAAAGATATTGTCAGACAACACATGATAGCTCTTTGCAATATCTGTATGAGACCAGAGTGCTGAGCAATGTTTTGCTGGTCACGCTAAGAAGTTTGATACAGATTTGGGGGCTATATGAGCACTTTTGGAAAGATTGGCTGAGCAGTCAATTACTTAAGAGAGAGAGAGAATCAATTAACTAGCAAGTATTGTTAGAATCCTAGTAAGTATAGGTGCAGTTCAGAGCTTTGAGAGAGAAAGGGAAAAGATATCAAGGAATAAAGGAAGGAGGGAGGGAGGAAGGAATGAGAAGGGAGACGGGCCTTCTGGCGGCATTTGTGGGCAGCAAAACCCCTCTTCAGCTCATTGTTCCTTCCCTCACTGAAGAAACACTTCTAAAGAAATCCTTCATTACTGTTATAAATTCTGTTGTGATATTATAGATTTTATGTATTTCTTTCTACACATCGATGAAGATGTGTAAACAGAAGACAATAGATACAGTTAGTGTTTAATCTTTAAAGACCATAGTAGGTTCTCTGGAAACTTCTATATTGGTTTGACAACTGCAAGCTGCCTTGAAAATCCTGCTTACTAAATTTTTATAAAGTCTTTCAATAGGCTTTTAAGTCATCCCCTTAACATGTAATGATTCCTCTCTTTTGTGAGCATTTTCAGTAGTGACCCAAACCATATTTCGGGAAATAGGACTGAGGAGGAGTAAGTGACAAAATGGCTCCTATACAAGGAGACAGAATGCAATTTGAAATTCAACAGTGATTTTGTGCTCTCTTGCTCTATGACCAAAAGTCAAATCTTTTCTTAGAAAGCTTTACTCTAAGGTTGAGTTATAAAATACCATTTTTACCTATTGGGGGTGGTTTAAAAATGAGACCAATTGGGAGACCCCACATAGACCATCCAGTCTCAAGAAACTTGGATTTTATCAAGAAGGATCCATGTCCCTGTTTGCTCCAATTTTTCTCTGTGGTCCTGGTGTAATTAGGAATACCATCTCCCTTGAGCGTCTGACTTCAGGTCAGGTCACAATATGGTGGTTCGTGAGTTCAAGCCCCATGTCAGGCCCGCTGCGGTCTGCACAGATCCCGCTTCAGATCCTCTGTCCCCCTCTCTCTACTCCTCCCCACTTCTGCTCTCTCAAAAATAAAAAAATAAGTTTAAAATAGGGATTTGGGAATATCACCTCTTTTCACTCCCAGATAGGTCCCAATTTAGATGATTATCTATTTTCAAAAATTAATTATGTGCAGCAGGCAAGCCAGTGTGCAAATGCTTTGAACTTCACAATGAAGTCATTGGTGTAAGCAATACCCATTATTTTCTTTAAGGTTATTCATTTACTTTGAGAGACAGTGTGTATGTGCAAGCCGGGGAGGGACACAAAAAGAGGGAGAGAGAAGATCCCAAGCAGGTAGAGCCCAACATGGGGCTCAATCGCACAAACTGTGAGATCATAACCTGAGCAGAAATCAAGAGGCAGATGCTCAACTGACTAAGTCACCCAGGAGTCCTCAAACAATATCCATTCTTGAATAAACTTCCGTTACATGTGGTATTCTAAGATCATTTATTCTTTTTTTTTAATGTTTTTTTAAAATTTATTTCTAGGAGAGAGAGAGAGAGAGAGAGACAGCGTGAGCAGGAGAGGGTCAGAGAGAGAGGGAGTCACAGATTGAAACAGGCTCCAGGCTCTGAGCTGGCAGGCAGCACAGAGCCCGACACGGGGCCCGAACCCACGAACTGCGAGATCATGACCTAAGCGAAAGTCGGACGCTTAACCGGCTAAGCCACCCAGGCGCCCCTCATTTAGTTATTCTAAAATCATTTGAACATCCTTGAACTCTGTATCCTGCTCCTAAATGTCATATGTTGACTTCAGATTTAAAAGTATTATGTTGAAGAAAAAAAAATGTATTACATTGAATAATCATGAACTCAGTGTCATCTAATGGGCTGCCTGAAAGATATGTCTTTTTGCATTTAAGAAAATGTGTCATTTTACATTTGCATTTTGTATTATAGACTAATATTCAGTTAAGCACATGTAGAATATCCTGTCCAAGGGCAGAAAATACATAACATGAAAGTCCAGTGGGTAGACTCTTGGTTCTGACCAATCATCTTTCCTATTCTTTTTTCATAAATGAAGACACCAAGCCAGGAACATAAGCTTTCCCATATGTTTAGTAAATGTAAAGTGCTTAGTATAGCACTGAATACACAAAGTATTAAAAATACTCAGACTAAGTTTTATCATTATTAAGTTGGCAGAAATAATTCCTCTCTTAGAATGAGGGCCTAATTGGTTTTTGTTGTTTTATGATACTTGAATGAGTCTTTTGGAGGTAAAAATATAGTCCTACAACCTGGCCTTAAGGTACTGCAAGACAAAGGGAGTGCTGACTTTTTGACCAGAGGCCTTTCTTTACTCGAAGCTTCTCTCTACTGAGAGAAAGAGGTAAAGAGTCTGTGCAGATGGTGGAGAACAGGGGAGATGAGAAGAAAGAGGAGGAGTCAAGAAGAAGCACCCAATGGAAAGCCTGACCAGTGAGGGCCACTCAAGGGGTGAGAATGGTCAAGGGACATAAAAGCAAGTGTATCCCACATGGGGTGTTAATTTAATTGCTTTGCTCTTCTAGCCTATAATTGATCGGCCCCCATTCTCAGCAACCTTCCAAGTGAGCCCCATTTTGCAGTTTGAGGGAGAACTGCATTAACATTCTAGTCAGCTGGATCTCATTCTCAGAAAAAAAAAAAAAATGACCTGACAGTCCCAATTTCCCTGCCAGAAATTTTGGGGTGTAGGGGTACCTGTCTGACTCAGTTGGAAGAGCACTGACTCTTGATCTCGGGTTTGTGAGTTTGAGCCCCACATTGGGTGTAGAGACTAATAAGTAAAATAAACTTAAGAAAATAAATTTTGAGGCATAAAACCAGGCTGACCAAGTGAAAGGGGTCCATGGGATGGCCCCTGAAGGGTGTTAATTACTGCTAGAGGAAAATTTTCAAACTGTGACTATGACTCTCACACAAATCTTTTTTGTTGTTGTTGTTCTTAATTTGGGGAGGAAATGAATCACTCTGAAATCACAGACTTTTAAAAACGTCTTAACTTGGGTGAGCTGTAAGCAAAGTACAATTCCACAATGGCTTGAAAATACCTGTGTATCTTATTTTCAGGTATGAAAGTGTGTTAAGATCTCACACAAATCTAACAGGAACCTGCATGAAAGATTTTATTTAACTCATTATTTAACTCATTAATTAAAGAGAAAACTTGGGGCGCCTGGGTGGCTTAGTCGGTTAAGCGTCCGACTTTCGCTTAGGTCATGATCTCGCAGTTCGTGGGTTCAGGCCCCGCGTCGGGCTCTGTGCTGACTGCCAGCTCAGATCCTGGAGCCTGTTTCAGTCTGTGACTCCCTCTCTCTCTGACCCTCCCCTGCTCACGCTGTCTCTCTCTCTCTCTCTCCTAGAAATAAATAAAACATTTAAAAAAAATAAAAATAAAGAGAAAACCAATAAAGCATCCCACAGATTCAAAGGAGAACCTGAAGAACAGACAGATGTAAGCAGTCATGAATGATGAAGTCGCCAGGAGATGCAAAGCTGAAACAAGTTTGCTATTAGAACTATTAGGCACCAAAATGCATGTATTAACAGATTAATGCCTATGGGTATTAAAATGTCATGCTTGAATCCACTTTTCCACAGGGCAGAAATCTATTTATTTGCATTTCTATGGACAAGAATCATTTGCATTCCTTCTTTCTTTCTTTCTTTCTCTTTCTTTCTTTCTTTCTTTCTTTCTTTCTTTCTTTCTTTCTTTCTTTCTTTTCTTTCTTTCTTTCAAGAGAGCATGTGTGCAAGAGAAAGAGAATCCACACAAGTGCATGTGAGCGGAGGAGGGGTAGAGAGAGAGAGAAAGAGAAAGAATCCTAAGGAGGCTCTGTGCTGTTAGCAGGGCTTGATCTCATAAACCGGGAGGCCATAACCTGAGCTGAAATCAAGTCAGCTGCTTAACCGACTGAGTTGCCCAGGGGCCCTGCCCTCTGCCTTCTACCATCTATAAATGATAACCTTGAAGGACATGCCCCACGATCCCCAGCACTCCACTGAAAGGCACTCAGTCATCTCTTGCCATTTCAGTCTTTCACGATGTTATATTAAAATTTTAACCCACAAGGTGAGGATGTGTCTTCTTGTGAGATTGTTCTGAGGCTTCCAGATAAAGTCTAAACTGCCTAGCACTGAGTGGGGGGCTCAATTAATGGCAGCTTTATTATGATGAAGTCATAGCAGGATGAGAATTTACTTTTGAGGGCATTCACGAATGTACACCATTGTAAGACAGTCACAGTTTGGTAGCAAATAGCTCTCTTACTGCAGACTTTGTCACGTAGATTATGGTTTTATAACTTAAGATCCATCCACCAGCATATTACACACTTGGCTGGGGAACTGGCCCACATTTTGCTCTCGATGGCAGAGCAGTCAGCCTTAAAAGCCCATGAAGAATGCCTAACTTTGTAACTGCTTTATAAATCTCTTCAGTAAATTAAATACTGAATCATCAGCATTATTTTTAATCAGCACTCATATATGCAATTCATTGCTTACAGAATAAAGCTTTTAATAGCAAACAGACAAAGCTAGATGACAATGGAGGCAGATTTATAGCTGCTGGAACAGATATGGCCCAGAAGTGCTGACTAACAGCGTCCATCTCAAGGGAGCTCTCTAGTGGTATAATCAGTGGCTTGTCCATGTATCTTTTCTGATCAACCTAGTTCTCAAAGCAATAAAGATATTAATTTTGCAGCTGACATAAGCATTGAAGGATAATAAATATGCTGGATGACACTTAAAGTTCAAAATTATTTCTGTTGTAGATGAAAACCAAAGACTGAGATGTAAAAGGATAAACAGAAGGTCCTGCACTCGGGTTCAATAAATCAACTACACAAACACTGGATGGGAAGGCTATCAGGAGAGCACTTCATGCAGAAAGATGAAGCAGGTTTCAGGTAATCCTACTAATGGAAAACTCAACATGAATCTATTGTGTGAGGCAGCCATTAAAATAGTTTATATAAATTAAGCTTCATTAATAGAAGTGGAGACAACGTGTGCATCACAGGAGGTGATAGTCTGTGTCAGGAAGAACCACAGTTTACACATGGAGTTCATAGGCATGTCAGATTTTAAGAAGGGCATTGAAGAATTGGAGAAAATCCAGAAGAGGCTGGATAGTAGATGTGATTATCTGAAAAATCAACTTATGAGGAACATCTGAAAGATTGGGAGTGTTGAATTCTGAGAAGAGCATTCCAAGTGGTTGGCATTCATTATTTTCAAAAATTTAAGTGGCTGATACACAGAATAAAAAGATGTGTTCAGTGCTTTTCCAAAGAGAAGATCTAGCACCAGTGCACAGATGTAAGAGGAGGCACATCCCATTTGCCTAATAATTAGACCATGAGATCATTACCTGAGCTGACTTCAGATGCTTAATCCACTGAGTCACCCAGGTGCCCCCAATTCGCCTAATAATTGAGGCTGATGAAAAATGTCACAGTGAAATAGTGATGTGAACTAGTAAGTTTTCACTCCTGGAAAAAACAGCCAGAGAATGGATGACCACTGGAAGGGATATGATGGAAGGGCTCCTTTATGGGTGAGAGGAAATTCTAAGACTATATAATTGTTGACTGAATAATCAACTCAAATCATTAGTGAAGGGCTAGCTGATTCTTGTTTTTGTTTTTGTTCCAACAGAATATAAATCAGTGCTTCCCCACAGAGGGAAGACCCTGTGAAGACAGAGGAAGTAGCTGACAGCCAACAGGTCAAGGAGAGAGGCTTTCAAAGAAGCTAGCCATGCTGACACTTTGATCTTGAACTTCTAGCCTCTAGGACTGTGAGAAATTTCTGTTGGTTAAGCCACCCAGTCTGTGGTATTTTGTTACAGCAGCCCTACCAAACCAATATTGACTTTTTGAGCCTCCTCTAACTAAAGTGGTTTGGACAAAGTTTATTTGGCTAAGCCAGGAAATACTGCTATCTAGGAAGGGTCCTGACAGAGTTAATAAAAAGCAACTAGCTTCACGACTCAGAATACCTTTTATTGAGCCAGCAATTCCATTTCTGAGGATTAATTTGAAGGAAGCAAAACACTAACTTAAAAGAATATATGCACTCCCATATTCACTGTGGCATTATTTACAATAGCCAAGATAAAGAAATAACCTAAATGTCCACTGATGGATGAATGGATAAAAAAAATTGTGGTATATAAATATTCAGCCATAAAAAGGAATTTTGCCATTTGTGACAACATGGATGGACCTGGAGTGAAATAAGTCAGAGAAAAACAAATACCTTATGATCTCACTTATATGTGGAATCTAAACAAAAAACTGAACTCAGGGACATCTGGGTGGCTCAGTCGGTTGAGTGTCTGACTTCAGCTCAGGTCATGCATGTTCTTGCGGTTAGTGAGTTCAAGCCCCACATCTGGCTCGCTGCTGTCACAGCTAAGCCTGCTTCAGATCCTCTGTCCCCCTCTTTCTCTGCCTCTTCCCCACATTCTCTCAAAATTAAAAAAAACATTTTTTTTTAACTGAGTTTAGGGCACGTGAGTGGCACAGTCAGTTAAACATCTGACTCTTGATCTTGGCTCAGGTCATGATCTCACAGTTCCTGAGTTCGAGGCCCACATGGGGCTCTGTACTGACAGCACAGAGCCAGCTTGGGATTCTGTTTCTCATTCTCTCTGCCCCTCCCCTACTTGTGCTCTCCCTCTCTCTCTCTCAAAATAAATAAATAAACTTAAAGAAAAATTAAAAGAAAAAACTGAGTTTATATATACAGAGAATAGATGGGTAGTTGAAAGAGGCAAGGTGTGAGGGTTGGGCAAAATGAGAAAATTGATAAAACGAAGAAGTCATGGGGTGTAATTACAGCATGGTGGCTGTAGTTAATAATACTGTACTGTATATTTGAAAGTCACTCAGAGTAGGGGCACCAGGTTGGCTCAGTCAATTAAGCGTCCGACTCTTGATTCAGCTCACGTTATGATCTCACAGTTTTGTGAGTTCAAGCCCCACCTCAGGCTCTGTGCTACAGTGCAGAGCCTGCTTGGGATTCTCTCTCTCCCTCTCTACCCTTCCACCACTCACTCTTTCTCTGTCTCTAAATAAATAAATAAATAAATAAATAAATAAACAAACAAACTTTAATTTTTTCAAAAAAGGAAAGTTGCTGAGAGTAAATCTTTTTTCTTTTCTTTTTTTTTTTTTACAAATAGTTTATTGTCAAATTAGTTTCCACACAACACCCAGTGCTCATCCCCACAAGTGCCCTCCTCCATGTCCCTCCCCCCTCCCCCCCACATCCATCAGTCCTCAGTTTTTGTCAGCATTCAAGAGTCTCTCATGGTTTGCCTCTCTCCCTTTCCCCCACTATTTCCCCCCCTTCTTCTCCCTCTTGTTCCTCAGTTAAGTTCCTCCTAACCTTCCTATACGTGCAAACATATGATATTTGTCCTTCTCTGCCTGACTTATTTCGCTCAGCATAAGACCCTCAAGGTCCATCCATGTTGCTCTTTTTCTTTTTTAAACATTTATTTATTTTTGAGAGACAGAGAGAGACAAAGCACAAGCAGAGGAAGGGCAGAGAGAGAGAGGGAGACACAGAATCTGAAGCAGGCTCCAGGCTCTGAGCTGTTAGCACAGATCCTGATATGGGGCTCAACCGACGAACTGCGAGATCATGACCTGAGCTGAAGTTGGATGCTTAATGGAGCAACCCAAGTGCCCTGAGTGTAAATCTTTAAAATGAGTTCTCACAACAAGAAAACAAATGTGTTACCATGTGAGGTAATGGGTGTTAACCAGAATTATTCTGGTGATCATTTCACAATATCCAGTCATTATGTTGCTCTTCTGAGACTAATGTTATCTATAGCTCAAATAACTAAATAAAACACAACACAGACTCCCAGTGTGGAGGCAGCCTCTGGGCCAGTGACTTACTCCCATCCCAGCAATTCCAGCTCAGTCCAGATAACTTTGGTGAAACCCAGTGCTGTGTGCCCAAACCAGAGCATGAGGCCACTCATCACCTCATGTACTAACTCAGTTATCTCAAGCAGGCCTCATCACTAGGTGAGATGGTTACTTTCTGGATCATGTGAAGAATTCATTTATTCTATTGTTATTTTCCTCTTTATATTCCTTCATATTTTTCAAATTTTCTGCCTGGGCCTTGAACTAAGAAAAGAAGAAATAAAAAATGTAAAAAAAAGTAAAAAATATAAAGTAATAAAAAATAAAAAAATGTAAAAAGTAATCTGAATCATTAAAACAAAGCATGAGTCTTTTCCCTTCAAATGTTTTGCCAAAAAGTTTACAAAAAAGAGAAAGTTTCGGGGAGCCTGGGTGGCTCATTTGGTTGAGCATCTGACTCTTGCTTTCAGCTCAGCTCATGGTCCCAGGGTCATGGGATTGAGCACATGCTGAGCATGGAGCCTGCTTAAGATTCTCTCTCTCTCTCTCTCTCTCTCTCTCTCCCCTTCTGCCCCTCTCCTCTGCTTACATTCAATCTCTTGCTTTCAAAAAAAAAATGAAAGTGAGCTTCAAAACAAATTATCATGATCACTGTTTACTCAGTAGAAGGTATGTTCATATAATGAATAACTTTTTCAACAGTCACTTTTTAAAAAAGAATTTTTTTAATGTTATTTATTTTTGAGAGACAGAGAGACAGAGTGCAAGTATGGGAAGGGCAGAGAGAGAGGGAGACACAGAATCCGAAGCAGGCTCCAGGCTCTGAGCTGTCAGCACAGAACCCGACATGGGCTCGAACCCACGAACCGTGAGATCATGATCCATCAACAATCACTTTTATGCCTTCTCCATTTTATACCTCTTCTGCTAGCTTACAGGTACTTGGGGAACAGGAGAGGAAGAACATTACGAGAGATCACCTCATGGAAGTAGTTGGTGTCATTATAATGACGTCATGAATTACCTTCATGTCCACTGATGGGTCACCCAGCAACAGCGTCCACTCATACTGGACGATGGCATGGTCGTCTGTGCTCTCACGGCCATCCAAAACCACTCCATCTGTAGGCAGGTGCAAAACTATGTCCTTCCCAGCCTTGCTAAGTGGGGGCTCATCTTTTTCTGTGAAAGAAATAATTCACAAGAGATGAGTGCCTATTTTTTAAATAATTTATTTAAAGCAGTATCTTGTTTGCTAGAATAGATGTAGTCTAGCATGCAACTAGTTTGAGAATGTATAGCAACTGAAAGTTATTTTCTTATTGATTTTCATGTATTCTCTTTACATAATAAATACAATAGCAATTTATTAAGAATATGGAATTTAGCTATAATACATGCAGAAGAGGAGGTCCAACTTTGATTCAGGTCATGATCTTGTGGTTTGTGAGTTCGAGCCCTACGTCAGGGTCTCTGCTGACAGCCTGGAGCCTGCTTCGGATTCTCTCTCTCTCTCTCTCTCTCTCTCTCTCTGCTCCTCCCCTGCTTGTGCTGTCTCTTTCTCTCTCTCCTCTCAAAAATAATTAAACATTGAAAAAATGCTTTTAAAAAGGAAATAAATTAAATTTGGAAAGTTAAGGCAAGTTCTTAGATTCACATAAAATAAAGTTCAACTTGGCAATTCTCTGGAGAACAATTTTTCATCTAGGAAAATAGAAAACACGCACAGTTTCTAACAACTAATTTTTATGACAGAATCTGGCACACCACGTTTCTGTATGATAGCAAAACAAATGTTTGCCTTCGATCTGGAATAGTACTAAATAATTTAAGGTTAACTACATTCACTAACTAATCTATAACTTGTAGCCACTTTCAGCTGTGACTGATAGGAGAAGCTGCATACAGAAAACATTTCTGAGGTACACAGTTACGAATATTTTATTGATTTAAGGTTGTAAGTAAGCTTACTCAGATGTAAATATATACATATATATATTTTTTTTTTTTTGAGAGAGAGAGAGAGGGAGAGAGCATGCACATGTGAGTGGGGGAGAGGGGAAGGAAGAGGGAGAGAGGATCCTAAGCAGATCTCATACCCGGTGCGGAGCTGATGCAGGTGGATCCCACGACCATGAGATCATGACCTGAGCCAAAAACAAGGGTAGGATGCTTAACCAACTGAGCCACTCAGGCACCCTGATATATTTTAAAGAAACTTAGTAATATTAATGGGGAAAAATCTATAGGTTCTTATAAATATATCCTGTTTGGCATTGACTACTTCCCCCCTCCTCCAGTGCCAAAGCTCTGTTCAAATTCTGGCTTGGATGTGTTCCTCCTGAGCTTCCGCTGAATGATGTGGCTGAGGCACTGCTCCCTTCCTCCAAAGCCCCAGTTGCTTCCTAAGCAAACGCCTAAGAGCCTGTTCAGATGTCACAGGGCCAGATGTCTGAGGCTAGCAGCATCCTCTTCATTTCTCACTAGGCAACAGCCGGGAGTCACTCTTGCTGCACTGCAGCTAAAATGACTTTTCTGAAATTCTAATCTGATTGGGTCCTTTCCATGCTTAAGAAAAACCCTTCAACAAGTTACCATGACCTTTCAGATGCTCAGAGACCAGCTGGTCCAGTCCTATCTTCTGTTCTACTAATCTTCCCAATACCCAGAAACAGAGAATTTCTAAAAGGGGCTGGCAGCTCTTAGAGCTGTGGCTTTTCTGAATGAGAATGCTGTTGATCATCTCAAAAAGGGGCGGCGTTTTTTTTTTTTTATGAGCATGTTTACAGGAAATAAGTACATTTGCTATTGCCAATGGTTACATTTGTCTATTGAGAAGAGTCCCATTTTTATAGTCATTTAAAAGAATGAGGACTAATAACTCATTTTTAAATGAGCCACACAAGCATCCTTTGCCTAAGAAGAAATTTGTTCTGCTTTTTTCCACCTCTGATCAAAGACCCAGGGTCTTATGTCTTTATATGCTTTTCCCAGGTAAGGAGAGAGGTGACAATTTCATTACTAATAGGCCATTTTACACAGTGCTACACAGATCTTTCTTTTGGTTCTGGAAGTTTCCATTGCTTTCTACACAATAGTTAACCACTTTATAAATCTGGAAAGCATCTTATAATTCACAGTAATACATTACAACTAGCAGTTATTTGCATGAAAATTTATTTTTAGGGGCGCCTGGGTGGCTTAGTCGGTTAAGCGGCCGACTTTCGCTTAGGTCATGATCTCACTGTTCGTGGGTTCGAGCCCCGCGTAGGGCTCTGTGCTGACTGCCAGCTCAGAGCCTGGAGCCTGTTTCAGTCTGTGACTCCCTCTCTCTCTGACCCTCCCCTGCTCACGCTGTTTCTCTCTCTCTCTCTCTCTCCTATAAATAAATAAAACATTTTTTTAAAAAGAAAATTTATTTTTAAAGTATTATTTATAAGTAAACAAACTAAAATAAGCCTATATAAGCTACAATGAATGCTATTTTATATATATATATATAATTTTATTTATATATATTATATATATATTTTTTTAAGCCCTCAAAGCCTCAAAGATAAGATGGAAAAAATCAGGGAAGTTTTGAAATATCCCACATATTACAACCTAATTAATCCTACTGCCCCTGGAAGAAAAAACAGTTCATTGTTTTAGTTGTTCACTTTTCCTTAGGTGAGCTTTAAGATATGATTTATGAGCACAATGAAATCCTCATATCCTCTACATTGATCACTGTTGTAACTGAAATAAGGGAGATACATTCCTTCATCGGTTCAAGTCCAGGAAAGTTATACTGCATAATGTATCTTAAAATAAGCCAGAGTTTATCTACCCAGAGACAGGCCTTAAAAGTAAACAAGTGACAAGAAGAAGGGGAAAGGAGTGTGCTATCATTTAAAATTATTTGACTTGCTGATAAAGAACATGACAAAGGTAAATTTGCATTTTCATCATAAAAATACAATAAAGCAATGCTAACTACTATGGAAACATTGATTTCTTTTGAAAACGAAACACACGTGGTAAGATCTGTAAAGGTGAATAAGACTCATGCTAATTTTGATGAAGCATATCAAGGTGGCATTTTATGCAGGTAAGAATAATATTACCGATCTGTTAACTAATCTGATTTACAACACAATGCTGTGAACAGAGCCATAATGACGAGGAGGCGGCTGTGGAATCTGGATCTGTACTGTATGCGCACAAATGATATAGCAGAGGTTGAGGAATTAGAAAGGACTCTTGAAGTCAGGATACAGAAGTGGGGCCAGACGAAGGGAAAAGGCTTAGACACTGTGTGTCAAAATCCATGCGGTTGGTTGATTGGTTTTGTGGTTTCTTTTTTCATTGTGTGTTCTTCTTAATTGTAACATGACAGGAAAGAATTTTTCTGATTATCATCACTTTTGGGGTGTACTGTTATAGTCTTTCTATATATGAGCTGATGTTAATAAGAGGTACCACTCATTGGGTGGCATAAGTGCTTGTAAGCCATGTCACTCAACTCTCATGAGTCTCCCAGGTAGGTATTATCGCATCAGACTCATGAAAAAATTAGTTAGAGGCTAAGTCGCCTAAGATGATACAAATGATAAATCTGTCAGTTCCGATGTCAGCCCAGATTTTTCTAAGTATACTGTGGGGGTTCCCAAGTGTATTCGAGTTACAGGAAATACAAATTTCCATCCAGATTTAGCCTATTAATATATTCTATTTATTGATATTTATTCATATATTCTAGTACTGCCCATGTTACTATATAAATGTCACAGTTGTCATTTAGAGTTTTTAAAATTTTATTACTGTTTATTTTTGAGAGAGAGAGAGAGAGAGAGAGAGAGTATGACTGGGGGAAGGGCAGAGAAAGAGAAGGAGAGACGGAATCTGACACAGACTCCAGGCTCTGAGCTGTCAGCACAGAGCCTGATGTGGGGCTCAAACTCACAAACCATGAGATCTGGACCTGAGCTGAAGTCAGATGCTTAATCGACTCACCCACCCAGGTACCCCGTCCATTTTTATTTTTATTTTTTTATTTTTTTAATGTTTTTTATTTATTTCTAGGAGAGAGAGAGAGAGAGACAGCGTGAGCAGGGGAGGGTCAGAGAGCGAGGGAGTCACAGACTGAAACAGGCTCCAGGCTCTGAGCTGGCAGTCAGCACAGAGCCCGACGCGGGGCTCGAACCCACGAACCGCGAGATCATGACCTAAGCGAAAGTCCGCCGCTTAACCGACTAAGCCACCCAGGCGCCCCCCATTTTGATTTTTAACCTCTAGTATTGGGCATTTGCTTTATTATCAATTTGTTTCACCATTATAAATAATGCCACAATAAATATTTTTGCTCCTACTTCTTCTTTAGCATGGATCACTTTCCTATAAAAATATTCCAGAAGAATGAATATTTTAATGGTCTCTGCCACATGGTTCCTGTGTGACACTTGTATGACACAACTCTGCAACTCACATGCATTGAGACTCTGGGCAAGTTACTTTCCCCGAGCCTTCTGGTACATTGGGGAATATAACAGAACCCAGGTCTTTGGCTGTTGTGAGAAGAATGAGTTCATGTGTCTAAGGAGCCCAGAAGAATGCCTAACACCAAACTCAATCAGCGTCAGCAACAAACACGGCTGATGGATTCTGCTATAAATCTGTGCCATCCCATCCCACCTGCCCCCTCACTACTTCATGATGTCTTAACTCACCTCAAATGGCCCCCCAACAAATTCTCTGCAAGAGCTTTTCTAATCCATATTCATGCTCCTTTGGCTTCCAACTCTGTATGCTCAGAAAAGTCAGAAAAAGGGGTCCCTGGGTGGCTCGGTTGGTTAAGCATCCGACTCTTTATTTCAGCTCAGGTCATGATCTCACAGGTGGTGAGATCAAGCCCTACATCAGGCTCTGCGCTGACAGTATGGAGCCTACTTGGGATTCTCTCTCTCCCTCTCCTCCTTCCAGATTCGTGCATGCTCTCTCTCAAAATAAATAAATAAAACTTAAAAAAAAAAAAAGGTCAGGAAAAAAGAGACAATTCAAGAAGGAAAAACTTAGAAGTTTCAGAAGCATAAAGAACTTCAAGAGGTTAAGCATCTGGGCAGGGCAAACAGAGGGCATGTGGGTAGGTAACCTTTGCCCTCATTGCAGAGAATGAGGGTGCCTTGGGGCCTGAGCTACACCCTTCTAGTTTCCTGGTTGCTGAGCCTGACAGTGTTTTCCAGAATGAGGACCAAACCCTGCAGTCATCTGTTTTCACCCATGAATATCTATATACTTGAATTCCCAAACTCAGAAACTTCTACTAGTAAACCTAACTTTTTTTTTTTTTAATTTCCACGAGCATATTCTTTGTTTATTTTCCTTTTGCTCTCCCCTGTCTTATAAGAAAGCTTCCTGTGGCCATATTGGTTTTTTTCTAGATGTGCATTCAGAACAAGGGAAAGGGATTTTGTTTCTTTGCTGCTGGGATTTTTCGGTCTGTGTTTGGGCAAAGAGGAAGGCTGTGCGGGTAACACCATGGGGCAGGCTCAGTGATGGTTGGTGGAGGCTGGGGGGGGCGGTCCATGTGAGAGTGCTTCCTGCCTCCACTTCAGGGAGAACACTTGGTGTTCTTCCCAATGTCTGCCTCAAGGCCGAGCAGTCACAGGGTGACCTTTGATGTCTGCTCAGGTGCAGGTGGGTAGGGGGGTGGGCCACTGTGGGTATGGTTTCCCAGCCCTTGCCTTTGGACCTTCAGGTCTTGGGAGGCACCAGATTTCCAAAGCGGCTGAGGCTACTCCCACCCTCAATCTTGCTATGATATCATTCTTGGGTTATTATAAATCACAGAGCAACAGAGTGGAGTCAAACACATAGCCAAACACACGTGGGCCCAATCAAGGTTTTATTCCCTCAATGGCCTTAATCTCCAACTGCTACAATTTTTTTGCGTGCCTTCTGTATGTGCCTTAACTCTCATTCAGAGCATCTGCAGGAAGTAAAACCACATAAGGAAAAACATCATTATTAGCTCTTTAAGAAAAGGGACATGCCTTAAACTTTCACATCCTCAACGAAAATCAAATCCCTTCCTTTCCCCCTCTACAAAAGGGACCCGTAGTTCATGGGAATCAGTTGGACCCACTTCAAAAATACCGGACACCAAGTTTCCTCTTCTCGTTGTTGTCTGATGAAAACCACTACACATGGGATCATGAGTCGTGAGAACGACGCTAGGAAACGGGTGTGCTATGAGCAATCCGGCATCTAATTAGATTTTGCTCTTGCCATTACTTGACACAAACCATGACTTATAAAATCCCGAGCCTAAAATAACCTGCTTTTCCCTTTGCTTTTCTCCTCCCTCCCCAATCCTGGAGAGATTCCGGAAGCAGCCCACGGTGCCCTCTTCTGCCTAATCTACTAAGGTTTCTCAGAAACCGTCCATCAAAGAAACCAAAGCCACTCTTCGGGATGCCCGCCAACTAAACTAAACTTGGACGAAGCTGTTCCGTCTCTCGCATGGCGGGACTGCCTAAGCGGGTCTCCCGGACGCAGCCACCCAACAGGCGCGAAGGCCGCGGCGCCCGAGAGGTCTGAGCCACCCTCCTCCCGCGGGGTGCTCACCCATCGGAGGCGAGGCTCCCAGGTCTCCCTGCCCCCGCTGCGGGGCGCGGCTGAGGCTGTAGCTGCTGTAGCCGCGGTGCAGCGCGAACCTGCAGACGCTGCGGCCGCGGGCGGTGCAGTTGAAGAGGTAGCAGCCGAGCGCGGCGGCGGGGGGCGCGGGCCGCCGGGGCAGCTCCACCACGGCCACCGAGCAGCGCGGCTCGGAGCAGCAGGCCGCCACGCACTGCCGCCAGTCCCGCACGGCCGCCGGCGCCGTCAGGAAGCTGGCGCCCGCCGCGAGGGAGTCCTTGGTGCGGATGATGGCGTCCGGCATGGCGCTGTAGCCGCCGCCGCCGCCCGGGCCCGGGCAGCCCTCCTGGGGACCGCCGCCCGCGCGCAGCTCCAGCTCCAGCTCCTCCTGCGGCCGCTCCTGCTGCAGCTGCCGGCGGAACTCCTCCAGCAGCTGCTCCACTCCCGAGAGCTGCGCGTGCAGTTCGGACAGCGGCGCGGGCGGCGGCCCCGCCGCGCCGCCGCTCGGCAGCCACAGGCAGAGCAGCAGCAGCCCGCGCAGCGCCCGGTGCCGCGGCGGCCGCCTGCGCCCCGAGCCCGCGCTCCCGCCGGCGGCGAAGGCCATGGCGGCCGGGTGCTGAGGCGGCGAGCCGAAGCGGGGCCGCAGAGCGCGAGGAAGGCGGGCGAGCGCGGGCCCCGTGACCGCGGCGGGCTCGAGGCCCTGGCGCCTCACAGCGCGGCCTCCCCGGGGCCGGGCTGCGCCCCTGAGGCCGCGGGCGCGCGGTCGTCGGCGGGAACCGCAGCAACGGGAGGCATAGCCAGCCCGGCCCGGCACCGCTCCTTGTCCTTTCCGGCGGCTTCCGGGAGCGCCCGCGCCTCCGTGGGGGAACCCTGGGCGCCCTGTGACGCGGCTCGGCGGCCTCGGCGCCGATCAGCACCCGGGCCTGTGAACAGTGGCCGCGGCGGGGGCGGAGGCGCGGCAAGCCCCGCCCACGCGCCCTCCGCCGCGCCTGCGGTCCCGCCCCGCCCCGCCCCCTGCTCGCGTTGACCCCACCCACTCCGCCCTTCCGCAGGCTCCTCCCCCCCCGGCTGGGAGGGCGCGGCAGAGAGATCCGGAGGGCCGCTTTCTACGGGTGCCGCGCTGAGAGTTCTTCGGTGACCGTAGCCCTCCAAGTCCGGGCAGGGCTTGTGTGTCTGAGACCCAGCCGGCTTCGTGAACAAGTTAGCTTCGTTAACAAGCGAGACCTGCTCCGGTGTCAGTCAGCTCTAAGGGGACGCTCAAATCCTTGTGACCTCGGGGTTTGCTTGAGAAAAGGGACTTGAACCAGGGAACCCCTAGTCTTCAGTCCTTCACCGCCCCCCATTGTTTACATATTAGGTTCCCCAGATGCTCAAGGCGGGCCACGCTGTTGAGAAATCTAAAAATCGAGCAGTCACATTCACTTATGTTTTCCACAAACCTACCTGGAAATCTGAACACAGCCAATTAGGAGGACCTGAGGAGTTATCTCTGTTGTCTCTGTTCAGCGTAGAGAGAGGCCTTCCAGCTTAGATCATGTGCGATCTGGTGGAGTTGTGTTCTATTTATTTATTTATTTTTATTGAGTGAACTCTCGCAGATAATCCTTTCCTTTGCCAAGGTATGATTGAGGTAGAACACCGTAGCTTCAGGCGTGCAACATAATGATTCAACACATAGATTTTGTTGACTGATCACCACAGCATCTGTCATTATCCGGAGTTACAAAACTGAGCAGTAGTGTTTTAAATGACATAAGAAGGCATATGAAAATCCAGTTCAGTGGAGAACACATCCGAGAGCTGTAACTGCCTGCCGACTGCTTCTACAACTTACTTATTTCAGACAGAATCTCTTTCTCTTGATTCAGTTTTCTCCTGATGATGGATCACGTTTTCTTGCTTTTTAGCATGTCCAGAAGTTTTTGACTGGATACATGAACATTGTAATTTGTACATTGTTCAATGTCTGTATTTTTATGAGGGAAAGAGAAACACTGGATAGGAAAATAGCAGTTTCTGGCATATATAAATGTATATATATATATACACACACATATATAAATGTGTATATATATACATTTTAAATTTAATTAAATTTAATTTTTTTTAAATGTCTTTTATTTATTTGTGAGAGAGAGAGAGAGACAGTGTGAATAGGAGAGGGTAAGAGAGAGAGGGAGACACAGAATCTGAAGCAGGCTCCAGGCTCTGAGCTGTCAGCATAGAGCTCGATGCCGGGCTCGAACCCACAGACTGTGAGATCATGACCTGAGCCAAAGTCAGACGCTTAACTGACTGAGCCACCCAGGCGCCCCTATACATTTTTAATTTTAGAGTTTATATTCGGAACCCATTGCTTTCATATCTAGAACAGAGAAGGAGATAGAACTAGAAGGTAAAAATGCAAAAGAAAAAAGAGACAATATAGCCCAATATTTCTTGCTTTTCCATGCAAAAGGAAATTTATAGAGTTCATGAAGATGTGTATGTGAATGACTTTGAGGCTGAGAAAATGGCCTTTTAGCACTAAAGGCTATGTCTGGGCTATACTACCTTAGGCGGCTGGTTTTTCTACCTACGAGATAGCCACCCCACACAACTGAAGCCACTTAGATACCTTTGACAACATAAGCATTCCTTTTGCCTTAGACCTCAGAGAGCGTGAGTAGGTTTCTGATAAAGAGAACCTTTCACTTGTGATAAAAATGGACCCTGAAGGCAGCATCAAATCTTCTATAATAGTAATTATTATTATTAATATGAAACATAAACATGTATGATAATGCAATATAATATTAACTAACAATTATAATGATTTCGGAGTTTGCCAAACACTTTCACGTACATGAATTCATATGACTTTCACAAAGATTTTAAGATGGACGTATGACCCTCACTCATGCCTTTGGGACAGTGAAAGGGAAGTCGGTATAGAATGAGACCCAACTCACATGTTCCATGGGGGACATAATGAGGGACAGGAGGCAGGGTCAGCGTTTCTCAGGAGCATTCCTTTCCAATCCTCCCAGCACCGCCAAAGATTTCCCCTCTGTAACTTCACAAGAGGGCCCTTTTGAGAAAAATGGAAATGACAATGTGTTTTACCATCGACACTGGTTATTTCTGTGGTGTGAGATGGGAATGAATAGTGGAGGGGAATACTCACTTTTTTACTTTACAAGACTTCATATCAGTTGAAAGTTTTATGATGAGCTTGTCATAAAGCATTTGTCAGTAAAAACAAAAACAAAACAGGCTCTGACTTCTGCCGCAGCCATATTAGAGTAAAGGGGTTGGGTGCATGTATCCTCCAAACTTAGATGAAAAATCCAGAAAAAAATAAAAAAGAAACAATGTGCAGGGGCGTCTGGGTAGCTCAGTTGGTTAAGTGACGGGCTCTTGATTCCGGCTCAGGTCATGATCTTGTGATTTGTGAGATAGAGCCCTGCATTGGGCGCTGCGCTGACAGCGTGGAGCCTGCTTGGGATTCTCTCTCTCCCTCTCTCTGCCTCACCACCCCTCAAATAAATAAACTTAGGAAGGAAGGAAGGAAGGAAGGAAGGAAGGAAGGAAGGAAGGAAGGAAGAAAAAAAGAAAGAAAGAAAGAAAGAAAGAAAGAAAGAAAGAAAGAAAGAAAGAAAGAAAGTGCTTTGGACACCGGATAATAGGCAGTGCAGGACCCAGGACTAAGGCAGCGATCCTTCTTACTGCCCTGGATTCCTGCCCAGAGAGAGATTCCAAACTGCAGGGCAGGGAGTGGAACCCAAAAGGAGCCTGGCAGTCTCTCTGAGCAGAGAAAGTGGAATTGAGAATTTTAAGGGGACCAGGAGGCTGGGATCCCCAGGGCAGAGTACCAGAGGGGAGACAGCTAGAGGGAAAGAGATCTGGAAGTCTGCAGAGGGTTCCCCTGAACCCTCACCTGAGTGCTGGTCAAGTGTGTGCATGTAAGGAAACCATCCAAGGCCAGAGAAAGAACCACTGGAAAGATGCAGGCGGAAGAATTTCCAAGCTGCACAGACCTGGGAATAGTGATGTTCCGGACGGCTGGAGTGGAGAAACCTGGAGTACCAGGATGCCGTGGGAGGGAAGGATCACGAAGAAGTGCGGGCACAGTAGCTCGCAGCTGTAAGATACGTTCACGCTTTGATTGCGGTGATGATCTCCCTGGTGCGTACATGTGTCAAAGCTCATCGGAGTGTGTGCTTGAAGTAGGTGCAGCTTACTGTCTTCAATTATACTTGAATAAAACTGTGAAAAACAAGTGTCATCACATGGTGTATTAGGAGGGAGATTGAGGCTGATTATGATTTGTGAGAGAGGCAATAAATCATTTATCTCCAAGTTGTAGTTTTTCTCCTTTCATTTCTATTAGAAATAAAATATCTTTGTTTTGAAAACCTAAACATCAAAACCTTACCAATGGACAGAAGAATTTATATGTGAAGGTACATATGTCAGGACTGTGGGCTGAAAAGATGGAGATGTGTTGCTGCTTTATAAGATCATTAAAGGAGGGGTGCCTGGGTGGCTCAGTCGGTTAACCAGCTGACTCCCCACATTGTCAAAAAGCAAAAAAAAAACACCCCCTTAAACTTCAGATTTCCTCACTGGTTCCATGGGAAAAAATTAACAAGGTAAACTTTTAAGGGGACACAGATGAAATATTCTTAAGACAGGCATGTCTTTTTAATTATAAAACTTTATTCTACGGTTTACTAAAGGGCAAATAAGCTCATTTTATCTCTGTTCCAATTTATTAGCAAAAGGATGACTTACATTACATTAGCAAAGTAATGGTTAACTTTTGTCTGCTTCATAGTTTTCATGGGTACTTGTTAAGATAGCTTTCGGGATCTTTGGTAACCTAAAATTTTAACATTTTGCTTAAATGATAAATTGAATTAAGTTCTTCAGGGGCGCCTGGGTGGCTTAGTCGGTTAAGCGTCCGACTTTCGCTTAGGTCACGATCTCGCAGTTCGTGGGTTCGAGCCCCGCGTCGGGCTCTGTGCTGACTGCCAGCTCAGAGCCTGGAGCCTGTTTCAGTCTGTGACTCCCTCTCTCTGACCCTCCCCTGCTCACGCTGTCTCTCTCTCTCTCTCCTAGAAATCTAAAAAAAAAAAGTTCTTCAGATATATGGGCCTCTTCCAAATCAAATGGAATGCTGAAGCATTGCTTACTAAACATTGGTTTATGCTTCTGACTTCTTATGAAAAAAAATTCTAATCCATGCTTTATGCTTAATGGGTTCATAAGTCTACCACCTAAAAAATTTTCTGATGTAACAGACAACTCACAATTGGTCATTACTTAGTTTTCACCAGAGACTAAGTTTTCTAAAAGTTAAAAATTCTGCTAAATGTGGTTAGAACTGACCAGAATAAGAAAAGCAACTCTGTATGTAGAAAAGTAGGAGATATGAAAGAAAAGTATAAGAAATGGAGTTTTTTTTGTTTTGTTTTGTTTTGTTTTGTTTGCTGAAGGTAAAAGAAAGTAATTTTGTCCTAAATTAGACTGGCTATTTGGAGAAAAATGGCTTGGGACAGAATCTAAAGGCAAAGAAAAGTTGTAGAAGGTTGTGAAGGAAAATCTTTAAAAAGAAATTTCCTGTGTGGTCAGGATGGACTAAGGTTAAAATAAATGGATTTTAAAAGTAACACAGGGTTAAGATTAACATTCCTTCTCCTTTGATCCAAGGGCTGGGAAAATAATGGCAATAGTCTTGCTACCAGCTTCCCAAATCCTCCACATTTGTGTTGTTCCTGTTTAGCAGAGGAATGGATGCCTCTGCCATGTGAAGGATGGATGATATATGAAGTGTTTTTACTAAAATACATGGGAGCCATTTTACTAAACTTAGCCCATTGTATGCCACAATGGATATCCATGTGGCTAAAACATATTTATGTGGGCATTGCTGAGAAAAGGCAGAGGAACGGACCTTGACTTTGGCCCTTTAGACCCCTCCCTCGACAGCCAATGATCAATATGTAAGTTACTGCTGAGCCAAAATAAAATTAGTGCATCCTATGACAACCATAGAAAAAATACATTTTTGTTAAAGGTAATAAAAAAGGAAGTAAGTAAATATAATTTTAACAAAAAGGGTAAAACAACAGGTCAACACTCACTTTTATGTTGTTTTACTTAAGTCTTGGTTGGAATTATTCATTCCTTATAATCCACAAGGTGAAACAATTGTAAAATGAGCATATATTATACTCAAAAACATGTTAAAAAAACAAAAAGGGAGAGATACTTCTGGTTGTCTGCATTACAACCTCAGCTCTTTCTTTCTCTCCTTTTTTTTTTTTTTGAAGTTTATATATTTTTGAGAGAGAGAGATAGAGCACGAGCAGGGGAGGGGCAGAGAGAGGATACACAGAATCCAAAGCAGGCTCCAGGCTCTGAGCTGTCAGCACAGAGCCCAACACGGGACTTGAACTCATGGGCATTGAGATCATGCCCTGAGCCAAAGTCAGACGCTTAACCAACTGAGACACCGAGGTGCCCTGAACCTCAGCCCCTTCTTGATCATACTATGATTAGTCTTAACTTTTTAAATCTATGCCTCAAGAACTAACTGCAGCTGAATGACATTCTTCAAAATAAGATAAACCTTCTCACCTTACCATGCTATTCAAAACCCCTGAAGGGGGGCCCACGCGGGCTGGGCCCACTAAACTTCTCAGCTTGGGTCAAGGATAGACTTGTGTTCTTTCTGATTCTGGACCTCTGTGGATTCCCTCTTGGTTGGTGAAGCCTTACCATGACATGGTGGAGACCCTCAGGATATCTTCCAAAGAATCAAGACTTCCAGAGAATGGCTCTGAGTGAACAGCCACTGAGCCCCATTTTCAAGATGGAAGAAGCCTCTTTGTGGACTCCTCATCCTGAAGCTGCTCCACAAATGCGAATCTTTGCCTCTGATATGACATGGGGAAGCCTTAAATACCTGTCTAACCAGTCTGGCATTCTCTTACAACACAATCGTATTGCATATACCCCTCACTCACACCTGATGTCCATGATCTCCATCACTGATGGAAATTCAATTCGGGTGACCCTGATTATACTCCTTGCCGTCATTTGTCCAGGCCAAGCTCAATATTCATATTGGGCTCATCTCCTTAACCCACCTATATTTGACAGCTTAACACTCCTAGCCTGGGATATTCCTATTAGCAATAATGACACAGAGTTCATGGAAGGAGTCAATCTTAACCCACCCTTCCAAACTGAACGAGAACATTAGCTTTAGATGTCAAGACCTCAATGGTGGTTTCCTCCAGCACCTCCTGTGTGTGTTACTAACTTAGCAAATTATCTACATGTCTTAAACTAAAACCCAACTGGCTATTGAATGTGCAGCCCAAAACCTCTACAAGGCCAGATAATTTTACCTTTCTTTTCAGCCACGAGCTTTGATATACCTCAAAAAACCAAACATATCTCACACTCTTAATGTCATAGCTTGCTCTAGTCTCAAATGTTCATACTACCCCTACAATAATATTCCTTGACAACCTGTATGGAGAGATTGAGCATAATCTTCACTGGGAAAATTAGACTATTATTGACAGGGGTCCTACAGGACATCTTGAAACAAAATATCCTAATAAGACCATATCCTTTGACCAGTTTAGTAGGGAGAATATTTTTTGGAAATACAGAGGCTTGTCTGCCCTTATAATTTCTTCACATAAAGGAAAACTAAAACGATCTTGGGTGTTAATCTTTGGAAATTAGGTCTTCCCTTCTTCACTTGTACTATTAGCCATGGTGAGATTTATGTAAAACAGTATATTAAACCCAACTTGGGCCTCCCTACACAACGATCGATTTGCATTAACCACTATTTGTGGCCCTTCTCCCTACATTCTCTTTCTACCATCACTTTACAGATCCAACAACTAGAAAATAATTATAAAATCTCTACCTCCCAGGGCTGGTTTATGTCCTGCATAAGTAATGATCATATCACCCAATTAAATATCTCCTTATTATTGGTACTTAGTGCATCTCAGCCTGGGTTCCTGTTAATAGCTCTGAACCCTATATGCATCCATGAGGACTAGGCGCGCTTTCCAAGCTTGTTCAACACTGGCACTCTGCTGTAAGAAAAAAAGAGATTTGTTGGCGTGTTAATGATGGGCATCCTAACAGCAGTGGGTGTTATCGCCTCTGCCACCACAGCTGGAGTCAGCCTGAGTCATGTTATACAAACAGCCCATGTCCTTAATAAATTTGTAGTCAACACTACCAAAGAATTTATAAGTCGGACTTCACTGATAGACAAGTTTTGGCCCGCCTCGAGGCTCTTGAGGCTGCAGTGGAATTTTTTGGAAAAAGACAGGATACCTTGATCCTGCACTCTAAAATTTTTAAAAATGTTTTACTTATTTCTGAGAGAGAGAGAGACAGCATGAGCAGGGAAAGGTCAGAGAGAGAGGGAGACACAGAATCTGAAGCAGGTTCCAGGACCTGAGCTGTCAACACAGAGCCCGACGCGGGGCTCGAACCCACAAACAGTGAGATTATGCCCTGAGCTGAAGTCGGACGCTTAACCAGCTGAGCCACCCAGGCGCCCCTTGATCCTCCACTCTAACTGCCCTGGGACCCTAACTACCAGCACATCTGCATGACTGGCATTCCTTATCGTCGTACCCAAGCTTGGGATGTCCAGAGACATCTTCAGTGTTTTTTTCTTCCCACCTCTCTGACAGTACAAAAAAAATTAGATATGACATTGTGTCAACAGCGACAATATGCAGAAGATCAGCTTAAAAATGAATGGACGGATTGCTGGGAAATGTGGCGTGACCTAAATCCTTTTTCACTTACAACCAATGCCCATCTCAAATTCTGGATAACTCTGGAGAGCGGAATGCTTTTAATGTGTCTTTTCTTGTCTTTGCAGAATCATCCTCCAAGCAAAAGAAGGACCAGGAGCTCATCATGATGATCCTGGAACACAAAACTAAAAAAATAGAGAAAAACAAAAAGGGGGAACCCTGGGAAATAAGCTTAGGAATTTCCTGAGGCTGCACTGATGGGTTAACAAGGCATAAAGAATTACAAAGCCATAGGGTGCTCACACTCAAGTTTGGGTAAATAAGACTATGTAAATAGGTATAGAGAGGGCGGGGCAAAGGCTCCAGTATAAGACAAAGGTAAATGAGGTAAACAAGATTAGGTATTTGAGGCGAACCCCCCACCCCCAACTGAGTACTATAGCCAAAATCTGCTTTCACAGGAAGGAAAGACTACAATAGACAAACAGGTAAATAGGACATAAACTGCCGCAGTGCGAGAAGTTGCCCAGAGCTGAGTTAATTAACAGAAGAAAGGCACTTGGTTGAACCTGAGGTAGCTTGCTGTGTCTTTCCTGTCCTCTAGACCAGTTTAGATAAACAGAGGTGGTGCCTCAGTCTGCTGTAAACAACCTTCTACCCTGCTGGATTTTGTTTTGTATTGACCCCACCCCCTAATTCTGCATATCTTCAAAATCCCCTTTCCCTCAAGTCCATGAGTTAATGCTCACAATTTCATTGTCCCTTGAGTCTCTTGGTGCAAGTCCATCACCATGTTGTAAGCCTTCTGATCCTAATAAAAACTGAGCAAGGACCCTTAATCGGGGCTCTGGTCTTCTCCCGGACATAAGCCATCTCTTGAATTTTAATCCTGCGTCCCGAATTCTTGCTGGACAAGAGAGATCTCTAGATCCAGAGTCCAGGACAACCAAGCAGTTGGTCTCCCATTGGCTGCATCTTCCTTCCAGGGCCAAGTGATCTTGGATGTCCACTGCTCTGCACCCATGATAGTCTTCTTCTCTCAGTCTGGCATTTTCTGCCCTCTTTGTACAAAGCCCGAGTTTACCTTCCCTCAATTCCAGCAGTGCACAGAAACTGAGACCAGCAATGGTCAGTTCCAATGTTGTGGAAATTTGGTCTGGGTCACTGACGGAAGAACTAAGCGACACTCGGAAATCTTGGAAGAGAGGAAGTTTATTTTATACCGGTGGGCTCAGAGGAGATTATTCTCCAGAGGTCTGAGCCCTGAACAAAGGTGGTCATTTGCTTATAAAGTTAAAAGAAGCCCACCCATACCGGCAGAGGTGTTTAAAGCTGATTGGATATATGGGGGTAGGGTGACTTGGGGACATCACTATGCAGAAGTAGGGAAAGGAAGTGGGTGTGGGGAACACCTTACCTGGGCAGTTTGGGCAGTTGGCCATTATGACCTATATGACCTCAGGGAATTTTCCTTTATTTTCTCCATTACCAGGAGAGAGATTCTGTTGAGTCCAGTTTGGTCCTGTGTCTCCCTCCCCAGGTGCAGTTACTGAGGTGCCGAGATTATGAGGTACAAACGTGGCTTTGGGCACTGCTTTCTCTCTCCCACTGAGGATGGAGTGAGAAATAAGGAGTGGTAGGGAGCTGGTGAAAATTCTGAGAAGTTGTCTTCTACATTGTTTAAGGCAATGCCCAGCATTAGCTTAGACATTTCTATTGATTTTTTTTTTTTCTAAGTAGGCTCCACACCCTGCACGGAGCCCAACATAGGGCTTGAACTCACAATCTTGAGATCAAGAGTCAAACACTTAACCAACTGAGCCACCCAAGTGCCCCTTGACTTTTATTTTAAATTTAAGAAACACTCAGGGTTAAGAAAAAAAAAATACTCAGGGTGCCTGGGTGGCTCAGTCAGTTGGATCATTGACTTCAGCTCAAGTCATGATCTCATGGTCTGTGAGTTCAAGCTCTGCGTTGGGCTCTGTGCTAACAGCTCAGAGCCTGGAGACTGTTTCAGATTCTGTGTCTCTCTTTCTCTCTCTTTTCCTCCCCCTCTTGTGTTCTATCAAAAATAAACAAACATTTAAAAAATTTGTAAAAAAGACACATTTATAAGAATGTTGTGTTAGGATTGCCAGGAACCGCCCAGAATTCTGCACAAACACAGACTTACTGACTTACAACAACCTTACGCAGCGTTTACCATTACGATCCCCATGTTATAGTGGTTGGGGGTGTAGCCTCCTTCACACATTACAGCTATTCCAACTTTGGGCAACTCTTACTATATTCATTAGAATGTTTTTCCTTATATTCAGTTATCATCTGTTTGTAGCTTCCAAGTATGTTCCCTAGTTCATTTTCTGGGGTCTCTCAAAGCAATCGGTACCTTCTCCCAAGTGACAGTCATTCAAATATTTAAAAACTGCCACAATGTCTATCATGCAACTCAGCCTGATAAAGTACAGCCATAAGGGCATCAACAACAATACTAGTGCCCACACTTACTAGCTGTGTGACCTGGGGGCAAGCCACCTACTCTGACCCCAGATTGCTCATCTGTAATATACAGACAAGTACATTACCTTACTTCGCACGCTTGTGCTGAAGTGGGTGAGTATTGGCTTGGTGGCAAGGAATGATGGGATGGGGAGGGGCTCTGGGGGCTGTGACTGAAAAAGGACAGCATGTGGGAATTGCCTGTTCGTCACTGACTGGCTCCCAGAGAGGAACTTCCAGCAAAGCACCTCTGTTGGTCACTCCCTCACCCTTCTTTTTCCACATATTCATCTGTCTGTCAGCTCCACTGTTTGTCTCATTGACCAGGAATGTCCAGGCTGTTCTTTGTAATCATCTTTTGAGACCTTAATGTCTTTAAGTTTTGTATGTCATGGGTGTTCATTTGCTGGGCTTGCTGTAACAGTTCCAGAAAGGTGTCGGTACTCCATCCCAGTGATGGAGGGGATTGCATTTTCCCCACAGTCGTCTCTAAAATACACCCTATGGGGCGCCTGGGTGGCTTAGTCAGTTAAGCGTCCGACTTTCGCTCAGGTCATGATCTCACGGTTTGTGAGTTCGAGCCCTGCGTCGGGCGCTGTGCTGACTGCCAGCTCAGAGCCTGGAGCCTATTTCAGAGTCTGTGTCTCCCTCTCTCTCTGACCCTCCCCTGCTTGCGCTGTCTCTCTCTCTCTCTCTCCTAGAAATAAATAAAAATATTAAAAAAATAAAATAAAATACAGCCTATATTGCAGGAATATGTGAAAATGCAATAGCAGCGCATGAAGTCAGTCGTTTATGCACAGAGGTGCCAGGTTTTGCCGCATCACATTTTGTCTTTATACTAAGAATATTCTTTCCTTAGTGGCTAAAACAAGTTCTGTTTTCACCATTAATTTACTCAGAATTCATTAGTGATTCAAAAGTTTTACTGTCCTTACTGAATTAAATTAGAGAGATACCATATTGCTGTTTGGGCTTGTAACAATTTCAGTTATTCTTTTGAAAAGCACCTGAGGGTTTGTTTCTTTTTTCATTCAGCTTGTTTGTACTTGAGGACTTTAAAACATTTCATAATAAAGTTTGGAAAATCAATTCCTCCGTTCTTACTGTTCTATTGCCAGAACGGGTTTTTGCAGGCTTAATGCATTCTAGGTTCTATTATAGTGTATACATCACTATCAATAATTTTATAAGTTCATCAACTTTTTGCTATAATTCAGAACAGGTAGGTATGTGATTGATAACCACGTTCATTACTGTGCTATTTAAAAACCAATTTAGTCAACATTCTTCTAAGAAAATCATCATTTGCATATCTGGGATTTAGTTTTAAATTGAATGGCATTATGAGTTGTTCAAACTGCCCCCAAGGCATATTAAATTCTCATAATGTGAAGCTACCATAAAACAATGTTAGCAACCTTGGAGGAAATGCTTGCCATATCTGTCTGTCTGAGGTTTCACAACACAGTGGCATTTTACATCGAATAAGCATCTTTTTTGTTAAAAAAAAATCAAGAATTTGATTTCTTAATCTTTGAAAAAATTGGAAACATACTGCTTCACTCTTGGCCACAGTAGCCCAGCATGCATAAAGAGGCAAAGGCACATGATGTTTTTCCACAGTGTCAGGACTTTCCACCAATTTTCCCTACATGCATAGCTATGTTTTGGGGGTGATACCCCAACTCTGGGAAAAAGATCTAAGTTTCATGATGAATTAATTAGGACTGCTCACTTTAATTAGTAGTTCATTTTTTTTAAACCTAGTTTTTACCAATAACTTGAACTAAAAACAATTCAAACCACTCAGTCATGTAGTCAGTAAGTTAGAACTATAACAGTAATGAGTAAAAATCCTCCTTACTGGGGTAGGGGGTGTCGGGGCAGTTAGTGTATTTCGTATTGTTGCAGGATTCTCGCTCAGAGAGTCGTGACACCGAGACTTTTCTTTCCAGGAAGAACCTTATTTTGCCGGCACCGCTCAGTTGGGTTCGTACCCAAAAGAACTGAGCGGCCCACATCATATGGCACAGGTTTTTTTTTATGCATTTTCTATTTCTTTGTCTCCCATATATGGTAATACACATAAACATGCAATCTGGTTAAGTTGTTTCAGTTTACAGGAACATGGGGGATGTAGGCAGCTGGACTCATATCTAGGTGACCTCGAAGTCTTCTCTTCTCTCTTTTTCAATTTTTTTCTTTCTTCTTAGGGAAGGGTTCCTACTACAGTATAGTATAAGGAACAGAGAAGAGAATATCTTCATTAAGCTTTAGGATAGTCCTCTACCTCCCCTTTCCCCAATTCAAAATCCAGGGGCAGTGACAGAGCCAAGAAACAAACTAGCCTACCTGCCTTCCCCACCCCTTAACCCCCCTGCGCACCTGGCCTGACTGCAATCACTCTGGCCGGGGAGGAAGCGGCTACAGCCCATTGCCGTAGACAGCCCATTCCGTAAGCCCAGGCCTTTGGGGTAGAGAGGGAGCCCTTACGGTGAGTGGGTTGGGTGGGTTCGGGCAGCTAGGCCAGGATGTGAACAGGGCACACCTTCGGCCCACGGCAGCCAGGTGCTGGCTGCTTCAAGGAGAAACTTCGGGACCCTGACGCCCACCCCGCCCCTCGCCCCAGCACCAGAAGTCATTGGTTTGCGGGGTCTCCGGGAGACACACTTCTCAGAGCAGGTCACAGGCCCAGTGGGGGCCTCCTTATCCCTGAAGGGCTCCAGCAGCCAGTAATACTGGTTGTCCGGGCCATCGTCCGGGTCATACCGCGGGGCCAGAATGTCTAGGAAGGTGGCGGTTCTGTCCACAGCGAAGTGCAGGTGCAGGTTGTCCTGGTGCGGGGTGAGGACGCAGGGACCACCGCCATGTACTCAGCCTGTGAGCCCAGCAAGCCCAGCCACGCGGGGGCGTCCCGATCGGGCCCTGCAGCTTCGTTCTCAACTGCTGTTCTGGCCCCCGCCCACCTGCAGCTTGTCTATATCACATCTTTCTATCCATTCACGTATCCGTGGGTATTTAGGTTGAGGCAATTCTATTGTTAAAGCAAATATTCTAACTTGTGCTACCATGACGACTTTTGTCCATTCTTGAACTTCATATATAGTCTGTCAGATTCATCCAGGAGTTACAGGTCACAGTAATTTTTTCTTTTTAATACGGTAGATATTTAGTTGCATGGTACTATAGCTTATGTATCCATTCATCTCCTGATGAGAATTTGTTATTTCACATTCGGGGGCTATTATGGATCAATGTCGGAGGATCAACCTGCTCCGGCAGGTCCAGGGGTCCCTGAAGGATGGACTGTGTCGGCGAGAGAGAGAGAGAGAGCCCCGAGATCCTTTCTGATCACCAGACAGGCATCTCTGTCCTGTCAGTTTTGGTGCCTTTATTTAAAGGTTCAGCAACAACATAAGTCAGAGAAAGGAATTTCTACAATGGGAGGCCTTTTGCGATAACAAGTTTTTGATATTCTGCAGAGTTATCCCAGTCATAGTGAATTTACAACCAAGGAAATAACAGGATGCTCTTTAGTGAAAAACAGGATAATATATAGGTTAAGTTATATATAGATAAGCTAGGAGTCATTCCGTCTGGCTCTCAAGAGGATGAATGTTTTTGAACTGGTTTGTTTGTGGAAACCTATTTGATGCTGAATGTGTGAACACCATGGGGGTCCTAAATGTGTTAACCTTTTGCTTTTGGATTAGGTGTTAACTACTCTTATCTATCCTCATCCCAGCTGCCAGTAGGGGAGGGTGTTTGCAGAAAGTATGCCTTGGAGATGTAAGTGTTGACTGAAATTCTGCCCCCATTTATTCCTTAACTCTAAATTAGGCTCTTTGTCTCGGGGCCAGGCTCAATTGTCTTTGATATGCAAGGCCCATAGGAAGAGACTTTTGACAATCATCCACAGAGCTTTTATCTAAAATCTCTTTTGTAAAGGCAGGAATATGCTTTTCCTTATGAGTAATCTGTGTGGGGAATATCGGTCTGATATGGAATATTGTGAGGCCTGGTCAATACCAGCAGCCTCATTTCCAACATAAGCCAGTAGCAGCAGAAAGAGATACCAGTTTCGGCTCCCAGCAGATCAAACTATCGTGAACATTCTTGAATACAACCTTGAATGGAGAAATACAGGTGTGTCCATGTTTAGGGTGGACTATCAGCAAAAAGAGGCTTTACCTGGGATTGAACATTAGGGAGGGTTTTTATCCTGAAATCCACAAATCCTTGAAATGATTGATGAGCATGAAGAAATGCTATGACTTCCCATTGTTAGTGCAGAGCCACACAAATCTGTCTCACAAATCCCAAGATCATGATCTGAGCTGAAATCAAGAGTCAAATGCCCAATGAACAGAGTCACCCAGGCACCCTTGATTTCTTCACATTCTCTGTCTGGTGTCAGAGCAGAAATGAAAGGGCAGCGAAGGACCCACGGTCAGACACTAAGAAGCTCCAGAGAGCTGAGTCTTGCTTCCTGCTCTGGAACTGTCTCTGGGTTTCAGAGGAAAAAGAAGTATTTATGTTAGATTCTGGGTCAGATTATCTTGGGTCTGCCCCTTGCCTAGTGTCTCCTAATTTAAGGCACTTCTCATCAGCTCTTCTCCCCATTTAGTTTCTGCCAATCACCTCCCTCCTCTGTCACATCAGCAAAAGCAATGTCGAGAAATGCCGAAGACAACAAAGTAGGAATGTGTCATGGGTACACAGAGTTCTCCGTTCTCTCAAGTGCTGATCCTCCCTCTGACGGGAAAACCGGTGAGGCACAGTGGGGAGCTCTTTCCACAGGTGGGGGAGGTATGGGAGGGTCCATGTTTTTACTCCTCATCTCTCACACACCCTTACCTCAGTCTGCCCCGCCTCCCACCTCCCCTCATCTCTCCTTGGGCACTAACATTCTTCAGTTGAATCCTGCCCTGCCCCTGTCCAGGCATGTAGCCCTTCAACAGCAGGCTCAGGTGGCTGAGTTCAACCCCAAGTATCCATGGAGGCCGAGCCTCCTTTAAATTCTATTCTTAAGACCTAGTTTCTAAACCTGGTCTTCTGCCTTCCCCCCTGCTCACCAACCCCCTTTGCTGCGGGAATGCAGCCGAAAGCCCAGCCTGCTTGGTGGAGGCAGATGCATCCTTCTCAGGTGCCTCCCACCAGGGGATACCGCCCTCCCCCCATGCCTGCAGCTCCGTGCCTGGCATCCCCTGCCCTGTGAAAAGAAATCATCTGGACCCACCAGGCTGCCGCCCCCATTTCAAGTCTTGGTATACAAATACCCCGGGTTCCTGCTGCTGTCCTAGTCACAATAGGGGCCCTTTCTGGACAGTGGCCCCTGTCTGATTGCTTATATGTGCCAAGCACATCTGGACACTATTATTCGGTAAGCTTACTCTTCACTGCAGGGCCCAGACTTAGAACACAGCAGGCTGAACCCTGCTATTCTCTTGAACAACTGAAAGAGTTGAATCATTTCCTACATCAGTAACATTGCTCCTCATTGGATCATATATGGGGTGGTTTATTTTGGTCATTAGAATCTTTGGAGTCCACAGAGAGCCGCATGAACTGTGACTTTAACCTCAAGCTGCCGATGTTTTTAAACTGCTATACCTCAATGTGTGAGGTCTGTCTGGGTCAACCTGGAGAGGAAGGTATAGATATAAAGATGATAACAGCAAGAGGAGGAAGAAATGAGTTCTTAAGGCCAGGGCACTGATGGAGGGAGACGACTAGCTAGTAGAGTCTGGTGCTGTCTGGCATGTAATAGTTCTCTCCATCTCAATGTCTCTTACTGTATAAATATCTGATTCTCATAAAAAATGTCTCATGTATTTATAATTTAATTCACAGTTGAAGATATTATTGACAAGAGAACCACCAGTTTATCAAGACATTAACGAAAACTGAAACAAATACTTAATTTTTTTTAAAAACTTTTTTAGAAAATGTTTTTTTGTTAAAATGTAATATTCCTATACAATAAAGTATATAAATCTTTAGGGTCAGCTTGATGTACTTTTTAAAAATTTTTTTTAGTGTTTATTTATTTTTGAGAGAGAGAGAGAGAGAGAGAGACAGAACATGAGCAGGGAAGGGGCAGAAAGAGAGAGGGAGACACAGAATAGGAAGCAGGCTTCAGGCTCTCAGCTGTCAGCACAGAGCCTGATGAGAGGTTTGAACTCAAAAACCATGAGATCATGACCAGAGCTGAAGTTGGACACTCAACCGACTGAGCCACCCAGGCACCCCTGGCTTGATGTACTTTTAAAAGTGAAATGCACCTTCATAATCACCTGTCAGATCATGTTAGAGAACATTTCTCAATCAGTATCCACTATTCTGACTTCTATTACCAAATATCAGTTTTGTCTATTTTGAAATTTACGTAGAGTCCTACAATATATATTCTTCTGTGTCTGACATTTTCTTCTTAGCTTCCTATTCATGGGAATCATCCATGTTTTGTGTAGCAGTTTATTCCTTATGGATTTCTTTTTTAAAATGTTTATTTTTCAGAGAGGGAGAAAGAGAGAGAGATAGAGAGGGAGAGAGAGAGAGAGAGAATGCAAGGGGAAGGGGTAGAGAGAAGAGGCAGAGAGCCTGAAGCAGGCTCTGTGCTCTCAGAGCAAAGCCTGACATGGGGCTTGAACCCATGATTTGTGACATCATGACCTGAGCCAAAGTCAGTTCAACTGACTGAGCCACCCAGGCGCCACTCCTTATCAATTTCATATAATGTTTTATTTATAAATACATTAGACTATTATTTATCCTTGGAACTAAGTCAGGCACCATAGGACATATTAACATGTAAACAGGTAAGTTAATTCACATGTCACTTTGCCACTCTACTGTGACCACCCCTCAGAACAATGTGACACTTAAAATAGAGCTTTGGAGAAAAGCAGTGTACAAAACTATAAAATGATTAATAAATGATGAATATAGCTCTAAGAAAAATACACATTGTGACGTGTCCTTGGGAAAACAGCCAAGCAGATGGGAACGCCCGCCCCTCAGGATGGACCGCTGCCAGCTTCTTTTGTGTTGTTGACTCCTCAGTGTCCTCAGAGATAACTGGATCTGATAAGGCTCATTGATTATGTCTGATTAACCCTTAAGTTCATGCCTAAGCATGTTGCTTTTCTCATAAATACCAAAACAATCTTGAAGTCTTCTATTGATTGATTGTCACTTCTCCAATAAGTATGGGAATGCGGAGGTGTTCAGGGCGACAGTCTCTTCGAGCTGTCACCCCTTGCTCCCTCTCTCTGGCAGCTGACTTGTTTCTGCCATATTCTTCTCCCATGTGCCCCTGAGGAAGGCAGCACAGTGGACCTGTGGCTTCTGCTTAGCATTAACTTATCTGCACACAGAAGCGAGTGTGAACACAAAGTCAACCAAACACAAGTTAAACCAAAACAAATATATTCCTAGTGCATTTTCCTCTCAACTGAATTAAAAATAAATAAATAAAAATGCCAGCAGCCATGCCGTTCCGCTTGATACACGTGATGGAAAGAGTGCAAAGGAAGGGCTAAAAGATCATATCTTAGATGGTCATTAATGTGGTTTTTTCTTTTTGCCACCGAGGGAGGGTTGGTCTAATATTGTTGCTCTCTTATGATCCAGAGAAGAAATATCTGATAATGGAACAGCTATCAGAACATTACAAAAACTGTTGAGTACATCGTGCTATCCTCAGAAACCAAAGTTTTTTTTTTTTTTTTCCATCAAAGGTCTGCAGGAACCCTGGGTTAGGTTGCAACAAGGTAACCCCACCCCACACGTGGATCTTAGACCCTGCCCCCCCAAGAGTAGATACTGGTTTGCTCCCCCCACCTGCCGCTCACCTCGTTGCTTGAACCACTGGGCGGTCTATCCCAGTCTCCGCCATCCCAACATACCCCCAGCCCTAGTGAGGGGATGCGTGTTCCACACTGAGAAATGCATCATTTCTGTGTAGCGATGGATCCTTGGACGGGGCTTGAGTGAGACCCGTGGCTCACCTCCCCCAAGTCCTTGCCAGACTTCATCCTGCCCCATAGCCAGAGGCCAGCTTGCAATACACTTACTCAATTTTCTATAGATGCTGATGCAGATGACAATTATGATTAGGCTGATGAAAATCACTCCTAGGATGATCCATGCAAGTGACAGCATGGATGAAGACTGGTCACTTTCTGAGACATTTACTGGTGGTACTAAAATAAATAAAAGTGAAAGCCCTGTCAAACCAGAAAAAATACCTTTCTGATGATTTCCAGAGGGGATGCTTGCTAGGTGGGGGGGGGTGGGTGGGATGGGTGAAATAGATAAAGGGTTTTAAGAGTCCACTTATTCATATGAGCACTGAGGAATGTATAGAACTGTTGACAATGTATAGAACATCTGTACAATAATATACAGTGTATATTAATTACACTTCAATAAAAAATAAAATACCTTCCTGAGCACCTTCCTGAGCACTACTTTCCTCATGTCACCCCCCAATTTGTTGATTCATTATGTGGCAGCCAGCCTATCAGGTCCTGGGGTCTAAAGATGGACAGGGGGCTGTGTCCTGTCCTCATGGAGCTGATGTTTTTACTGAGGGAGGCAGCTGACGTCCATCTGGTTATCAGACACTTTGGCACATTCTCTGTGGACAGAACTTTTTGAGGGGACAGAATTGGGGGTGCTTAGTTCGGTGGGGGGAGGTGGTAAAGGCTTCAGAAGAAGTGACGTTTGCCCTGGATAAAGAATAAGTAAAACAACGCAAGAAGAGAAGGCTCAAGCACAATGATGCAGGCAGACGTGGGGCCCACCTAGCAGTGCAGGGTGACTGGGTCATCGGTTAGTGGGGTGGCAGGGAACGGAGGGTGGTGGAGGTCCCGTGGCAATAACGGACTCCCCAGGCCAGCAAGAGGTCAGTCAGCGGATTGATCCATCCGCTGCACACACAGACTGCTACCCACCCAGGGAAGGCACTAGACCTGTGAAGAGAGTTACTACATCCTCGTCCCCGCTGCTCCCTTACCTGAGGGTTCCAGCACTTTCTGCCAGTGCTCTAAGAATTCCCTAAGCCAGTGATGGCAGTCTCCCATGGAGATCCTCCTGAAATTGTTTGCCAGTCCCTTGTTCTCCCACTCCTCCTTGATGGCTCTGGCTTCAGGATTTATGACTGTCCAGGTCCTGTTCGTCGCATCAAAGAGGAGGGCTGGCTGTCCGTTGATGTTGAAGTGCCAGGACGCAGCAGTGCCTCATTCTCCTTCACACTGACAATACAGCTGGACGTGCAGGGTGGGAGGACCTGCAATCCACACGCAAAGTCTCACCTTGGACTTATTTATTTATTTATTTAATTTTTTAAATTTCTTTTTGATAAAGAGAGAGACAGACAGAGAGAGGGAGAACATAGAACATGAGCAGGAGAGCGGCATAGAGAGAGAGGGAGAATCCAAAGCAGACTCTGGACTGTTAGCCCAGAGCCCAACATGAGGCTCAAACTCATGAACCATGAAGTGACATCATGACCTGAGCCAAAATCAGACCCTTAACCGACTGAGCCACCCACGTGTCCCTCGGATTGGACTCTTCAGCTCCATGATCTCCCAGTAGGGCCACCGTGTCTCTTAGGTGGGACCAATGTTCAGTTCTTGTACCCGAGCCCCCTTCCCTGCACCTGCTGGCTCCCCCTCTCTTGCTGACTATCCCCATCTCCCCAGCCCCGTCTCCTACTCACCCCTGGTCATGCTGTTCTCCAGTTTGATGTCAGACACGATCATCCTGAGCTCTTGCCCGACCTCTTCCAGAGTCTGGGTCAATTCTGTCCATGCTTTGGTGGCATTTACCTTGTCCCCCAGGAGACCTGAAGATCTGACCTTGTTGCTGTCACTGTCATACTGAAGGAAAGGCTTTTTATCCACTGAGCCCTGCACTATATACCAAGGATGTCCAGGTCCCGACTGAGATTTGACAGTGAGGTCAAGGCAGAGAGAATGAGTATCTGTGAGAGAAAAAGGGAGCTGAGGCCCAGGCACTCACTCAGAAGGGCCTTCTAGAGAGAGAGGGGTCTCCATTCCAGCCCCCTCCATCTTCTGCATCCTTAGTCCCCACCATTTATTACTGAGCTTTAGCAAAGTACTTTGATGCTCCTTACCATAGACCCCTCAGGCATACATACATCTGACAAATATCTATCTATCTATCTATCTATCTATCTATCTATCTATCTATCTTATAAAGAGTACAAGTGGGGAATAGGGGCAGAGGGAGAGAGAGAGAGAGAGGAGAAGAAAAAGAGAAAGAGAGAGAGAGAATCCCAACCTGGGGCTCGATCTCATGACTGTGACATCATGAACTGAGCCAAAATCAAGAGTGTGATGCCCAACTACCTAAGCCAACCAGACGCCCCATCTGACAAATATTTTTAGTGACATCTGCCAAGTTCTTAGGTAAAAAAAAAAAAAAAGCACAAGACAGTGTCTGCCCTCCTGGGACTTGAAATCTAGCTGAACAGACAGGACTTTGAATAGAAAGGACATCATAGAACACATAGAACACATGCCCAATTCTGGAAGGTTCCTGGGTACCCAGGAGAGGCTTCCTGGAGTAGAAGGTGAGACTCAGTAGGAGAGGTTGAGCTGGGAACTGGGAGCACAATACAGGCAGAGTCCTTAAGCTGGGGTCCCCGTCCTTAAAGCACAGAGCAACAGGCATCCATTTGCCTGAAATCTGGGGAAGCCCCTCCCCTTCTTTCCCTCTCCCCTCTCCCCAGCCAGGTTCCCAAATCTAAGGACACTCACGGTCCAGTGTCTTCCAGGCTTGTGCCAGCAGCAGCATTGCCAAAAGTAAATTTGTGGTGCAAGATACCAGTGACATTGCTGATGTGCAGACCTTGGAGGGTAACCGGCAAGAAGTAGCCATGAGTCACTTTCCAAAGTCATCACACCCGATGGCCCTGCTGAAATCTGGCAGAAGTAAGGTTTTGTATGTGTTCAAAATATATCTAGTCATTAGAGAGAGAGAGAGAGAGAGAGAGAGAGAGATGTTACAAAGCCATATTCACCAGAAAGAGCTCTCTCCACTCCCTCAAAACCCCTCTGGCGTGAGTGGGAATTGGCGACTCCTTTCCTGTCTCCGTCCACCAACTTCCTTTTTCTGTCTCCATCTCCTCCTCCATCTTCCCACACTTTCTCCCCTCTCCCTTCTCCTGCCCCATCCTTTTCTTCTCCAGCTCTTCCCTCATCACCGATTGACTCTGACTCTCACCAAGTGCAGACAGGTTCATCGAACGAGCTAGAGACACCTACCACCTGGTCTATCATCAAAGACGGCTTTACAGTCAAGTCCAGCAATTCTGACGGAGCCAAGAAAAGCCAAGCATTTTATCAGCAGAAAAAATCTTGGGGCTCTGAGTTTTGAGTGGTGAAAATCAGTCTAAGAACAAAGCTTTGGTGTCACTTTGAAATTTCTCACATCACTTTTTCACTCAGAAGTCCCTCTCCCAACTCAACGCTTTTAAGCTCATTCCCCCCTCCTTTGTACAGCTATTCCACCTCCCGATCCAACTAGCTTAGCCATCTCGGGCTGCTCTAACAGAACAGCATTAACGTTTATTTCTCACAGTTCTGGATGCTGCAGAGTCCAAGATCGAAACACCAGCAGGTCCTGGGTCTAGTAAGGATCCTCTCCCCAGCCTGCAGACAGCAGTTTCTTCTTTGTGTCTTCACCCAGCAGAGAGCTGCTGGCGATCACAGCCCTTCCTGGTTTTTTTATTTAAAATTTTTTTTAATGTTTTATTTATTTCTAGGAAAGAGAGAGAGAGAGAGACAGCGTGAGCAGAGGAGGGTCAGAGAGAGAGGGAGTCACAGACTCTGAAACAGGCTCCAGGCTCTGAGCTGGCAGTCAGCACAGAGCCCAACGCGGGGCCCGAACCCACGAACCGCGAGATCATGACCTGAGCGAAAGTCGGACGCTTAACCGACTAAGCCACCCAGGCGCCCCCTTCCTGGTTTTTTAGACCCAACTGAGGCTTCACCCTCATTTCCCAATGACTCATCACCCTATACCTTCATGTAGAGGATTTCAACATATGAATTTTGGAGGGACACATTCAGTCCATAACACCATCTGTCCACCTCATGTGTAAATTCCCACTATGTGCCTGGCATTCTGCTGGTTACTTAAAATTCAAGTCAGACCCATTTGATATTATTTTGTGAGCCAGACTCACTGGGCCTTTTCCGATGCCTGGTAAGTGGGTCTGTACCAAAGGTCTTCCGGATCAAACATGGTGGAATAGGCAATAGGTTTTTAACCAAACACCCGGAGGCCCCTAATAAGGAAGTCCTGGCCAGCTATCAGGAATGTCTGAGGCCTGCTAAGCAGCAGTCCAGAGAAGCAAGACTAGACCAGCCAGGCCCAAGATGGCAGGTGCCATGAAAAGAAACCCTTGACCAGAAAAGAAGAAAAACCAGGAAACCCTGCATCCCCCTATGAAGCAATAAATATTCCACCCCTAGTTAACAACTGTCAGTAAAGGATAGAAACTCAACCCCCCAAGGTCACGCAGCTTGTGCTGTCTCTGTCCCTCACATTAAGAAAAAAAACTTTTTAAAATGTTTTTTATGTTTGAAAGAGAGAGAGAGAAACAGAGTAGGAGCAGGGGAGGGGCAGGGAGAAGGGGAGATAATATGAAGCAGGCACCAGGCTCTGAGCTGTCAGACAGAGCCCAACGTGGGGCTCGAACCCACAGACCGTGAGATTGTAACCAGAGCCAAAGTCAGATGGTTGACCGACTGAGCCACCCAGGCGCCCCACCCTCACATTTTGAGTGTGCTTTCACTTTAATACACTTTCCTGCTTGTGTCACTCGTCTGCTGTCTGCTGTGTTGCATGTCGTTGAATTCTTTTCTCAGGACAAGACCAGGAAACTTCAGCTACTCCTTGGGACAGGCCTGCCTAGTGGAGGTTCCAGGGCCCAGGATCTTCCCAGTTCACCAGGCAACAAACAGACTTTTAAAAAAGTAACCCAGACGATGTGCACGACTCTCTCTCTCTCTCGCTCGCTCTCTCTCTCTCTCTTTTTGGGAAAAGGGGCTTGTTTACTCCAAGAATTCAGGTCCGTTGTGCCTGAAGCAATTACATCTGACATATTCTGACTAGTAAAGTTCGATAACCTCCATCTGAGAACACATTTCCATCCCCTCCCACCGCCCCCAAGTCTGGCAGAAAGGCCACAAATTCCTGTGGGCGTCTGTCCTGTGCATCACCCACCACCTGCCTACACGGTGCTAAGAAAACACCCAGAGGGGTGGGCCATGAACAGAACGTGACAACGGATACCTTAGTTTTTAAAGGGGCCAGTATTGTCCACAAGTCACTGAGTGTGTTTGAAATCTCAAATGTTAGAAATAAGCCCATGGAGCACCCTCCTACACTGTTGGTGGGAATGCAAACTGGTACAGCCCCTCTGGAAAACTGTGTGGAGGTTCCTCAAAAAATTAACACTAGAACTCCCCTAGGATCCAGCAATAGCACTGCTAGGAATTTACCCAAGGGATACAGGAGTGCTGATGCATAGGGGCACATGGACCCCAATGTTCATAGCAGCACTCTCCACAATAGCTAAAACATGGAAAGAGCCTAAGTGTCCCTCCACGGACGAATGGATCAAGAAGATGTGTTTTATCTATACCATGGAATACTACATAGCAATGAGAAACAATGAAATCTGGCCATGTGTAGCAACATGGATGGGCCCTGAGGGTGTTATGCTGAGTGAAATAAGTCAGGCAGAGAAGGACAAATATCATATGTTTGCACATATAGGAGGATTAGGAGGAACTTAACGGAGGACCAAGGGGGAGAAGAAGGGGGGAAATGGTGGGGGAGAGGGAGGGAGGCAAACTATGAGAGACTCTTGAATACTAAGAACAAACTGAGGACTGATGGGTGTGGCGGGGGAGGGAGGAGATGGGCACATAGAGAGGCATTTGTGGGGATGAGCACTGGGTGTTATATGGAAACCAATTTGACAATAAACTATTTGTAAAAAAGAAAAAAAGAAAAAAAAGAAATAAGCCCATGGACCCAATCAAAGGAGGGACGTGGAGACTCGCAGCACAGTGAAGAAAGGCTTTAATCAAGTTCTTACAATAGTGGGTATGTGATGGACACTAAGGGCGGTGAAAGCAGCCAATTTATCTCCCACGGTGAAGTCCCTCTCCTGCTTCTTCATTGGCTGAGTCCTCAGAGCCTCACCAGAAATCGCCCATGCTTAGTAAGGCAGAAAGTAGACTGATTGGAACATTGTACATTCCTTGAGGTGACTCGGAGTCTTCAGTTCATCGGAACAGGCTCATCGCAAAACCCCAGAAAAATAAGCCCATGAAAGGGAGAGGGGAAGAAGAACCCCATTCTGTGGGTTGCCTTTGAACTCTTTTCATATTACCTTTTGATGCATAAAAGTTTCAAATTATTAAATCCAATTTGTTTATTTTTCCTTGTGTTGCCTGTGCTTCTGACGTCGTATCCACAAAATCATTACGAAATCAAATGTTGTGAAGCTATTGTTCTGTGTTTTAAGAGTCTAATAGTTCTAGGTCTTTTTAAAAAAATTCTAGTAGAAAGAAAATTCTAGTAGAGTTGATACGCAGTGTTATATTAGTTTCAGATGTACGCAGTGATTCAACAAAGTCTATATGCTACGCTATGTTCACCACAAGTGTAGGTACCCTGTGTCACCATACAAGTCTGTTACAGTACCACTGACTACATTCCCTATGCTGCACCTTTTGTGACTTATTCATTCTGTGGCTGGAAGCCGGTATTAACCACTTCCCTTCATCCATATAGTTTGCAGCCTTACGTTTAAGTCTTTTTGAATCCACTTTGAATCAATTTTAAATACAGGTATCTTCTCCTTTTTGAAAGTTTGGTCATGCCACTTTGCTTTTACAAAAGACTTAACAATAGTACGTGTTTTCGTGAGCCCAAAGAAATCCAGAGAGGATTTTGGCTTTTATGAGAAAAGGTTAAAAGTGCAAATAGCACTCAGTGTTTGTTTAGAAGGGAGCCAGCCTCACAGAGGCAGTGCGCACCTCTACCATCCAGAGTGCGCTGGGGAGCTCCCTTCCTGGAACCACACTCAGCATCTCCGTATGAAGCCTCAGGAGCCTTGAACTGCATCTGTGAGCATCTGTGCTCTATCTTGATTTGTTTTGTGTATCTGTTAGCAAGATGTATCCTAAGGTCGCAGGTTATTTCCTGGGTCTGGAAATGCCAAAAAAATTGTTTTCACATAAATTAATGGTAATTACTTCTTCGCTTTATGCCATTTGGGGTGATAAAGCTTTTCACGGGAATGCTTTACCTTCGAATAGTGGGGGAAACCTGTATCGTGTTAAGTAAGAGCCCAATGCACTGGGCACACAGAGCTCTCTGTTTTCTCGGAGGGTGCTGATCCTCCCTCTGACGCAAGACTAGCAGACATAGTTGGGAGGCTCCACCAGTTTTTACTCCTTATTGCTCACCGTTCTCCTTATCTCACCCCTCCCTAGGCCTCGCCTGCCTCCGACCTGCCCTCAGCTTGGCTTGGGCACTGACATTCTTCAGCCGAATCCTGCCCTGCCCCTGTCCAGGCATGTAGCCCTTCAACAGCAAGCTCAGGTGGCTGAATTCAACCCCAAGTATTCGTGGAGGCTGAGTCTCCTTTAAATCCTCATTCTTGAGACCTAGTTTCTAAACCTGGTCTTCTGCCTTCCCCCCTGCTCACCAACCCCCTTTGCTGCGGGAATGCAGCCGAAAGCCCAGCCTGCTTGGTGGAGGCAGGTGCATCCTTCTCAGTCGCCTCCCATCAGGGGTTACCGCCCGACCCCCATGCCTGCAGCTCCGTGCCTGGCATCCCCTGCCCTGTGAAAAGAGATCATCTGGACCCACCAGGCTGCTGCCCTGCCCACATCTAAGTATGTGCATTCCCTGGGTTCCAGCTGCCACCCTAGCACCCACCAGGTATGCCCTTAAGGCAGCAACCTAGTCTGACTTAAACCATAACTTGCCAAGCATCTTTGGACTCTATTACTTGGTAAGTTCACATTTCACCTCAGAGTCCAGCTTTAAAACAGAAATAAACTGAACCTCAGTAAGGGTGCTAGCCTTTCCCACTGCCTTGATACAGTAAGGCTTCATCATGACTTAGAGCTGAGGTCAAGGTTACTCTGCTATAGGAGGCTCTTACTTTTTTTTCTTCTGTTTTTTTGAGGGAGAGAAATAAAAGGCATGAGTGAATGAGTGGCAGAGAGAGAGAGAGAGAGAGAGAGAGGGAGAAAAGCATGTCTTACCTGAAGGGGGGGTGCATGCTCACCCAATGTGGGGCTCAAACTTATGAACTATGGAGATCATGACCTGAGTCACCCAGATGCCTATAGGAGGTTATTTTTATCAGGAGGCAGTTAGTGAAGAGGCTAATGTAAAACTCAGAGGCTCTTGTCTCCCTGATTCTTTTTTTTTTTTTTAATGTTTATTTACTTTTGAGAGAGAAAGAGAGAACGTGAGTGGGGGAGGGGCAGAGACAGAGGGAAACATAAAATTTGAAACAGGCTCCAGGCTCTGAGCTATCAGTGCAGAGCCCGACATGGGTCTCGAACTCAGGAACCGAGACATCATGACCTAAGCCAAAGTCAGTCACTTAACGACTGAGCCAAGCAGGGGCCCCTCCTTGATTCTATTTTTGTTTCCTTCTTGATTCTTAATCAAGGTTTTAATTTCCAAGAGGCAGAGGCCCCATCTTCTCTCATTATAATTAGTTAATAGAGGATTGCTGAGATTACTCAGGTCAAAGACCCGATCAGCAAGGGCAGATGGTGGGCAATACTGTGGATGGCAGTATTGAAAAGCAAGCAGAAAACGAAAATCCTTATCTAGACTTGAGTCCTAAAAAGGTGTTGTTTCCAGATCCAGGTGTTTTCAGTTTATTACAAACATTTTGTTCTTTGCAAATTTACCGACCCTCTATTATGAATAGCTACTAACCAGTTTCTGGAACACAGATGTTGATAAGAGATGGGTCAATCAGCAAGGAGCCCATGAATCAACAAAGGAGAACCTATTAGAATACAATGGGACACAGTTTCTGTGCTCAGAGCTTTCAAAGCTTAGAAAGAGGGGATGATTCATTCTATCTGGAAGAGGTGGAAAGTCTTCATAGGGGGTGATTATTTATTTATTTATTTATTTTTAAATGTTTATTTTTGAGAGAGAGAGAGAGAAAGAGAGCAAGCAGGAGAGGGGCAGAGAGAGGAAGGGGTACAGAGAATTCCAGGCAGTTTCCAAGCTGTCAGCACAGCACAGAGCCCTGATGCAGGGCTCAAACTCACGAACTGTGAGAGCATGACCTGAGCCAAAACCTAGAGTCAAACACTTTACCGAATGAACCACTCCGGCGCCTCTGGGTGCCAAGCTTCTGAAAGGCAGGAATGGGGAGGGGAGGGAGGGAGGCACCCTCTCCCTGAGAGCTCACTGACGTCTCCCTTCAGCCATCTGATGTTCTGTAAGATACACAAAGGAGCCCACCTGGATGCGACTGAGGACTTTCCGAGTGTACACACTGCTGCTGGCATAGTAGGTCTAACAAATATTTGGGGAAGGCGGCACCTGTTTTGGGAGTAGAGTGCCAAGCGCAGGGAAGGTACAACAGTAGCCGATCCTGTCTAAGCTTTAGCAGTTAGTAACGTAAAAAAAAAAAAAAAAAAAAAGCACCAAGCAGAAAGGACACAAATACTATATGATAAATACCTGGAGTTGCATGGTTTCTGGCCAAGAATACCATTTCAGGAGACCTGGGAGAACAGCCTGGAAGGTGGGTGGGGAATGGGTGGGGATGAGTGTTAATTTATAAGCCTCGAGAGGAGTGCACCCTGTAGAGCTGTCCACTCGCGCTGGGCCACAGTCTGGAATCCTCTTTTCACTCCAGTGGATGTTGCTGCTCCACGATGGCACCCCCGGACTCATTTGGCCGTGAGTTTCCAAGGGTGGGGTCCCTGCTCCGGAGTCCCTTCTCCATCCAGCCCGCCCTCTGCCATCAGGCCGCGCCCCGCCCCATCCTGGCACTGAGGGCAAACAGGGGGTAGGAGATCTGAGCACATCTCGGGGCGAGGGGGGAAGCAGAACGGGAGGGAAGTTGAAGAGCAGGGGGAGGGGGAGGGGAAGGAGTCGTGGAGGGACGACAAGGCTCCTGGAGAAAGTGGGGCAACAGCGATGCGGACATGGGCCTGGAGAGGGGCGAGGTTCCTGAGTGCTGGGTACGCTGTGCAGGTTTCCGGAAGGCGCCCCTCTGACTGCCCTGCCTCCTCACCTTAGTCCACTTGGAATCTGCTCACCTCCCCCACCCTCTGTCCTTAATTCCTCTCCTCCCACACAGCACAAGCAGGTCCCCCTCCGTTGGTGTTGTGCACCCCCTCCCTTCCTGTGCTGCAGGTTTACATCCGTCTGCCCTTCATAGGGCGGAGAGCGTTGAAGGGAATATAATTGCTCAGGCAACAGGCAGGCTCTCTGAGGAGCAGAAGCCACAAGAGTGGAGAAACCAGTTCAGTCCCTGGACAAGGGCAGGGCCTGCTGGCTGGGAGCAGCCATCAAGCGCCAGCGAGCTCTGGGGAACCACTTGGTGACTGTCCCATTAGCCATCATTGGTTTGGGGTTTCTTGAGCATCAAGCCAAAAAAAAAAAAAAAAACCAAAAAACAAAAAAAACCCAAAACCCCCAAAAGGATAAAAGGAATGTCACGAGGCACTCACAGTTTTCACTGTCCCTCCTCCCCACTTCTGGTCCCGGAATGCTTTCACTGTGAAGCCCTGCTAGCTTGTCGATGGTGGAGGCCAGGACAAGTCTGAGGGGGCAGACCGCCCCCGGGCCTCTTTCATAGCATCCCTTATGCACTGATTGTCATCCATAAGGGGCCCACCCTTCCCGTACCCGCATTCACTTCCCACACTTATACCTCCTCCATCAGACACGCAAGCGCCCCTACATCCCACATTGCACACAGTAACCCACCCTCCACCCTGACTGTCCATCTCCATACAGACTGCAACACCCTTAAAATAACCCTCCCCCCGGGCACCTGGGTGGCTCAGTTGGTTAAGCGTCCGACTTTGGCTCAGGTCAGATCTCAAGGTTCATGGGTTTGAGTCCCACGTCAGGCTCTGTGCTGACAGTTTAGAGCCGGGAGCCTGTTTCGGATTCTGTCTCTCCCTCTCTCTCTGCGCCTTCCCCACTCATGCTCTGTCTCTCTCTGTCTCAAAAATAAATAAGAAAAACTATTAAAAAATAACCCTCCCCCACTTATTCTTCATTTCTTCCTCATCCTCCTTCCACACCCATAGAAATCACCCCTCACCATGCTTTCCACACAGACGGTCTCTTCACACCCCCGCACCGGACCACCCTGCACACACATCCCCCCACCACGATACTGTCTCCCACATGCACGAGCCCACTACAAATACACACTGGTCCCCCCACGCCACAATGTGTACCTTTGCTTCCTCACACTCTTTCAACACAACATCCTGCCCATCGTCTACAAACTTCTTCCACACAAAAGATTCCAACCTACTTCCACTGCAATCTCCAGAAACACTGGTGTCACAGACACTTCCTGGACACACGGGTCCTCATACACACATGGTCCCACCAAGCGCATCCCACCCCCATACTCTGCATCCATATATGCCTTCCCCTTCCATCTCATGCTGACCTGTCCAGGGTCAAGGATACAATCGTTTCTCAACACACTTCCGGGAAATACTAGACACACACACACACACACACACACACCACACACACACCACACACACACACACACAAACCGCTACCACTACCAACACCACCACAACTCCCCAAAATTCTCTACACAAGTCATAGTTGCCCCTCACGTACATCCATATCAACCTTAAAAGTAAAATAGCCAGTTATTTTATCAGCGAAACAAGTTTATTTAGGTATAGCAGAGGAGGGGCGCCTGAGTGGCTCAGTTGGTTAAGTGTCTGACTCATGGTTTCTGCTCAGGTCATGATCGCAGGGTCTCCCTCACTCTGCCTCTCCCCTCCTCACGCTCTCTCTGTTCTTTCTCAAAGTAAATAAATAAACTTTTTTTTTTTTAGTAAATAAACTTAAAAAAAAAAAAGGAAGAATAGCAGAGGAATTGCACTTTAGGACAATCCATCTATGGCAAACCATAGGCAAGTGTGTAGAGAGAGGGAAGGCCAGCTGTTATTAGGGTTGAGGAGGAATTGGGGGAGGGTTATTTTGCACAAAGTTTCGTTGGAGAAGAGCAAGAGTTTGAGGTTGTGGAGATTTCTCATTGGCTGATGGTGGGTAGTGGGTTGTTGCTGGGGCAAGGGAAGATCTGACTTCTTTTTCTTAAAAGCAGGAGATAAATTCCTGTGTGCAAGTGTCTTCCTTTGTATAGACAAGAGTCATCGTCCTGCCCTCTGCTGGTTAAGGAACGATGTGTGCAGGAGAGCACTCCCTTCACGGCTTCTGACTCCATTGTCAATGTGGATTTTTTTTTAAGTTTTTTTAGTTGTTGTTTTTTTTTTTTTACTTCTTTTCACACCCAACACACTCTCCCCAGGGTTCCCTCACTTTCCTCACACTTACCCTTCCGCAGTCACAAATAAATTAGTGCCACAGCCAGACATACGCTCTCCTCTCCTGCCCCCTCCCATCATGCATGTCTCTCTGTCTCTCTCTTACACACACACACTGCACACACACACACACACACACACACATGCACACACATATATGTTATGCCCAGATTTCGGTCTCCCCAAAATTCCAAGACCACCAAGGAGTCTGAGTATGCACATATACAAAAGCAAAGGGCATTTATTCGGGCTTAAGCTCGGACTCTCAGACCTCACCAAAGCAGTGGATCCGTGCTGAGAGTCCCGAACAATGGAGGAGCAGGGTTTTTATGGGGTAGGGGATGGGGGTGTTACAGTGCACATAGTGTCATCACATAAGCACCAGTTACAATTGTACAGTATTCATGGTGACAGCTTTGACCATTCAGTATCTGTGAGGTGTTCATTACTTTTGGTGGGATCCAATCATAACTTCTGAGAATCCTTTGAAAATGACCAATTATGAGATGAGCTCAAAGGGCCCACGTGGGGTTCAGGCAAGCAGCAAGAAATTGGCTAGTTTGTATAAAATAACTGTTTGCAGTTCCCAGCTTTGACTCAGACCATAGGAATGTTTTTTGATTAGCTGATCTGAGGGCGGTCTGAGGATGGCTTTAGCCTTGAACAATCTGAGGCTTTTTCTGTAACTGGGGCTACGTGCAGCCCAAAGTTGCTCTTAATGGAGGATTTAATTTTAGACTCTTCAACACACCCACACAACCAGCCCTCCCCAAGACACAGGGCACCTCGGCAGCCTCAGAGTCCACACTCAGGGCCATTCTGTAATGAGGCTGGCTGGCTCCCAGGAGCTCTGCCCAGGGCTGAGTCAGAAATCCTTGGGTGTGTACATAGAACCTAGCTAGAGCAACACCTTCTCTTTGATGTTGCAATCCTATTTCTATAGCTGTCCTCCAAACCACTCTCCTATTGCCAGTAGAGCCTTGGACCTCACCCAGAAGTTAGGGAGACTCACACACCTCCAGGCTGCCTTCTGTCAGTAAGTGGACTCTGGCCACACCCCTTGAGCCCTACCCTTGGGAGTCTCTTCCTAATGAAGGAACAGATCTTGGTGACCCACTTTATAGCTGCCCCACCCAAGTCTGAGGACTGCTCACACTTTGTGATTCTCACTACCCACCCCTGGCCCCCCTGCTGGATAGAGATGAGAGTCTGAGTCAGGCTAGAATTTTCACTGCTCCCTTCTACACAAAAACTCAGAGTTCCCTGTTCAACCCACTGCCTAGCTGTAAATCAGAAAGGGCACCAAGCCTTGGGATAGACTAAAGGCCTGTGAACTGTGTGGACTCTGTAACTTAGAGCTTGTCCTACTCAACTGATGGCTCTATGAAGTAGGAGATCTTAGTCAACTTTTCTCAGTCCTTTGTGGGGAGGGCTCAGCAGAGTGTGACAGGGGTGAGAATAAGAGTCTGCCTGTGGTCAGGAGGTAGATACCACACCATGATTTTTGAGAGACAGACAGAGACAGAGACAGAGCAAAAGTTGGAGAGGGGCAGAGAAAGAGGGAGACACAGAATCTGAAGCAGGTCCAGGCTCTGAGCTGTCAGCACAGAGCCTGATATGGGGTTCAAACTTATGAATTGCAAGATCATCACCTGAGCTGAAGTTGGACGCTTAATCAACAGAGCCATCCAGGTGCCCCCTACACCATGATTGATTGATTGATTGATTTTTTCCAGGTCATGATCTCAGGGTTGTTTGTTTTTTAATAGTTTATTGTCAAGTTGGTTTCCATGTAACACCCAGTCCTCATCCCCACAAGTGCTCTCCTCCATGCTCATCATCCCCTTTCCCTCCCCAACCCCATCTGCCCTCAGTTTGTTCTCAGCATTCAAGAGTCTCTCATGGTTTGCCTCGCTCCCTCTCCCCAGCTATTTTTCCCCTTCTTCTCCCCCATGGTCCTCCATTAAGTTCCTCCTAATCCTCCTATATGTGCAAACATATGGTATCTGTCCTCTGCCTGACTTATTTTGGTCAACGTAATGCCCTCAAGGTCCATCCATGTTGCTATGCATGGCCAGATTTCATTCTTTCTCATTGCCAGGTAGTATTCCATGGTATAGATAAACCACATCTTCTTGATCCATTTGTCCGTTGATGGACACTTAGCCTCTTTCCATGTTTTGGCTATTGTGGAGAGTGCTGCTATGAACACTGGGGTCCATGTGCCCCTATGCATCAGCACTCCTGTATCCCTTGGGTAAATTCCTAGCAGTGCTATTGCTGGGTCATAGGGGAGTTCTAGTGTTAATTTTTTGAGGAAGCTCCACACTGTTTTCCAGAAGGGCTGCACCAGTTTGCATTCCCACCAACAGTGTAGGAGGGTGCCATTTCTCCACATCCTCGCCAGCATCTAGAGTTCTCTGATTTGCTCATTTTAGCCACTCTGACTGGCATGAGGTGATATCTCAGTGTGGTTTTGATTTGTAGTTCCCTGATGAGGAGGGATGCTGAGCATCATTTCATGTGTCTGTTGGCCATCTGGATGTCCTCTTTGGAGAAGTGTCTGTTCGTGTCTTCTGCCCATTTCTTCACTGGATTGTTTGTTTTTCAGTTATGGAGTTCGGTGAGTTCCTTATAGATTTTGGATATTAACCCTTTATCTGATATGTCATTTGCAACTATCTTTTCCCATTCCGTTGGTTGCCTATTAGTTTTATGGATTGTTTCCTTGCTGTGCAGAAGATTTTAATCTTGATGAGGTTCCAATATTTGATTTTTGCTCTTGATTCCCTTGCTTTTGGGGATGTGCCAAGTAAGAAATTGCTGCGGTTGAGGTCAAGGTGGTTGTTTCCTGCTTTCTCCTCTAGGGTTTTGATAGTTTCTTGTCTCACGTTCAGGTCCTTTATCCATTTTGAGTTTATTTTTGTGTATGGTGTGAGAAAATGATCTAGTTTCATTCTTCTGCATGTTGCTGTCCAGTTCTCCCAGCACCATCTGTTAAAGAGGCTGTCTTTTTTTCATTGGATGTTCTTTCCCGCTTTGTCAAAGATTAGTTGGCCATACATTTGCCCCACACCATGATTTAAAGGGGAGGGCTTTAATATAAAAGAGTGCCTATGTAAGGAGACGGCATATGATAATCCCAGGGCTGAGGAAGGACACTCTTGGAAGCCCTGGGACTGCTCCCCACCCCCCTTGCTTTTCCATGTGTTCATTTACTGGTCAGTGTACCCACTGAGCCAGCCAGGCATCTTTAGGGTTTTTATGGAGGTTTTATTACGTAGGTATGTAATCATTGGCCATTGGTAATTAGCTCAATCCCCAGCCCTTCTTCCCTTCCAAGAGGGGTGTGGCTCTGCCCGTGCATGCGTGCGTAAAGTCTAACTGGAGTTCCTCTGACATCCAGCCTCCAGTCTCTAAGGTTAGCTCATTAGCATAAACTCCTGTTTGGTGCCGGGTGCTTATTATGAGTAACAAGATTCTCCTCCCACGCCTACAGCTCAGGAAATTCACAAGGGTTTTAGAAACTGTGCTGGAGAGTTTGGGGTGGCTTGGCTGGTTCAGTTGGTAGAACATGTGACTTTTTAAAAAAAATTTTTTTAAAATGTTTTATTTATTTCTAGGAGAGAGAGAGAGAGACAGCGTGAGCAGGGGAGGGTCAGAGAGAGAGGGAGTCACAGACTGAAACAGGCTCCAGGCTCTGAGCTGGCAGTCAGCACAGAGCCCAACGCGGGGCTCGAACCCACAAACCGCGAGATCATGACCTAAGCGAAAGTCTGACGCTTAACCGACTAAGCCACCCAGGCGCTCCTAGAACATGTGACTCTTGATCTCAGGTCAAGTTCAAGTCCCATATTGGAGGTAGAGTTTAATTTAAAAAAATATTTAAAAATAGTAATAAAAACACTAGTCTTATGTAAAAAAACTTAAAAAAAAGAAACCCTATGCCAGGAACTAGAACTAAGACCATGTGTTTATTTCTTATTATGTCATATCCCAGGCTGACAAAACAAGATACCATAGACAGGGAGCTTCAACAGCAAGTTTTTTTTTCATAGTTTTGCATAATTCATAGTTCCAGAGTCTGGAAGTCTAAGATCAAGCTCCCAGCAGGGTTAGTGTTCTCTGAGGTCTAACTTGAGGTCTCTGAGTTCTCTCCTTGGCTTATAGACTGATATCCTCTCCCATGTCTTCACAGAGCCTTCCATGTAACCTATGTGGTCTACTCCCTCTCCTAGTAAGGACACTCAGGACTACACCCTAATGGCCTCATCTTAATATGATTATGTTCAAAGGTCTTATCTCTGTATACGATCACTGTATGAGACACCGAGGAGTTAGGGCCTCACATATGAATGTAAGAGGACACAATTGTGGCCACAAATGCATAGCAATGACTTACATTGTATAGAAAAGTGACTGTTACTATGTAAAATACCTCACTAACCAAAATATATATATATATATTCCTCATTTCCCTCTTAACTAAAACCAAAAGATGCCACCAATTCACCATGACACAGAGGGACGTCTGAGGGAAAGGGCGTCAGAGTAAAATGATCAGGCCTCTAATCAATTGTACACAAATATCTTATTTGCAAATTTTTCAGAATGACCAAGTCAACACGTTGTGAAGGCTCCCTCAAGAGCCATGAGAGGAGCCAGAACAAAGGCAGGTTCTGAAGCTGAAGCTTCCTTAGCTTCTTAGCAAACCCACCTGTGCTAGAAGATCATCTTTTAGTTTGGCGGCCAGATTGTCATCGCTGCCACCAAGGGTTGATCTAACATTGTCAACTTCTCATGGTCTAGATAGGAATGCAGATAATGGAACAGCTGTTACACCTTTACAAAAATTGTTGAGTACATCATGCTATCCTCAGAGAGCAAAGTTTTTTATCTTCCATCAAAGGTCTGGGGAAACCCTGGGTTAGATTGCAACAAGGTAACCCCCACCCCACACGTGGATCATAGACCCTGCCCCCCCCTCAGGAGTAGATACTGGTTTGCCCCTCCCCCCACCTCACTGCACCACTAGGCAGCCTATCCCAGCCTCCACCATCCCAATGTAGGAGTAACCCCAGCCCTAGTGAGGGGGTGCGTGTTCCACACTGAGAAATGCATCACTCCTGTGTAGCGATGGATCCGTGGATGGGGCTTGGGTGAGACCCGTGGCTCACCTCCCCCAAGTCCTTGCCAGACTCCATCCTGCCCCACAGCCAGAGGCCAGCCTGTGGATATCCCCACCTGATTTGCTCAAGATGCCGATTCAGATGCCAGTTAGGACTGAGCTGATCATCACTTCTAGGATGATCTATGCATGTGACAGCATGGATGAAGACTGGTCACTTTCTGGGACATTTGTTGATGGCATTAAAACAAAATGTAAAAGCCCTGTCAAATCTAAAAAAATACCTTCCTGATGATTTCCAGAGGGGATGCTTGCCAGGTAGGGGGGAAGGATGGGTGAAATAGAAATAGATAAAGGATATTAAGAGTCCACTTATTCCTTTTTTTTTTTAGTTTTTTAAAGTTCATTTATTTATTTTGAGAGAGAGAGAGAGAGAGAGAGAGTGTGTGCGAACAAGGGAGGGACAGAGAGAAAGGGAGAGAGAGAATCCCGAGCAGGCTGTAAGCTGCCAGCACAGAGTCCAATGTGGGGCTCGGATCTCACAAACCTTGAAATCATGACTTGAGCCAAAATCAAGAGTTCGACACTGAACCGACTGAGCCATCCAGGTGCCACAAGAGTCCACTTATTCTGATGAGCACTGAGGAATGTATAGAATTGTTGAATCATTATATCGTACACCTGAAATTAATATACACTGTATGTTAATTATATTTCAATAAAAAGAATAAAATACTTTCCTGAGCACCTACTTTCCTCATGTCACCCCCCAATTTGTTGATTCATTATGTGGCAGCCAGTCTATCAGGTCCTGGGGTCTAAAGATGGACAGGGGGCTGCGTCCTGTCCTCATGGAGCTGATGTTTTTACTGAGGGAGGCAGCTGACGTCCATCTGGTTATCAGACACTTTGGCACGTTCTCTGTGGACAGAACTTTTTGAGGGGACAGAATTGGGGGTGCTTAGTTCGGTGGGGGGAGGTGGTAAAGGCTTCAGAAGAAGTGACGTTTGCCCTGGATAAAGAATAAGTAAAACAGGGCAAGAAGAGAAGGCTCAAGCACAGTGATGCAGGCAGACGTGGGGCCCACCTAGCAGTGCAGGGTGACTGGGTCATCGGTTAGTGGGGAAGGGGCCCCTGTGCAGAGGGAGGTGGCAGGGAACGGAGGGTGGTGGAGGTCCCGTGGCAATCACGGACTCCCCAGGCCAGCAAGAGGTCAGTCAGCGGATTGATCCATCCCATCCTTAACTGCACACACAGACTGCTACCCACCCAGGGAAGGCACTAGACCTGTGAAGAGAGTTACTACATCCTCGTCCCCGCTGCTCCCTTACCTGAGGGTTCCAGCACTTTCTGCCAGTGCTCTAAGAATTCCCTAAGCCAGTGATGGCAGTCTCCCATGGAGATCCTCCTGAAATTGTTTGCCAGTCCTTTGTTCTCCCACTCCTCCTTGATGGCTCTGGCTTCAGGATTTATGACTGTCCAGGTCCTGTTCATCGCATCAAAGAGGAGGGCTGGCTGTCCGTTGATGTTGAAGTGCCAGGACACAGCGGTGCCTCGTTCTCCTTCACACTGACAATACAGCTGGACGTGCAGGGTGGGAGGACCTGCAATCCACACGCAAAGTCTCACCTTGGACTTATTTATTTATTTATTTAATTTTTTAAATTTCTTTTTGATAAAGAGAGAGACAGACAGAGAGAGGGAGAACATAGAACATGAGCAGGAGAGCGGCATAGAGAGAGAGGGAGAATCCAAAGCAGACTCTGGACTGTTAGCCCAGAGCCCAACATGAGGCTCAAACTCATGAACCATGAAGTGACATCATGACCTGAGCCAAAATCAGACCCTTAACCGACTGAGCCACCCACGTGCCCCTCGGCTTGGACTCTTCAGCTCTATGATCTCCCAGTAGGGCCACCGTGTCTCTTAGGTAGGACCAATGTTCAGTTCTTGTACCCGAGCCCCCTTCCCTGCACCTGCTGGCTCCCCCTCTCTTGCTGACTATCCCCATCTCCCCAGCCCCGTCTCCTACTCACCCCTGGTCATGCTGTTCTCCAATTTGATGTCAGACACGATCATCCTGAGCTCTTGCCCGACCTCTTCCAGAGTCTGGGTCAATTCTGTCCATGCTTTGGTGGCATTTACCTTGTCCCCCAGGAGACCTGAAGATCTGACCTTGTTGCTGTCACTGTCATACTGAAAGACAGGCTTTGTTGTTGTCCAGTTCTCCCAACACCATCTGTTAAGGAGGCTGTCTTTTTTCCATTGGATATTCTTTCCTGCTTTGTCAAAGATTAGTTGGCTGTATACTTTTGGGTCCACTTCTGAGTTCTCAATTCTGTTCCATTGGTCTATGTGTCTGTTTTTGTGCCAATACCATACTGTCTTGATGATGACAGCTTTGTAGTAGAGGCTAAAGTCTGGGATGGTGATACCTCCCATTTTGGTTTTATTTTTCAGGATTACTTTGGCTATTCGGGGTCTTTTGTGGTTTCATACAAATTTTAGGGTAGTTTGTTCTAGTGTTGAGAAGTATGCTGCTGCAATTTTGATTGGGATGGCATTGAATGTGTAGATTGCTTTGGGTAATAATGCCATTTTAACTATATTTATTCTTCCTATCCATGAGCATGGAATGTTTTTCCATTTCTTTGAGTCTTCTTCAATTTTCTTCATAAGTTTTCTATAGTTTTCCTCATACAGAACTCTTGTATCCTTGGTTAGGTTTATTCTGAGGTATTTTATGGTTTTTTGTGTAATCGTGAATGGGATCATTTTCTTGATTTCTCTTTCTGTTGCTTCATTGTTGGTGTATAAAAATGCAACCGATTTCTGTACGTTGATTTTGTACCCTGCAACTTGGCTGAATTCTTGGATCAGTTCTAGTAGGCTTCTGGTGGAGTCTGTCGGGTTTTCTATGTAAAGTATCATGTCATCTGCGAAGAGTGAAAGTTTGCCTTCCTCTTTGCCAATTCTGATGCCTTTGATTTCCTTTTGTTGTCTGATGGCTGATGCTAGGACTTCCAGCACTATGTTAAAGAACAGTGGTGAGACTGGACATCCCTGTCGTGTTCCTGATCTCAAGGGGAAAGCTCTCAGTTTTTCCCCGTTGAGGATGATGTTAGCTGAGGGCTTCTCATAGATGGCTTTGATGATGTTTAAGTAGGTTCCTTCTATCCGAACATTCTCGAGGGTCTTTACTAAGAAGGGATGCTGTATTTTGTCAAATGCTTTTTCTGCATCTATGGACAGGATCATATGGTTTTTATCTTTTCTTTTGTTGATGTGATGGATCACATTGATTGATTTGCAAATGTTGAACCAGCCCTGTAACCCAGGGATGAATCCCACTTGATCTTGGTGGATAATTCTTTTTATGTGCTGTTGGATTCGATTTGCAAGTATCTTGTTGAGGATTTTTGCATCCGTATTCATCAAGGATATCGGCCTGTAGTTCTCTTTTTTAGCTGGATCTCTGTCTGGCTGGGAATCAAAGTGATGCTGGCTTCATAAAATGAGTCCGGAAGTTTTCCTTCGTTTTCTATTTTTTGGAATAGCTTGAGAAGAATTGGGATTAATTTTGTTTTAAACATCTGGTTGAATTATCCAGGGAAGCCATCAGATCCAGGGCTCTTATTTGTTGGGGGATTTTTGATCACTGATTTGATTTCTTCACTAGTTATGGGTCTGTTCAGAGTTTCTATCTCTTCCCATGTGCGTTTTTGTAGTGAGTGTGTGTTTAAGAATTTGTCCATTTCTTCTAAGTTGTCCAATTTGTTGGCATATAATTTTTCATAGTATTCCTTGATAATTGCTTGTATTTCTGAGGGGTTGGTTGTAATAAGTCCATTTTCATTCATGATTTTGTCTATTTGGTTGCTCTCTCTTTTCTTTTTGAGAAGCCTGCCTAGAGGTTTGTTCTCCCACTGTTTTTAAAAATATTTTTAAAAATATTTTATTTATTTCTGAGAGAGAGACAGCATGAGCAGCGGGAGGGTCAGAGAGAGAAGGAGATACAGAATCTGAAGCAGGCTCCAGCCTCTGAACTGTCAGCACAGAGCCCGACATGGGGCTCAAACCCACGAACTGTGAGATCATGACGTGAGCCAAAATCAGATGCTTACCGACTGAGCCACCCAGGAGGCCCTCTATTCTCCCACTGTTAACTGTAAACCCTTTCGTCTTAAATGATGTAAGATCTGCCCTTATCAAGTGCACCCCAATTTTTTTAATAGTTTATTGTCAAGATGGTTTCCATAACACCCAGTGCTCATCCCCAGCAAGTGCCCTCCATGCTCATCATCCCCCTTCCCCTCCCCCCACCCCATCAGCCCTCAGTTTGTTCTCAACATTCAAGAGTCTCTCATGGTTTGCCTCCCTCCCTCTCCCCCACTATCTTCCCCCCTTCTTCTCCCCCATGGTCCTCCGTTAAGTTCCTCCTAATTCTCCTATACTTGCAAACATATGGTATTTGTCCTTCTCTGCCTGACTTATTTCACTCAGCATAACACCCTCAAGATCCATCAATGTTGCTACACATGGTCAGATTTCATTGTTTCTCATTGCCATGTAGTATTCCATGGTATAGATAAACCACATCTTCTTGATCTGTTCGTCAGTTGATGGACACTCAGACTCTTCCCATGTCTTGGCTATTGTTGAGAGTGCTGCTATGAACATTGGGGTCCATGTGCCCCTATGCATCAGCACTCCTGTATCCCTTGAGTAAATTCCTAGCAGAAGTCCACCCCAATGTTAATCAAACTAGCTGAAGATGGCCCCTGGTCAATCACAAAAGATGATTTTTAATAGAGTCCAATAATCCCGTTGAAGCCAAGACCTAAAGAAAATCTAAGTTGTGGGGCTCCTGGGTGGCTCGGTCAGTTGTGTGCCTGACTCTTGATTGGGGCTCAGGTCAAGATTGCAGTGTTGTGGGATAGAGCCCTGTGTTGGGCCCTGTGCTGAGTGTGGAGCCTGCTTGAGATTCTCTCTTCTTCTCTCTCTCTCTGTCTCTCTCTCCCTCTGCCCCTCTATCCCACTTTCTTTCTCTCTCTCTCTCAAAAATATAATAAATAAATAAAATCCATGTATTTACTGATGTGTGATGTGCAGTCCTGGAACAAACCATCAGGAAAGAATTCCTGAGGGGCGCCTGGGTGGCTTAGTCGGTTAAGCGTCCGACTTTCGCTTAGGTCATGATCTCGCGGTTCATGGGTTGGAGCCCCGCGTCGGGCTCTGTGCTGACTGCCAGCTCAGAGCCTGGAGCCTGTTTCAGTCTGTGACTCCCTCTCTCTCTGATCCTCTCCTGCTCTCTCTCTCTCCTAGAAATAAATAAAAATATTTTTAAAAATTCTTTTAAAAAAAAGGAAAGAATTCCTGAGACTTTTTGGTGCAAAAGATGTTTTTATGAAGGCATTGGTCAGGATCCAATGGCAGAGAGAGCTGCCTTAAGATTGTGAGGAGTGACTGATTATATAGTTTTTAGTAAGGGGGGAAGGCATAGAGATAAAGGAAGTCTCCAAAAGGAGTTACATTATTTATTTAATAAATTGTTCTTTTAATTAAAAACTTTTAAATGTTTATTTTATTTCTGAGAAACAGAGAGAATGGGGGAGGGACAGAGTGAGAATGAGACAGAAGATCTGAAGCAGGTTCTGAGCCCTCAGCAAAGAGCCCCATGCGGAGTTCAAAACCACAAGCTGTGAGATCATGACCTGAACCGAAGCTGGACTCTTAATTGGCTGAGCCACCCAGGTGCCCCCATAATTTGAAAAGACTAATAGGATATTGGAGGTCTGGCTAATGTTGACCTAAGGTTGCTTTTTGCTTCTAGCAAAGCATTAACATGAAGGCAGTTGTGAGTTCCTTGAGGAATGTCATACTCTCTGCCAGTCTCAAATATTTGTCAATAGGCTGCAGATTGTAAGGACAGTTAATGTGATCGACATTTCTTTTGTCTTTGTTCCCTTCACCAGTTAGGATTAGCTTCTGTTCACCTGCCTGCTGCAAATTCCTCCAAGAGCAAGAGGAGCAAGATCAAGGCAACAGGTCTTTGATTATCAACCTGCGGCCCCTTTCGCCCACCCCGTTCAAGTTTCAGGGTCGATGATTTCTGGCGCAGCCCTGGGAAAGACCCCGGGGTCTTCCTCCCAGCCCAGCTCCCTCCCCCCTTCTCACTCCTGTCCTGGAGTGGCGGCGGCTCGGCGGTCCCCGGGGAGGGGTCTGTGGCCGTCCTGCCCCGCCCGGAGCAGGCTGCCTCTTCTGTCCCCGGGGACAGGACCACCTGGGGAAGTGCTGCACGACTTCCTCTCTCTTTGCGGTCATCGGTGGTGACGCCAGCCTCGAAACTTTTCTGAAAGTCGCTTCTTCGAGGGTTTTCGCTTTCTGTTGTTTTCTCCGGAGGTGCCCCCAGAGCGTCCTCGGGCGGGGCTGGAAGACGCGACTGTCGCGCACAGCCCTGGCAGTGACCCGGGAGGGCGCCCGGCCCCGGCCACTTAGGGGGTGTGTCCTGCGCCGCACGCTGCTGGGCTGCGAGCGAGGAGGGCGCCGGCCTCCTGCGTCCTGCCCGGCTCCAGGCTCCAGGGGCCCCGGTCCCCCTGGCCTCCAGAGGGGACCCCCCCACCCCGCCCTGCCACTCTTCCAGCTGCTGTGTCCCCCGACCCGAACGCACCCCCCTTCTCTCCTGAGCTCCCCGCCCCCCAATCACGCATTCTCCCCCACACTCGCTCCACCCGATTTCCACGCTCTTCTTCATACACTCGAGTAACCCCTTCCATTGGTGTTTTGGGAGCCCCCACCCCACCCCCGCCTTTATGCCTTCAAGGTGTTTATCCGTCTGCACTTTTGCAGGATGGAGAGGCGTCTGGGGAATAGCGATGTGCACTCGGTCAGCGTCTTCTGGCTGACTCTTCGGGGACAGAATGTACAAACCAGCTCACAGGTTGGGCCAAAGTTCCGCCGAAACCGCGGAACCACCCAGCAGCTGCCACAGGTCATTCATTCTCGGATGGGGCTCCTTGTTAAGCCCAGCTTAAAAAAACAGTAAAACAAAAGTACGCGCGGCAGCTAAGCATGCAGTCTATTTTTCTGACCGTCCTTCCCAAGTCTGGTGTTACCGTGGTAACACTGGCGTCCCACGCTGGTGTGATCAAGGCTGGGACAAGTCAAAGCAAGTACACCCGCCACCCACGCTTCTCCAGTCCGACCGTCCCTGCTCCCCATAACCGTAGCCACACAGCACACTTGAATCAACACAGTCACAGACACTCAGGTCTACCCCAGCCCACAGCCCTCCACCCACATTGACCGGCATCCCCCAGTCTGCAACCATGCAGGGAGTTTCCAATTTCTCCACATCCTCCCTAACACATTCCGGGGTCTGTCTTGTTGATGACAGACATCTCGTGAGTGTGAGGTACAACCTTTTCGTGGTTTTGATTTGCATCTCCTTGACCGCTAAGAATATTGAGAAACTTCCGTGTGCTTATTGTCTATCTGCAGACCTCTTTGGAGAAATGTTTGCTCAAATCTTTGCCTCATTTTTAAATTGAGTACATTACTTCTGTATTATTGTGACTTTTTGGATTCTGGATACCTTTCCCTTACAGGATATATGATTTACAAATATTTGCTCCCATTTTGTAGGTTGTTTGCATGTTCTTGGTGGTCTCTTTTGAAGCATGAAAGTGTTACATTTTGAGGGGCGCCTGGGAGGCTCAGTCAGGTAAGCGTCTGACTTCAACTCAGGTCATGATCTCACAGTTTGTGAGTTGGAGCCACACATGGGGCTCTGTGCTGGCGGCTCAGAGCCTGGAGCCTGCTTTGGATTCTGTGTCCCTCTCTCTCTGTTCCTCCCCTGCTTGCGCTCTGTCACTCTCTGTCCCTCAAAAGGAAGCATTAAAAAAAATTTAAAAAGTGTTATCATTTTGAGAGAGTCAAATTAATCTGTTTTTTCTTTTGTCATTTGTGCTGTTGGTGATTTAAGAAGGTTTTATCAAACCCAGACACAAAGATACACTCCTGTGTTTTTTTTTCTAAGACTTACATAATTTTATCTCTTATACGTATGTCCATGATTTATTTTGAATTAATTTATATGTGGTGTAGGGGAGGGGTCAATCTTATTCTTTTGCATGTGGCTATCCAGTTATCCCACCACCATTTTCCGAAATGATTATTCTTTGCCCGTGAATTGTCTTGGCACCCTCTAGAAAATCAAATGACCATAAATGGTTTGCTTATGCATCTGTAGGGGAGGAAACTTTTTCCTTAATCCTCTGAGGGTCCCTGGGTGCATCTGGAAATTAAACTGATGACACATTCACAGGAGAAAAGCATGCACATTTATTTAATATAAGTTTTATGTAACCCAGGAGACTTTATAAGGAAATGAAAACCCAAAGAAACAGTTAAACCTGAATACTTTTGTGTCAGGCTTAAGAAGGAGTGGACAGTAGTATAGATATATGACAAGTCAAAGTGTATAAGGTAGATGTAAAAACTGGGTGAAACTTAGTAAAGGCCTTTTAGTTTGGACTCTTCTCCGGGTCCTTTTGTCTTTGGAGATAAGGGAACTCCTTGGCTCTGGGTAGAGGGAGGGAATCTCTTACATGAGGGTTTTATGACCGGCTTCAGGGGAGAATTTAATTCTCTTCCTCCCCAGACCCTCATGTCAGGTGGAAATGGCAGGGCTGCTGACATTTTCTGGATCCAGTTAAGAGGACTGAATATACAAATGCAATTAAGAAGAACGAGTTAGGAATACATGCAATGCAGTTTGATGAAATGCATGCATCTCGTTTGCAGTCTCTTCCTGATGGGCTTTTAAAATATTAATCCTTATTAATCTTATCTTGAATATGGACATAAGGTATTCCAGACCCGAGAAAAATAATTGTTATTTACTTAAAAGCAAATAAAGACTATGTGGCTGCCCAAACCCATTTCTTATTCCTGGGGTGATGTATTGCAAGACTGGTCAAATGTCCTCTGCATAAAAAATTTGAAGTTGTGTTCTTTTTTAAAAATTTTTTAAAAATGTTTATGTATTTATTTTTAAATTTAAAAAAAACATTTATTCATTCTTGAGAGAGAGAAAGAGAGAGTGCGAGTGGGAGAGGGGCAGAGAGAGAGGGAGGCACAGAATCCAAAGCAGGCTCCAGGCTCTGAGCTATCAGCACAAAGCCCGACACGGGGCTTGAACCCATGAGCAGTGAGATCATGACCAGAGCCGAAGTCAATCTCTTAACTGACTGAGCCACTCAGGTGCCTCAATGTTTATTTATTTTGAGGGAGAGAGAGAGAGAGAGCAGGACCAGAGGAGGGACAGAGAGAGAGAGAGGGAGATACAGAATACGAAGCAGGCTTCAGGTTCCCAGCTGTCGGCATAGAACCCCACACGGGGCTCAAACTCACAAGTCATGAGATCATGACCTAAGCTGAAGTCTGATGCTTAACCAACTGAGCCACCCAGGTGCCCCTGAAGTTGTGTTCTTATGAAAATGATTTTTCTCTGTTGGTAAAAGGGAAGGAGGCAGCTGTCCCCTATCTAACCTAACAGGGGTTAGATAACAGAGTATCTTTGGAATCATATTGGCCCAGGGTCCTTATTGTCCTGATTGTCTGTAAATGTAAATACAAACTCTTCAGGCCCAGGTACTTCCTCTAACCCTCCAGCCGTGCTTTTCCAAAGTAGAGACCTCCAAGAACTGGGCTCCATACCCTTTGAAATGGAAATACCTAGAGAGGAAACTTCCAGTCTTCCTGATAACTTTGGGGCTTAGCCTAAAGTCAAAGTTCAGGCTGTAATCCTTTGGCCTCTGATAAAAGAGCAATTTATTAGGCGAAAGTCTTCGTTTCTAATTCTCATAGTATTTGATGAGTAAAATGCTTCCAGGGACATGAAAAGGAGCATTTCCTATTTTTATATTGAGGATATTTCTGTGTCTCAGGAGGCTAGGGCTTTTTATAAAATGCTGACACATCTGGGTCAGTTTGATTTCCTCCAGGTTCATATATAATTAAGTAGTTGCTGGTCTTTCCAGTGGGACCAGCCAGCTGTGGTGAACTCGGGGTGTCACACACAAAAAGAAAGAGCCACAGCACACATTGCAGTCTTTACACGTCCTGTGGTGGCAGTTTAGACATGTGGATCATTAAAGGGAAACAAGGTCTGAAAAGTATGGAGCTGAGCTTGGTCCAAGGGGAAATTATTTTATTTTATTAAAAACTTTTTTTAATGCTTATTTGTTTTTGAGACAGAGAGAGATGGAGCACGAGCAGGGGAGGGGCAGAGAGAGAGAGGGAGATGCAGAATCAGAGGCAGGCTCCAGGCTATGAGCTAGCCGTCAGCACAGAGCCTGATGTGGGCCTCGAACTCACAAACTGTGAGATCATGACCTGAGCTGAAGTTGGATGTTTAACCAATTGAGCCACCCAGGCGCCCTGAAGGGGAAATTATTTTAATCATAAAACAATTCTCTGTCCACCTCTCCTCATCGCCTAAAGGGATGTGTATTAGTCTTCCGTTGCTTAGGACAGATTGCCACCAACTCCACTGACTCAATGACACAGTCATTAGCTCACAGATCTGTAGGTCAAAGACCACAGGCAGGATGTGGTTGGGTTTTCTGCCCACCATCTCACAGCGCTGTAATTAAGGTATTGGTCAGGTACCAAGTGATTCTTAGAAAGAAAACAGTTGAATTGGAGAAGCTTGTGAGTTTGACGCTCCAAGAAGCCAAATGTGTGTCTTTCATCACAAATCCATGTGAACGTATTCAGTGGGCACCTGGGGTTAGAGCAGCTCCCAGTCCAGGTGAGCCCCCAGCAGAAACTTCCATTGTAGAAAAACTACAGGTCAGTGGGAACAGGCAACCTACTCGCAGGGGTCTATGTGTTCTTGCCCAGGCCATTAAGGTTGCAATTACAAAAGTGGAAGACAAGTTACTACAGGGGCCTGAAGGGTATTTTGGCGGAAGCATCCAGTGGCATCCAAAGAGGTTAGTTTTCTCACAGATGTTCCCCTATAAGAGCTTAGAGTAGCCAGATCTGGCTGCTGATTTGATGTGCGCCTGGCAAGTCTTTGCCCTTTGATTTCTTCATCTGTGTAGTGGGATCAGAAGAAGGATGGACTCTTCTCATTGGGCAAAGTCAACACCGTCCCCAAACTTGGTCACAGACTCACACCTCCCTGCTGTTCTTCTCAGGGCCCATTCATCTTTCCTAAAAATCATCTATCCACTCTCCCCTACAAGGCCTACATCTACAGCCCCCTTTCTCTATTTTTTTAAATTAATTTTTTAACGTTTATTTATTTTTGAGAGACAGAGAGAGATAGTGTGGATGGGGAAGGGGTAGAGAGAGAGAGAGGGAAAGAAGGAGACACAGAATACAAAGCAGGCTAGAGGTTCTGAGCTGTCAGCACAGAGTCTGATGCAGGGCCCAAACTCACGAAACGTGGGATCACGACCCAATGTTGGAGGCTTAATTGATTGAGCCACCCAGGCGCCCCTCCCGCCACTTCTCTATTAAGATTGTATTTAAGGCAATTCTAAACTACCTCGGAATTACTGTTTTCTCCTTGGCGTCTCCCATGTGTACTCAGGGTTTACATATTAATAAACTTACATTTCTTTTTCTCTTGTTAATCTGTCTTATTACAGGGGTCTTGGCCAAGAACTCAGAAGGGTAGGGGGAAAATTATTTTTTTTCTCTCCTACAATACTAATATTAAAAAAAAAATCATCCTTTCCCAAGCTGAGGGTTTATGGGGCTTGTGCTGTGGTGGCCACGAAAACACGACCCTCAGGTCTTCACCTCCAGGTGCTCACTTGACCATAGACCCCAGACGGTGCTCTGAGGTCCATGGCTATGGACGTGTCAAGGCTGTTCCCAGAAGGTGACTGAGCCTGACGGGGTACTAACGCCGGCCCCTTCCTGGGGGACATGGGACTCCTCTCTTTTACATAAGGACTTTTTTTTTTACCTTTTAATTTTTACTTAAAGACTTCTCTGAGGCCTTGTGGTACTTTCCCTAGACTAGATGGCAGTGCAGGGTACCACCCAAATTCCGCCCTGCTCTCCTTCAGATGGGGTCTGGAAAGAAGTCTCCCCAGGGTTCTCTGCCTCTTTTCTCCCAGGGCTTTTCCCACTGAAATGTCTGCACGTTACTCCCATTTTGGTTTCTGCTTCTTAGAGGACCTGGACTATCAGATGGCTTTATTGGCTGAAATTCTGTTCCATTATATTTCACGTTGTGGTAACAACTAACATTCCACATTTCGTCTAAGACATCAAAAGTGATAAGTTGTGTGACGTGTGATTTGGGCCCTTCTGTAAATTCAGCTCACTGAATTCTTTTTTCATTCTAGAGAAGTAGTTTGGACAAGGATGTAGAATAACACATTTTGTTTGGTCATAGTTACCTAAAATAGAAATTGCATCAAAATGTTATTCATTTGTCAAATCTTGAAAAAATTTCAAATCTTTAGGGCAATTCTGATTCTTTGTTTTAGTTGGCAAAGTAATCCATAAAGAAGCGTAAAACACCAACTCTGATTTGAAAGGTGTAGGGAAGTAAAACAATCAGTAAGTCAAGGTTAAAGTTTGTTTTGTAAACATGGTCTTGAGTAAATTTCTCATTCCACACAGAAAATGGTCCTGAGCTTCAAGCTTCTCAAGAGCACCCGCAAAAATCTTTGAAGTGGATGCTGTCTGTCTCCAAGAGCTAAAAGGTCTTTTGTCCCCAGACCCCCATGCTGTCATATGTACTAGGTCCCGCCTGAAGGTCCTGCCGGATCTTTGATGTACTATGATAGGATACTTATTTACAACACCAACTAAGAAGTAGTTTTGCAAAATCAAAAGTGAACCTAAAACTGATCAAGCCTCTGGATTTAACAGCCGATTGATAGAAAACATTGTCAGCAAAACAATAGAAACAGACATCGGGATCATTCAGCCAAGTCCAAACTATGAAAATTCTATAGGACAATCTTGCTCCTGCAAGCCATTAAGTACGTGGGGAAGAATCAGAAGGGGAGGATAAAAATTAAACAAGATAGTCCAGGTCTGGACTGTGTCTCAAGGGTGGAGTCATAGTAAAGAGAGTGAGCACCTGAGACAGAAACAGGTGGGGGCTGGATGGGGAGGAAAGGTCCTTTTAAAAACCCGGTCTCCATGACACCATAGGAAGCCCCTGAAAGGCTGTACTGTGAGAGGGAGGAACCTTCCTTCTCTGTCTCTGCATCCTTAGCTCCAGAATCCTCAACCTGATCTCCCCTCCAACTGTCTGAGGTTCAGGAGGAATGCTATACACCACTGGGGGTGTGCACTGTTGCCAGATAAGTTCATTGGACAATCATTTTTGGGGAGCAGCTACTGTGAGTGGAGCGTGGGGCTGGGTGCAGGGCAAGTAGCAACAGTAGAAGACAGCCTTGCCCTCCAGGGGCTCACAGTCTATCTGGATACACAGGAGGCTTAGCGGAAAGAGAAGAGCAGAACATGCTGGGAATGGGGTAAGTGAGTACTGGGCACAGCCTGCTCAGAGGCCTCCTGTGAAGAAGGCAGGACCTGGCAATAGAAGGGACGAAGAGCGGGAAGATTACAGGGAGGAGCCCTAAATCAAGGCTCTGTTTTCTAGAATGTGTAGAGAGTGTGGGCCGCGGTGTGAAGAAGGATTCCCTCCTTGGGGCGATAAGAGTCCAAGGTACAGAGTGGGCGGGGCTTTCCAGGAGCTGAAGAGGGACAGCTTCCCCGGTCACCTCCTTATTAATCCATAAGCTCCACTAAAACACATGCGAAAGACAAACAGGCAGACAGGCAGACAGGCAGGCAGACAGACAGACAGACAGACACACCCGAATAAGGAAAGAGGCAAAGCCCTAAGCATCTGGTTCACAGGATTTAGAAAAGGATGAAGAGGACTTTACCTTCCTGCACCAAGACCGAAACTTTCCTTCCGGGACAGATGGGACACAGCGCAGTGGAACAATGACATGTTCAGTGAGAGGAAAGAAATCGTGCTTTCCAAGAAGCACCCGCAGCAATGCCTGCAAGCTGAAGCAATAGCAAGAACGTCACTACCTAGGGGTCGGAGGGACGCACTGTGCGAAGCCAGGTCTGAAGCTATCACCCCCTCCTGGCCTACCAGGCTCTGCTGCTCTTTGGGGGGGTGGGGGGAGGTGGGACCCCCAGCAGCAGGAGAAGCAGGAGGCAAAGAGGGGATTCTGGGCTTGGGACAAATTCTAGTCATGTTTTGGATTAGCAGGGACAGGGAATTTAAGGCTCCAGATGGGAGAGGCACACCCCCCAGAGTGGTCACATGCAAGGTGTTGAAATGTCTCTGAGCACTTTGGTCCTCTAGGATTGTCGTTTCTCTGTCAGTCTACAAGATGCAAGGGCCCTCAGCCTTTCTCTACAGGGTTCTTATCTGCTAAGAAAGTACATGCTCATGAAAAGTCAACCGGAAGTCAAAGAAAGTTCATCTGTGCTCACCCATTGTTCTCTTCTACTCTCAGTCTCCAAGGGCAGCCTCATTTCCCGGTTTGGCACAGAGGCTAGCAAACAAACATTGTTACCTATTTAAGTATTTGCCAAAAAGCTATCCTGCTGTTCAAAACTTTGGTTGACTTCTCAGTGAATCATGGGAATCCTTCCCTGTCCCACACATGTCTACTTCATCTTTTTTAACAGTTGCAGAGAATTTCCTATGGTCTGCCCTTAACACTTAGAAAATAATTTCTGTGGCACAAAAATAGACACATAGACCAATGGAATCGAATTGAAAACTCAGAGCTGGACCCAAAGGTATACAGCCAAATAATCTTTGACAAAGCAGGAAAGAATATCCAATGGAAAAAAGACAACCTCTTAAACAGATGGTGTTGGGAGAACTGGACAGCAACATGCAGAAGAATGAAACTAGATCATTTTCTCACACCATGCACAAAAATAAACTCAAAATGGATAAAGGACCTGAATGTGAGACAGGAAACTATCAACACCCTAGAGGAGAAAGCAGGAAACAACCTCCTTGAACTCCACCACAGCAATTTCTTACTTGACACATCCCCAAAGGCAAGGGAATCAAGAGCAAAAATAAATGATTGGGACCTCATCAAGATGAAAAGCTTCTGGGGCGCCTGGGTGGCTTAGTCGGTTAAGCGTCAGACTTTCGCTTAGGTCATGATCTCGCGGTTCGTGGGTTCGAGCCCCGCGTCGGGCTCTGTGCTGACTGCCAGCTCAGAGCCTGGAGCCTGTTTCAGTCTGTGACTCCCTCTCTCTCTGACCCTCCCCTGCTCACGCTGTCTCTCTCTCTCTCCTAGAAATAAATAAAAAATATTAAAAAAAAAAAAGATGAAAAGCTTCTGCACGGCAAAGGAAACAACCCACAAAACTAATAGGCAACCAACGGAATGGGAAAAGATAGTTGCAAACGACATATCAGATAAAGGGTTGATATCCAGAATCTATAAGGAACTCACCAAACTCCACACTCAAAAAACAAACAACCCAGTAAAGAAATGGGCAGAAGATATGAACAGACACTTCTCCAAAGAGGATATCCAGATGGCCAACAGACACATGAAACGATGCTCAGCATCCCTCCTCATCAGGAAATACAAACCACAACCACGCTGAGATACCACCTCACGCCAGTCAGAGTGGCTAAAATAGGCAAAACAGAGAACTCTAGATGCTGGCGAGGATGTGGAGAAACGGGCACCCTCCTACACTGTTGGTGGGAATGTAAACTGGTACAGCCCCTCTGGAAAACAGTGTGGAGGTTCCTAAGGAAACTAACAATAGAACTCCCCTAGGACCCAGCAATAGCACTGCTAGGAATTTACCCCAGGGATACAGAAATGTTGATGCATAGGAGCACATGTACCCCAATGTTCATAGCAGCACTCTCCACAATAGCTAAACCATGGAAAGAGCCTAAGTGTCCATCAACAGATGAATGGATCAAGAAGATGTGGTTTATCTATACCATGGAATACTACATGGCAATGAGAAACAATGAAATCTGGCCATGTGTAGCAGCATGGATGGACCTTGAGGGCGTTATGCTGAGCGAAATAAGTCAGGCAGAGAAGGACAAATATCATATGTTTGCACATATAGGAGGATTAGGAGGAACTTAACTGAGGACCATGGGGGAAAATAAGGGGGGAAATGGTGGGGGAAAGGGAGAGAGGCAAACCATGAAAGACTCTTGAATGCTGAGAAGAAACTGAGGACTGATGGGTGTTGGGGGAAGGAGGGAGATGGGCATGGAGGAGGGCACTTCTGGGGATGAGCACTAGGTATTATATGGAAACCAACATGACAATAAACTATTTGTAAAAAAAATAAATAAAATATAAACATAAAAAAACAGTGTGGATGGATTTAGAGGGTACAATGCTAAGTGAAATAAGTCAGTGAAAGACAAATACCATATGATTTCACCCACATGTGGAATTTAAGAAACAAAACAAAGAAAAAAGGAGACAAACAAATAACAGACTCTTAAAAATAAAGAACAAACTGGTAGTTGCCGGAGCAGAAGTGGTTGAGGGAATGGGGGAAATAGGTGAGGGAGATGATAAGAATCACTTATCATGATTAGCACTGAGTAATGTATAGAATTTATTGAATTACTATATTGTACATCTGAAACTAATATAACACTATGTTAATTATAGTGGAATTAAAAAGTAAATTGTATAGCACTGTAATACAGCTTAAAGTCTAGAAAAAAAAAGAAAATAATTTCTGAAAGAGACTGATTCCCTTTGGACTTAGATTGTTTTAAGAATATAATTAATTGGAAGAAACCCTAGTATGTAATGAATCCATTCTATGTAATGAATAAACTGCTCACCTATGCATTTAAAACAGGTTCTGGTGATGTGTCCTCGATGGGAGCATTGAGGAAGTATTCACTGAGGCAGTTCCCAAGATCTGTGGCTCAGAGGGGGAGCCACAGTTTACGCAGAGATCCTGGGGTCACGCTGTGTGAGGAGATCAGATGGTTGGCAAGGGCGGCTGCTGTCTCCCTGCCTGCCCAGTTCCCAGCCCTGTCACAGTACCTAGTAGATATTTACCAAATACATGCATGTTCAGTAAATGTCCCTTTTCTAGTATTGATGGAAAAGGTATCAGTCCAGGATTATCAGTAGATGCTAAAACCATGGGCAGAAAGTTTGTTGGGGAACAAGGTATTCACAGAGAGACTAAACGTCAACCCACATTTTTTATCAAGCAAATGTAATACAGATAAACTCACCCATTAGCAGCAGCATCATCATCATCATCATCATCATCATCATCATCATCATTTGCTAGTCTTTGTTGGCATTCTGGAGACTGGCTTGGGACTAATGCATTTGATTTCTTTTTATCTTGGCTGGAGACAATTTTTACCTCCTTATGCATGCTGCTGCGTGGTCACTATTGTGTGTATTTTTTTGAATGTTTTATTTATTTAAGTAATCTCTGCGCCCACATGGGGCTCAAACTCACGGCCCCAGGATCAAGCCGACCAAGCCAGCCAGGAGCTCCACCATTGCCTGTATTTTAATTTCTCAGTTCGGTCATGATCAATACCAAAATGGCCTTAATGTTCTAGTTCTCAGCTGGACTAATCTTAAAATGAGCTCTTAACCTCCCTTTTCTTAGACTACTTTGTTTAAGAAACTTGTAATTGTAAATTCTTTCTCTTTACAGCCCATGAGAGTCATTCTCAGGGCCCTGGGAGCCAATGTCTTTGAAATGTAAACATCACAGGAGATGGGGTCCTCATCTCCCAGTCTCTGTAGGTGGGTAGGAGCCTATGTTTTTCAAAGAGACCACAGAGTGGAAGTCTTCAACAACAGAAATATTTCTCATACTTCTGGAGGTTGCAAGTCCATGATCAAGGTGCTGGCAGGTTTGGTCCCCCTGAGACCTCTCTCCTGGTCTCCCATATGGCTGCCTTCTTGCTGTGTCCTCCACAGGGCCTTTGCTCTGTGTGCACCCACTTTTGACTTCCCTTATCCTTCATATAAGACACCAGACCTATTGGATTAGGGCCCCACTCTTATGGCCTCATTCATTCTTGGGTTCCTCCTGAAAGGCCTTGTCTTCAATACCCTTACCCTGGGGCTTAGGGCTTCAACCTTTGACTTTGTCATAGACTCTGTCCATAACAGAGACTGACTTTGATGGGAGCTAATTAACAAACATAGATGGTCTAATTATAGACAAAAACATTTGCATCCTCAGAAAGTAACTCGACACATCCTGTTGATCAGCCCCCAGTACTTTTCTACCATTCTCCCTACCTCTTAAAATGCCCCTGTCCTTTGTTTCAATGGAGTGGAGTTCAGGCTGAGTTCTGGCCTCCTTCCTCTATTACAATAGCCTTTAATAAAGTCTTCCTTTCCTGTTCATTGTTGTCTAGTGTAAATTTTGCTTTGATAATAGATGTACATGGGTTATCTTTCCTGTTAACATCCATGATGTTTCTACATTTCAAAACCATGTCATCCTTGTATAAGCTATCATGTTTGTTATGCATGGTTGTGCTTTTA